>JAPTHN010000015.1:14299414-15499414 GCA_026936325.1 Platynereis dumerilii | reverse complement strand
TGAATATATGTTTACACATAAAAGATGGTGTTTAGTTTATTGTTAACCCATTTTAAGAGCTATTCCTGTGTTTGTTAGAGAGATGCGCACAAATAAGGTAAGAAGTGTCAGGGGTTCAGAAACTTTCAAGCACAACTGTATGTTACCGATACATATGCTACCGAGAATTAAGGGCTCATGCTGTCCAGCAGAAAATGCTGAAGCTAGAAGTAGGACATTTTACACAGGCATCAAGGGTACAAAGGTATGACCCTTCCTGAAATTTTAAGTTGCTATGGTTACAGTTGCCATGGTAACACATAATTTAGCATTTTCTGAAGTATTTGGCCTTCCACTAAATTCATCTCAAGACTGAGCAATCAGAATAACCAGAAGTATAACATTTTCATACATTTTGATTCTTTCAGATTTTTCAAGGTTCATAAACATATAGAAAGGTAAGGTAAAGGTAAAGGTAGACGTTATTTAACATGGGTAACCAGACTGAGTCAGAGACTTATTTACAGCTGGGCCCCAGCACCTCCAATTAATGTCTGATGCGAACGACAATGCCGTGGAATGACATGATGGCCAGCCTGGGGATTGAACCTGGGTCCCTCGCTTGTGAGGCGAATGCTCTACTGACTGAGCTAACTGGAGCCGGTTCGCAATTTTTAGGGTGCTTTCTTCGGAGAGCTCACAGTGCATATTTAGTGGGGGGGGGGGGGGGAGGAATTTGCCATGGCCTCCACCACCAGGCTCAAAATTAACACATGGAGAAGATAGGAAAAGCAGCAATTTGGTAAAGCCATAGTTTTAAGCTTTGATTTACTAAATTCTGGCTTTACATGTATACACCATAGTAGAGTAGGGTGGGGCAAGCAGCCCCCCTTAACTTTGAGGTGCGATTTGACCTACTTTTTATGGTTGATTATTTGAATGCTTATGCTGTCAGGAAGGGATCACTTGACTCTACTAATAACTAGTGAAACAAATGTCTACCAATCTTAATAAAGGAGTTCCGGTTATTTTTGTAAAAAAAATAGAATTGCCGTCTTACCCCACCCATCGGGCAAGAAGCCCCCCTATTATAATACTATGGCAATTTTTTTTGCAAGCGCATTCAGCCTAAAAGTTATATCTTTGGGTTCTTCTATCATTTTTAAGGCATTCTATTCACTTTTTCTGTTCATACTTTTATTTTTTAATATTTTTTGCCCTGTTTCAATTTCGGGCCAAATTTTTTCTATTTTAATTAGCTATTCTATTAAGATTTAAGGTAAAGTGCACATTATTAAATGGTTCCTGAAGCAGCTTCGACCCCCCCAGTGAAGGGGGCCTCATGCCCCATATCATGTATATTTTGAACTAAAATGCAAAAAACATCATCCAAATCATATTTATGTGATGGTCATAAAGTGAAGCAATGCAGATATGCATTATACTTCTAAATATTTCCAAAGTTATTTCTGACAACCCCTTTCAAAGAATTAGTCAAAGTTACAAAAACCATGCACATTTTTTGTTTCTTTAATTTCTACTATGGTTTGGTGCTTTTTGCCCTGAAAATTTGTGACGTCACCTAAAACGCCTCTAGCTTCAACCCTATCAATAAATAAACACACAAAAAATGTAACTTTGGATATAACCCTGGGGGGGGGCCTCTCACCTAAACCGGGCTACTTGCCCCGACCTACTCTACAACATAAACTTTGGTCTTGACCTATGTGGCCAGACAAAAAAAACTGAAAATGATTAATTTCATCAACAATCATTGCCTTTTGCAGCAAAGGATATACAGTAAAACCTTGTACATCGGCTTACAATATTTTTGTCAACCATTTACAAACCTTGCCAAGTTCAATCACTGAAATTAAGCTGGTGGCCAGACATTATATATAAATCATTATTTCATTTAGTCATTCAGACGGATTTACATTCAACAAAAATTACAAGAATTACAAAAAGAAGCTTAACCTTATAAATTTTAACAAATGTAAAAATGAGAAGGCAGAACTTAATTCTCAGTGCATGCAAGCCACAAAAATGCAACTTATTAATATACATGTGTACCTGTGTTAGATCTGAGAAGCATGGATACAGTTGTGATATTATTGGAGTTCACAGTACGTATATATATCCTGGTTACTCATGAATGTATCTTATAAGCAGTTCTGAGCTAAAAAAAAAGTTAAAAAAAAACGTGACTTTCTGAGCAAAAAAAAAAAGAAGTTAAAACATAGGGGAATCGGGGAAAATTGGGCAGCTTTTAACGTCTACTAATTATGCTTAATGCTTAAGGCCTATCTCAAAAATAATGAAGCTACACAGCTGGTTTTCACTGAGGGTCACAAATTTTGATAACAGCTGTATGAAACAACTTCATATTACAGTATTGCCTTAAATACATTCTTATGCCAAAATCCTGAAAATTTCATGGCAATTCGTCAAAAGGTTATTGAGATAGAGATGAAAGTATATCGGAAAACATGCATTTTTTCACTTATTCAGCGTGACATAGTCTTTTTCAACTGATTAATTCTTTCATTTTTACAAAGTTTGACATGTTCCATTAGATTGAAAAATTCTATCTTATTCAAGACAGCCGGAGGCTGTCTTGAGATAGAACACATTGCATTGAGACTTTCCTGCATTCTCATGTTGCAACGGTTGTTCATTCGCCCTCTGGTGTTAATATCCTGCCCTCTGGTGTTAAATATCCTGCCCTCCTATTGGCCATAGCAGACGAATTCTGCCGTTGCAACTCCTCTCAGCGGGTGCATATTCTACCATTTTCTGATCCCTCAAATTCAAGTCCATCGATTCAAAACTTTGCAGCTTGTTTTAATCATTTTGGGGAAATTTAGGAGCCTCAGGTCAGTTCATGCTAGCTTTAAAGACATTTTTCTGGGAAAATCAGTAGTTGTTGTTGGACTGTCCTTGTCGGACTAATGTTCCATTGCTATTTCCTTTTACTTTTTGGAATCTCCACATCCCCAGGCTTCATAAATCCATTGAAACAAGCACTTCCATCCACTTGCTTTGACATGATTGAGTTATTTGGGTTCAAAGGTTGACTTTGTAAAATTGAGTCAAATTTGAATGTTCCTGATCAGAAATACTCTAGTTTCTCTTTAGCATATTTCAGTTGAATCTTTTTGCCATTGAGATCTAGTATTACATCTACTTAGTTGTTTTGGAGCTTTTTATGATTCTGGAAAATCTAGTTCACGGAAAAATTCCAATGAATAGCTGGAAAGGTGAATGTGTCGCACGCGTAACGCTGAGAGTACTTTCAAATGGTACAGAGCTATGAAAGCTCTGTTTTTAATCTGGATTGGCTGAAAATATAGTACATCTATGAAGTTTTATTAATCTATGAACTAACCCAAGTTTTTGACTGGTTTGTGGTGATTAAATTCAAAAGTTATGTTCGACGTTGTTCGTCGCACACGTAACGCACTGAAAAATTTTGATCGTATTCAATTCATTTTCTGACAAACAGTGAAGCGATCATTCTAATATTATTAGGTGTGAAAATTAACAATGAATTTCAATAGTTGGAATACATTTCATTGCCTAATTACAAAAATTTTAACATTTATGGAGCATTCTTTAAAATTTGGGGCCAAATTGTCTAAAAAGGCAATAAACAGTAACAAAATATTTTTTATTTTGTAAATGGTTGTATTTTACCCCCAGTTATGATTGATAATTAATATAAAATCGATTTGAGTCAAAACCAGAACATTTTCTGAAGATTCATATCACACCAGTACTTAAAATCAGCTTTTTATGTCGAAAAAATGGGCAAAAAATCACACTTCTATCATCATTTGCTGAGCAGACATTCACTTCGGTGGCACTTATTTAGTATCAATTTGAAGCCCACATATAGACGCATAACATAGGGCAGTTAAAATCATTTTAAACGAAAAAATATGCTTCTGGGGTTAATATATGTAAGTTTTGAAAAGAAATTTCCGAAAAAATTCGAAAAATTGGGTATTTCTTAAAATATATTTGGTGTATTTGAATGACAATCGTCCAGAAGACTTTTAAAAATGTGCCAGTTGCTGTCAAATAAAGAAAACGAATTTAAGTTCATGACAAATTACCATTCAGCCCAGTTATGTTTCACTGCCATGAAAAACAAACTTTTAAAAATTCTGTAATCTTCAGCTGTTATCAATTATTTCCACTCATCAAAGCACCATGGCCAATATAGTTTCTGGAACTTAAATATGTTCTTTACAATATGCTTAGGTCATTTCATACAAAAATACATTTTAAAATTTTGATGGTCATGTCACACTTTGGCTTCATTATTTTTGAGATAGGCCTTAAAGCACTGAGCAACTCAGAAGTTTGCACGAAGATCACCAAAGCTAATCAAAATGTGAGGCGTAATCATGGCTGTCCCAATGTGCCCCGATGGGACATAAATTACCAAATAATTTAAACACTCCATGTGCAATAGATGTTACATATAAATAGTGTGCAAGACTACACACAGTACATTTACACCTAATTTGCAGTGCCAATAGTTAATAACATTAAATTAAAAAGTTTTAAACATTAAACATAAAGTGTCCTGGGTGCGCACATCTAAGTAACACATAGTGCTTTGCAATAAATTTGTTCACAGAGCATGGTAATCCACTATACCTCTGTTCACTGTGGCCTGAATACCTATTGTGTTCTGTCTCAGGTCAATCACTTGACTTGGACACTTACATTCTGCCCTATTAAGTGGGTCCCAAAGTGCACCGAATTCACTGTCCCAATGAGCCCCGACTTTTACGCCAAAATGCTATAATTTCTCGATCAGGCACCAGTGAGTGTCTTTATCAGGGTAACAATTCATAACTGTTCGTTACGATGTATCAAATTCATACAAGCATAGAGAAAGCCTCATTACCGTATTCACGGTTTGTCCACACTCCTCTGAGTATACTTTAGTAGTAGGAAAACAAACTTTTCCTCGCCATATTTCTGCATGTGGCTGTAATTTTTCAATAAAACGATAGAAACATCAGGATGTTAAATTACAAGATATGATGGAACCACCATATCATATACCTTGCAAAGAACCAAGAAAACCTCACCTTCCCAAAGTGCCCCGCGTCCCAATGTGCCCCGGTTCCCCCATAACTATAATATTTGGCCTATACATTGTGAGGAACCAACATTTTCCATGAATTTCCTTGTGCTAGAAAAGCATCTCAAATTTACAGGAAGATTGTGAAAACAATACAGCATAATTATTAAGGTTAGAATGAGCTGTGACTAAAAATGACTCCTCAGGAGACAAAAAGGAAGAGGTGGTCAGATTTGCTTCGTGCACAAATGGACTAAAAACTATCCCTGACATAGTCAGAGTGACCTCATTACCAGAATACAATATCATGAAGGCAATCAATGATGGGAAAGGAATAAGAGGAAAGTCTGGGAGTTTGTGGAGTGAATTAAGCGAGGAATAGAGCATTCCTGGAGTCACTGACGACAAAACTGACAAGGTACCTGCAACCTCCATTAGAGACCTGTGGTTGCAGAGCTTCAGGTGGCCCTCAAGACTGCAAATGCGGCTATACAAAATGAAGTTGGCTTGAAATCATACACCAGGACCCCAAAGACACATTTCTGCTGATTCCATGAAGGCCAGAAGACATGTGCAGAAATGGTAAAAAAAAAGATGGACTACATTAGGAAGCATGGCTCAATAGTCAATTTTTTTTTCAAACTATAAACGTTTTGTAGTGGATTCTATTGTTAACAGAAGAAATGGCAAATTCTATATAAGATCAATAGAAGATGTCGACGGGACATTCAGGGCAAAGTATCCAGCTCAGGCAATGGTTTCGGGAGTCATGACTTCATATAGAAAAATTATGTTTTTTTTCGTTTTCATGCCAGTAATGGGGGACGGACCTGATGCATACCACTAGGTCCAGTGATGTCATGTCTTGCCATGGTTGGATGTGAATTACCCCATTGGCTACTATAGGCAGACTCAAGATGGTTCCACATGCCATGTGGCCAAGTTCAGAATTTCCACTTAAAGAAATTTTGGAGACTTCTGAGCGGCCAACTTCTGCCCTCCTCCACCTCGGACCTTAATCCCCTGGATTTTTCCGTACAGGGCATCTTATAATAATTGGTCAACAAGACCTGTCACCACAATGCTGTTGTCCTCCTAACTATCTTCATGGCTCACAGGATATGAAGGCGCCTTTTTTCAAAGCTTCAACAAGTTTAGACGGCCATATTGAATTTTTGATTTGAGATAAAACAAGCAAATTAACTTCACAAAAACAATCTTTTTTGTCTTGTTTCTAAGGCCTGTAAATATTAATTTGTTATGAATCAAAAAAGCCTTTCATTTCGACTGAAGATTGAAATATTCCAAATTTTGAAAAATTTGCTTCCTCACCCTACATGTACTCTGATTACAGCGACTGTAAAAATGACACGCCGTTTCCGAAAATATTACACCATTAATTCTTCCAGATTTCTTAAATTTCAGATATAGAAATTTCCAGGCAATGACATGACTGAATCCCTACTTCTCCCAGCCATGAGCAGTGGACAGAAATAGGCACACCAAGCTTTGGAATGTGTAATTATCTATCATAAGACCGTCTCAGTTTCACCAATTAATATTCACCAAAATCTGATGACCTCTTCATTATGTGTAACTGGAAAAATGCTTTGTATGAATGGATCTGCTGTTTTTTTCTGCAGGATGTCAACGGACAGCTAGACTAACTGCAAGACGGACACGATCAAATGAACATTCAATCCCATGGCAGGAATCAAGACAACAAATGAATAATATTTTTGCTTAATTTAACGGATCATACATGATTTTCGTGATGTCATTTCTTTAAGAGCCGAACTCCACAATTCTACACTCAGGGAAATAGACTCAGGCAAGACTGTAAAGAATAACATATTTTCATAATCCATAGGAAAATTTGAAATCAACACATTTTGATTGGATGGCCTGTAATCAGTCACTTTTGAGACATTCCCACGGGAGGAGTTATCTCTGAACAAAAGAACACACCGGCTTAGGGGAAACAACTGGGCAGTCATAGGGTCTCAAAGACCAGCCTCTTCTGTTTTCTAATTACCATACTCAGCAACTTACTTGCATCTGATTGGTCTAGGACATGACCATTCTCAACAAATGTGACAAGGTATTTTTTATAAGGTGCAATTCTATTGAATTAATTTGTTTTTACTGTCATATAGGCAAAAAGAACAAATAAAGGTAGAGCAAATTTGAGCTAATTAATGCACAAATCCATAAGTAACTTACAATGTATGTTTTTCCCATACATTTTTTATCAAGTCTTCTTTTTTTTCGCAAACAGACCTGGTACAAGTTTCTGAGTTTAAAAAGGTGATAACTCGGCCGTGCAATAAATACATAAAATTTACGTCAGCTGGTTGGCCAGACCTAGAAAAATTATTTAACCCAAATTCTACTGGTGCTCATTGAGCACACATAATTCTATTGATGATTTGCTATTAATAACATTCATATAGAGGGGCCATGACCGGCAGAGCAGCTGCATCAATAAAATATTGTTTAAAGTGGTTCATGGACACTTCTCTTTCAAATTTGAAATTTAAAAATTGTGTTGATTCAGTTTACATTGCGAGTCAAAGTTAAGAATTCAAGTTATTTCAGATTCAAAACCAGCCATTGTCAATTCGCTGGAGCGTCTTAATATAGATGCGGATAATACAGTTACATAATATTTTATCGGTCTGCTTGAAAAACTTCTAATATGTTTTTTTTTCTTCAGCCACCAGCACTAAATCAAGAGTCATAACTTTGTAAATGTAGCAATAGTGTTTTGGCAGCAACTGCAGTACTTATACAGAAAGAACTGTATCTAAAATTTACAGCAATTGTATATTGGTACATTTTGCAAATTGTAATTTTTACTGTTGCCCCAAAACCGAAAAAGAAAATTAAATAGACCTATTTGCAAAGCTTCCTTAAAAAAAAAAAAGAAGACTCTTATACAATTTAACTTGTTGTCTCTGTACCAAGCTAATCTACCAACTTGAATCTGATTGGTATGGCTCATCTTTACAATAATAATTCATAAGGTAGATAATGTAAGAATGCAAGAAAAGTTTTACACTGAGTAACACCCAGCTCAGCCTGGTGAGATCTCACAGCAGGAGAAGCTGCAGTCACAAAAACGTGCCTCTGCCTGTGACTGAAGTGTTCAAGGTCCCTTCCTTTTGATGATGATATTTGGCTCATGAGTGGACCAGGTGTTGCAAGTATTTCCAATGAGGCTTGTCTGTGCAGCCTTTCATACTTGCTCACTCTATGACAGGGAAATTCAAATGAATCAGAAAAACAGCTCTTAAAATATCAAAACACAACCTCTTCACCTAGTGAAAACTTCAGAAAAATTATTAATAGTTTTGTTTATCGCATATCTTTTATCAAATCATATATAAGCAGCCAGGCGTCTATTTATAAGTCATTCAGACAAATTTATGCAATCTATTATGATATACTTTTAGTAGCTATTAAATTATCATGGAAGTACAACGAAGTGTTAAAGCGGTCATAGAGGTCGTGTACTTTATTTACGCATATTTTTTGTAAACGAGTTTTAGTCTGTTTAGTTCATGTCCTTGTACACGTCTACCGGAGCAAAACAAGCCTGCCTCTCTACGAGCCTGGATATCTACATTTAATGCATGCAAGCAAATGCAAACAGAATATGTCTTTTGTGTTGTTATTGCAGATGCGACATGTTGTTGTTTGTCTCTTTGGAAAGCCGTAGCATGAGTCCGAATGAAGATATCGATTAAAAAAAAAACAGCCTTATTTCCATATCCGTTTTGTTTCTTGAAGTGATCATAGACTTCATAATGTGACCAAGAATCCAGATGGCATTGCACTACAGAAATAATATTTATATCCCATTACTTTATATCTCTATTCATGTTTGCCTAACCACATTTCAGGAATAAACAGAAGATGTTTGAGTCTGTAATAAGTTATTCTGGGTGCCTTATTATCATCCTTTTACAAACAAGAAGATGTTCCCACACACTAGTATGATACCTACAAGAAGATGCTCAAGCATAAACAGTTTTGATTTACCATTCTAATACAATAGGGAAGATGTTACCATCCAAATACCAATGGGAAGATGTTCAAGCGCATACACTTGCCTGATTTACCATCCTAATACCAATGGGAAGATGTTCAAGCCCATACAGGTGTCTGATTAATCATCCTAATACCAAAGGGAAGATGTTCAAGCCCATACAGTTGTCTGATTTACAATCCTAATACAAAAGGGAAGATGTTCAAGCCCATACAGTTGCCTTATTTATCATCCAAATACCAATGGGAAGATGTTCAAGCGCATACACTTGCCTGATTTACCATCCTAATACCAATGGGAAGATGTTCAAGCCCATACAGTTGCCTGATTTACCATCCTAATACCAATGGGAATGTTCAAGCCCATACAGTTGCCTGATTTACCATCCTAATACCAAAGGGAAGATGTTCAAGCCCATACAGTTGCCTGATTTACCATCCTAATACCAAAGGGAAGATGTTCAAGCCCATACAGTTGCCTGATTTACCATCCTAATACCAAAGGGAAGATGTTCAAGCCCATACAGTTGCCTGATTTACCATCCTAATACCAAAGGGAAGATGTTCAAGCCCATACAGTTGCCTGATTTACCATCCTAATACCAAAGGGAAGATGTTCAAGCCCATACAGTTGCCTGATTTACCATCCTAATACCAAAGGGAAGATGTTCAAGCCCATACAGTTGCCTGATTTACCATCCTAATACCAAAGGGAAGATGTTCAAGCCCATACAGTTGCCTGATTTACCATTTTGATACCAACAGGAATACGTTGAAGCCAATATGGAGGTCTCATGATTTGCAATGGCATGTTTTGATGTTTCTACAATAAAAATTACCAAATTTTCCAGGCCGCCCAAAGAAAGGTTTCGAATAATGCGTGGTCTGAAAAATGATATATGATGTAACTTAATCATAACTCTAATCACTGAAGAACAAATCTCTGCAATTTGATGCATTCAATGACTAATTTTAGAATATTGGAGTCCTGACCCTTGGAAATCTACATTAGTCCAACATTTTGCTCAAGAGTGTACAAGCACAAAAGTACTGATTGAATGCCTGTGTTAAATTAAGTGAACGCATTTTATGGTTATATAAACATTCTTTAAAAATGCAGATTTAGATGGGTGCACATTCGAACATTTCAAGGGAGCATATCTTTATATATTCACCTATATATCTCTATCTGGTACTCAGTAGCATCCATCTCTGTCTTTCTGTCCTTGAGTCTGTCCTTACAAATCTGTTATGCCAGGAGGCATCTCTTCCATCATGCCATATTTGCAGATTCGAATGCCTAGGAATTGTCAAGGAGACCAGATCAAAGCGAGGTTGTTGTTCCAAGGTTTCCTATTATTTTTCTCCCCATTTATTAATGCAAGGTTGAAAAAGGACCTTGCACAAGAAAAACACAACACCAAAAACAATCTCTTAAACATGAGAAATGGGCTAATACATGCAGAATTAATTATTTGAGAGCAAGAAAATCAGCTGTGTGAAACATCCATATATGGCAATTTGTTTATACACAATGGCCCCTGCGTTATAAGACCACCCTCTTTTGAAATCATGAGGTGGTCTCATATATAAGGGTGGTCTCTCTTCAGGGTGTAAAATGCACAAAGCACTACTTTCATAACGCAGTCCTGAGCAGTAAGTATTTTTGCATTTTGCTCCCAATTAGAGACTGCACCCCTATGGGAGACCACTTCATGACTGTTTCAAGGGTGGTCTTTTTACATAGGGACTATTCTGATAATCCCCTTAGCATGCTAAAGTTCGTTTTGACCTGGCCAACGTGCATTTCATGATTTCAAAACATCATGAACGATGATAAAATAGTGAATTCACGATTTGCGTGAATTATTACAGCGATCAGCTGTTGTTGGTGAAAGTGAAAATTCATCCTGTACATTTCAACTGTATGGGGCATGGAGACAGCCAGGTCCAGCACAGATTTTATGGCATACTAATCTGAGTCAATATCATTATATTATACTCAATGCAAATGCAAAAAATTCATTTCATTTGTAAAGCAAGAATTTAAAATATATGCACTCAACATATGTCAACTTACATGGATGTAATTTTTGTTGTGCACTTGTATATTTAAAATAAAAGTTCTTTCACCTTGAGATAACGAGATTGATTTTAAAAACTGAACTATAAAAGAAATGTTTTTTCATATTTTTCAAGTTGAACCTCCTGCTTTTCACTTTGAAAGAAGAGAAGATTTTATGATCATTACTTTCAAATGCAAACTGAATCGTGCAATAAGTTGTTTACAGGAATTAAGAAGATAAAATTAATTGGAAATCTTAACCAGTAAACATTCGAATTAAAGTGATTGATGATGAGACATCAGACAGCTCAATAGTTACTCTAATTTACGAATGGTTTTTACTTTCTAAAGACAATATTTAGTAAAGACAACATTTCAATAAGGACATCATTTTAGTGAGGACAACATTTAGTAAAGGCACTTTAATAGAAAATGTCTATTTTCGTTTTCAAAAATATTACCATACAATTATAATGGACAACCCAAATTAGGGAAATCTAGCTTAATCCTGAGGTGATGAGCAATTTTATTGTTTTGACTTTATGATACAGAAGAGATTAATTTTTTGCCATTATATTAGAATTTAGAATTAATCAATTTATTATGTGCTGTTGTATCAACCTTTGTGAACACCTGTAAACGACCTTCAGTTCATTAATTATTCATGCTTATTATGATTTTATTAAATATTGTGATCAAACAATTAAAGGCAGGTGAAACCCTTTGATGTGTTTGTTTATTTTAGGGCAATTAGCAGGTGATGAAGCACGCGACTCAGTGCATCTACCTGAGCTATAAATAGCTCTTACTGCATCTGGGTGACTGATATTGGTTGGGATGCTGAAGCTGTGTCTTCAATTTTCTGTTGTGTCTGGGCCTGTTGGCCTGTGGGGAAGGGGAGGGGGGTAGGGGTGGTCATGGATTAGGAAATGGAGGGGGGGGGGGGTCTGTCTAGCATCAGCAAACACACAAACGTCCCTGGACGATGATCTACGCAGGTGACTCCAAAAATGCGTGCCTGGGAACGCTAGACAGCCCGCCAGACGGCAGCAGCTGGCCTGCACAGATGGTGGTGCCTGGATCCCAGCTTCTTTTTGCCAATATTTTAACTCACCTGCTCTTTATGGCGTCCACTCGATCGGTGCACACATCCAAACAATCTAGATACCACGTCAAGAATGATGCAATCTTGGAGGGAAGCCCTGCGTCACAGATCTTTTCAAAAATCATTGATAAAAGTCCAAGGCTGAGACAGGTTAAGACTTCAGCAACTTCAACTTTACACCAGGGGTCGCTGTACTTGCATACGGTGCCCTCTGTTGTGAATATAATATAATATAAAGAACGTTTTCATATCAGAACACTTGCAGTGAAAATAACTTATAGGTCCCATTCTCAGAAAGTCACGGGCCTCTTAATTGTCCTGAACTTACCATTACCTTTAAAACATCGGTATGCACACCTTTAGCTACCTTTATAAGATTGAGATATAGGTCGATTTATTTTCAAAAATGTAAAAAAATTACAATAATATATTGTAATTTCTGGGTTAATGGCATATATATTGCAGTTTGATAGAGATGCACCAGAGATAAAAATACCATGACCATCATATTCGTGTAATTTATATCTATGTAAATTCCAGATGATAAAATAATGACCCCAAGAGCTCCCAAGGCACATGAACAATTATGGGCTTACTTTAGTACATGTGGTAACACCTATACCTATACTTAAACAGTGGTACTGGTATTTTGTCCTTATTACCTGTTAATATTTTTAAAACTTTGTGAAAATAATATGGATTAATAGAACTGCCTACAACGTACACATTTATAACCACAGATCCACTGAAATGTCACACACCTATCTCTTTGGGTGATCTGAACATAGGACTCATCACAACCTAAAACTCCCATTCCACACAGCTTGATATACCCCTGAAAACCAATGGTCAATGTCACAGTAGGCTTAATTCTTGCCTGTCATCTGCTTATGCAGATTGACAAGCTACATGATGACTTGTGGGGTATGATTCTTCTGTGAATTACATCCTGTGGCCTCTCAGGAATGGCACCTGAGGCGTCACTGTCTGACCTACCTACTTGCGACCACACTCTTCAATAACTAAATAAAGTAACATATAACTAATACTATGTTCCATGCCTAAGTTGCATGCACAGAGTACTAGAAAAGTTGTTTTTCAGTGCTAACTGTAAGCCAGTGAAACGGATGATATTTTGCCATTGCCGCAATGCTTTACATCCTCCAACAAACTGTTTGTAGAAGCATGATTTCTCATCGATGAGTGGAAAACCTATTTGGTTATGAAGGCCGATATTTGCGGCATGTGGGATAAAAAAGGCTGTGTTTCACTTAAAAACCAAAGATTTTGACCCATACCTAACTGTAATACACCAATTCCATCGTGATGGAGTCACCCCCAGAACACAAAATTGTGAATATCTATGGACCCACGGCAGAGTAAAACAAGTTCAGATGGAAAATGAATATTACTCTGTGTTAACCTCATTACATATGATGTATATTAATTTGCACCATTTATCTTTTAATAATATTTTGGATTTGCATAGCCTCAACATTTTGCGTGACGGAGTCACCTTTATTTTACCCTAATTCTCAAAAGACATGCTTTCTCCTCCATTTGCTGGCCAAACTTGGCTGGTAGAGTGTAAACTCCTAAAGAATACAAATATTTAGACTCTTCTCTATTGATAATAATAATAATAAAGTCTCAAAGTGTCTAATATATCTTCGTCACGGTTCCTCAAAAAAAGTGACGGAGTCACTGGATGACGTGACGGAGTCACATTCAGCAATTTGGTGAGTTTAAATTGGTAGCAGGGCATCAAAAATGAAAAAAAATTCAAAAATTCTTGAAAAATTGTAAATTTGAAAAGTAATAACTTCTGATGGATTCAATATCCCCAGTGCAGATACTGCATTTCATTTATAAGTAGACATCCAAAAAAGACCATTTTAGCCATTTTTCAGCAATTATAACCCAAAACCACTATTTCCATCAATATCATAAAGATAACAATCTAACCAACATTAAAGTCTACAAATGAATACAAGTGAAAAATGACCAAAGTTATCAATATATATTAAAAACAATTTTATTTCATGTAAATATATTGAAAATTGTATTCGCTAGGTCACTTTCTATAAAGAGAGGTGATATTCCTCAAAAGTTCCACTTTTTCATGGAATTCATGAATAGCAAAGAAAATTAGACAGCCATTGGTATCTCAACCCACAGGCCTCTCAATTGTTCTCATCTTACAATGACATTTTTGAGGCATTGGTAGGCACAAACTTAAGAAGCTGAATATTACAGGATAGATTGGTAGATAGATTTATTACTTTAAAAAAATGCAGAAAACATACAATCACATATTATATAATATATATTTTATATTGAGTGAATGGCATAATGCAGTTTGTTTGAGTTGCATCCGAGCATGAAAATACCATGACCCATCATAATATTCATGTAATCACTGAATAGATATATAAATTCTAGATGACTAAGTAATACCCAAGGCACAGGTACAAGCAGGTGAAGCCATTATGGGCTTACTACAGTACATGTGGCGACACCTATACCTATACTAAAACAGTGGTAATGGTATTTTGTCCTAATTACCTGTTTATTTTCTTTAAACTTTGTGAAAATAATATGGATTAATAGAACTGCCTACAACATACACATTTATGACCACAGATCCACTGAAATGTTACACGCCTTTCTCTTTAGGTGATTTAAACATTGGACTCATCACAACCTAAAACTCCCATTCGACACAGCTTGATATACCCCTGAAAACCAATGGTCAATGTCACAGTAGGCTTAATTCTTGCCTGTCATCTGCTTATGCAGATTGACAAGCTACATGATGACTTGTGGGGTATGATTCTTCTGTGAATTACATCCTGTGGCCTCTCAGGAATGGCACCTGAGGCGTCACTGTCTGACCTACCTACTGCGACCACAATCCCCAATAACTAAATAAAAGTAATTCACTGTACATAATTTACAAGCCAAAGTTGTTTGAACAGATCACCGGAAAATGTGGTCATACAGTCCCGCCTGTAAGCCAGTGAAAAGGGTGATATTTTGCCATTGCCACATGCTAAACATCTCCACGAAACTGCTTGTAGACATCACCCAGATACTTATACCATTGGAAAAACAGGTATCTAACTGACAATGTTGCATGTTAGCGCCCTGCTACTGTAAGGATCAACATTGTTTACAACAGCAAACAAATAACCAGATTAAGGTTTATTTTGCTAAAATTATAAGTTAAAACAAATACTAGAAGAACTTCTGAAGAAGCATATGATGTCTAAGTCAGTTAGACACCTCTTTGTCGGGTCCTAACATGCATTTTTGTCAGTTAGATCCCTCCCTCCGGTCGGGATCTATCTGACAAAAATGCATGTTAGAACCCTCCAAATCGGTGTCTAACTGATACGTAGAAGCATGAATTCTCATCGATGAGTGGAAAACCTATTGGATTATGAAGGCCGATGTTTGCGGCACGTGGAAATTGTTGGATAAAAAAGGCTGTCAATTTTCTTTGCTGTACTCAGAGTTTGGTGTGGTCAAAGCCTTTGTCTCTTTGACAAGGAAGTGAACCGGCTCTCCCATTGAAATAACACCGGGCTTGTGTTTCACTTACTTATCAAAGACTTTGACCCACACCTAACTGTAATACAGCAAAGAAAATTTGACAGCCGTCGGTATCTCAACCCACAGGCCTCTCAACTGTTCTGATCTTACAATGACATTTTTGAGGCATTGGTAGGCACAAACTTGAGAAGTGTTTACAAGATAGATAGATAGATAGATAGATAGATAGATTTATCACTTTAAAAAAAAGTAAAAAACATACAATCACATATTATCGTTGTTTTTGCGTGAATTGCATATTGCAATTTGATTGAGTTGCATCCGAGCATAAAATACCATGACCCATCATAATATTCATGTGATCCTAAATAGAGCTATATAAATAGAGCTATATAAATTCCAGATGATTAAGTAATCCCCAAGGCACATGTACAAGCAGGTGAAGCCATTATAGGCTTACTTCAGTACATGTGGCGACACCTATACCTATACTAAAACAGTGGTACTGGTATTTCGTCCTAATTACCTGTTTATTTCGTTAAAAACTTCATGAAAATAATATTGATTAATAGAACTGCCTACAACGTACACATTTATAACCACAGATCCACTGAAATGTCACACACCTATCTCTTTGGGTGATCTGAACATTGGACTCATCACAACCTAAAACTCCCATTCCACACAGCTTGATATACCCCTGAAAACCAATGGTCAATGTCACAGTAGGCTTAATTCTTGCCTGTCATCTGCTTATGCAGATTGACAAGCTACATGATGACTTGTGGGGTATGATTCTTCTGTGAATTACATCCTGTGGCCTCTCAGGAATGGCACCTGAGGCGTCACTGTCTGACCTGCCTACTGTGACCACACTTGTCAATAACTAAATAAAAGTTATGTACAACCAACACATAATACGATTGTGCAAGCCTAAGTTGTATGTGTACAAACACCTAGATGGATGGATGTTTGGGGCTTTACGTCCTGTATTTATGCACTTGGTAGGCTAATTAGGACAGGAAGGGGACACGGCAATGAGACGAAGCATGATTGAAACAGCCGTCCAACATAGGCCAGGTGACCCGGCAAGAGCTGGATTCGAACCCTGGACCCAGCGATTGGCAGTCACGCTTCCACTAGACCAACTCCCCCCCCCCCCCATAGAGACCTAGAACATGTGGTTATTTATTAGAGGAGTCTCTGAGGTACTCTGTAACTTATTTGCAATATAAAATGTCTCCGAGTGACACCTATTTTGCAATGATTAAGAGATAAATCTAACAATTGCAAGACCATTTGACCTGTTATGATCACTTAAATGCTGCTGTTTCTCTTTCTTGAACCTCAGGTGTTCTTGCTGCCGAGGTCCATAAAGTAATCACAGTGAACAACATTCAATATTATACAACCGGTGATATTCACCAAGGTCGAAGGCCGAGGTGAATATCACTAGATCAGGTCCGTAAAACCTGATATTGACCGAAACTTAAGTCCACAATTGTTTTGTTCCATGATTAAACACATAAAAGCTGTTATTCAGAAGCCTGAAGTCAGTTTGTGTTTGTTCTGAACAACATCTTTTTAATGTATCTCGTCATAAATCAATATAGGTCAGCGCCGCGACCTATCCACCCCAGGACCAATGTTGGAACCTAATTTTTCGATCCAGAATCAATTCAGAAATGGGTTGAAATGATGCAGGTGATGGTGGAAATACCTACCAAAAGTCATTTTGTGCCTTACCTGGGGCGTATAGGGTCACACAGCCTGTGGAACCCTCCATTCCACCACAGGACCAATGGTGGAACCTTCTTTTTTTCAACCCAGAGCCAATTCAGAAATTGGTTGAAATGATGCAGATGATGGTGGAAATACCTACCAAAAGTCATTTTGTGCCTTACCTGGGGTGTATACTGTATAGGGTCACACAGCCTGTGGAAACCTCCATTCCACCACAGGACCAATGATGGAACCTAATTTTTCGATCCAGAATCAATTCAGAAATGGGTTGAAATGATGCAGGTGATGGTGGAAATACCTACCAAAAGTCATTTTGTGCCTTACCTGGGGCGTATAGGGTCACACAGCCTGTGGAACCCTCCATTCCACCACAGGACCAATGGTGGAACCTAATTTTTTTCAACCCAGAGCCAATTCAGAAATGGGTTGAAATGATGCAGATGATGGTGGAAATACCAAACAAAAGTCATTTTGTACCTTACCTGGGGTGTATAGGGTCACAAAGCCTGTGGAACCCTCCATTCCACCACAGGACCAATAGGGCGTACCAAAAAACAACAATGTTCTTTGATTTTTGCACCCGTCGGAGGAATTGTGCCTTTTGGTGAGTAAATCAATTGGAAACAAAAATTTTGGAAATCGGTCAATTCCTTACGCCGGTTTACCCCCTTTGAATAATAAGGGGTCCGAAAACACCAAAAATCGCCGTTTTTATGCAGTTGTTGTCACTAAAGAGAGGCACAGATGAAATATTTCACCAAAATGCTGTGCATACCCATCAAGTAAGGTTATGACATCTATATAAAACAAACTTGACAATTTTGGTGATGAAACTTATCAAAACAGACATTTTTCAAGGCAAAAATGCCAAAAATCGCAATTTTCCCCTGATTTTTAGCATGTTTTTTCCCAAAAGCAGTCCATTGCAGATACATTTCTTATCTGGCAAGTGTTTTTTGTTCATTGATGAAGCCTTTTTACCCTAAAGGTATTATTTTCATTGTTAACCCTTGTGCCCTAGATCATAGCAGATCATTGCTGAATACCAAATAATATGAATAATATCAATCTTCTTTCGGCTTACCTTGCTTGTGTTGAACTGTGCCGATAAATTGCAACATGAATTTCTGTAAGTCATGTAGATGACAATAACCACATAAGTAACCTAAAAGGAAATAGTATCTCAAAGTTCCTATATTGTGTAAAGACTGCAATCATTCATGATAACAATATATAACCTACAATGTAACAATATATAGTAGGATTTAATTAAAATGCCATCCATTCCAAAATATCTCTGCTCACCAAGTGCTGATCACCATACTGACTGACACTCTTTCCAATCATTACAGTTGATGATAAGTTACTGATGACCTGTGGACATAGCCAGAGTAGGGTTGGAACTTAGAACATCTACTGCACACAGGGTAGATACATGCAGACCACATTGCATGCCACTGTGCGATTGGTGCCACTGCCACACATGAATACCAAATATTAAATCCACATTAATCTACACTATTTCTAAAAGAATTAGGTCCAGAAAGAAGACACCACACTGTCACCACAGAGAAAGAACCATAAGTTCCTATTGTGCTTTTCTTAGATCAGTTATGTCATTTATGAAAGTGAGCACTTTTACACCATCCCTACCTTACTCCTTAGTGCTGTGGTACTGGGCAAGAAGTTGGAAACAGGAAATTACATGCAGCAGGAATTTGCCCACACTTGGAATGCCTACATGTGAGGGTTGAGCATGAGAATGCCAGTCAGTGTTGAGAATGACTGGTAAAAGGTTTTTAATATCACAAATAAATGAATATTTCAAGTTGCAAATTTTATTTATTTTTCTTATTTGATTTGAATTGTGATAGTCCTTTCCGCCTTTTGTACTTTTACTGAATCAATGTTGTGTTTGCATTGTGGGAATGATCTAATTTCATGTTGTCAAACTCATTCAGAAATCATTGTTATCTAGGTAGTAACAATTCTGCATAAAATCGACTTATTCTGAGGAGTCTAAAACCCAATCTGCATCTCAAGAGGGCATAGAGTTAGTATCAATTACCAAGCTAATAAGACAATGATAAGCAGAATTGTTTCTAATGACTGATGGTTGGTAAAGATTTGCTGTGAGAGGTTGACCAGTAAAACAATTTATCAATTTTGTAGCATTGAGTATGTTTAGGGTTCCAACATCATAATGATTAGGAACATACACATAAATCAGTCTTTATAATCCATTTTTGTTGTAGGATCATTGTAATTGAAAATATAGACCTCTCAACTGTAAACAAATATAGTAATTGATAATACTAGCTACAAAATAATACATAAAACTAAAAAACCATGATGGAATTGAAGCACAAACTGCAGTGTAAACTGTGCATTTCTTTAGTCATAAGTAACAAGACAAACGACAAGATTAATAATTTCATAGCATCAACTTGAGTAAAAACAGAATTATTTGCAATAGATGGCTTATTTTTAAAGACTTCAGGGTTGACAAGGATGTCACCAATGGGATAAAATGGCTTCATAAATAAAAAAACATATTCATCTGTCAAGTAAGTATCTGTAGTGGCACCGTATCTAAGAAAAACATGCTAAAACGAAGCGAAAAATTGTGATTTTTTGCATTTTTGCTTTAAAAAAGGGCAAAACAGTAAATTTCATAAACAAAATTGTCAAGTTTGTTTTATATAGATGTCATAACCTTGCCTGATGGGTCTGCACAGCAATTTGGGTGAAATATTTCGTCTATGACTCTCTTTAGTGACAACAACTGCATAAAAACGGTGATTTTTGGTTTTTTTCGGACCCCTTATTATTCAAAGGGGGTAAATCGGCGTCAGGAGTTGACCGATTTCAAAAATTTTTTTTTCCAACTGATTCACTCACAAAAGGTACAATTCCTCCGACGGGTGCAAAAATCAAAGAACATTGTTGTTTTTTGGTACGCCCTAAGGACCAATGGTGGAACCTAATTTTTCGATCCAGAATCAATTCAGAAATGGGTTGAAATGATGCAGGTGATGGTGGAAATACCTACCAAAAGCCATTTTGTGCCTAACCTGGGGCGTATAGGGTCACACAGCCTGTGGAACCCTCCATTCCACCACAGGACCAATGGTGGAACCTTCTGTTTTTCAACCCAGAGCCAATTCAGTAATGGGTTGAAATGATGCAGATGATGGTGGAAATACCTAACAAAAGTCATTTTGTGCCTACCTGGGGTGTATAGGGTCACAGCCTGTGGAACCCTCCATTCCACCACAGGACCAATGGTGGAGCCTAATTTTTCGATCCAGAATCAATTCAGAAATGGGTTGAAATGATGCAGATGATGGCGGAAATACCTAACAAAAGTAATTCTTTGCCTTACCTGGGGTGTATAGGGTCACACAGCCTGTGGAACCCTCCATTCCACCACAGGACCAATGGTGGAACCTTCTGTTTTTTTCAACCAGAGCCAATTCAGAAATGGGTTGAAATGATGCAGATGGTGGAAATACCTACCAAAAATAATATTGTGCCTTACCTGGGGCGTATAGGGTCACACAGCCTGTGGAACCCTCCATTCCACCACAGGACCAATGGTGGAACCTTCTTTTTTTCAACCCAGAGCCAATTCAGAAATGGGTTGAAATGATGCAGATGATGGTGGAAATACCTACCAAAAATCATATTGTGCCTTACCTGGGGCGTACAGGGTCACACAGCCTGTGGAACCCTCCATTCCACCACAGGACCAATGGTGGAACCTTCTTTTTTTTCAACCCAGAGCCAATTCAGTAATGGGTTGAAATGATGCAGATGATGGTGGAAATACCTAACAAAAGTCATTTTGTGCCTTACCTGGGGTGTATAGGGTCACACAGCCTGTGGAACCCTCCATTCCACCACAGGACCAATGGTGGAACCTAATTTTTTTCAACCCAGAGCCAATTCAGAAATGGGTTGAAATGATGCAGATGATGGTGGAAATACCTAACAAAAGTCATTTTGTGCCTTATCTGGGGTGTATAGGGTCACACAGCCTGTGGAACCCTCCATTCCACCACAGGACCAATGGTGGAACCTAATTTTTCGATCCAGAATCAATTCAGAAATGGGTTGAAATGATGCAGGTGATGGTGGAAATACCTACCAAAAGTCATTTTGTGCCTTACCTGGGGCGTATAGGGTCACACAGCCTGTGGAACCCTCCATTCCACCACAGGACCAATGGTGGAACCTAATTTTTTTCAACCCAGAACCAATTCAGAAATTGGTTGAAATGATGCAGACGATGGTGGAAATACCTACTAAAAGTCATTTTTTTCCTTTCCTTGGGTGTATAGGGTCACACAGCCTGTGGAACCCTCCATATCCACCACAGGACCAATGGCGGAACCTTCTTTTTTTCAACCCGGAACTAATTCAGAAATGGGTTGAAATGATGCAGATGATGGTGGAAATACCTAACAAAAATCTTTTTGTGCCTTACCTGGGGTGTATATAAGGTAATACAGCCTGTGAAACCCTCCATTCCAACACAGGACCGCTGGTCGAACCTTTTATCCACCACAGGACCAATTGAATAGTAAGAGTGAGCTTCGATAAAATGCCTGTAATATATCTCTTAAATTTCATTATGAGTAATTAGTTCAGTATGGGGATTAATGATTGATGGAACCTTGCAATCCACCTCAGGACCTGTGGTGGTTCCTGACCTCCTGTGCAGGACAACCCCAAATATTTCATTATTTCCAATAAACATCTCCCCATAAATGCCCAAAATGACCAGGAACATCATCTTCCGCCACAGGACCAACTGTGGCACCTGACCTCCTGTACAGGGCAACCCCCAGTATTTCATTATTTCCAATAAACACCTCAACATAAATGCCCAAACAGACCAGGAACCTCATCTTCCACAGTAGGACTACCTCAACATTTCATTATTTCCAATAAACACCTGATAATAAATACCCCAAACGACCATGAAACTCCTCTTTCACTACAGAACCAATGGTGGAACCTAACTTGCAAATTCAAATAAATTCAAATTCAAATTCAAATAATTTTATTTATCCTTGAATAAAAATATAATTATGCAGCACAAGACTACCCTCCATTTTTTTCATTTGCTGCAATAAGCATCTAATATTAAATTCCCAAGAGTAGGGGAGACCGAGGTAAGTTGTGCCATTTTTTGCGTCAGGCTGATTTTCCGAAAAACCGAAGCCTAATCAAGTAAGTCAGACATCAAAATACAATACGTTGGCCAGAATCGACCGAACGTTTCAGAGCAATCTGACCATTGCGAAGGTCATGGTAGGCATTTAAAAAAAGTAGGTGCCAGGGTAAGTTGTGCCGCATGACGGGGTAAGTTGATCCGCTTAATTTATTCCAAAACAACCTTGTATTCACCAGTTTCTTAAGATAGATCATTTGTATCATGTTTTTAACTTATGACAGACATGTTACATGTCATTGAAACTTATGCAAAAATGAAGACAAGTAAAGATGAATAAAAATTTCATTCCTATGTCATACCATCGGCACAACTCACCCCGATTATCAAAATGGCACAACTTACCCCAAATTGATTTTCTGGATGAAACTGGTTGTCAAAAATAAATAAACAATGTGAGAAGAAATCTAACAACACAAATGTCGAGATATACCTCCTAACTCCATCCTACCAGAGGGACATCATCTCATTATAAAACCAAATGACGGAGAAACAAGAATGTCAGTTCTCGGCACTTCAAGTTTTCAGCAACAAAATTGAATTTGTGAGTGTAGCTTTTCATACCATTATATTTGGTTTTTTTTTTCTTGGTGCCAAATGATGTTGACCAAGTGAGTATATATGGTAGGCATTGCCTTCTTTGCCCAGTTCTTCATTTCACCTCAACAGTGGGCGGGACAACTTACCCCGCGGCACAACTTACCCCAGTCTCCCCTACAACATTTAAATAATGCCTGGTAAATTTTACATGAACTCCGCTGCATCCAATGGGCAGACAACATTAATACAAAATCAAAATTGTGTACTGACAATTTAATCATGAATATATATTGCCTTGAACCATATATGTCACAAGATTCATGAGTCGTACAAAGAACGCTCTTTTCTTGCACTGTTTAGGACAGGCATACTTCCACTGGAGATCGAAAATTGATAGATGGTATTGCAAAAGTGTAGAGGAAAATTTGCGTAAATTATAAAAAGGTGATGTTGAACACGAAGTTCATTTTCTTTTACAATGTACCGTAATATGGGGTGAATCGGGACAGTTTTGGCTGTTTTTCTGTTATAGAATGGCCACAAATCAACCCAGAAATTAAAAATTGGTGTGAAATTGTGTCCGAGCAAAAGGTCTAAGGATCCCTTAGAGCTTCAAGCCATATCTTAAACCTCCAATGATTAGGGCCCAGAAAACCACTGTCCCAATTCACCCCTCACTTTGGGGTGAATCGGGACACTCCATTATTTCCACAATCAAAACACCCAAACCTTCTTTGAATGATTGCTACTTGTGAATAAACATTAGAAAACACGCTCAATATGCATAAAAAAAAATTTGGGTAACCTGATATGACTTTCATTGATAATATGCAGATTTATAAAAAATGTGATAAATGACAGAAAAGTTTTGAAAACTGTATTTTTCTTCGAATTATGCTGGTGATTGACAATTCTGGACTAAATCCACTATAAGTGATGACAAGTTCAATGATATTCATTCAAAAGCCACACAAGCACACTCAAATGAAAAAAAGGTGGGGTAATTTTGTTCAATCCCGGAACATTGCCATAGACCTGGATCTGAACCCAGGGCCAATCAATCACAATCCCATATCTAGTCTAAGATCATGGTCCTCTAGGACCATTTTAAACTGATTTGAAAGTTTGTTGTAAGTTTGATGGCTTCAATATTAATGCTTTATATGGTACACATAAAGTTTTGACCACCTGTAAAAACGTCATTTCTGCAGGGCCAAGTTTAAGGTGCTGCAGCTCCTCATTGCCTGCAGTTAGAAATACAAAATTCTATCACAATATGCGCTTGTATGTTTACTAAAAGTGTGCCAAAAATCAAATTCCTAAGGCAAGTAGAAATTGGTGCTTTTGAGGAAATAAAATGTTTCCCTGTTCTGTCCCGATTCACCCCAGTGTCCCAATTCACCCATATTACGGTACGTCTTTTCAGGAAGAACGAAATTAAAGTATTTTAAAAAGCTCAAAACGGACAAAACCACATGTATATTTTTTGAAAACTGGAGCATCTAGAAAAATTTTAATATTGATGTCAGAAATTAAAGTGACTGCTAAATCTATCCTTACTTGTAAAAGAAGTAAATTTCTCTTCAGCTAGAGCCATGTTGATTAAGATGCAGTAATCCCTATTGTAGTAAGTTTTGTAATTACATTATTATCCTGTTTGAAACTCAATGAAATGTATAGCCTCCATCATTCCATATTTAGTACCAAGTGGTAAATTTTAAAAGTGGTCCTCTTGAGGGGAGAAGGTCCCAGCATTGGTCCTTTGGTGGAGGAAAAGATCAATGATTTGTGTAATCTCCATAATTTCATATTTAGCTCTGTTAATAAATTTTAACAATGTCCTCTTGAGGGCATGATATTCCAGCATTGGTCCGCTGTATGATGAAGTTCCATACCTTGTGCAACCTTCATAATATTATATATATCTATTCCAAGCTATTTTAAAAGAATCAAACAAATGGATAGAAACGGGGAAAAAATACACCCTGCTGGCCTATTTAAGTGGTATTACTTCATAGTCATGTAACAATCCTTGATTTTGATCCCACTACTTAATTGGTAAGTTGATCTAGACTAGAATTATAATTAGAATTAGAATTTATTGGTAAACAAAATACAATTACACTTCAACGAATCAACATAACAAATAGCAGAATTATAATACCAATAAAAAAAGGAACTGACACACTGAATGTGTGTATGTTCCCTAGCAATTTCACAATATAATTGATTAATCTTTATAGAAGAGTGAATGAATATATATTATAGGAAATAAAAATTAATAATAATACTGATAAATTAAGAACATTAATAGGCACTATCATATATACAAAAGTGGTAATGACAATAATCTTAATAATAGTTTTGTATTACAGAATAGCAAAAGATATTCTAGGTAGAGACCACAAATTCCTTAAAATATTAGTTACTTTCTTTTTAAATGTAAATTTGCTACAATTTAAATCAATGACATTCACAACAGAATTCCAAATTTCCGCACCTTTAAATCTGACATGGATTTTAACAATTTCTGATCTACAAAATGGTAATCGAAGGTTATTCATATTTCTTGTTCCGTAATGATAAAAATCAGCTGGATAATTGAACTTATCTATAAACATTCTCGGCATTTCACCTCTTACAAACTTATACATAAACATCATGATTGAAACTTTATACAATTTAGGTGGTTGTACAATTTTTAAGTTAATTAAATATACTGTTCGAAGGTGTTCTTCGACTAACACCTTTAATTCTATGAACCGCCTGTTTTTGCAAAACTTATGGCGAATTAATGTAATTAGTATAAGTATTTCCCCATATTTCAAGTGCCATCACCGTACAATGGCCTTGTTATTGTAAACCTGGCCAGGCAGGTGCTGTCACCTTAGCGTTCAAAATACCATTTCGACCCAATATCCAAATACCTAACTCAAATTCATCCTTCAACTAACAGAATTTGAATCTTAGATGTTGTGCGGTGACGGGGCCAGGTCTATAGAGCATTAATTATCAGGCATTTCTTAATAATCAAATATTGTTCCTTCCAAATATTAAGTTTGTCCTTTGCAGGAGGTCAGGTTCCATCAATGGTCCAGTTGTGGAAGTTGAGGTTCCCTGTCATCTGGGCATTGACTATGAGATGTTTATTGGAAATTATAATTATAAAATATTAAGTGTAGTCAGGGGCAGGGGTTAGGTTCCACCATTGGTCCTGTGGTCGATTGAAAGTTTCCTTTGTCAATGTAAGCCCATACTGGTCGAATTACTTATTATGATGTATTATAAGTGATATTACCCATGAATTTTATCAATAGTCGAAACAAACAATAAAATTTCTTCTGTAAAATAAAAAAGGTTGAACCACTGGTTATGCGCCTGGCATGGAACGGATGGTTCCCCAGGACATGTGACCCTATATGTGCCTAGCTAATGACTCTGAGTAGATATTTCAACCATTATGTCAATCATTTCAACCAATTTCTGATTTAGTCCTGGGTTGAAAAAAGAAGGTTCCAGCATCTGTCCTGTGGTGGATTGCAGGGTTCCTTCATCCGTGTAACCCCACACTGACCTAATTACTCAAAATGACTTTAAAGAGGCATATAACAAGCATGGCTCAAGTTAAGTATCCAACTATTAGTGACCTCCCTTGACTTATTCAGTTCGGGGAGGTCACTAACAGTTGGATACTTAACTTGAGCCACAAGCATTTAAGCAAAAGCTGACTCAAACTATTCGATTGGTCCTGTGGTGGATAAAAGGTTCCACAATTGGCCCTGTGGTGGAATGGAGGGTTCCCCATGCTGTGTGACCCTATATGCTCCGAGTAAGGCACAGAATGACTTTTTGTTGGTATTTCCACCATCATCTCAATCATCTCAACCAGTTTCTGAATTGGTCCTGGGTTGAAAAAAAAAGGTTCCACCATTGGTCCTGTGGTGGAATGGAGGGTTCCATCATCTGTGTAACTCCACACTGACCTAATTACTCAAAATGACTTTTAAGAGACATATAACAAGCATTATATCAAAAGCTGACTCAAACTATTCGATTGGTCCTGTGGTAGATAAAAGGTTCCAGCATTGGTCCTGTGGTGGAATGGAGGGTTCCCCATGCTGTGTGACAATATACGGCCCAGGTAATGCATAAAATGACTTGTGGTCGGTATTTCCACCATCATCTCAATCATCTCAACCAGTTTCTGAATTGGTCCTGGGTTGAAAAAAGAAGGTTCTACCATTGGTCCTGTGGTGGAATGCAGGGTTCCTTCATCCGTGTAACCCCACACTGACCTAATTACTCAAAATGACTTTTAAGAGACATATAACAAGCATTTAGCAAAAGCTGACTCAAACTATTCGATTGATCCCGTGGTAGATAAAAGGTTCCACCATTGGTCCTGTGGTGGAATGGAGGGTACCCCATGCTGTGCGACCCTATACAATCCGGGTAAGGCACAAAATGACTTTTGGTCGGTATTTCCACCATCATCTCAATCATCTCATCCGGTTTCTGAATTGGTCCAGGGTTGAAAAAAAAGGTTCCACCATTGGTCCTGTGGTGGAATGGAGGGTTCCATCATCTGTGTAACCCCACACTGACCTAATATATATGTGGAGACATATAACAAGCATTATATCAAAAGCTGACTCAAACTATTCGATTGGTCCCGTGGTAGATAAAAGGTTCCACCATTGGTCCTGTGGTGGAATGGAGGGTTCCCAATGCTGTACGACCCTATACACCCCGGGTAAGGCACAAAATGACTTTTGGTCGGTATTTCCACCATCATCTCAATCATCTCAACCAGTTTCTGAATTGGTCCTGGGTCAAAAATTTAGGTTCCACCATTGGTCCTGTGGTGGAATGCAGGGTTCCTTCATCCGTGTAACCCCACACTGACCTAATTACTCAAAATGACTTTTAAGAGACATATAACAAGCATTTAAGCAAAAGCTGACTGAAACTATCTGAATGGTCCTGTGGTGGATAAAAGGTTCTACCATTGGTCCTGTGGTGGAATGGAGGGTTCCAAATGCTGTGCGACCCTATACACCCGGGTAAGGCACAAAATGACTTTTGGTTGGTATTTCCACCATCATCTCAATCATCTCAACCAGTTTCTGAATTGGTCCTGGGTCAAAAATCTAGGTTCCACCATTGGTCCTGTGGTGGAATGCAGGGTTCCTTCATCCGTGTAACCCCACACTGACCTAATTACTCAAAATGACTTTTAAGAGACATATAACAAACATTTAAGCAAAAGCTGACTCAAACTATCCGAATGGTCCTGTGGTGGATAAAAGGTTCCACCATTGGTCCTGTGGTGGAATGGAGGGTTCCAAATGCTGCGCGACCCTATACACCCCGGGTAAGGCACAAAATGACTTTTGGTTGGTATTTCCACCATCATCTCAATCATCTCAACCAGTTTCTGAATTGGTCCTGGGTTGAAAAAAGAAGGTTCCACCATTGGTCCTGTGGTGGAATGCAGGGTTCCTTCATCTGTGTAACCCCACACTGACTTAATTACTCAAAATGACTTTTAAGAGACATATAACAAGCATTTAAGCAAAAGCTGACTCAAACTATTCGATTGGTCCTGTGGTAGATAAAAGGTTCCAGCATTGGTCCTGTGGTGGAATGGAGGGTTCCCCATGCTGTGTGACAATATACGGCCCAGGTAATGCATAAAATGACTTTTGGTCGGTATTTCCACCATCATCTCAATCATCTCAACCAGTTTCTGAATTGGTCCTGGGTTGAAAAAAGAAGGTTCCACCATTGGTCCTGTGGTGGAATGCAGGGTTCCTTCATCCGTGTAACCCCACACTGACCTAATTACTCAAAATTACTTTTAAGAGACATATAACAAGCATTTAAGCAAAAGCTGACTCAAACTATGCGAATGGTCCTGTGGTGGATAAAAGGTTCCAGCATTGGTCCTGTGGTGGAATGGAGGGTTCCAAATGCTGTGCGACCCTATACACCCGGGTAAGGCACAAAATGACTTTTGGTTGGTATTTCCACCATCATCTCAATCATCTCAACCAGTTTCTGAATTGGTCCTGGGTCAAAAATCTAGGTTCCACCATTGGTCCTGTGGTGGAATGCAGGGTTCCTTCATCCGTGTAACCCCACACTGACCTAATTACTCAAAATGACTTTTAAGAGACATATAACAAACATTTAAGCAAAAGCTGACTCAAACTATGCGAATGGTCCTGTGGTGGATAAAAGGTTCCACCATTGGTCCTGTGGTGGAATGGAGGGTTCCAAATGCTGTGCGACCCTATACACCCCGGGTAAGGCACAAAATGACTTTTGGTTGGTATTTCCACCATCATCTCAATCATCTCAACCAGTTTCTGAATTGGTCCTGGGTTGAAAAAAGAAGGTTCCACCATTGGTCCTGTGGTGGAATGCAGGGTTCCTTCATCTGTGTCACCCCACACTGACTTAATTACTCAAAATGACTTTTAAGAGACATATAACAGGCATTTAAGCAAAAGCTGACTCAAACTATTCGATTGGTCCTGTGGTAGATAAAAGGTTCCAGCATTGGTCCTGTGGTGGAATGGAGGGTTCCCCATGCTGTGTGACAATATACGGCCCAGGTAATGCATAAAATGACTTTTGGTCGGTATTTCCACCATCATCTCAATCATCTCAACCAGTTTCTGAATTGGTCCTGGGTCAAAAATTTAGGTTCCACCATTGGTCCTGTGGTGGAATGCAGGGTTCCTTCATCCGTGTAACCCCACACTGACCTAATTACTCAAAATGACTTTGAAGAGACATATAACAAACATTTAAGCAAAAGCTGACTCAAACTATGCGAATGGTCCTGTGGTGGATAAAAGGTTCTACCATTGGTCCTGTGGTGGAATGGAGGGTTCCAAATGCTGTGCGACCCTATACACCCGGGTAAGGCACAAAATGACTTTTGGTTGGTATTTCCACCATCATCTCAATCAACTCAACCAGTTTCTGAATTGGTCCTGGGTCAAAAATTTAGGTTCCACCATTGGTCCTGTGGTGGAATGCAGGGTTCCTTCATCCGTGTAACCCCACACTGACCTAATTACTCAAAATGACTTTTAAGAGACATATAACAAGCATTTAAGCAAAAGCTGACTCAAACTATGCGAATGGTCCTGTGGTGGATAAAAGGTTCTACCATTGGTCCTGTGGTGGAATGGAGGGTTCCAAATGCTGTGCGACCCTATACACCCCTGGTAAGGCACAAAATGACTTTTGGTTGGTATTTCCACCATCATCTCAATCATCTCAACCAGTTTCTGAATTGGTCCTGGGTCAAAAATCTAGGTTCCACCATTGGTCCTGTGGTGGAATGCAGGGTTCCTTCATCCGTGTAACCCCACACTGTTCTTATTACTCAAAATGACTTTTAAGAGACATATAACAAACATTTAAGCAAAAGCTGACTCAAACTATGCGAATGGTCCTGTGGTGGATAAAAGGTTCCACCATTGGTCCTGTGGTGGAATGGAGGGTTCCAAATGCTGTGCGACCCTACACACCCCGGGTAAGGCACAAAATGACTTTTGGTTGGTATTTCCACCATCATCTCAATCATCTCAACCAGTTTCTGAATTGGTCCTGGGTTGAAAAAAGAAGGTTCCACCATTGGTCCTGTGGTGGAATGGAGGGTTCCTTCATCTGTGTAACCCCACACTGACTTAATTACTCAAAATGACTTTTAAGAGACATATAACAAGCATTTAAGCAAAAGCTGACTCAAACTATTCGATTGGTCCTGTGGTAGATAAAAGGTTCCAGCATTGGTCCTGTGGTGGAATGGAGGGTTCCCCATGCTGTGTGACAATATACGGCCCAGGTAATGCATAAAATGACTTTTGGTCGGTATTTCCACCATCATCTCAATCATCTCAACCAGTTTCTGAATTGGTCCTGGGTTGAAAAAAGAAGGTTCCACCATTGGTCCTGTGGTGGAATGCAGGGTTCCTTCATCTGTGTAACCCCACACTGACCTAATTACTCAAAATGACTTTTAAGAGACATATAACAAGCATTTAAGCAAAAGCTGACTCAAACTATGCGAATGGTCCTGTGGTGGATAAAAGGTTCCACCATTGGTCCTGTGGTGGAATGGAGGGTTCCCAATGCTGTTTGACCCTATACACCCCGGGTAAGGCACAAAATGACTTTTGGTCGGTATTTCCACCATCATCTCAATCATCTCAACCAGTTTCTGAATTGGTCCTGGGTCAAAAATCTAGGTTCCACCATTGGTCCTGTGGTGGAATGCAGGGTTCCTTCATCCGTGTAACCCCACACTGACCTAATTACTCAAAATGACTTTTAAGAGACATATAACAAACATTTAAGCAAAAGCTGACTCAAACTATGCGAATGGTCCTGTGGTGGATAAAAGGTTCTACCATTGGTCCTGTGGTGGAATGGAGGGTTCCAAATGCTGTGCGACCCTATACACCCCGGGTAAGGCACAAAATGACTTTTGGTTGGTATTTCCACCATCATCTCAATCATCTCAACCAGTTTCTGAATTGGTCCTGGGTCAAAAATCTAGGTTCCACCATTGGTCCTGTGGTGGAATGCAGGGTTCCTTCATCCGTGTAACCCCACACTGACCTAATTACTCAAAATGACTTTTAAGAGACATATAACAAACATTTAAGCAAAAGCTGACTCAAACTATGCGAATGGTCCTGTGGTGGATAAAAGGTTCCACCATTGGTCCTGTGGTGGAATGGAGGGTTCCAAATGCTGTGCGACCCTATACACCCCGGGTAAGGCACAAAATGACTTTTGGTCGGTATTTCCACCATCATCTCAATCATCTCAACCAGTTTCTGAATTGGTCCTGGGTTGAAAAAAGAAGGTTCCACCATTGGTCCTGTGGTGGAATGCAGGGTTCCTTCATCTGTGTAACCCCACACTGACTTAATTACTCAAAATGACTTTTAAGAGACATATAACAGGCATTTAAGCAAAAGCTGACTCAAACTATTCGATTGGTCCTGTGGTAGATAAAAGGTTCCAGCATTGGTCCTGTGGTGGAATGGAGGGTTCCCCATGCTGTGTGACAATATACGGCCCAGGTAATGCATAAAATGACTTTTGGTCGGTATTTCCACCATCATCTCAATCATCTCAACCAGTTTCTGAATTGGTCCTGGGTTGAAAAAAGAAGGTTCCACCATTGGTCCTGTGGTGGAATGCAGGGTTCCTTCATCCGTGTAACCCCACACTGACCTAATTACTCAAAATGACTTTTAAGAGACATATAACAAGCATTTAAGCAAAGGTGACTCAAACTATGCGAATGGTCCTGTGGTGGATAAAAGGTTCCACCATTGGTCCTGTGGTGGAATGGAGGGTTCCCAAAGCTGTTTGACCCTATACAACCCGGGTAAGGCACAAAATGACTTTTGGTCGGTATTTCCACCATCATCTCAATCATCTCAACCAGTTTCTGAATTGGTCCTGGGTCAAAAATTTAGGTTCCATCATTGGTCCTGTGGTGGAAGGGTAGCGGTGCCAACTTAGTTGGATAAATCAGTAACTACTGGACTGTAATCAGAGCGCATGTGGCTGGGGAGTCATGGAACACATGGAACAAATATGATTATTACCTAACAACATCAGTAACTGTGTTTTAAAATTGCTTGACCATTATGACTCATTATAGTACAGTCGACAGATTATGAAGTGCAAAAAATGATAATTACACTGATAGAGGCCAAAAATTGATAAGAAATTGCTTCAAATGACTAAGAAGCCTTCAGTAGTGTGTACATGACATTGTATACAAAGTACATAAACTAAATTTTGTCAATCTCCATAGCCCTAATATCAGTTGGGTGGGGTTTGTCGTGTCAGAACGATGAGAAGCCCGCAGAAAGAACACAGACCTTTAATAAGGCAAGATGTGCATAAACTAACTTCTCTTGAATCTCGGTTCAATCTTCACCAATGTGTCCTCGTACATAGCATCTCCGGCAATTAGGCATCAAGTGCTTACTGTCACCTAATTTCACTGCCGCAACTGTCAATACTACCCATAGAAGTGTTGACAATCCATATCAGACTGACTAGTGACACAGAAAATGTAACAATGTCTAGTTCACTTCCAAGGGCATGTAAGGGCCGACCAGACGATAGTGGGGGGTCTATGGACTTTACCTCCGGGACAAACTTTTTTTTTCGTTCGCGGCGCGTCGACAAACAATTTTTTTCACACGCGCACTCAGAACTAATTTTTTAATCGGAATTTTAACATAACGGTACCCTAGCTACGTTTTTTTCCATGTGCTGAACAAACTTTTTTTTTCAGTGTCAAGTGGGAAACAATCTTGTTTTTTCACCAAATATCCATAGATCATCTGGTCGGCCAAAGATCATCTGGTCGGCCCCTAATATTTAGATCGGTTAAACAAATAAAAAGTTGGAGGGGTTAGAGGCACATTATGTTTGGAACTTCAGAGAAATGCAGCACACCTAGTGGAAAATGATTCTTTTATTGGCCTGGAGGAATTTGTTATTTTGGTTTGTCGCAATGTGTTATTATGTAACTTGAATATTGTGCAATCAACATGATAATCATATGCTAGTTTGAAGTTGACTAAGGTGTTTCGTTTTCTACATCACGTTTTATCTTGAGCAAGAGTTTTCTATAAATTTAGGACTGTGTATTTCATATAAGTCACGTGAAGCTATTATTTCGCAAAAATACATTAAAGATGATTTCAATAATTTCATATTTAATTGCAGACATTTCTGAAAAAAAAAAAAAAAAAAATATATATATATATGCCATTTTCCGAACTTGTCATTGGAAGAGAGATGCTATATATATATGGGTAGCCTGATAAGTCACATGGTAAGCCCATCTATGCATCTATAGAGTTTCTGATGTCAGACCAAAAACTCAGCTCAATTATGAAATCATCTGTAATTCAAAAGGCGAAATGCAATTTTTTATAGTTGTGTGTTAAAAAAATAAAAACAGTTTAAGAATTTTTATTCTTGCTATATTTAAAATACAGTACTACACATGATGTTTGGAACCTCGAGCTTTTCTGGTCACATGGGGGACCGGATCCTTCTCCCAACACGTGTCACGTTTCGGATTTACACGAGAGGGCAGCACCATGCAGTGTTCCCCATAGAGGGTCAGAAGAGCCATGGTGCATGCAGGTGTTCTATTAGGGGGGCATGTCTCGTTTCCTGACAGTCTTCAGCTCTAAATTACCTGACTGTCATTACTAAAGGAAGAGAGACAGCCAATTAGAAGGACAGAGAACCAAAGGTGGTCAGTCACGCATAGGTGTCACAGTATGACCACTCATTGACCAGTGGCTAGTTTAAATGACATCTATACCCCCATATCATAACCACAGCAACTCTTGATGATTAGACCTATAATCCTTTTTCCCTGATTTTATTAGCCCTCTTCTGCTAGCTGTATTTTTTATTAGTATTTATTAGCTTGCTACATGATATACCAGTAACCAGTACTATAAGCTTATTAGGGGGGGGGGGGAGGTATGACTATGCAGTATGCTGGATCATGCATGGATCTTATAGCCCCATGCCCTGACAGCTGAAGGACTTACACTCACTGAGTCTAACTCAACAGTCACAGAGCAACTTAATTTTGCAAAATCTCATGACACCAAAACGATCACATGACACCACGTGACCTTTTTGACCCTTTGGCCTCTCCTGGGTAAGTTCTTACAGCTACCCTATAGGTCCATGTCAAGGGCTTTGAATGAAAACATACTCTACAGTTGTTGGGGATCCGAGTTGACTGAGTTCTGAATGTGTTGTGTGTGAATAACACGAGAATAATGGGACAAAAGGATTTGTTTGATTGGCCAATGAAGTTTTGACTTCTTGGCTTTTGAAAGGGGCTGTGCCCGGGCAGCATTGAGGTTGTTTATACAAGTCTATTATGTCCTTTATTGTGTAGGACATATTGGAATCTATTGAGCTCAGAGGACCCTCAGAATCTGTTGTTGCTTGCCCCTTTTGGAATCCTTCTGGAAACCCTTTGGAAACCCTTTTGGAAACCAAGGCATGAGGGTTTTGTGGAGACAGGCAGGGCCCAACAGTCTCTTGGGAACAGGAGTCAATTGAAACTTTTTGAGAACTTTTAAATTGAATCCTTAGCACTCGAACACCCCTGAGACACAGCCAGACATAGGATACTTCGGTTGCAATTCTGTGGCACTTCCATGACACTTCTATGGCACTTCTGAGTTTCTTTTCATGGTCTGTCCAACTTCATTAGTTCTTTTCAGTCTCTTTGATCACTTAATGAAGTTCCAGTGAACCAAATTCAACCAATCTAGAAGCTTTGGTCAAACGTTGAGGGTCTTCATTGAACTCCCAGCTGGCCAGTATGGGCATGACGCCCAATTGCACACAATCAGGTTAAAATAAACATTAATTAACCCATTCGAATGATTTGAAAAACATGCTATAAAAAACCAACATTCTTTGCTTAGCTGACAATACACAAAGGCTAATTTCAGTAATTTAAGACCTTATTATACCAACATATTTGTGCACTTGCGAGTGTACTCCTAAACGTGTTTCAATGGTCTCTTTTCCTTTTGAGCTTTTTGAGATATTTTTTGCCAATATAAATCAAAACTGTGCACCGTCTGGCTTATTTATTAACCTAGTTGGTATTTACACTACATGTATATAGCCAGAGAGAAGAGTATTAGTTCAAAAAATAACTCGCTAATTTGCTTCAAAGTAACAAGGCATGAGCTGTGTGGAATAATTAAAGCAGCTCTTTTTTTAAGCTAAGCTGTAAATCTAATGACAATTTCTGGCACGTCCATACCCCATGCTCATTTGTAGCAATGAATGAAGCGGAAATGTGTTCAAATGCCTGAATAAAAGGAGTGAAACTTTTGCTCCATTACTTGTTTATTCCCAATTTTAATTCATCTTTGCAAATCCTCAATTATTGCAATGTTCAACTAGGAGCAAATTGTGTGGATTTGTGTAAGTGAGGTGCACACGTGTGTAATGTATGAGCATGTTTTTTTCCATCAATATTTTGGTATTTTCTTAATTTTCAACCTCTCTTTCATGACGAAATAACTTGTTTTTTTCTTACATCCCCTTCTGGTATGTTCTTACTTTTATGCCTCCCTTTTCATGAAGAAACAACCTGTGCAAATGTGATGGTTCAATTTGTAATAACCTGTACATATGTGATATTTCAATCCTTTTCCCCTCTTGAAGATATAATTGTAGCACAGGAAGTTCTTTAACACCCTCCTGACAGTCCATCATGATAAATTGTCAATTCAGAATTCAAGAATTGAGATATGTGTCATGATTAATCATATTCATCTTGTGTCATTCAGCTGCCAAGCTTTTTTGTCTAAGTACAGGGTGGGGTGATGATGATTTTGAAAGATATGAACTTTCTATATGAAGTTTTCTTAAGAGCAACAGGTTCTATAGGTGTACCTTTGCTGTATGGTGTAGACTTTGAGAAGAATCTGACTTAAGATTGGTCTGATTAGCCACAGGTTGGACAGCTAAGTAATTTAAGACGATAATATGAGGACAGATATGTCCACAGCCTCACACTCTGGGGTGACCCGGCAGGAGGCAAGGGTATAGGCCATGCTACAGACAAGAGACTGGGAAGCCATGTGGGTGTGGGGTGGGCCCAGTTGTCACTCAATCTGAACTCGGATGACAACATGTAGGACCTCAAAAAGACGGTAGAATACCGCCACATTGCCAAAGCATTGTCTGGGCCTTGCTATGGCATTGGTGGCGATACCTGAGACGGCCAATTGAACTTCCATTGCCAAACACTAGAGTAGATAGCATTGGATAGCCTATATGTATGTGTTCCCTTTCTCCTTCTTTGAATGAACGTCAAGGAAGATATCAACAACGTCTTGGACGTCCTTCGTAGCGTCATGAACCACGTCATCTAACACCAAGCAACGTCAAAATGAACGTCTTAATGTTTCACAGCAACTAGACACCAAAAGTGGCAAAGTTCCAATGTTGAAGTTGATCTCCATGTCTGATTTCACCCAAATTTCTCACCAGACAAGTTACAAGAAATTAATATCCCAAAAAGTGAGCATTTCAAATATTTTAGACTTATACAACATGACCTCATAGTGGACTTTCACTCCCACAGAACTCTAATTTATTCTTTCCCACATGTCATTATTTGACTTACACAACTTTCGAAGAGTCAAATTAAATTTACCCCAAACACACATGGATGATTTACAAGGCAAACACAAGGAATATGTTTTATACAGAATTTATTTTCACGACAAGAATATTCAACAAAATGTTCTGTACATCTGATGTCAAAACAAACAGCATACTATGTACACCTCTAGCAAAAACCATGTATAGCAGTTCATAAATTCTTCTACAGTTCCTTTCAAAAAGTTTAGAAGAACATTTTTGCATGGACGGTCTGTTTTTTGTGAAACAGATCAGTGGATCGGTTTGACCGATATAATATTATGTGCATAAAGTTAAAGAGTGGTAGGAAAGCCAGTTTGACTGGAATCAAGAAAATTGTCTGTTGAAGTGTCACTGTCATTTGAAAAGTGTTTGAGAGTCACGTGACTCGTGTCATTCTTAAAATGCCCTTTTCTTAAATGTCTTTTTAAGTCCAAGAGACAGAAGAACGTAGAAACAAACACAGAGAGACATAAATTAATGTTATACGAAAGATCCTCCAGCTTTTTGACCAACGTTGACAGTCGGTCGACACGTATCTGAAATGTCCAAGATATAGCTACCGGAAGTTGTGCTAGCTCCATCAGAATCGTCTAAAGTGGAGGTATTCCCTAACGAATAAGTGTCCGGGGTGTACTTCTGAGGACCCCTGTGTTGAGATGACGTCGAGGGCCAGCCTGTGACGTCACGACTTTTTGGGGGCACTGTAAAGTCATGTGATAGTCTCTGAGAGTTCCTTGGGGGTAATAAAGGGTCAGTATTTGAGGCCCTATTGCCCCTCTGATTAGCATAGTCTGTGTAATAAACATGGAGGTTATCAGGCTCCACGATTGTTCTTAATTGAGGTTTGTAATGTGGATTGACTTGGGAGCTTGGTCTCGTTTGTGACCAAGGTCGTTTCTGCCCCTGGTGGGGTTGTGACGTAGTTCCCACTGAACCGGAAGACGAAACTGACCCCTTGCGGAGAGTGGACGGACTAGTGGCTCCTCTGCCTTTCGAATGGCTGTGTCTGCTCGGAGACAAATCTGAAATGGAAGAAAATCAAGGAAATAAGTTTTAAATCGATACTTCAAACATGGCTATTGAGTAAAAAGTTACATGTATGTAAAACAGAACTTCATACAGTGTTCATGACTCTTTATCATAGATCGGTACAAGAGCTTACAGCTTGTGTTCTTTTTTGTGTATATATCCGACTCAAAATAAAGATTACTTTGACTTTGACTTATCAAAAACTTCTAAAACTATTTTTCGTCTTATGTCAAAGTCAGATTCGTAAATGGGACAGGAATGAATAGGGTAAGACAGAATAGAATAGAATAGAAAAGAATAGAATAGAACAGAATAGAATAGAACAGAATAGAATAGAACAGAATAGAATAGAACAGGATAGAATAGAATAGAACAGAAAAGGGCAGAACAGAATAGAATAGAACATAATAGAACAGAATAGAACAGAACAGAATAGAATAGAATAGAATGTCAAGAGTATCGATTGACCAGAGAATATAGCATATATATATCACAGAGCAGAATACTAAATTTTGAACATTCTTTCAACTGAATAGATTTCACAAGAAAGGAATGAACAGATTTCACAGAATTTTAACAGTTGAGTTACATACCTCTATTACTGCTGAGGCTTGGAATATCTGGAGAGGGGGAGGCCCTGTCGCCATCCTCGCTGGGGCCTCTTCCGCTGTCAGTGTTGGACACATCCGCCGAGCAACCGGAAGCACTGTCAGAGTCCTCTGCCGGTGGGGTGGACATTCTTTGCAGTAATTTATGGACCTGGAAGAAAAAAGAATGAAAGAATGTAAAGTCATTCATCATCGATTATCACAGAATCATCAGCTGACCACGAACTGTTATTAGACAGAGTCAGATAGACAGATAGACTGAAGACATTTCAAGACAGACTCATTGCTCAGTTATTAGGGCCATCAAGGTGGAACCCACTTCCTACAAATGTAGTTGTGTATATCTTGTTTTCTCTGTGGGGTGCTGAGAAAAATACATGGCAGAACAGGGGGCCCAAGATTGGTTCATTCTAATACAGCGATAAAATTATCACTCCCTCAGGCTAGGCCACCGCCTTGCATGCTACCCCAATTTGCACCATGAGGGCTGGCGGTTCTTTATTTTTAAGAAATTGGGGGCTATTCGATTCTTAAGGTGTCATTGAAGCAGATACATTGCTCCAGGCTATGTCCAATGTGATGTTTTTCAGGCTTTTTCTCCACCCTATATGTCTGAGTCTATGTGGGGCCAATGAAGGCTAGTGAAGCCCTCACTTTATAAAAAGCCCTCAATATGGCTCCATGGTTTTAAGCCCTCAAGGCAGCCCTGGCAGGGGTCCCCCAAATGACAGCAGTATAGTTTTCCGCTATAAAGTGAGCAGCAAAACCTTGAGACTTACTTCGCACATTATAAAACATAAGTGACCGTGGAAAACTTTAAACTGTTTTTGTTGTAAGGAAATATGTTGAGGTGTTGTGGCAAAAAAAAAGTGAAAAAATATGAAAGAAAGGGTTTTTTTTCACTATTTTGTCTTGAGGCTGATTGGAGTTCACCAAACATATGTCGGTGATTGTCAATAGCCTGAAGTGGTCAGAACTAGTTACACATCTAAAAGGTCTTTTAGGGACCTCTAGTAAGGACTTATTAAACACCAGTTTACCTTATCTGTGCAGTGATCGTGCTTTATCTGCATATAGTCTGGCAGCTGTATATGAACTTTATTTACTTAACTCTTCATATATTGTATTAACAAGGCTTTAAGGGCATGTGGAAGTAGAGATGTATTAATCATAAATCTTCATCACACAATGACATGGACAAGACAGTGGTCCATATGTTTGATGGATGGATGATTGGGGCTTTACATCCTGCATGATGATTGAAAGTTTGAAACTGCTGTCCAAAATTGATCCGGGTGACCCAGTATGAGCAGGATCAAACCCGGGACCAAGTGATTGGCAGCACATAGCATTACCAACTGAGCTAACCAAACCTCCTGTATTCACGTGAGGCAAATAATTCTTGTTTCAGAGGATCTTACAAGTAAAGCATGGACCACTATGAAAATAGCTATATTACATTGTAGTTTAATGTGATGCAAACAGAATGCAGCTTACCACTAAGTCTTTCTTGGACATGCCCCAAGGTCTTGAAAGAGTTTCTTCCGGACTTTCTACGATCCGGTGTCGCGGAGGAGGTTTTGGAGCTCCAGAATTTTTTGAGGCCGGTTTGGTCGATACCATCCCCGATGAAATGTTGTAGCATCCTTGGGACTTGATTTTCACTCCTCTCTCTTTTCCTAGGTCATTCTGAAATTGTAAAATAGGTCATTTTAGAATCAGGAATTAATAAAATCAATCACACATTACATTGCATTATCATGGACATTGTTAGATGATCATTCTCCTATCAAAGAGCTAGAGAAGCCCCGAGTTATGAGGATGGTTATGATAGGGTGATAGGAAATATTCAGCTTATTGTACGGTACATTGTTTCTCATGTGATGTATGTTACAACCAACTAATAGACATAGCACTTCAGACAAGTCTTCTTATTCCTCAGAAGTAAAATTTTCAATTGAAAAAACTTAAAGTACCAAATTTCCACTTAAAAATAATCTGTCAACTTCCATAATCAAGGTTGATATTTTCAAATTACTTTGACTGTAAAGGCCTATTGCCATCATCCAAATTAACCCCCACTGTCCCAATGTGTCCCACAGTCAATAGGGTATTATCCAAGTAATATTATTTACACTTTGTTACTTTCAAAGTTACTCAAATTTCAAAGGTGACACCAACTTAAGCCCAGAGACCACCTGAAAGACATCCCACTTAACTGCAGTGGGGTCTTTGACATTCTAGTTTAAATCTTGTAGGCCTATATTGTATCCTTAAATTTATTTTTCCTCTAAAAAATTGTGTTTTTCAAACTTATACAAACAACAATTTTTCTCAAGTCTTGTTATATGTAACTTTAACCTCAACATGTTTAAAGTTTTGCTAAATAGTGTGTCATTCAAAATCTACCTGATTTTTTGTTATTTTTATTGTCCATGACTGCAAAAAATGTTCACCCTTTAAAAAAAACAAACTTCATTTAACTTTGCTAAGATTCGTGTATTAACTTTGCTAAGATTCGTGTATTATGTGATCATAAATCTAATTTTACTTCTTCTGATTTTAATCTACTGTACAATATTACTTTTATCTCAATGTTGGAATTTGTTCCAATGGACAGTTCCATTGTATTTAGTCTTGTAAAACACAGACTTTTTTCTCCTTTTCCTGTGGGCTGCCTTTCAGAAATTACATGATACTTTTTCTCTAAGACTACACAAATCACCTTTATCAGTTTTGTAATTTGTAACATTAATAGCTACTTGTGTACCATACCATTAAACTGTGCATTTAGGCAGGGTCACGACTCACATGTATAAACAAACTAAAAAAATTGCCAAAAAACTGAAATTTATTTACAGATTTATTTGTCTGTTGTTTGTCTTGTTTTATCTAAGCAGAAACAGCATGATAATGTCATGTTTACTTGTGTAATCCTGTGTTTAAGTTGCACATGGGAAGTATACATTTCCTCAAAATGAGGAAGATAAGGCATAATGTATTATTTGCAATTTGCACAAAAGTAGTAACTGACACTTAAAAGTTGTACATGTTACACATCATAATTCAGAGTGCATTTGTAAGCATTGTTGGGAATGCTTGTAAAATCAGAAAACTGTCAAAGCATGTAGATAGATAAAGAATAATTAACAGTATTTTATCATGTTTATATGTTTGGGGAGTAACTCAAACCTGTTCCAGCCTCAAAAAGCCTGTAAAAGCCTCTAATGTGCCTCCAAAAAGCCTCCAAATACTTCAAAATGCCTCCATGAGCAACTGGTGTGTTAATGATGTATTTTAGATTTGACTGATAGACATAGATAACTCAGGAGATATTCTGAGATAATGATAATGTGTGCAAATTTGAGCAAATTTTCTTCATAAACTACAAGAATCACACCATGTCCCATACACAATTTCATGTTTAAAGAACATCAGAAAAAGTTAGGGCAAAACCTGCTGTCACGATAGGGTCACTTTAAGAGCAATTTATTCACCATGTCACCTGCCAATGGCCAATGGTCACTCGATTGGCTGACAATTAGCTCACTAAAGCTTGGTGGTTTGTGTTCGATCTCATTTGTCCAGGTTGTCACAGAGTGATTGATTGGAAGTGAGAATGCAAAGGAATCACGAAGTGCAAAAAAGAGTAGTTTTGAACATTGCAGGCAAAGTTATGAAAGTATAAGCCACATATATTACTGGAAACACAAACTCTTCTTTAAAAAACCTACCACAACAAAAACATCTAGTTTTTTTTTCCAAGAACCAATATCCTCATGCACGTACACATGTTTTCCTTTTCTTTACGCTTTAAATTACCACTGCACAAATAACATTGAATTCAGTATTCCGTCATAACTTTCACATTAGAAAGTTCCTCAACATACAAAATTTAATTGTGTATGCCTGCAATGCCCCTGCATCGTGTATAAATATATGGAGGTGGACAGGTTTATTGCTTACAAATTTTGCTTTCATGTTTTAAGAAATTTTTAGTTGTTTCCTTGCAAAGAAACACATGCAGATCTCCTGAATTCATATATAAAGCATAACACAACAACTTCACATACAGATATGCCTGTTCTAAGTTGCTTGCGACATCTGAATGGACATTACAGTTCATAAAACACGAATTCTGAAAGAAAATTCAATGGACAACTCTAACAGAAGACCAGACAAACCAAACCGACAGCATTTTGAGGTTGAGCTTCACCTTAGAGGGCACCAAACAGACTAAACTTTTGTAAAAGGCCTTCTCCTTACTTCATAAATCCCACTTAACTGATAACATGTTCACCACTCCATGGATAATTGCTGGTTGTTTGAATAGCAGTTTTTCTTTTTAAAAGCTTTCGTTACCTAAGATGAAGACGACTTTACGACCGGGGGCAATTTTGGGTTTTTAAAACTTTTTATTTCTCCTCCAAGGAGTCTAGAAGGAGTCAGTGCTAACACTGGTAAGTAGTCTTAGCAGAGTTAGAGGACCTAAAGACACACAGCCTGGGGAACAAGAAAAGTCGAAGAGTCAAAACGTCCCCCACTCAGAACCGTCCTCTCTCAAAACGGCACTAATTCCCTATTCAATTTGCATTCAGGCCCCAAGAGGTACATATGTCTGAGACAGACTTTCACTAGCTCAGGGCTATATGGCCAGAACAATGGATTTAAATCGATTCCTGATCGCTCGCAGGCGACTCATTAGCTATCAATGGGGAATCCCAATAGTCAATTCGTCCTCAATTCATTTGCAGTGATCTCATTACTGTAAGCATTGCTCCGCATAAATTTATAACCCCTCTGCTCTGGGTGCCTGGCTTATGAAGTCACACTAAATCAAGGTCCTTCAACCATGAGACATTGGGGAGGACCTACCACGCCCCTTCCCACAAAGCATTGCGGCTAGGTCCTCCAACTCTCCCACCTAGCCCCGTATATTTCTCTTAACGAGCAAAAGTTGGAAAATGCTGCTTATCGTAACGGACGAAATCATTTATATGGACAATACTCTTCATTCAAACACCAAGATGAAAATATCATGGGCCTGCTGTGAGCTGGGACTCTCAAAATAGATTAAATTATAGCCATAGGGTGTCCCTCATCTGTATACATGTATAAGTTGGGAGCCCACATTATCTATCTCAGCTACGTGCCTGTGAAATTGCTTTAAATAATTTCACATTCTACATGCCCAAAGGACCTTATACGTGAAGTTATGATCAAGTACAAAGGGCAACTCAGTCCTTTGCACTGGAGGTGTACAGCGCAGTTAGCAAAATTTGACTACCATCCGTTATGGTATGCTAAGGAGAACTGAAAATACACTCTGAGTATGTCAACATATATTTGTACAAATTGTAGCTAATCAACAACTCAATCAGTGACATATTCTTAAAACTTTCTATTCACATAATCTTATAACTTTCTGTCCGATATTCGTCAGCTTGTCACTTCTCCTCGGCAACTTTTTGTTATGCACACTATAGCTCATCAAACTGTTCAAACACTGCACTGCTCACACAATCTTATAAGCTCAGTTTCAGTTCATGATTTTACAGTTTGCTGCTAACTTCACAACTTTTTCTGTGTGCTGCAGCTAATTTTGGATATTTAGTTTACAGTGCACAACATGCTGTGCTAATACACAGGCTGTCAAACATGCAGGGCCCTGTCAAGCAAGCCTCAAAGTTCTGTTTAACTGACCTCACCCCAAAAAGCAAAGGGCCAGCGCAACTTGCAAAAGCAACATTCCCAAACCACAGGGGTCCAGTTGACAGAATGGCCTAATGGAGACAAACTTTCTCTCAAAATCCCCAGAGAGCGGAACGTCATTTTGCCCTCACCCCCCTCCAATCACCCCCTTTCCAAAATGCCCTTTCCTGACCCAAACTGTCACAGCCTACCTGGGCTATACCAACCCTCAGTAGTGTGTGTGTGTGTGTTTCACTGTGTTCATGACAATCTAATTGCCCCAAATGACTGCTTTTTCCAACCCTGCTGTCAAACTTTGCAACAGTTAAAATGGAGAATCAGTAAAAGTCCCTAAAACCAAAAAGGTAAATGCTCACAGCTCAACAACAACGCCATTGCATACAGTCTACATAAGAAACCTACCAACCCTCCTTGTCCCTCAGTTGGCTGATGTTATGCCTGTCTGCCTCATAAATCTCTCAAACCGTTTTGTAGGTTTTTAATCCTCAAACTAAGAAAAACCTTTTCTTCAGCATTTGAGACCAGCATTCATACTGTATGGACCCCTGTTGAGGCACTCCAGCCACCGTATAAATCATGCTAAGTTTGAAAAAAAAAATCCAAAACTTCAAACTTCACCTTTTATCCTGCCAAAGACATGCTTTCATTGCATTGACCAAATGGTTTGCTTCAGTTCACAAATTAACACAACAGACACCTGCTCATCTCTGCTAAATAAACAGCCATTCCAAGGAAATTATTCACAAATTAGCTTAAAATGATCTTAATGATGTTTGGATAAGATTTATGCAACACAAAAAACTAAGGAAATGATGTTAATAACGTTTAATAAGCAGGATTATGGCTATTGTACACATATAATGTTTAGCTGTATCATTGCGTTTCACTGAATACAATTATTGTCCTGTTGAAAATGGTCACATAGAACAATGGTATGATTGAGAAACTGTATCCATATACATGCTGGTAGCAGACTGCTAGAGCCATAGAGTAGCCAAAGTATCGTGTCTTTAAACAGACCTAAGACAATGGGGTCTTTTGGTGATTACGACCTTAAAAGCCCTCAGGGTCCTGTATTTGGCTAGCAGGTCCTTTCCAGGCCCTTTTGAGCTCACCTGTAGGCTAGCCACGTCCATCAGACCACCCGCGAATACCAAATACATAGACCAGGGCCATCTTAAAGTGTAGGGGCACCCAAGCTTGGTAAATCCACTGTCATAGGACCACAGCTGGGTTTTGTCATCCCTTCAATTTATGGGCGAATCATTGAACGGAATTTTGAACAACAATAAAAGATTGCTGGCCTACCATGGCTCCTGCATTAATTAATAAAAGATAGTTTAGTTGCTCCCAGGTGAACTCTGATTTAATAAAAGCAAGCACCCATCCCAAACAAGCTTGGGATGCCCACAGAGGGGCAAAAAGCTCATTTAATGCACTGATTGATTTGGTCCCTAGCTTATATTGATTTTAATGTACAGGTGGGATTGATGGTACACTTGAAGTGTGCCCATGCAGGGGCAATGCATTTATGAAGTAGAACTGTTGTGATTTATGATAATGCAGAAAGCTGAAATACTATTTTAGATTAGATTTGCACAGCATGTACAGCTCCTTAAATTCTAAGAAGCATCACTCTCAGAAGGGCTATTAACAATGTTAAGAGGGATTTGTCAAGCCATGATTTGTGATTGATTTATGGCATTGGTGATAAGCTGTTTCCACAATTTATATTTGAGAATATTTAGCACATAATCTACAACTTGATTCATACAGTAAATCATAATCTGTTTACTTAGCATTCTCTCATAAATATTACATAAATATTACACTGACTTCACAGTAATACCTCAAGGTAAATTGTAAGGTAAGTTTCAAGTTATAGTCCTACTTTCAACATTATCCCCAGGAAAGCCTGTAATGATAGGGTAGACAACTTGACAATAACATGTCTTGGTGGGTCTGGAAATTTGTCATTTGAAACAGACCATGGGTGACCAGTGATCATGAAAAGTTGGACTATGCAGGACAATGCGAGTGACCAGTGTGACCACTGACAATCACAGTTACTGCCTGTGACCATGTACTACTTCTGACCACCCAGCTAAACAGATAAGGCACACGCCTAAGGGATCAGTTTTCTTTCTGTGACAGAAGTTTACTGCTCAATCGTTCACTGTTAAGTTTGCTCTTAGAACTGCTATTCAATACTTTGTATTCGTAGATTGTTTAGACCAAGATGTCAGTGGACTTTTAACTTGTTTCAGGGCTCAACAGGAACCATGTCCAGGCACAGTGATTCAGTCTTTGACAGAGTGTATTTGGGAGGGATTTTGTGACGGATTTAGAAAAGAAATCCTGTAGTCCAAAGTGACAATTGGGAATTATGCCAAGTTAATTGTTTCCAATACACTTAATTCCACAATACCTTTTACAATGACAAACTTTAAGTGTAAGAGGGTTGTCAGATCGCATTGCCAACCCAGGCAACTGAAGCCAGGGGGTATGGCCAAATCTGAGCACCAGACTGGCTCCTGTTTGTGGTATTAAAATGTCTGGCCACCTAATCTACCAAAAGTCACTTAAAACAGCAGCATTACAAAGGAGGGGGCTGGCTCACATACCTGCACAACTGGATTAGTAGCAGGCTTGTGAAGGCAATTTTGTGCTAATAGGCTTATTATTGTGCCAGATATATGAATAGGTAAATTCTCAATCTTAAATAGCTCCAAATAGGCAGTAAATAGCTCTGCGGTTCTCTATTGTTTGTGATTGCTAAAGTGTATTATGCATACACAAAAGAATAGGTCAAAATGACTGGCCAATTCGCCTCTCAAACAAGAAGCAATTGTTTTGCAAAGCACAGAGTGAACCTGTCACATGGTGAACTTGCTTTTGCTGTTTTGCTTTGAAATATGGCTTATCAGAGCAGCAAATCTAACTGAGAGTGAGTGATGAGAGTGAACCAAAACTTTGAAAGCTGACCATTCACTGACGCTGACATACTGACATAGCCACCAATGACAGCAATGTCCACAAAATGTCCACCATCGACAATGTGCGATTGTTAGGAGGGCAGAAAGTATTGAAATAAATGACAAAAAATACAATGAATCTATTCGTCAAAAAAGGACAGGTCCTAATTACAGGGCCTCATGTCCAGTGGGGGTCAATATTTCCCTCAATTTTAGGTGACCCTGTCCATTTGGCCCTTGGCTGTTGAGGCCATACTAAAGTGGCCAACACACTGGTCACTTCTAGCAATGATTGGTCAGTGCGGGACAGCAAATTTACACCTTGGTCACTACTATCAATTAGTGGCCAGCTGAGCTGTGATTAAGGACAAGAGAGGCTGACAAAAGGTCATTATTTCCCCTGCATCATGCATGACTCAATGCCACGACCATCAAATCGAATCAATGCCCATCATTGCATGGCTATGCATGTATTGGAAAACTTGTTTCCAACTTATAACAATCTCTGGAATATGACAGTTATAAACTCACACATTATGATTATTACAAGTGTATATTATGAAACTACAACTAAAATAACATTAAATTGATGATGTTTCTTCCTTTTGCAGACAGCACACTACAAGTTAGCTATGCTGTTCTAAATTTTAATACAACTGCAGTAAATTTTAATACAGACAATTTACATTTTATCCTTAGTGTTATCCATTGCCTGCTTGATAATACCATCTATCTCTAGTATCCTAAAGTACTCTGTAGTGACCTCTTAACTATCCTCTTCTCTCTTAAAGATCCACTACATCCATGAAATGATAAATTGATCAACTTGTATTTTGATACAGACCATTAATTTTGGCCAACCCTCTACCTGATTTAATATGACTCCCTCAATTTCCAATCTGCCCACAATGTGATCCATGCCAAGAAATTCCAGCCTGCAGCCAAGTCATTCGATCGGCCTTTTCCCAAGAATCAATTATAACCAAAGTGTCAGGTGATGGCTAGCCCAATTTGTCCTCTGATCCATGATAAACTCCACTGCTTATAGATTGAATATAGATTGAGTGGATAACGATTTCAATATAAATAGACTTTATAAATGGAGGGAGTGAACACTGAACAGCCATGAATATGGATTTGTAATCATTTGTTCTTACTTCAGCAAAAACAATGGCTTGAAAGTGAAAACAAGCAATACTATCAATGCATTTTAACTTCAACTGACTGTTCCTTCCTTTAACTATCATGCATCTTTTGGTAATTTGTCCTACGATTTGTAGCTGTCATGTCAATGAGAATATGGAATATGGACTCCCAGTTTGTATATATCTTCTAATTAGCTCTAATTCATTTCATCATTAGATCTGGCCCTATCAACCCAGCCCTTCAGCTTGATTTCGGTAACAACTAATAAGAAATTCTCACTTCTCAGAAGAGTAATACAGATTGCAGACAATGCGCACAATAGTATAGAAATAAACAACAAAACATTCAAATATGTTTGTTTTTATTTTTCACACTGCCATGTTTGGTTTCGAATTATTCGTGCCAATTTATGTTGACACAACTGACAGGAGACAGTCAGGTGCAAGCGAATAATACGAAAATAAATGAGGAATAATACGAAACTAAATGAGGAATGCTGATACTTAATATGCATCTGTGCATTTCGCGAGCAGGGGCTTGTCAGGTGTGGTGATTAATTAAGTGAAATAAAAAAGAAAATGCACTTTCAAAGGATTTTGAAGCAGAGAATTTGAGATTTTATGGTGTGAATGTATCAACAGGGGAGAAGGTGTGGGTAAAGAAGTATAATGATCTTAAAAATACTTAAAAATAGGTATCCATGGCACATTATGTCAGTCTATTAGGATATCCTTATTCACAACCAAGCCTTATTAAGCCTACTTAGTATCTGATGGAAATAGCTTGGGATAAAGTGTTGATATAATTACCTGCTATATATGCATAGATATATATTTATACTGAAAGCATTTTATTTCTTTTCGAGTTTATTTAAAGTTATTTAAAGTCTCTTATTGTAAAGATTTCCACCCATGCCCCAGAACACTAAGTTGATACAGGGAGATGTAGGGAGAACACAGGGTATCCACCAGAGTGGTCATACTGAATTTCAGAGGCCCATTTGTCACAGGTAACTTCAGCCCTGAGTAGGGATGACATGAATGTGGAAAATTGAGAATAACTAGCAACGCCTGCAGTGCGAATCATCAGCCATGCTAGGATAACTTCATAAGAAACTTAAAGAAAGTGAAGCATGATCCCTGACAAAATGTATAGAAGGGTAACAGAGAATTCTGAAGGAAGGGGGACTAGGAGGGGCTAAGCAAGAGGGTTGAGGATAGGCCTATGTCACATTTAGCCATGTTTACCTTTTCAGTTTAGTTAGAGTAGTGTATAAGATGACACCTGCAACTGAACACGTCTATTTTGAGATTTGGTAGCACGATGAAGTCTAAAATGCCATGGAGCGATTGTCTATTGCTTGACTGCTCGGCCTGTTAGCTGTTTCTCTGTGGTTCTTATATGGTATGCAGCCAATGGTAATATGGTTTGGTTGCCCTTAAAGGCATTATTGAGGGCAATTTGGGTAGCAGGCATACAATCAGCAACACCTCACAACCCAAATTTACCACAGAACCCAATTTTCTGTCTGCAAACCTATACACAGTTTGCCACTTGTTCTATTATAACTTCTGTAGCTCTATTCTGGCCTATTCGGAACCTGTGAAGCCATAAACCGATCAGGTTGCCCACTCAGGTGTTTCCCTCTGCCTTAGTTGCCTTATAAAGTTTTCCCTCTGCTCCAGAATAGCAATGAAGTGCACTCTAAAAAATTTCAGACAAGATTGGTTTTTTAGATTCAAAATGGTTTTTTGAAAAACCAAATTTCAATGCAAAAAACCAAAATGGATTTTTTTAAAAATCCATTTTGGTTTTGCATTGAAATTTGGTTTTTCAAAAAACCATTTTGAATCTAAAAAACCAATTTTGTCCCGACATTTTTTAGAGTGCAGTGCTTAGTATAAGTCTCAAAACCAACACAAACTGTGTAAGGCCTTATCAGGGGTCTGTGTTGTAAAAATGTCATCACATTGCACTTTTGGAACCCTCAGTAATTGACACCACATGCATGACTGTCACTCAGACTAATTTTCAACCCCAAATGAAAGACACACCCACACAGGGTTTATTTAAAAACTGTTAAGTCATGCTCTAGTTTCTTAAAGTAATTGCAAATCAAATAACATTTAATATGATCCAAACATGACAGGATTATTATTAATTTTCAAAAAATCACATGTAAATTAAATTTTTGTAGAGATTCCACTCAAAATTTCCCATTGTGAATGATATGTGATATGTGTTCAAGATGATATTGCATACAATTCTTATAAAAAAAAAGTACAAAAAGAATATAATTGGAGGGGGGGGGGGGGTACTGAGTAGTGAGCACTTAAGAATGCTTATTGCATGTTTTAACACCGATGACACTTTTCATAAGGGGACACCGGTCCAATATTGGGGGGGGGGGTGGAAGTACCTGCCTAAGGTATGACTCCGAAAGTTCACAATTTAGCATCGTACTAATTAGACGTTTTAGGGAATTTGATATTTTACATGATAAAGCAGTGTCCTGATGGATGGATAGATGAGTGGGGCTCTACGTCCTATATTTATGCACTTGGTAGGCTAATTAGGACCAGAGAAGGACGCAATTAGGCGAAGGATGATTGAAACAGCCGTCCAGCATAGGCCCAGGTGACCCAGCAAGAGGTAGATGCGAACCCTGGACCCAGCGATTGGAAGTCCAGCACACTACCACTAGACCAACCCTCCCCTTAAAGTAGTGTCCAGAGAGCAAGCTTTTTCTTGACTTAGCGGGCAACCGCTAAATTTCTGGACGGCAGGGGTTCGATTGTTTTCTTTTTTAATTAAATAATTTCTTTATCAGTAATTGTGGAAAAACAAGTCAATTCTTTCTTGAAAGGTCTATAATATATGCCTTGTTGGCTGGTGAAAACTTATCTGCCTACCTGAATAAATAAAATAGGTGTATTTCATCAACCTCAACACTGTATTGACTATTTTAGGACATTGCGCAATCAGAATAAATAATTATGTCCCGCATTTCCCATAGACAAAAATCCCTAACAGAATATCTAATGGTCCCCTCCTGAAGGACTTGTTACAGCTGGGGACACAAAAGTGATTACCTAAATTATACAGTGGGGTAAAGCAGTAGAGAAATTTCAGAGTTTTCCAGCAAGCTCAAGTACTCCAAACAGAAAATATGGCAGGGGGTCAAATACTTATTTTCCCCACTGCACAGTTCACACTTAAGAACGTGGCTAATTTAATAATGGCACAAGTCATCGGTTGCAAAGAGCCCAACGTGGTGCTGACTAATGATCAGTTTTCAAAATACTAGGGACTTTAATTTATTGCTGGAAAGTTTTTTTGCTCGACAATTTTCCACCCCACATGTGTTTCCCCCCAAAAAATTCGATCCCCACAAAATGTTTTCCAATTTTTTTTTCCAAAATGTTTCCCCCACGATCTCTCCAACGATCTCGCCCTCCCAGCCCCCAAATTTTTTCACACAATTTTTTTTTGCCAAAACATGCTAATTATATGAGAATGAATTTTGAGTATATATTATAGCTTTTGTACTGTCATGATTATTACAGAGATAACAAACATCGCAACTAAAATTTTCAATTATGAATAAATTAGTCTCAACTGCAGTACAGTTGAATGACACTGATCACTCATCTTGACAAATTCCCTGGTCAGGATGCTGACTACTCAGTCCAGAGAAACCTGCACACAGCTCTGTTCTACTGAGTCTCAGTGAGTGATCATATGTGTGGCTGTAGCATGAAAACTTTTCATTCAAAGGGTAAAGAAAAACATCTGTTTTTGGTTTTGGTGAATCAAGGAGCAAAAAACACAAATATTTATGGACTTACAAATGACCTTAACTTGTTAAGGGCATTTTAGGAGATGGTGTGGAGATAAGCATTTTGGGTGGAAATCGGACTTATTCTAAGCAGTGAGTGTGACATGCACGTCAGAAGTCTGCCCAGAAACTCACTCCAGCCTTCAGACCTGCCTTTTAAGCCTTCTTCCAGCCTTCAAACCTGCCTTGTAAGCCCTCTTGACTGAGTCTTGAGACATTTTATCAACACAAACACGATCCGCCACCTAACTGCCAAGCAACTTGAATCCACCAACTCACAACGAGCTTGATTAAAAAGCCAGGGATATGCAGACTGCGTCCATGTCAATCACCGACTCATAACACTTAAGCAAACAGAACAGGTTGCCTATGGCCTCAGCAATTGTCTGTTGGGGGATTGAAAGCTAAACCTCTGGATTTTTAGGATTTTTTTCCTTTCATTCATCCTAACATTTTCCTTTTAGTTTTTGAACTTCTTTTTCAAGCAGTGTTATGATACTAGATGGAGAAAGCAGCTAGAATATTAAGTAGCTTAGCAGGGGTTTTGCAGGGGTTTTGGCCTGTTTTGGGTGTCACCTCCATGTTGATATTCCCCAGAAGGGAACCGGGCAAAATGAACCCTCATACAGCAGGGTGTACAGCAGATACCTGGGGAGCGGAACGACAGCTCCAGCATTTGGGGGCAATAGCAAAAACCCCCATTGTCTGCCTCAGCCTAGAGAAGACAAATTGACTACTCCTCAGACATGATACATTTCACCCTGTCCAGGTATTCACATCAATCCATTTGTAACACAAACTGAGCACTCCAACTTGAACCACTCTCTGAATCATTTGGATCATTCAGAGTACCTAGATGAATTGCTGGATCACCTCTGAATGATTCATGAATAAATCTATCATTTATAACCCAAATAATCACTTTAAAGTTATAACTCATTCTGAAATCATGCTAAAATCATTTCAAAATCCAAATCCAATTTAGACCTTGAAATATCCACTTTAAAGTTATGACAACAAATAATTAGTTCCAGATGTGCTTCTAATTCCAAAACTGCTACAACCAAACATAACAAAATCTGTTAAAATTTGAAATTTTGTGAAGCAGAACTCAGCTACTGTCAGGCACATTCCTGCCTAATTAAAACCCCTCAAATGAAAGCAAACAAAGCTCTGAGCCAAATTGCAGGGGATTGTGAAATAATTACACGACCACATTTGGCAGTGGTTATGTTGACTGGCCAGGGGACAAATAGGCTCATCTTCTTCCTATTCTACTCATGCTTTTACTATTTAGCAACCCAGGCAACCGTCTGTTCTGAGACGAGTCTAAAATCCTAAAATCTCAACAACATTGTACCCAGTATATGGCCCAGTAAAGTCTAAAATCCTAAAATCTCAACAGCGCAGTATTCAGTAAAGTCTAAAATCCTAAAATCTCAACAATTTAGTACCCAGTAAATTCTAAAATCCTAAAATTTCAACAACGTAGTACCCAGTAAAGTATAAAATCCTAAAATCGCAGCAACGTAGTACCCAGTAAAGTCTAAAATCCTAAAATCTCAACAATGTAGTTCCCAGTAAAGTCTAAAATCTAAACAATGTATTACCCAGTATAGCCTAAATCCTAAAATCGCAACAATGTAGAACCAAGTATATGGCCCATTATAGCCAGAAAATTCTAAAATCTCAACAACGCAGTACCCATTCTATCCAAGTATATTCGACAATTCTGAGTAAGATTTCTTGTGAAATCTGATGGTTTCAACTTCCAGTTGATAAAAAAAGGAAAGGGCCCTGGAGCTGAGATGAAAAGAAAACACTGATCAGTCGATAAGATATGCCTAAAGCATGGTAATATTTTCTCAATGGGCTCTTTATGTAGCTCAGGTAGGTTGGAGTCAGTCGGGAGATCAAGATACACTGTGAGAATACTACAACCAGACAAGGCCCCAAGAGCAGACAATGAGCACACAAATACATGTGTATATGGAGTTAAACCAACCCCAACAGCTCCAGTGTAAGATGCATAACTCAGCATAAATCACATGACATTGTCTATGGAAATAATGGAATGACATTTTCACAGTAGTGGCTCATGTCTTTCTGTTTTCTAAAGCAATATTTCACAATTAATAACATGTAAGTTTTTGAAAACAAATGTAGGCAAGACTATTGGTAGATTTTCTGAAGTAAAATTTACTGAAGTGCCTAAGCCTTTCATCAATCATCCAAAAATGGTGATGTTATGTTTTACATCATTCATGTCTAAAATTTTAAATTCCTTAATTTGTCAAATTTGCAGGCTATAGACTCCTTGCGGTTTTTTTATGGAATGAAACTTTCAGAGAGAGTGCATGTCTCAATATTCAGTGCCTTTTCACCAATCAGTAAAGCAGTGTTTCTCAACTCTTACATGTCTAAGAAATTTATGAAATTTTGCAAAATTTGAAGGTGTGCAAGCATTGTGACCCTCGCTTGGCGTCCGCTGGCTATTTCAGAAATTTGGGTAATTTGGGGGACATAATAAGCGCACGCTGTATGAATCTTTTGTGCACTGCCTACTTATGACTGTTTACAGGCAGATTGCCCTAGGCACTCTTCTGTGACCATGTGTGCAGTGGAGAGGCAGTGAAAGCAAAATCCTGCAATGTTAAAGCAATGCAATGAATGCATGGTGAAGCAATGGTAAGGAAATGAGAGGCACTGTATGCAATGTAGTAGGTTGGCATGAAGGGCTAGTAGACTGAGCAGAGAGTGTCTTTTAGAGCCATGGACTGTTTTCAACTTACGCCCAGTTGTACAACGGATTCAGGAGCTGTAGCACAGTCACACAGAACAGAGAAGTATATTCAGCAATAAGCCAAAAGCAGTGGCAGGCAATGAGAGCCTTGGCATGCATGGAGAGTCAGAAGAGAATATCTTCTAGGACCACGAGATAAAATGCATATGCAAAAGTAGGAACAGTGCTAATCAACCAGACAATTCAGGATCCAAGCAAATGCAGATTCTGGAGCAATCTGTCAAAGCAATGGTAGTGCAATGAGAGTTTAGCCAGCATGGAGAGTCTTTTGGGGCCAGAGTGTCTTTTAGGGCATGGGAGACAACAGCAGGTGAACCCCCAATTCAGTATGGAGACTACATGGACAGGCTAGTCCAGCCAAACTTTCTCTTTTGTTGAATGTGCATTGAATGTGAGCAATGCTCTATATCTCCTATATCCATAACACTAAGTCAACATCTTGATGCACATGGTCTATATGGTTTGCTTCAACTGACTGAAATCAATCTTTTTCAAAGCTCTATGAAAGTCTATCTCAACCTTGAAGCCTGTAGAAGGACTTTTCTTGCTCTTTTTCACTACAATTTACAACAACAACTCCTATATTTGCTTTAAGTTAGTATTCAGTTTGCTTTCACTTACTTTCAATCACCCCACAGGTCGGACCTCAACACAAAGTGAATCTCACTTGTGCATGATATGCCACCGAACATGCTCCAAATAACTTATCCCTGACTTTGTCCATGGTCTTGCCCCAAGGACTTTTGATCTATACCACCTGACCACATGTTGATGATACTTCCCCTCCTTTTGTGGAACCCTTGGGTCACACATGTGGGTTCATTTTACACTTTCCCAAAAGTCCACAACATGTGTGGCTCCTTGCCCTGTTTCTATTCACAGATCACAATGCTTCTCAATCCTCACAACAATGTCACAATGCAACTCACAAATCATGAATCAACTCACAAGTCATGAATCAACTCACAAGTTATAAATCATTTAAAATCAACCCACTAGTCACAAAACTATAAGTTTAGAGGCTTGTTGGTGTCACCCTTTGAAAAATAACTGTTGCTATAAAAGTTTATCAAGATCAAATTGAAGAATGTTCACGAGACCATTACAATTGCATCACATTAACATTCATTTTAGATGATGGATAACTTTCAATGTGGCTAATTCTATAACAACATGAATAACTTTTAAGTAAGATAAGTCATCATGAGTGTAAGATAAGTATGAAACATGGATGAGTATCATGAGATAAGTATATGAGATATTATTAGATAAGATTTGGGTATGAAATTGATACAATCAGATGATGAATTGATATGAAATTGATATGGGATGGATATGATTATATACAAAATTCTTACCTGTAATTTGACTAGAGTTATAGCTGGGTGGCCATTGAAACTTCCTGATCCATTTTCTTTGGTATCCGTATTCAGAGATTCTGAATCTGTGCTGCTGAATTTTACTTCTTTCTTGAAAGATGACTTCCCAGAGTCGTAGGAGTCATTGCTCAAATTGTTGGTGTTTGTTGAGTTAGATGAGTCTTTGTGTGACCTACTTTCATTAGACGAAGACAGATCTACACTGATAGCATCATTTTGGATATCATCATCTCCTTTGTATTGTCTCCTCCTCACTAACACTATAGCAACAACTAGAATTGTGACCAGAAGTAAGGTGACCACTGCTAAAGAGATTAAGATAGTTTCACTTTGTGATAAGACAGCTCCAGCAGAAGTCATTGTTTCTTCAGGGTAGTCACCATATGTATCACTCATGATGAAAGGTAGAGTCTTGTTGATGATGACGTTTAATTCAGTCACAGCAGTCTTAGGAGGATTGCCTTCATCTCTCACTTCGATCATAAGAGTATACAAGGCATCTCTGGATTCTCTGGCTGGCCCTCTGAGAGATATGGCTCCAAATCGAGCATCAATGTCAAACATGTTGTCCAAAGGAGGTCTGGCAAAGCTGAAGGTCAATTGGGCATTGATGCCATCATCAGCATCTTTTGCCTCCACTCTTGTGAAGAAGTATCCGTTTGGCGCTCTGCTTGCGACTTGGACGGTGTTGTTGGTCAAACTTGGGAAGATGATCGTTGGAGCGTTATCGTTGACATCAAGAACTCTTATGTGGACATCGACTCTAGAAAACACATCCGGGTAACCGACATTACTAGCCATAGCCTTGAAGACGTAAAGAGACTTATATTCACGATCCAAAGCTCTTTTCAAGGTGACAGCTCCTGTTCTCGCATCTACATGGAAGGTGTTCATGATTTCTGGATCTCCATCCAAACTGAAGGCAATCTCGTTGAAGGGATGGGAGTCTACATCAGTAGCAGAGAGATTGACGAGATTTGTGTCAGGGATGTAATTTTCCAAAATCTCAGTTTCGTAGAAATCCTTATCGAAGCGAGGAGGTTCGTCATTGGTGTCAACGATTGAGATCGTCAAGGAAGCTGTAGCAGATTTGGTAGCGGGTTGACCATGATCTCGGGCAACGACAATCAAATCTAGAGTGTGGATGGTTTCGAAGTCAAGTGAAGAAGCAGCAGTGACGATACCAGTGTGGGGATTGATATGCACTAACTCAGAAAAGGGTCCTTCGAGGCTGTAGGTCAAGTTGGCATTTTCACCGGTGTCAGCATCAGTTGCATTCACCTGGACGACAGGGATTCCGACACTGTTATTCTCCCAGACTGATGCGGAGTATTTGCTCTGAGTGAATCTCGGAGCGTTGTCGTTCTGATCCATGATGTTGATGCGGACATCCGTTGATGACGTCATTGACGGAGTACCCCCATCGGTGCAGATGAGGGTGACGCTGTAACTCGATTGCTGTTCACGATCTAGCACTTCAGTTGTCGTGATGGTAAAGACATTCTGGTATAAGGACTCCAATCGGAAAGGGCCTCCACTAGCTCTGCATGTGACTTGTCCATTTGCTCCACTGTCAGCATCTTCGACAGCAACATGAGCGACAAATCCACCAGCATCAGAGTTTTCGGGGACTTCAACCCTGCCAGTATCGGTCAGAGAATTAACACTTATCGTAGGACGATGGTCATTAATATCTACAACTTCAATGATGACCTTGGCCTGAGCTGGTACTCCTGAAGCGCCCCTGTCCTCTGCTGTGACTTGGAGATTGTAGGTCTTGATGGTCTCATAATCTAACTTCCTCTTGAGTCTGATGACTCCACTGACATTGTTTAGATCAAATGTATCTCCATATTGTCTGAGAGTCTTTCTGTCAAAGGTGTAGACAACTTCTCCATTGTTTCCTTCATCTTCATCAGTTGCCTTGACTCCCAAAATTGCAACATCTATTTCAGCATCTTCCCTCACTTGGGCAGTGTAAGTTTGGTTCACAAAAACTGGGTTATGGTCATTAGCATCCAACACAGTCACTGCTATTGCCAAAGATCCTGTTAATTGGGGTCTGCCGCCATCTCTTGCAATCAAGGTCATTGCATAATATGCTTCAACTTCTCTGTCTAATCTTTCTAGGAGGACCAATCGCAATTCCACTGATCCATCTGTACCGTTTGTTGTCTGTAATCGGAATTTTCCTGAACCTCCCCTCAAATCAAAACTAGCGATGCCCAATGAGCCGCTGTCAGGGTCCAAGACAGATGGGAGGGCGAAGCTGCTGGCATCTGGGATGGCCGTCTCCGAGATGACAAGGTCACGTCTGTCCTCGCTGAACACGGGGGCGTTATCATTGAGGTCCACAATAGTCACGGTGACCTTGATGACAGTGAAGGACCTATCGGGAGCAAGAGCACCCACGTCGAAGGTCATTTCACAGGTCATCATATGAGGGCATATTGTATCCCGATCGATCACTTTGGCTGTCTTCAGCAACCCTGTGCTGGCGTCGATGGTGAAGTATTCCAAAAAGATTGTGCTCTGGGGTAAGAAGTTGTACTGTAACGATTGCCCTGTTATCAATCCCGCATCCAGAGGGATGGAGCCCACCTCTGTATCTGCAGCTTCCTCCTCTGTCATGCTGTAACTGACTGTCCTGACGTTGCTTTGGGCTTTGATGGTGACCAGCATCACCAGAGCCAAAGGTACGACCTTCATGAAATCCATTTTGTACAAGTCCTGCTGTCCAGTATCAAGAGGTCATTGTAGGCACAGTAAAAATCCAGAGTCAAAAGTAGACACTGCTTGTAGACTCTAAAGTAGACACTGCTGGTAGACTCCAAATGTATCCAATGTTTTCAATGTCCACTTGTCAAATGAATTTGATGATGTAAAGTGTTGTATATCTCAGGTATATATATTTCAGTTCCACCCAGCTCTTGATACGTCCTTCCCTGGGCACTACCACGTGAAAACTGTTGATGTTATGGTCAGGCACCCCATTCACCTCTCACTCCCCCTAGCGGGCGCTCCCTCAGCTGTGCAAGCCACGCCTCCTCTCAGATCCCTTCAATGGACCGCCCCTTTCTCCTGCTGCTCGTCTGCAAAGGGAAAGTACAAAAGAACCAATTTAGTTTAGTCATATTTCAGCATTACATGAAAAGAACTCATTTTGAAGGGTATAAGCTATCCCTTTTCCCGCCTCCAGTCTGCTTGGTTCTGCTTGTGTGTGTAACTCAAGCAAAACTGGTTTTTGATTCACTTTTACCATTCCAGCTGGAAATGCTTTTTTACGTTCTATTTTTTTTGGAGAATGTATTTACAATTTTGCGCCATATATGACAGGATGACACATACAAACACATAGGGCAATATTATGTAGTAAATTGTATACAGTAAATTATGCATTTTAATTAAAAAATGGGGCAAGTATAAATCTTCAGCATTGGGATTTGACAGTTTTAAGAAGTGCTAGTCTTTCACAGTTTGAGGGTTGGAAATTTGTTGTTTTCTTAATATGAAGCTTATCAGAAACTTATAAACTTTAATAAACAACAGGTCTTAATCCACTTTTACATGTTCAGATAACACACCGCATATTGGCAATAAATTGTGCAAGAAAATTAAGCACCTCAAATTTCCCAACTTTTTTCTGACTAGAACCCATATTATAAACGTGTCTCAACTCAAACTAGATTTTTGCATAAACCTGTCGCTAAGTTGATAAGCCTAAAATGTAGCAGGTCGAATTTCAAAATATAATGGCAGCCCTTATTTTCTGTAGCAAATTTGACAGAGCAAGTTAGTTGCAGAATGACAAAATACAGTAGCTGCCATAAAGCTGCATGAAGCTTGGGGCAAAAAAAAGTTGCAAGCATCTACATGGCTGTGTTGACGTAATGTGATTGAAGGGCTGAGGAATAGGTGACACCCCCTCACTGTGATGAAAGTTCATGAAACAGGAGAGACAAAAGAAAGAAAGGAAGAGGAGAAATTGTGAACAGAAGGGTACAAAGTGGGTACTACGTCCTGTGATTTTGCACCTCGAGGGCTCATGGAAAAGGGATGGCTGCAAGGGTTGCTGAGGAGCTTTGAACTATCACACCTATTCGAATAGACGCCCCTCCCCCACCCCGAATAGACACCTTCTGTGTCGTCTGTTGAAAATATCTATCTATCTATCTATCTATCTATCTATCTATCTATCTATCTATCTATCTATCTATCTCTATCTATCTCTATCTATCTCTATCTATCTCTATCTATCTCTATCTATCTATCTCTATCTATCTATATCTATCTAATCTATCTATCTATATCTATCTATCTATCTATCTATCTATCTATCTATCTATCTATCTATCTATCTATCTATCTATCTATCTATCTATCTATCTATCTATCTATCTATCTATCTATCTATCTATCTATCTATCTGCTTATTTGGAATTGTGTGAATGATGGATCTGTTGTTTATAAATGATGCAGTAAAATGGATGCTGTCTGGTGTTTGTCTGGTCTCCATCTCAAAGTAAGGTCAACTATTTCTGTCATCTGTCGGTCTCAAAAACACCCTGTCAACAAGAATCAGCTTGGAACATTACAGCCAGTTGTTGCCCAGTTGTTGTTACGTAGACCCTTGTTCTTCTGTCACCACTGAATGGGTTGCACGACACCAGATATTCACCTAGTTATGTCTCCAAGGGGGGGGGGGCAGACCGGGGTTCGGCTCCTATTGTCGCCCGCGGTAAACCCATTTCGTCCTCCCAGCAAGCGGCCAAATTATTGGGAGGCACCGTAATCAGGTTGTTACTCAAAGGACACTCGACAATGACACTGTTGCAGAACTATTACCTCACGAGGGTCGCTTCAGTGCTCAAGATTCCCCAGGTATATATGTAATAAGTCTATAATAAGTCTATAAACATCGTCAGACAGTTTCTTGCTACTTGTTTCTTGTCATGCAGAAGAATTGGCCATTCAGGAAAGTTGCTAAACATCCCAAATGACTCAGAAATGAGGTTTTTGCATTTTGGCCACACGCATGCTTATACACTGCATATTAGATGATGCTTGCATGCACCCGATATGTAAAGTGAATATTTTAAAATGTGTGGATATTTATAAAGCTTTTTGGCTCCCTGACAAGCTCTAGCCATTGACTTCAAAAGAATATGACAAGTAGATAAGAAATCAAGGCATAAAAAAGGGGCAAGGTATAGCTGGGACTTGACAAGGTCTTATTACGAAGTCATTAGGGCAAAGACAGAGAGGGCTTCTGTAGGTTGCCCTCAGGTGTGGGGCATAGGGTGGATACCTGCTCTGTAATTAAGACATTCTGAGGCTGTAGCGTATAAGAAGTCTGGGGCCAGTTATCCTACAACTGTGGCTTTAACAAGCTAGCCAGTGTTATCAGATGAGGGCCTAGGCCATTCAGCCTCCGGCGAGGGCCCTGGGTCCGCCCCTTTCAGCCCCCGTGACTTTTTAAGGGGCGATCTATCCAGTTCCTTCGGCACCTTGTGCCCCCTGCTTGGACCTAATTCGCCACTATATATTGACCAGAGGCATTCCAATATGCCTAAACCATCCCAAAAGCAACCCAAACATCACTTCAGCTCCAATGAAACATTCACTACTCCCAATTGAACGCCCCAAGCGTGTTCATTGCACCATGGCTTTGCCAGTTTAGCCGTTCGATAAAATCAGAAATGCCAGAACGGCCAGGAAACCTAGTTATAATTGAGGAATAATGTTACAGATGAGAGACTTGAATTCGGCTGAGTGCAGGTGCCCCCGATGAAACAAGGCCCCGGAGGAATTACTGGGGAGGCCCCCATAACTCAAAATGTAATGAAAGTCCACTTCACTGATTTCCCCCAAAATGAGACAAAATATGGGTTACCTTTGGCGGCTGACAAATGTAGTCCTCACTAATTGGTTTAGTGTTTTCTGACTTTTCTGTAGTAGTCGAAATCTAGCAATATACACTGTATATTGTAACTTTAGATACTTCAATCTTGGTGTTGGTGCTCTTCCTGTTTCGCTCAAACTAACCACATTAATCTTCTTGCATCGCATGTCAAATGTAGATATACTAAACGGATCAAAGATGGCATTTACAGTTGCTGAACAACACTTTCATGATTTCACATAAATTCAATTAATCTGGAGATCAGACGTGTTGTCTTGGCATCCAATTGAGTTTTCTGAGAATCCTTTGGCATTCTGGATGCTAATTGCAATCGAGTGTATCCAGAATCTATGCAAGGATTGCTTCGAAACTGTTAGGAAATCAAATTGCAATTTGAATTGCTTCCACCAAGCAAGCAACTGTGTCTGAGAGACTGAAAGTCCTGATCCGCACGCTTAATCTCATTGTGGGTGAGTCAATAGCCCTCGAGCTTGTTGCAAGCCTATGAAAGCAATTAAGCCAATTTAAGCCATTGAACAATAGACCTGATTAATTACCCCACGTGCCCATTTGCATACAAGTGTTCCGCATGAGCTAACTTCCGCCAAAACACAACAACTTCCGCTCCACAACAAGACTTAATTAAGCTGCTCAATTTGCATGTGACCAGCTTCAGATTTTCATTACCTATTGATCGAACACAGTCCACACTTTCATTCTCTTTCTACAAGGTCGAGAATCAATATCATCTGAAGTTGCTCCTAATCAGAATAATATTAAATTTGAAAAAGTAGACTTATTCAGACTGGATGAGGATTAACCATAATCTGTTAATCCCACTAGTTGCACTAGGGATTAACATCCTTCCTTTATATGCACCTCAACAACTTTCAAGTGTGAGGGAAAACTGTTTATCTAATTGCATGAAATGCATATTTTCAACAGCTAACACCCAAACTTGTTCTGAGCTTATTCCATCAAAATATTTTTCCGCATGTCCTTAATTTACTGTAGTTTACTGACCAGATTTGACCAACTCTAATCTATTTTGGCAAATAAAGTTCCCTCAGAACCCCAAATAAGTAATTATTTGAAGATTACCATCAGAAGAAGTTATAATTCCTTGATAACTACAGACATATTTAGTCTTATCTCTGTTGATATCTCTGACATAATGTAATTAGTCCCATGTCCTGCAGTTAAAAGAACCGACATTTGTCTGTTACGACGTTCTTACGTCAAATCTGGTTAAAATGGATTTAAGGTACTCGATTCAATAAAGATAAATTACAAACCAATTAATAGTATGTATAATACGACATGCAAACACAGCAGTGTCATTATTAGTGGAACTCTATTTCTAGGCCAGCTTTCTTATCCTGATGTTTAATGTATACAAAGCACACAAAGTAGAATTAATCTCATGTATATTCTCAATACAAGCTTTAAAGGCCAAGCAAGCTGACCAGAGCTTAGTCAGTTAAGTCTGTGGAGAGACCTGTGACGTTTGTTGACATTGGAATTGATGGATGTCCAGACCACTGACAAGATCAAACAATTGCTCAAACAATTGTCCAGTATCAGAATTGGCACCAGGCTGTCCAAAGCTGAGATTCTTCATTGCTGAGTTCAACAAATTTGCCTTCTTCTGGGAAGCTTTGTGAAGCCATTCCATGCACCATCAATCTGGAGAATATCCCAAAAATTTCTGTGCAACTGAAAACCACTGCATCATATGGAGAATGCATCGTATCTCAAAAGAATTAATTTGTGCAATTAAAGATATCTCATCAATTTGGCGAATATGGTTGATCAAGTGTTTTGTCTAAATTTAAACCGATCAATCTGATGATTATCTCGTCATTATTTTGGTGATAGCATGTTTTTCACAGTATATGTTCCTTTCTATTAAAAAAAAAAGGTCAATTCTGAACAGTTGACATGCCGCCGCTGGCGTTGACATTTAAGTCACAGCCAAGGTGGATACCTTTTTGAAGATGGTCGAGACATCCATGTTTCATTTCTTGAGGTGTCATTAATTCAAACATATTTACAAGTCCGTCCATCGAGGCAAAACGTTTTGTGAAATATGGCCAAGTTGCAACCTGGTACAAACCTTTATTTCATAAGAAAAACCAAAAACTTTTTAATGTTATCTTATCATCATCATTTGCAAGAATTCTACTTCAATAAATTACTGTGCTCATCATGCCAATTTGCATTACAAAACACTGCTCTCGTTATTGCCTACATGCTTTCATTGCTTTAATATCACAAATTTAGAAAACATTTCTGGTGACTGGTGTTAAACATTTTTTCAACAGATAATTACTGGTTGTTTACCAACGCTGTTAGCTGTGATTTATTGATAAGGAAAACACAGCTTATGTTTTCAAGCATTTAAATATTAGTTTTTCAAATTCCCATCCATCTACTCTGTGTTTTGCCCTGTATCTCTGTTTACCCAAAAGGGATGTTTGAACTTTGCCATCTTAGCAAACATCATCCCATTCGGATGTCTAGTGTCCCTCATCACCTGCCTTTCTTACACCCCAAGCAACTCAACATGCACCTCTAAAGGGCTGTCAATGTGCAAACTACAAGCTTGTATTCTTGGAGCCTGTTTTAGCCTGCCTTGGAAGACCAGAAGTGTCTATGCCTCTTCCAAGTTTATAAATGCTCAATTCCATTTTTTTTAGCCCTGCAAGCTTTGGAGTATCTATAAACGCCTTACAAGTTTCTTACATTTTTGTGATGGACATGAAGTTATGTAGCTTCACAAGTAAAAAAATATTGATGTTTGAGTGGTATATTACTATAAAGTCTCAGAGCATTTCTCAAGTCTATCACTCTATTTTTGTTTGCACAGAAATGATACTGAACACCAAAAGATATGGTAATAGACAAACTTGCAGCATGGCAAATTTAATTGTTTCAGCTGTACTGTATCTCCCAGTATAATCAATAGATCCAAAACGTCAGTACATACTAATCAACCTTTGTGAGATGCAAACTTGAGCTATAGCTTGCCTGAGAGAGTGCTACACTTCCAGTGCCTACATTTCTATTCTTTGCATACGGTATATCAGTTTTCTAAGTGAATTATATTATCAAAACACAGGCAAAAGTAGTCTAATTTTGCAAAACTCATTTAGATTCAAGAGGTAAAAGTGCATCTGTACTGTTCTGTTACAAGCCACCAATTCGGTCAAAGACAGTTTTCCACTTGTCTGTTTCCTATAATGAATTCTCAACCCTTGGTCATGCATACTTTCAAAAAGCTTTTCCATTCAACCTTGGCTTCATCTGTCAGCATTGGGAACAAAGATTGATGAGGCATTGTTGACTGCTCCAAGTGGAAAATTGCAACAACAACAGAATCATTCCCATTCTCAGTTCTCTGATTTAGCTGACCTTTTTAGGCAACTGTACAATTCATTTGGAAATTGATTTTGTCGTATATACTTTTGCCATAATTTTATCCATTTACTGCTTCAAAATTAGCCATATTCAAAATAGCACATGCTCCAAAAAAAACATCAGAACCATTTCAATTCTGAGAGCTTCTGAGATTTTACTGACCATTCAACTTCAGGCATGCAACTGTACATTTAATTTCAACATTTAATTTGTGCATTTATATGCCTCTTGGTAAGGCTGCTTCAAATGAGCCACATTCAAAATATCACACGCCCCAAATGATAACAACAGAACTATTTCAATTCTATAAGTTCTGAGACTTTACCTGACATTTTAAGGCTACTGTGCATTTAATTTAATGTTTGATATGTGCAATTCATTTGTAGACTTATATTATTTCCCCCTAGCCTCCAGGTTAGACTTCTACATTTAGCCAGATTCAAAATATCACACGCGCCCCAATAATTGGATACGAAAATATAGCTGATTAAAGGAGCATTGGCTATTTGTTTGCATGTCCTTAAAGTGAACAAAATGCTCTCCAAATATAACCCAACATGTCAATATTTCCCATTATGAGATGTGAATGACTGTGACGCGTGGGGTTTGCTATTAACTTGCAAAATTGTGAGGAAAAAATAATTAACAGCAGTTTGAATTTGGATGTGCATGAACTGTGTTTTCAAATGTTTTCCCTTCTTGACTTGAATTCGAAAATCAAATAAATGCTTCAAAGAGAATTGTCTGTTCTGTTTGCCAAGGCAGAGGGTGGTGTGTCGGACATGTTTGGTATTGCTAAGGCAAATAGACAGGAGTTCAATTATTCAATGGAAGCATTATGGTTTCATATAAAAAGTTGAAGTAAATTAATACTCTGGGGGAATATGGTGTTGTATGAAAGACAGTTGCTTACAATTTGTGTTGGTTATGCACATAACTGCAGAGGTCTGGAGGTTTGGGTCGGAGTAAAAGGCCTGCCTGGTCTCAAAAAAGGTGTCAACTGACAGCAGACTGGCCTAGAAATCTATGAAAGGTCTATGAGAAGTCCATGAAAAGGCAGTCTGTGGTTTGTTGGCCTATGGTTGGCCTTTTGGTGAAACCCTACAATGAATTTCTAAGGAGTGAACATGCAAATATTCCCTTGTGCAGGGCCATAGACCTTGCAGACTTGTAGTAAGGTCTTTTGGTAAGACTAAGGACCTTATATTTCAGTAAGACATGTAGCTTTTATCATGATACTGAAACAACCGCTGCCTCTGCTGCACCAAACGTTGGAATGACCACTGTGCAGTATAATGCTGGTCAGTAACTAACATCATACATAATGATTGTGTGCCCTTTCTTTTTGATAAAATTCATTCCATATGCTATGAGAGGTACGTGGCAGTGATGAAGTGGATGAAATATAATATAATAACTAATATGCCTTTGGAACATGAAATCACACTGATTTTCATTGATCCAGGTTTGTTATGGCACAAGTACACGTTGGATTGACAGTCAAAGGAATTAAGGGATCACTCCCAAAGATACACCTCCTGGACGTGACAGTTGACACACAACTCAAGACAATGCATTGCAGTTACATGTCTTACTACTACATAAGATCTTTGGTATATGGCCCACAAGTCTTGTGAACTTCTGGGTGTTGGAAGGTCTCTGTATAGGTGCTGTGAACTGACTCTTGGACCAACAGACAACACAGAAGACCCAGGAGTTTCTTGTTGGTTCCTGGTCTGAAGGTCATCCACAAGGTCAGACGACCTCAGTTGTTAAGAAGCCCCAGTGCAGCATCATCATGCTTTGGTCCTCAATGAAGACTAGAAAAGTGAGAATCAAAATTGACAATGAAATCGTCTGTCCCTATACAGTCCTTGCATGTGCAGCTGTATACATAATTCAAAGTTAGTTCTAAGTTGTTGTGAAATGTCATAAAATTGATTTTTCATGCCTAAAACTTCAACCATCAAAATGTCATCTGATATAATTGAAGATAATTGCAATTTGCTACATTTTATGGTCACTAAGGGAATCAAGGACTTGTTGCATGGATAGAGTACTAAAGATTATTCAGTTTATATCCATTTTTCAGTGCATGCCTTTATTTTACAGGTGTCAAGTTGTCAGCTGTCACCCTACTGTCAAGTTTATTGAGCAATTTTTGGTTTTATTGTTTCCTGGTTGTGTTTAAAACATTGTAACTTATAGTGCACTACCAGTGCATGGATTTAACCAAAAATTGCAACCACAAAATGTTGCACTGGTAAAGGAAAATTATTTTTTATTGCTTTGCACGGATGGTGATCTTTACTGTTCTTCAATATACTCAGTACCACCGTGCACCATATGACAAGAAAATACTTTCATAAATGTCTTACTCGGGCAAAAGCATGTCAATATATCATGAAGAGAGTTCAAGAGACCACAAAAAAGACTGGAAGCACACCTGGAAGTCTGTGGATGATTTGTTATTCTTGCAAACCTCCCAAATATATCACTTCACTCATATCACACCTGTACATCAAAAGAAAATTGGCCTATTCTTTGCATGTCACAGAAAATGCTTCAAGAAACAAGGTCATTACAACCCATTTGAGGTGGACACACTGTCACAGCACTGACCTCTAGGTCACGTCCAGAAGATCACACAAAGATCCAAGGACCAAGATCCAAAGAGCAAGATCCTAAGATCTGACCCCTTGGACTGACCAGTCTGGACTCAGTTGGGTGACCATCATGTGCACATGCAAAGATCATGGCTTTTAGAAATGTTGAAAATTGTAAGGCAGGACTCCAAGAGCAAGACTATAGAAAAAACGAGACTGAGGGAATAACACTCCATGAACAAAACTCCAGGAGTATACGACTGTGAAAGCTAGACTCCAAGAGCAAGACTCCAGTTTAAGCAAAGCTGCGAGAACAAGACTCCACGATTGAGGAGTCAATGGCTCTTAAAACAGGATGCAAAACTCAAAGAGTAAAGAATCCGAGAGCAAAGACTCCAAGAGTGAGACTCCAAGAACACGACTGGCAGCAAGACTCCTGGAGGAAGGGCTCAAAGAGCAAAAAATCTTACAACAAGAAATAATCCAACATACTCCAAGAGCAGTTGTTTGCATGGTCTCAGTAGCCTATTTTATGAATTCAGAAGCTAATACATTGTAATCATCAGCTTTCAGTTTGACTTTCTAGTGTTGTGTTGGTCCAGCCTTTTTATAATACTATTTATAAACTCAGCAACATTAAAAACGCACACATTTTCAAAGTATCATAACTTCTGAAGCACTACATTTATCTTAATGTCACTTGGCAAATTTGCTTATTAGCTTCTCAACTAAAGATTGTGAACATTTGAACAGGTTCCGTGGATATTTCTAAGAACCAGACATGCTTTTGTGACATAATGTCAAATTTGGAATTTGCAAAATTGAAAAAGGGGTAGGAGGGTAGAGTACGAATGCTTTCACTTTATTATTGATTTCAAATGGTCAAAACAGGTGTCCATCAAGATTTCAGCTCTAAATTTGACCAAAAACAGGATAATTTCTGATGCTTATGATGAAAAAGTGTTGAAAATGATGTGACAAACAAATGTGAAAAACTACAACTTGACTGAAAAATCAACCAAAAACTCTCAAAACCCCACAAAAAAGCGTGAGTGACCACCTTGATTATTTCCACACTCCAAATATTGAGGTGTGACGGACTTCACATGCAATCAGTTTTTGACCAATTTGCATTGGTTGTGATTTTGGTTTTTGGACATTATGCACTAAAAGTGGCATAATCCAGCCGTTTCGCTTTCTTTCTTTATGAAATTTTCTGGACTTCCACAAGAGATATCAACAGACATCAGTGTATAGTTTCATGAAAATATCTCCTTTACAAGTTGGTTTTTAAGCTGTTCAAAAATGTGTGCGTTTTTAATGTTGCTGAGTTTAGATCACGTTGGTTCATTTTTGCTATTTTCTGTTACTTTATGTCTGGTAACTGTCATCCAGACAAGACGATTTTCCACTTTTCCTTTTCTATCTGATCTTTTTCTTTTTTCTTTTTTTTTGTGGTTGGCTCTTATGCTTTTAAAACATGTCTAATTTGATGAACGACAAGGATAAATTTCATTAGTATTCAAGTTGAAAATAGGGGTGAAGAGCTAGTGGTGTTTTAAGTAGTTGTTGTTCAAAGCAGAGGGTTGGCCAATGCCTTTCTGAGTTGTTTCCACCTCCTTTATCGAATGCTTTCTCAAAGTCCTGACCTTGACAGCCTTTCTCTTTAATATCAACTAATTGAATTTTGATCGGCCATTTTATCATGTGGCCACCCACTTGAAAGGTAGAAAGCAAGGCAACCATGATGATCTATAGGAGTCCTCTATAGGAGTCTTGAGTCTTCCTTTTGTAGCAGAAAGAGGGATCTAGGGTCAAAGATCACCCAAGAAGAAGTAAAATATAACCAATTAGAAGAGTCTGAGTTTTGTATAAAACTTCTAAAAGGCTTGTAAGAGATACTAAACAATTTCACCCAAGGATGAGTCTGAGTGGCATTACTGTGGCACTGGGCATTAATTGTATATGTGCAGGAACTAGGCTGTCTGAGTTTTGATGTGCACAAGTTGAGCTCTTGAAAAATTAAAAATAAAGAAGAAGGAGGAAAAAAATCAAAGAAAAAGGAGGAAAAACCTCTTGAAAAAGGAGAAAAAAGGAGTTTAAAATGTCAAAAACATATCTGATTTCTCGCAAGAACAGGCAAACACCAAATGTTTCTTATACTCTAAATGTCTAAAATGTAAAATAACTCAAAGATACACACATTTTTCAAGATGGCAGCTGACTGGCATCCTTTGACATTTTGTGATGAGTAATTGTTCCCCCAGATCTCTCAGAATTCTTCCAACGTTTGTTCAACTGTTGCAACTGTCAAATCCTTCAGACAAATTCGTGTTCAGTGGCTGTTAGCTGTCAGAATGATATCACTTGATCTTGTAAGGTGCAGGAGGGAGTTTGATGCTAAAAGACATCCAGAAACTAGGTTTGAATGTTTAAATACCAGCATATGGACTGGATAAGTGAGAATTGCTTGAATTGGTAGCTTTAGCACTTGTGAAGCAATGGAATAGAATTGACGAATTGTAGGTGACAAGGATTGTTTTAATGGTATTTGCAAATCGACCACTCACAAGGCATTGTTCAAATATGATAATTCGCCATTATTTGTTGAAGATAATGAACTTGACAAGATGATGAGTCCATAATAGACCCTAATCATTAGTAATGATGGCTGTCCACAGCACTTTGTCCCAATGGTGGTCAAAATATAGGTAAATGCTGGTTGGCATCTCCCATTTAGTAAGGACCTGGCAAATGGCAGGATTGCGTGCGATATGGTGCTAATCTGTGGTCACTGATTGGCCAGTGCGTTTTTAACATTGGCCAGTATAATGGTCAGTGTTCATGCGGGGTTAGGGCGATCAGTGACCATCACGAGAAGGGTAGTTACAGGGGCAGATCTAGAAATTGTCTGGGGGGGGTGGCAATTATCTGAACATGTGCAAAAGAACTATACAAACCTTTCCCTATCTCACTCTATTAATTCAGGACCTGAGTTAGGGGGGCATGGCTCCAATACCACTCCCCCACCCCTTCTCCTATATACGCCACTGGGTAGTTATGGTATAGCACCCATGGAAAGGGAGGGGTAGGAGGGCAGAGTTGTTTCAGAGCAGTTTCAGATTCTGAGATAATTGCAATTGAGGCAAAGCACGCTGAGAAGACACGTTTGGGACGAGGCATTTGGAGATATTTAGGGAGCGAGGTGTAAACTGATGAGGGCGATAATAGGACGAGACACGAAGCACGCGGAGAGGGCTTCAATCTGCTGAAATCTGCCCGAAAAGCCCTTTAGTGTCAGAGAGGTTGAAATACACCAATGGCCTGTGCACATCAGTTACAAATGCAGCAACATCAACGCCATTCGGTGGCATCAGAAGGATCAATAGCAGATTCAAGATTCAAAACAATTGAATGAAATTTAAGGAATTCACACCCCCAGGCAGGGCTCCATGCACCATGTTACATTTTATGTAAGCCTATACATTGCTCTTGGAAAATGAACAATCAACCGATCCAATCCACCCACAACACTAATCAATCAATCAAATTAAATCAATCAATCAAGCATTAAAATATCAACCAACCCACCAACCAAGTTAAGCAAACTAATCAGTCCCTCAATCAATCTTTCAATCAATCTGTTCTTTTGGATCCATCTACCATAAGTGTATTGCTTCATTATCTATCTATCTATCTATCTATCTATCTATCTATCTATCTATCTATCTATCTATCTATCTATCTATCTATCTATCTATCTATCTATCTATCTATCTATCTATCTATCTATCTTTTTAACATCACCAGCAACAACAACTTTCTTGCATGATGAGCATACATCGGTCAGAAGGTCATCAGGGCCTCCCTGCAGATTTACACCAAGCCAGAGGGTGGCTTCAGTGCAGGGTGTAAGAGGAATGCTGGGAAGGCTGTCTCTGATAGGCTGTGATTGGTTGGGACCACCCCTGGCTTCATGCACACTCCCTACAATTTCAGGCACATGATGCTTCAAGCTAGCTTCAAGCCATGGGTGGCAGTTGCTGGCTGTTTCTGGCAGATGATCTTGGCATCATTCAGAGCATCATTCAGAGCTATTCAGGGCATGATTGGCATCATTCAGCTGTGAGCAATGAGGGGTAGAAACTTAGCAAGGAAGAGCGATCGATTGGGTTATACGTTCTGAATTTTAGCACCCGAAGATATGATGTGGTGTTGGTTTTGTATAAACATAATTGGACATGATGACAGAACATTTGGTTTAGTTTTTCTCTAATGATATACCAGAAATATCATTTATATGTCTCCTTTGAGCCACAGCACACTGTACAGTGTAGTAAGTTTCTAGTTTTAAAAAGTTTAGATAGGTCTGGAGGCCATTACGAAGTCGCCCGATTTGTAATGAAATAACATAAAGATGGCTAATAACGACAGGAAGATGAAAGGCTACTTCGTTACAGGAACAGAGGAAATTAAGGGCTAATTATGACATAAATGAAATGCTAATTATGACAGGAACAGAGGAGGAAAAGAAGAGGAAACTACAGGAGGTAAATGATGTCAGAAACAAGTCAAACAGAGAACCCATGCTGGAATCGGACCCAGGACCATACCAGGAGCTTGTCTCTCTTGGACCCTCCCACTGCGCCACAAGGAGAACCACTGATACCCCAAGAGATGCTGAGGGAACACAGTGTCATGCTGATCTTGTCACTTCTGGCATTTGATGCTTCGAACCAAGACCCCTGGCCAAGACCCCTTGCAGACACCTGAGCACCTTTGGAGAGGGGGATCCTCACACTTCTACCCCCAAGAGATATTTTCAAGGGCTACCTGAGAAGCCCTCAACTGGTCATTGCACTAACTAGCCTCTAAATGATCTGGCAGAGGCCTTTGAAATCACAATCAGTTAAATTGTAATTGACAACTGCAACTGTGCAATCGGTGCTGATTTTAGCCTCTTTGAAATGCACACTCACCAAATCAACAGCTTCAAGTCATCTGGGCTGTGCATAGCAAACTTCTAAATGTATAGATTGAAGGGACCTGGGTCTGATTCCCAAGGGAGGAGGTGGGAGATTCAGCTCCCTTGTCACTAATATATCAAAAGATGTCACATTCTGAGTGCATTAGCCTGCTAATTTCTGCTTGAAGGAGGTAATTCTCCATTCAGCCAATCAGTGAAGTTTTTGGAAATGTGACCTTTGTTAGAACTTCCACTATTGGCTGAATTCAAATTCACCCACATTCTGTCCAGAAGAAGATTGCATGCTCAGGCTATTGTTTAAGAACAAAAGAAAGGTGCAATTATCCATTAAAACGACAACCAGAGTGATATCATCAGCATCAAGTACCGCCAACTGCATCATTTCATAGCAAAATGTTGCCGTCTTTTCCTCATAACTTATGAAACAGCTGTAAACCTTCTAAATGTAAGAGTTCAGTTCCATGTATTACTTTCACAATGCAGTACAAGTGTACATAAGCCGTGATATTCATACAGTTATCTGATTCCTAAGAATACCCTACACACAAGGCAGGAGTCGATTCAACAAAGATATGTTCTTTTTTTTTGTCCTGCCATTATGTAGTTGCATGCTTTGTCGCCTACTCTTTCTGAGGGCAAAGATTTAAACTGGCAGCATCTCCAAGATATCTATTAAAACCAACTGGCATGGCTGCTAGATGCAGATTGTGTCTGAGCAGATATGACCTGAAGTTTATCAAAGCTTGCCTGGGTGTCTTGCCACATCTATCATGACAAGTTACTGTGATTTTCCAGAGGTTTTCTGCTTCTTTTCTAACATTTTCTTTCTGTTTCCCCATGTCACACTTGGGGAGCATCATTATAGTTGTCAGGTGAGCCATGCATGGCCCATAAGAGTCTCATATTTGAGAGATTTCAAGAGATTCGAGAGATTCTAAGATTATAGGGGATATGTTTGTTCATTTTGCATATAGCTTATCTCTACATGATCTTTTGAAAAAGTCTTGTGAGGGCATTCTATGCCAACATGACACACCATGTGACACACCATGTGACCTGATGGGGCTGGTTTTGAACTCGTGGTCTGATAAGATGCAAAATGATCACCCCTCAAACCTTAACTCTTAGTTGCACGCAAAAGAAAGTTAGATAAGATCAGTTGAGCTGTCAAAGTTTGAGCCTCAGCACTGAGTTGGAGTAGCAACTTTCTTAGAATTTGAGAATTTTTGAACATGTACATGCTACATGTATTGAGGCAGCTTTCAAGCTGGAGGGCTATAATGATTCTGTATCCTTTACACAGCGGCTCTTTAAATATGAAAAACTTGATAGATACTCAAAAGAAACTCAAAATGTCTGAAAAGAACCTCACACTGTGTGGAGTCATTCAATGATACAACAAGGAGGGTCATGTTGCTTGGATTATAATAGAACTGGGTGGCCATGGTCATCAAATCAAGTCAAAAAGCTTGATGACAGCTTTCATCAAGGCTCATGCAGGCATGCAGGGTAGAATCAGCAAAGAATATACTGTAAAGCATGACTGGAAAGAGGCATGCAGGCATTGCAGGGTGTCAGGATGGCACTGCAGGCATGCATGCTTCATGCTGGTATGTTCTTGCCACTGGTGAGGTCCCACTGCACTGTGAAAAGTTCTTAAACTTTTGGTGAAAGATCAAATATATTTTTTTATTTATTTTATAATTAAAGGTGTTGGTAACATACCCACACATACAAGTTCAGCATCATGTATATTTTATACATCAACAACTTCTAAGTTCTAACCTATTTTGTGGTTTAGTTTGTAGTAGCCCTAACTGATTTCAAATCAACAGAGACTGACAAATTTCCCAATGCAAAATTGACCTCTCATTTCAATGTTAAAGATAGGACCTGCAATCACATCACTGATGCACTGAAACAGTCAAACATCATTCATATTTACCTGGCTGTAAGAGTGTACCTAATATGGGTCAAAATGCAACTCTATGTGTGTTCTTTTCCTTGCATGTTATGAAACAGTTTCCTTTCTTTTCTTTTCCTTTTTTGCCATTTTGAGGCTTCTTCTAGTTGTTTCACCTGCATGGAGTACATTGTACAACACGATATGATATATTATGGACTGGCTCAATTGGATAATGACTTTAGACCTCTTCATATCTGAGTATATATTGCACGACATATCACAGGTACACAATATTACATGTAAAGTACATGTGGGCAAGGGTGTTTTTCTTGTAAGTACATACATATTCTAGTTTTTTATGGTAATAAACAAATATCAAACATGAAAGTATTACTTTGTTGTGTATGTATAAATTCATAAAAGTCTTTATGATAAATTGGTGACATACTTAGTGTATATTGGTATGAATTAAATACCCTCCCACCTGTTTTGGTGTAGGGATTAAAATATCACTTTCAGTGTTTTCTTCTCTTTTATTTTTTGAAAGAAAAGGTTAAGAAGGTCATATTGCAGTTTGGCAAACAGAGTTGACTGACCACCTGACAGGACAAGATGACCAATGGGTGACTACAAACTGATAGTCTGATGCACTGTAAATCACTTGCTGGAGAATTTACAGCAATTGTCCCAAAATAAATAAAAGCACATTTTTGGTGTACACCGCATCCCCAATTATTATGCAAACAAAATTTTTCGTGATATCTCTAAGATAAATAATACTATATGCATGTCCTTTACACATGATGCTATTTGTGCCATTGAGTCAATATCCTGTAAATGTTGTCAAATTCTGTTCATTCACTGAGGAGTTATGCCATGTAATATGATTTTGCGGTGTTCCCAATTATTATGCAATTTAATGATAAGGCACCGACTGCCACCCAAAATCAATCAACTGAACTTAAAATACCACGAGGCCTTACTCCTTATTACTAAATGAAAAGTCGAACCATCATTTCAAACATTGGTGTGTTTATATGTAAGCAATTGATAATATACCTCTGCATTGAAATAACATTGAAATACTGATATTTTTGCAATGAAATACCAATGTCAGCAAGACAACTTATGGAATCCTCATATTCTACTTTCCCTAGGTTTGGAACTCTCCCCTAAACCTTAGAAATCAAATTTCAACAATACACTTGAATGCTATCTTGAAATGAAGTCAGGTTATTCCGATTTACAATGATATTCCTATGGGAGAAAATTATGGTTGCGTAATAATTGGGAACGCAGTGTATTACTTCATTTTAATCACTCACCATTCAATGGCTCTAAGATGTGCATCGTGCTTATGAACTAGGAATGCTCCCATACAGCAGTTGATTTGGCAGGGTTGGACTAGGCTGGCAGTAGGCTGTGGGAGGCATTGCCCAAGGCCTACATGCCATAGCGAGCTTCGAACCTGCAATCTTGTGCTTTGCAGGAGAGCACATAAACCATCGAAACCTCCCACGATGCTCAAACTACTAACTTCCTGCAACTTTTGCTGACAGAAAATATATTAATATGATAATTCAGTGGATTTCATGCATCAATTGTTACTTCTTAAACTGAACCATACTTGCTGTAAAAATGCAACAGCAGTCATTGGAAAACACTTATGAGTTACTCACAACAACTTCTAAACCTGTTTATAAGTATCTGCAAGCCAAGTTAGCTAGCTGGTATCAAACTTCTATAAAATATGTGCATTTGACTGAACTAAAAATGACACAGCAATTAAATATGAAAACATATGGGAACATGCTTCAAAAGAACCAATAAATGATATGACATAAATCATAGAGCAATTATTGTGAGCAATTATGTTTTGAGGACTGAATTTACAGCTATTTTTCACAAGGAAGTTGAAGGAACCAATGTGTGCACCTGTCTGCCTTGGCTGTCGGTGGTCTTCAAGAGGAGTGTTGGTCAAGTTGTCCAGTTTTGGACTCAGGGCAAACAAAATCTGAGAGTAGAGCTCTAACCAAAGATGCCTTGACATCCTGGTCCTTATGGCAAACAAACTCCAAGCCTATGCAAATGTTTTCATCTCCTCAAACATGCCTTGCCTGCAGATTAAACTGGGCCAAACATTGAGAAATTACTAATCTAATAGACTTGTAATTGCCTTCCTTGCGTCTAAGCTCAGAGTCAAGGTCTTCTGAGACCCTAATGAGGAGTTCGAGTTTGACTTGAGTTTGCCAAGAAAACAGTACAAAAACTGTTAGGATATGAGCTTTTGTAAAGCTTTTGTTGTAGTTCTCGTAGTAATCACAGTATAATATACACACCAATGAGACACCATACTACAGACAGTCACAGACCAGCAAAGTTTTATCAAGAATGCCACCAAATAAGGCACGTCTCTGGGATTACCCATCGATTCACCAAATTTACATTTCTTCTTAAAATCTCCAGAAAATGTCATGTTGACGATCCACTTTGATCAAAGCAGTCCAAGCCACAGTTGGCATTCCACTACATGGATATCAAATTAACACAGTGTGTGTGCATGCTGCTATTTAAGCTATGTTAGATATTTACAAATTCTGCTTCTGCTATAAATAACTCCAAAATAGTTGAAAATACCTCAATTTTGGCGTTATGAATTTGCCATTTTCAAACGCTCAACCTAAACTTTGGGGTTTTGTTGTTGTATAACAATGTAACAACCCACATAAATATACTTCAAAATTCAAATAGATTGGTGCAATTATTATAAATAGTTTACTGCCTGCAATTTCGGTGGCACTCGGGGTAAAATGCAACAACAAAATCGATGTGGCTGGGTAAGCAGTGAGTAAACAGAGGTAGTAATGAAGGCAGTTGTGTGAAAATTACCATAAACAAGGCATATGGCGGATAGAGTGAGGTGTGAGGTGCCCCTCCTGGTGGTTGAATAATTGCAAGCACATCCAGATATGATGGTAATTCTGCAAGTGTCAGATGTTATCTAAAAGGGAGAGGGGTGTAGTAGCATTTGGTAGCCATTTGGTAGCCATTTGGGATCCTGCAGTGTAATATCTAGTTCCTCCTATAGGTTTCTCCATATACCCTCACCTCTTCATATTGTTTCTTGCCATAAATCTCGCATGAACTCTCATGTGCATGGTTAAAACGAGATTCGGATCTCAGGTGAGCAATGTCAAACTGTGTACTGGTTTTTTTCTGTTTTACAGTAAAAGGAAATCCACCGCCACTGCCCCAAGTGACTTTTTTCAAGCCTTTTAAAAGTGACTCCTCTGCCTTTATTTGCTCCTAAGAAGACACCTTCTGCACCTTGTGTGAATGCTAGAGGTTTTAATTCCACATTTCCTGAACTTTGAGCCATTCTGAAAAGGTTTGAATGAGGCAGGTTGTAAAAAGCAAGCAACATAAAGAACAGGTGCCAAGTTACTCAAGTCTGAATGGAAATGTGCAAAAAAAGGAAATTTACCCTCCATCCACCTTCTATACACATGCAGTGTGAGCTTATAGTACACACGACTTCATACAGACTTCGCAGGGGAGGTGTAATGCATGGCCATAAAATTGCACAAGTCTATCATCTATCAAACTTTTGGAATGCATGTCATTTCGGATGATTTTTCTCAATGTGTCACTTCAAGCAACCATGCAAGTGTATGATGTATGCCACAGTGCCACACATTGCTCAAGTTTTATTTCGCTACACAGCGTCGAACTCCCTGCATGAGTCTAACAAAAACACAATCATTCGCCCAGCATGGCTACTCCTGCCAGCTTTTACTGTTATGCTGCTACAAGGCCGACATCTATCAAAAGAAAATTGCCCACCATTCGTCATAATTTATATGCATTTGTACAATAGGACACACAATTTTATGTCATATACAATATTTATGGGCATCTCAGCTGTTAGTAGGGGGAGACCAACTCTGTCAGCACAGTCTTGTCCAAGTGTAATTTTGTGATAAGAATCTTGCCCAATTACCCTATCACAAGGCTTAAAAAAGCTGCCAAAGAGTCTTAAAATATTGTTTTTCATGTGATAAGCAAAAAAGTCCCCTAATTACTGACGAGGGATAAGGTTGCATTCATTTGATAATTTCTTATCATTTTTACAAGTACTTATCCAATTCCAAGTATATAATTTGCCTTAAGCCTTTTTACAACCATATGAGACAAGGTATTTAATCATATTTAGCTGCATGTCTCACACAAAAAAAGGTTGAAAAGGTAAAACTTAAGCCTTTAGAATAGCAATTGTCTAAAACAAAATCCTGTGTGGTCTATCAAAGGCTTAGGTCTTTGAGACATGCATAGAGACTATGACAGCGTTTGACAGACAACTTCATTTTCCTGTGTAATAATTATAACTTCAAAGAGCATGGCACATATCCATTTGAACTTCTGAAGAGCTTATAAGCAAAACGAAAAGCCCAAGGGAATGAAGTGGGGAGAGCAGGAGAGTAATTTGACAAATGAATGAGCAATATAGATGACGTCATAGCACATAAGAAAGGCATAACACAATGCATAATAGTCTGTAATTGATGAAGTGCTCATGTGATGCAAATGCTTCATCAACAGTGGACAACAGGATGGGATATCCGTCTCTTGGGGATATGCCCTTCTTGTGACCCCCCCCTTTGGTCTACGCTCTATATCTAAGGTCCAGGTAGGTGCCGATGATAGTATGAGCGTTCTATGATGTCTTCATTCTGGCATGGTTGACTGGTTACATCGGAAACAAAAAAGGCAATGGCCAGCAGCTAGGGACGTCCCACTTCGCCAATTAAGCTGAGAAATACAAGAGAAAGTGCCTAGGGCCCTAGCCACAACAAAAGAGTGCTAACTTAGGTCTACCTCTAGTGGCTATCCAAGCCCTAATTGAGCTCATTTGGACACGAGGAAAACAAGCAAACAGAAGGGCCCGGGCCCTCGGGCTGCAAAATCTTGTTGAGGACCATAATACATTTAAGATGGGAGGGCCCAGGCATCTCATTACCAACCGTAGCATAATCGAACACAATGAATCAAAAGGTCAAATTAAAATCAAGTTTCTTGAAGTTCTGTATGGAAGAACTATAACTTATAGAAGATGAATATTTCATGTAGAAGTGTTGACTGGAGGGAGGGGCTTTCAGAATCTTCCATAGCATGGGACACAATCTGAGAGAGTTTGTCTGTGAGCTGTTTACATTCTGCCAATGTTTATGCATCTAAACACTGCTTCAAATGCATCAGAGGATGGGTAATTGTTAAACATTTGGTGTTCCCCTTGACAAAGCAAATGAGTTGGGTTGCAAATGACCCATCCCAACAGATGGGTGGCCATCCTTGCCCTGCATACTAATGCTGTCCATAAGACAAGGACTGACAACTCAGTGACAAGGAATATCCACTGGCCACTGGTCAGAAGTGGTCATTACTCTGCTGTTCAATCACCCATTGCCATTTTGTCACAATTTGAAAGCTGGAACAATGCTTTTGATTTGATGCAAGAATTAAGTTGCCATGGAAAACATTGTGTCCAAGAGTTAAAAGACAGATTTTGACAAATTGAGGAGATCACCCATGACCTCTGACATTGTGGTCACCACCAGTGAAAGTTAGTCACGTTCTGATGCCCTTGAAAGTGGTCTTCAAAACGTCATAGGTCCTGAAGGTCATTTAGGATTCGGAAGGTCATTTGAAAAAGGTCATTTCAACGTCCTGTGCCCTTTCTGTTTTCTCTGAATCTTTTCAATTTCTTTACAATTTCTATTCAGTTTCTTTTGACCACTTCCAGTCTGGTCCTATCAGCACTTATTTTTTCACCTTGATACACAGATCACTAGGAATTGCTTCAGTCAGTTGGAAACAGTGTGTCTCATGGGCCCAAGACACTTTGTCAAACACAATAAGGGCAAATGCCAGGTTGGAAGGACCTCAGCCATTCCCTTCCGCCCTCATCCTCCCACCGACTTTGATGACCACTATTTTGCATTTCACTTACATACTCTTTAGCACTCCTTAATGTTGGTAATTTGAGTTATTACCAGCTATTTGCCATATGAAGCGTTAAACCGAAAATGTAGTCATGCAAACGCCAAGCAAAGGTGCTCCCAGAGCCATGCTGCTTTCAGATCTGTGGAAAGTTTCAAATACTCACTGTAAAACTATTGGTTGTAAAGATTCTGAAAATCTTTATCTGGAAGACCAGACCAAAGGGAAACTATTAGCAAATGTAAACTCTATGCATGTAGTTCTGTCCAAATTGACCTGTCATTTTCCTTTGAAGTGGATTGAGCACCTTCAGAAATCTTGTAGGAACTGTAATTTTTGACAAAGTTCTGTGTAGTATTTGGTACCTGGAGAGTGGAGATAGCAGACAAGTTTAGTGAGTTACAATTTCACTGGATTTCAATTGGATGTCAGTCTGTTTGTTTGTGTTTTACACCTCTGCAGCACCTTAGTGGGCTATATCGAGGCAGGCGATCTCCGTATGATGATGAGATGAGAAGACTGAGTGTCTGGCACATACCCTATTAATTCAGGGATGCCCAGGGTCTTTCAGTTGCCCCAGCATAGAACACTGGATACAACCCGCCTCCATTTAATGTCCCATGGGCTCGGACTAAAGTGAGTTCCCGGGTGAGATTTGAACCCACGCCCTCAAAGCCAGGTGACAAGCGCACTTACCAATTAGGCTACGGGGGAACTCTGAATTGCATGCAAGTAAAAACAAAGAGATTTAGGCTTGGCTCTGTGTGATCCATGGTGAACTGGGAGATATGCAGTGAAAACGAACATTGTAAGTGTTCCTCATAAGAGATTACCCTTTGTAAAGATGTGTACAGGTGCAACACATTGTCAAATATCAGATATAGTTTCACAGAGGGATGAAGTGTCCAGAATTGTGGGAAGTTGTGTGAGAGGATGCTGCTCAAAGCAAATGGTCAGAGACTCAGAGTGCCATCATTCTGCCTGGCTGCCCAGATGCCTCACTTTGTGGTCAACTGCTTTCAGATGACCACCTCCTGTTGTCACTAAGAATATGGGCAAAAATGGCAAAGCAGTGAACTATAGGCCTCCCTCTCTCATACAAGGCCCTTTTGTAGGCATTTCCCATAATAACAGGGCCCACACCACTGGAAATTGCTCCTGATGGACTATTATGCCACTTTTCTCACCAACAAACTTTTGTGGCATTTTACTTCACTAAATATTCAGCATACCAGTTCCAAGACCACAGCTGCTGTCTCAAAATATAACTTCCCTTCATAATCAATCCTTTCTGTGGAAATAGGTTGAACTTGAGTAGATTCTCTGGCAGCTCTACAGTAGCTGGTCTTGTACGGTTTTTTGATACACTAAATATTCAGTATATAATTTTCAAAAATCACAGTTGTCTTCTCAAAAGAATACTTCCCTTCAAAATCAGTTTCAGTCAATTTATATTTCCGTGCAAGGATGCCCCACGAGTCTGGTTTGGTATTTTGCTACATGTGGCATGTGCACTAAATATTAAGTTTAGGCTATCTACCATTTTCAAAAACCACAGAGCAGTGGCGTAGCCAGAAATCCATTAGTGGGGGGGGGGGCAAGGTGGGGCCAGGGTCTGAACTAGGGGGGCCAACATTCGCGGCATTTTTGCGGCAATACATGGATAAAAATTGACACAACGTTACAAGCCTTCTGTACGAATGAATTGGCAATGTTGACCGTCTCATCTTTTGTGACTGATAAACAAAATGACCATGCATCTCATACTTACACTAAAATCAGTTTTGACCTATCAAAAAATAATGAAACAGATTCTATGGTTCCGATATTAAAAGTATGGTTTGAATTGAACCCGTCCATGTTTACTTTAGTAGTAGGAAAACAAACTTTTGCTCGCCATACTTCTCCATGTGGCTGTAATTTGTCTATAAAACCATGGAAACATCAGGATGTGAAATTACAAGATATGATGGCACTACCATATCATAAACCTTGCCAGGATCCAAGAAAACCCCTCCGTCCCACAGTGCCCCACTTCCCGATGTGCCCGGTTCCCCCTATTCTTTAACTGAGTTTGGGAAGCACTAAGATTCGGGCAAAAAGGCAAAACAATTCGGACAGATAATTAAATAAACATAATCAAGAATCAATATCGAAGAGATTTCTTGTGGAATATTACCAAATCTAGATCTGATATTCAGGCAAATGTCTCAGACCCCTAAAAGGTTTGCCTGTAGTACACATATTGCTAGATATATATATATATTCAAATAAGGATATCAGCCTAAGAACTTTTCAAAGGGCAACTGTCATTCTAGAGAAAATTGGGTATTTATAAGTAAGCGCGAGTGAAGGCCACACCTTTAGTTGGACGTGTTCAAGCGACTGTTGCTGCTCCAATAATTTTTCCAATATTTTCAAATCTCAAATGGGGGGGCCGGTGGGGGGGCCACTTATCCATTGGGGGGGGGGCAAGGCCCCCCCCCCCATAGCTCCGCCACTGCCACAGAGCTGAAACCCAAAATATATTAACTTCCCTTCAAAATCAGTTCATATCACATTATGTTTCCTTGTAGGTCCAATGGTTTGGTATGACTTTTTTTTTTCAGAATATATATATGTGAAAAACCACAGTTGCTATATCTACGTATTTAGAAATATAACTTCTCTTCAAATTATCAAAATCAATGTAGCTTTCTATCACAGTGGGTTCTCTAGTAGCCTGACTGGTCTCTATTCACAAATTGATGTCTTCCCAAAATTGTTGCCTTCCAATTGATTCTGTTTGATTGTTATTGGATTTTTGATTGAGGCATTTTGAAGAAACTGGGCTAAATGACTTCTCTCACAATACCAAAATCCATATGAGGAATTTATGGTTAACCAATTCCTTTTCAACGTTTGGTAATATGAACACTGACCTTCGTAATTTTGTAGTAAACATTCACAAATGAGTCAGTTCATTGATCTTTTATATAAATGTTTGATAAACTAATAATTTGTATCGATAAGCTGTTATTGGACATTACCAAAGTATCTGGCAATGTGACGTCTTCAATAATGCAAGATTTGCAAGTCATTGGAAAATTGCAATAGTATCGAAATCTTTGTGATTTCTGATTAATTAATTAGCTCATCCGAAATCAGTTTTGTTGATTAAATGCCAATTACTTAAAGAAAAACTGTATTATGAAAAGATTGGATATTGACAAACTAGTTTATATATAGAGGGGCTTTTATGTTCAGTGATATCAAATCATAAATACCACTGATAACTTGATTCTAAATAGTTAACAAAACTATATTACTAACCTCATTTGAATGTGAATTCCTCCTCAAATCATCCTGATATTAGATCATTGTATAACAAATGGCAGATCCAGAAATAAACAAAACGCCACATAATTGGCAATGAATGATTTGCATTGAAATCCCCCATTACATTCAACCAACATTTCTGACATATTTGAGATATTGCATACTTGTGTCTATAATCTGATAACAGTCAAATCCCTTAATGATCAAATATGTTAACTTGGATTAATGACCGGCATAATATCATTTGCTAGATCTATTAGGGTTATGTAACACCCACTTTGATCCTCCCTTGATTACTTAAGGATCATTAAGGATCAGCGATTAGGTAATCTGTATGTTTGTCCTTGTTAATTACACCTAATCGCTCAGTGTAAATTATCAGTTTGGCCAACATGACGAGATCAGACTTGCATTATGTTGAATACCTGAAGTCCAAAACATCCTTCCAAGGCTTCAGATTGTATGTATATACTGGATGGATCAATTGGGTTTACGTCCTGTATTTATGCAATTGGTAGGCTTATTTGGACAGGAGGACACAGCACTAAGGCTAACATGGACCCAGCCAAGGTGACCAGACCAGCGTTAAAACCAAACCTGGGACTCAGTGTTTGGAATTGGAACTTCTCTGAAAGGCCAGAGCTTTACCAACTGAGCTAACTACACAAAAGCAACCTTTCATTGCAAAATCAAATAACTTTCTGATTCTGCAAAATTATTACGACTATAAAAATAAGTCTAGTGTAAAAAGCTGACTGGTGCACCTTCCAAATTATCAATAAATTACGAACTCTTGTAAAATGTTACAAATATGAATGGGCTGGATGTTATTTTTATGTTATTATAATGTTATTATGTAACCCCATCTCTCATAAAAATAGCCATTTTTGCTACTTTCTGGTTTTTGTGAGATTTTCTAGTTTTACAGCTTTCACCTTTTCATTTATGCCTCAGGTTAAGACTACGATTATTTTAGTTTTTTTCTAAACTTTTGCCCAGACCTCCTTTTTGAAGACCAAATGTCATCTACTAAATATTGATAAATTAGCCAGATCAGAGACCATGAAAGTTTCAGAAGCCGTTTTGGACTAATGTCAGTGTTGCGTGCGGATGTAGAACAATACATTTTACAACGTAAAATCATTAGGAATAGACGTCTGGACTGGATGAAAATTCTCCTATTAAAAAATTCCATTAGGCTATAGAGTTCCCCTTATTACTCTATGATTAGGCCTATCCCATTGGTCAAGGTGTTAGCACTTTCACCTTTTTGAGAAAAAGGGATAAAGGTGAAAATATGGAGGTAATAAAATTTTGAAAACTGAAGTACCGTATACATTTTATGGCATAAATAATTAAGAATAGACGTGTGGTCTATAGGTGAAAATTATCTTATTAAAAATGCCATTAGGCTTACCACTGCATGGTCAAGGTGTCTGCAAACACCTTTTTGAAAAAATAAAGTGAAAAAGAGATAAAGGTGAAAATATGGAGGTAATAAAATTTTGAAAACAGGACCATATTGTCCATCTGTCCCTATTGGTTAAATACAAGAAATAAAGGAGCATTTTCCCAGCAGAAAAGAAAATACAGAGCTATGAATTTCTGTCAACAATAGTATTGAATACCATGAAAAGGTATGAATAGGTGTCTGTTTAATAAACTGCCAGCCAAGTGGCTGTGCTTGCTTTTGCAATGAAGGCCAACATCCATACAACACGAAACAGCAGAATGACATGTTTAGAGATCGGCGGCCATCTTGCTAATCCTCCAACATGGCGTCAACTCACGCGTGGCCGAGATTTCGTGCCCGAGATCAAAAGAGTTCACGCGTGAATAGGTTGGGCACAGAACGACCCTGCTCGGGATTAAATCATAAAAGTTGTTAGAGATAGACACGCGTCTCTGTTCATGTTCAGCATGCCACAACAAAAGAACCAGGGTTTAAACATTTCATTTGTGTGGGAAATAAAGTGGGAAAATATCAAACAATTCAATCAATTGCTGACCAATGCTAGCCAATGCAGTCTAATGCCAACACAATGATATTTATTAGTGCTGTTTATTAGCTGGTCAAAATTATTAGCTAAATAAATATCACATTTAAAACTATTGGCTCTGTTTGCCAAATTAACTTGACAGCTGTATGTACCACTAATGGAGAAGCCAAATAAGTTCAATCATCGACATTTGGTTGATGTTTAGCTTGAATGGCAGGCATTGGTTGTCCTTTCCTTGGCCACAGCTAGATCCAAAGGAATCCAATGGTGTGACATGGTGAAAGTGGAAACCAGAAATTATCAGCACCTCCCCAAAAGGGTTGAATTGTGGAAATGAAAGATGGGAGAGGGCTGGCCCAAATGACCTTTTCCATTTTGGTTAATTTGAAAAGTAGTGGTGTTGGGTGTCGATGGATGAAAGCCAGGCAGGAGGTCTTACATTGACTTTTTGATGAAGCCAATATGTAATTTACTGCTGGCCATGCATAAAGGCCTCCACAAGGCAGTAATGTTGTCAGTGACGCCCATGACGTTGTGACGACGTTGTGACGTAGCGTTACGACACACGTCACCACAGTAACGCAGTTCTAAGGGCTTCTGAGGATGTCCACAGCATGACACGACACAGGAGCTGATGATGTCACAATGGAGTTTCACTTTCCCTGTGATTTTGTCCCCATTTCTTTCAAGGAAGGTGGACACAGGAAAAGGTTATAATTAAGTCTTCAATGGCAAATGGCGAGTCTTCAGGTATCACAACAAATCAAAGTCATGTATATAAGCTTGTTAAATCAACTACAATACAACTTAACACAACTTTATAATAGTAGCAACAATTCCAAAGCCAATGAACCTCAGAACCTGAGATGATTAAAGATGTTTCTCCATAGGTAAATTTCACAGCCCAGTGCCTGGTCGTTGGGGTCACAATGACCTCATATACATCCCATGAATTAATGAAGAGAAAAACCTTTGAAGGGAAATTACATTTGCTAGAATTGGTCAGGAACAAGACATTTTCCACTGGGTGAATATTGGAATGACCAGAACTGCCCCAGGTGTGGCCAAGATGAGATATTTGTAACAATGCAATTCTAATGAGACAAGAATTGGGACAAAGGCCACGAATGGCAAAAGCTTACCTGTCCTCATTTGATACACACGACCTCATCTGATACCCATTTGATAACTGGATAAATTGGGATGCAAGCTTCACAGGTAAGATAGGTTAACTTGACCTATTACTTCATTGAATAGACTTTTGCTTGCAGCATCAGACAGACAGAGAGATATAGAGAGACTGGGGATAGATAAATAGATAGATAGATAAGAACAAAGAAAGGAAGAAAGATAGATAGACAGACTGATTGATAGATACACCGATTAATTGATTGATAGCAAGAAAGAAACAAAAAGAAAAAGAAAGAAAGAAAGAACGATGGATAGATAGATAGATAGATAGATATAAAGATAGATACATAGATAGATAGGAAGACAGAAAGAAAGAAAGAAAGATAGATAGATAGATAAATAGATAGATAGATGAATATATAGATGAATATATAGATGGACAGATAGATAGATAGACAGATAGATAGATAGGAAGACAGATAGATAGGAAGACAGAAAGGAAGAAAGAAGGATAGATAGACGGATAGATAGATGAATATATAGATGGATATATAGATGGACAGATAGATAGATAGACAGAATGCTGGTCGAATGATATAATAACTGATTGGTTTATTGATTGGGAATGATTTTAGGTCATCTGCACTACTCTGTTTTACTCTTTTCTGGTCTGCCCTCCTCTCATTCAACACTGCACTTCAAGAATTCCTCAGGTCTTCCTACAGCCCTTCACTCATTTCATATGGGCCAAACCAGGTAAGGCTAACTAGATAACCATTACCAATGGCACACTGCACCCTGATGAACATGCTGAATTTCCAATTGGCCTATTACATCAAGCGTGAAGGAGCAAACGTAATCATGTAAATATTTCATGGCAAACATGATCATGCTGAGCCATCAATAATTGATGACATGGACCATGTCATGAACTGGGGAATTGCGTCAAGCCCAGTGGCGTAGCTAGGAAATTTTCCAGCGGGGGCAAAATATTCAAGTCAGCGATGGAAATGGAACATTTTTGTCAGGGGAGCTAATATCGCTGTCGAGGCAGAGGCGCGCCAACGGCAAAATGCAACGTTTGATGACAATGTAATAATTTCTTTCCCGGTCAAGATGGAGCCAGGGGGGGCGACCGCCCCCCCTGCCCCCCCTGTAGCTACACCACTGGTCAAGCCAGTTGAACTCTCACATAACTGTTGTCTAACTCTTGTCAGGTCATTAAGGTCAATGGATCGAATTCTGCCATTATTCTGCTAATAAAAAGTTAATTCGAACACCAATCCAGAAGTCTGTTGTCAGATGACCTTGATTAACTAGGTCAAGGTCAAACTGTTGATGAAGTTGTGAATCTTTTTTTATCTTGGATCTTGGGATAGATTTAAGACTTGTAAGGTCAATAGATAGATAGATAGATAGATAGATAGATAGACAGATAGATAGATAGATAGATAGATAGATAGATAGACAGATAGATAGACAGATAAATAGATAGATAGATAGATAGATAGATAGATAGATAGATAGATAGATAGATAGATAGATATATAGATAGATAGATAGATAGATAGATAGATAGATAGATAGATAGATGGATTGACATAGGCCTATAGATAGCAGTCATCTTTAGTAGCTGTTGCTGTGGGCGCTGCTGGCTAGGAGTTCTAAACTTTAAATATACCATCTTTTAATTATTTTGAAAATAAACAAACAATCTCGAAAGCACTTAATTAAGCCAATCATGAAATGCATTATTACTGGACTAATGATTCATGAAGTCAAAACACTGTCTCTGCAATTAGTTATTAGCCTTTAGAAAGGCCCTTAAGAGGTCTTAATGACCTCTCTGTCACCTTATACTTTAAGATAATTATCCAAACAAGCAACATGCTATCTGGTGATGACCTCAACATTTTTCTTTCTTTTTTTCACGCACATTTTCACCTTGGTCGAGCACTAAAGCAGCATCTGCCGACGTATGGGCGATAATTCAGGGCACACACTATAGCAGCTGTTGCCATGGAAGCGGAATCACACAGAATCACACCTTCTGGGTTGGAGAAGGGCTACATCAAAAGTTCACAGTATAGAGGGCGCCACATGTAGGCATTTTAGCTCCAGGCGAAAAACTACATGATGTGAGTTAGCATGTTACTTTAGGGAAAGATGAAAAGTTTATGAAAAGCTCCGCATGATGCATTAAAATCCCCCATGGCTACCATTCTTGAACCATATGGGGCACACTTTTTGCCCAAGGACTTTCTGTATGGAAACATTGACTCAGGAAACTCAGAAAACTCCAAAAAGGATTGTCCTTGGGCCATTGTGAATGAATACAGTCTGGTAACACCATCATAGCAAGAATCCCTTAGATATTTTGGGGTTTATCTATATTCCAAAAGCTTGAGGAGTCTTTGATTTTCTGTGTAGTTTTATATAGTCAATTTCTGCTATTTTTATCACTTGCAATTTATTTACATGTATATGATTGGCTTTGTGTCTGTTTTTCCATAGAGCTATAAGGTTAAGTTATAGATCCATGGTTTTTCCTTCTTTTCTGTCTTTATGTCTTTCTTTTATTTTTTCTTTCGGTGAAAACAAAGTGTGTGGAGCTACTGCACATGCAAACACTTCATTGAGTAGTGGATGATCCTATAATTATCAAAATATATCCATAAGTTATGTTCCAATTAAAAAGAGAAGAAAGAAAAAGAAAAAAGAAAAATGGCATGTAAAAATACATAAAAAATACCTTTTCTATTCATTGTATTTGAAAGGTACGTACAATAAGCACCTCTCAGAAAAATCATTTCTTGTTATAACTCTCTATCCTCAAAATTATACCTGTTAATGGAAAATATGAATTATTGTGATGGACAGAAGGTACGTCTGTAGATCAATAGTCGTTCAGTTTTTCCGGAGATCTGAAGAAATGCTTGAATGACTGTGGATAAATGTGCAAGTGTCGAATGCTGACTCAATAGCAATTATCAGGCAATCATGGAACTACCATGGATATTTCTGATGGGTTGTAGGTCCTCTGATGGACATGATCACTCAAATGGGTTAAAATTAGCTCTTGGTCACATGACCCCACGTGCTCTAATGACCTGGTGCCATGCACAATGGAGATCTAACAGCTCCTCTGATTGGCTGACTTCAAAACGAGGCTGCTGTGAGGCTCAATGGGCTAACTTGTCACACCGTCATTACCTGTAGGCCAGGGCAGGGGCAAAAAACAATCACCCAGTATGGGGTCCCATGCTTTTCACAGCCAATAAAAGAACCATGAAATCAAAGGAAATAGGCACAGCCCACTATAAATGATTGCTATTAGAGCCTATTGTTTTCTTTGTTATTGCAAATCAACTGCCTCTTCTTTCTATAGCCCATCTCACCTGCAGGCTCTCAGCATCTGTCAATTTTTTGTGGTCCATGAAATTTCATTAAAACCTGCCAACGACACCAAAGAATCACACAAACATATTTCTATAGTGCTTTGTATATTGAGCGTGCATCTCTGTTAAAATCTTCCTAAAAGGTCGTTTTCAAATAAGCTTATTGGACATCCGTTTAAATTGCTTTATTTGGCTGTCCGCACCAATTTGCAAATAAAAATCAGGTTATTCAAACATGCCCCAAATCAAGTTTAAATATTAATGTTAATAAATGATCGCATAATGAACCATGGTGCTCAAAATTGGCTTTCGAAACAATAGCCTAAGCTTATTGATTTAGGAACTTTGAGGTGTATAACCCAACATGCCATGATTTAAATCTATTGAAATTAACATTTGCAATTATTTTTAGATCTTTACGAACCTCATTAAACGAATTGCAGAGCTGCGACTAGAGGCTTAAAGTTTGATAATTACTTGACAAGTTTATTTTCTTATTTTAGGACATTTGTCTCGCATTACCTAAGATGGCGAAATGTATAGTCATTATTTGGGGTCATTATGACTTTTTAGAGACTTAATTGCTTGAGTTTGGCAGCTTGGTTGCTTATTTTTGTTAGCTAAGTCAATAAATATAGGTCTGAACTGCGAATGCCTCGGTGATTGACCGAATGTATCAATTAGTTGGAAATGCACGTGTAGATAGGATCCGCACCTGCAGTGTTGGGGGGAGGGGGTAGGGGGTACTTTGGGGGTAATGACATCGGGGGCAAAGGGCATTTGGTACTCCAGGGGGCAGTACAACAGCGTCCAGCCTCCGGCAAGCAAACTGCAGTTGCCCCCCCCCCTTAAATCTCCCCCGACACCTCCAGACTAAAAAGTCTTGAAGCATTCGTGATCCTAACCCAAAACATATGCCCAACTGCAAAACATTTTGCCCAATTACCCCTCACACCTCTTAGCAATAAATTGGCCAAAAAAACTTTAATTCATGGATAAAAACATTATTTAGGTTCAATTATTCACTTTTTTCGTTTCATTTTTCTAGTTTTCCTCCCTCTAGCCACGAAAAGCCTTTCTTTGAAGTACAAAGACAGTAAATCAAGAGCACACACGAACAATAAATAAGATTGACACTAATTTTATAAATTTATAACTGTAGTTGGAGGACCTACTTACATTATTCTTCAATCAATCAATCAATCAATCGATCAATCAATCAATCAATCAATCAATCCATCCATCTCTCAATCGATCAATTAATAAATCAATCATTCTACTATCTTCCTATCTTTTCTATCTCTCTATCTCTCTATCTATCTATCTATCTATCTATCTATCTATCTATCTATCTATCTATCTATCTATCTATCTATCTTTAGTTATGTGTCTTGACTTTTTGACCCCAATGAAGAACCTTAATTCTCTGAACTCGTACATGGTTCAAAATCAACCTGTCTCATGCTATGCATGCACTTCAATGCAGTAACTGGCATCAATTTACGATTTGTGCCAATCAGCAGAAACCCCAACCTCCCTGTGGGCACTGCAGCTGAAAGTTACAAAATGTTGCCCAGTGTTATGTAAGGAAGTGATAAGCCTCAAGATACCGCAAGACAGGCTGATTGGCATGTGTCTTGGGGCGAAAATGCTCCTGATAAAACAGTATTACATAGACAGGAAACAATTTTGGTCAAGAAATAACCTGTTTGGGGGTTAGGGGTGTTTTTTGCTTACAAGATGACCCCTAGTGGTGTGTATAGCAAATGCTACAACATTCAATTTTCTTGATGATAGGGAGATAATAGCCTTGACATGACGCCCAGCCATTCTTCAAGTGATGAGATGACGTAATTGGCTCTGATCACGTGGTTGTTGCTTGATTACGTAATTGGATGGTAGCAAGCCACAGAGGCAACTTCAGGCAAGGTAGGTAGACAGAAGGACATGGCTAATGACAGCTCTTGCACGCTCTTGCTTGCTCTCTCAGCCTACAAAACAGCTCATAACAGCCCCAAATAAGGCTGACTTTCCGTCAAAATGAAGTGTTCCCTGCTCTGGTCATGCCAGTGCACTGTGCACATGAGATGTCAACAAGTTATCACGCAATCTGCTCCATTAAATGTGCAAAAAGTGCAAAATTGTAGCCACCAAGCAGTACATGTTCTAAAGAAAATTACTTATTGCGGATGAAGTGAGTGTAGCAATTTGTAGCCAAGACACAAAAGAGTTAGACAAAAAGGGAGCTGTTTATGGTGACTTTCTCAAGAGACAGAAATCTAAGTTTGGAAGGAAGGAAGGAGAGGAAGGAAGGAAGAGAGGAAGAAAGGGAAAAGAGAAGGAAGGAAGGAAGGAAGGAAGAAAAGAAGGAAGGAAGGAAGGAAGGAAGAAAGGAAGGAAGAAGAAGGAAGGAAGAAGAAAGGAAGGAAGAAGAAAGGAAGGAAGAAGAAAGGAAGGAAGGTGAGCCAACAAGGAAGGAAGGAAGAAAGTAAGTAATGAAGGAGCGAACTTAAAAGCTGAAGAGAAAGAAAGAATAAGAAGGAAAAGAAAGTAAGCCAGGAAGGAGTGAAGGAAGAAAGTAAAAGGGAAGAAAAGAAAGATGAAAAGTAAAGATATAAGAAGTAGATATGGAGCAACTCCGAGGGAGGAAGGAAAGAAGAAAGATAGCTAGACAGTGCAGAGGATGTTTGAGAAAGGAGAAAGAATTGAGGTTTAGCGAAAGTTGGCCAATCAGGTAATCCACAAATTAGTCCTTGAGTAAACCCCAGTTTACTGAAGCCTCCCATCTCCTAATTCAAGTCAATAAATACAAGAGTAAAGTCACCTTATCCTATTGACTGTGTTATCTGATGAACACCTTTGCCATCCCGATTGAATTAGGTCTTTTGTGAATAGAAAGCACAGAAGCTGATAAAGGTCATTGATGGATTCAGGGCTTTTGCATTGATGGTAATTAGAGACAGACTAGACTAATCCAGGGAGAAAGGGCATGTGACATGGTTATCTTGATTGAGATAAGGCACCTGACAGCAGGCAGTTCCTGTTGCAATTCTGGCACCAGAGCAGAAGTGCCTGAGGCACAAAGACCTAATCTTCCCAGGATTGTCTGGGTTGGAAGTTGGAAGGGACTTGTATCTTTTCTAACTCTTGGTGGGAAGGTGGAAATGTTTGAAAACATGTTGCCAAGCCTCATGCAAAGTGGCAATATAAGAATTCTCTGGGTTTCTCATGAGCTTTTAGCATTTAATTTGAGTCATTCGTGCAAAAGAGAGTAGCTTTTTTGAAAAGAGTAGTTCTTCAATGCTACATGGTGAAAATTGACTGTAAATTTGTCCGTTCAAAACATACACAAGCTGTGAGATTTGATTCAACAACTTAAATTATATTAACATAAAGTTATATTGGAGAAGTCAAGATTCATATTTATAAGAAAGACACTATTTTGCCTGTTGGAATAAGTTATCCTATCTTTTAAACCAGTAATACAATTTTTAAATGAATAACACCAACATCAATATGTACAAAATGTGCAAAAATCTAACAGCCATCATTTTCCAGTGCAAGTTTTCTTGATTTTTATTCTTTCAAAAATGTACTTTTCATGACAAGACTCCACCTAGTGTACAGTGCACGAATCGCCTCAAGGTAGGTGGCCAAAGAAAAGTAGCTGAAAATGCAGACTTCATAGATAATTGATGTATGCCAATTGCTGCAGCCTTCACATTGCCAATGCTCAATGCACGATTTTCTCTTAAGCCCCATTCACACAGACAAGACTTTGACAAGAGTATGTTGGCAAGAGCAAACTATCGGAAATCGTGAATTCACTCCCAGAGTATAGCTTTTCACTCTCAAGAGTGAACATTTTACTCCCAGAGTAACATAAGATGCTCCCAGATCATTGCCACACTCGTGGGAAACTCTTGGAACATTTTGAACAGTTTAAAATTTTCTGAGAGTATTGAATTGATCAGAGAGTGAAATATTTTCTCTGGGATCATCAAATTTGCTCTGGGAGTGTCAACTTTCACTCTAGGAGCAAAATCTATACTGTGGGAGTTAATTCATGATTTCTGAATTTTGCTCTTGCCAAGGTACTCTTGGGTTACTCTTGGCTGTGTGAAAGGGGCATAATTAGTGGCATTCTGTGAAAATCGTGTCCTCATTGACGATATTGGCTCTTTGAACTTGCTAACTTGGGCCACGCCTGAATAGTTTTCTAATGAAAAATTACAGTATTGTGCCGCCATGTTTAATCCTGCCCTAAAATATTAATCCGCCAACCGTTCACACAAAAGGGGGCAGCACCGTCACGCAAGCAAAAGTGTGAACTTCTGAAAAAGGTCCCGGATCTGAAGGAGACAGATGTTTATGAGGCTAATAACGATCGAATGCTGATCAGAAAGACAGAAAGACATGCATGCAGCATGGCCATGTAGGAATTGTAGGTGTAAATCAATCTATATTATGAATACATCATCCATAATATAATCAAATTCAATGAGAAATTTGAAAAGTCGCCACAAAGTTTTCTTGACTCTTTGACCCTTTTTTGGCTGATTGACTTTATGGATCCATGGATGCATGTGTGTGGCCATTCTAGTAAACTTATTTTATAGTCTGAGATTGTCTGCATTCAACCAATAGTCTGAGATTGGTTGGACTCTTAGCAACCAAATTGAACCAGTAGTCTGCTCAATATTGGTTGGACCCATATCTACCACTAGTCAGAGATTTCTTGGATTCATATCAATCAATTTATAGTCTAAGATTGGTTGGATTCATATCAACCAATATATGATTGGTTGGACTCAGTTAGCAATAATCTGAGATCGGTTGGACTTACATCTACCAATCAAAGAATTCTTAGTCTGAGATTGGTGGGACTCATATCAACAAAATCTAAGAATTCTTAGTGTGAGATTGGTTGGACTCATACCAACCAATAGTCTGAGATTGGTTGGACTCATACCTGCATCAACCAATGGCTTATTTAGGATCAATGAGTGCTGTTCGGCTAATCAAACTTCCTTCTCCAATCCCTCCCCCCCAGTTGCGTCCCTATGGGGGGGGGGCACGGGGGCCACAGGCCCACCATATTGGACCTGTGCCCCCCAGGTGCCCCCATATGAACTTTCCAACTCTGGCTAAAATATACAATTAGTATAGAGGGTGCCCCCCCAGAGAATCGCGTGCCCCCAGGTGCCCCCCCCCCGCTCGAGACTCCCCAGTTACGCCACAGCTCCCCCCTCCTCCATCTCTCTCTGCTTGACTTATAACAAGGTGTGCCTTATCAGCCTGACGTGTTGCATCCCAGAACAGCCACACCATTTACTCAGTCCGTCTCCTCAGCAATTTGGTGGCAATTCTGTTGTTGCAATTCCTGACTGATGACTTGCTACACCTTGTTGCAGCAGCAGCTATCCATCACTTTGCATCCTCATCCCATCATCTTGTTGCAGTTGTGGTTGCCCACAGCATCCTATTTGTTCGTAATCAGACACTATCTTTTGCCCTCTTCGTGATTTATTACTTCTCTAACTACAGATAATGATCAATTGAGATGATTCAGTGTAGATTAGCTTATATTAGATTATATCTAGATTAGAATCTGCGGTGTTCTTGTTTATTTATGATTTATCTAACGTGCAACAAACAAGATGTAAGATAATCAACTTGATGATCTTGAAATTTTTCTCCAGTCAAGCTTCAATCACAACACAAGTGGCGCCATCTATAACTGTGTTAATCGGTCGCATAACTTATATTCAACATTGTGCATTTGTAAAGATCATCCTGACCTGGCTACAAGAAGAATATCCTTAGCTTATATTCGCAACAAATACTTGTGATCTCAATTTAGTTTGAGTTATTTACTTGATGTTATATACCTACTTCAATGGTTGATAAACAACATTAAACTCTCATTATTCCACTTAATGAACCATTCATCTTTGAAGATTTTCTGCAGTGCATTATATCAACCAACAAGAAAAAGTGAAATTTATCGACTAAGGAAAAAAGTTGAAATGGCAGCTTATGTTTGAAACCTGTCTTGTTTAAGATTGTGAGATTATGTTATAGATAAATCAAACAAAACAAGTTCAACAGATAACCCTCCAAATTCTAAGATTTATGTAGGATCATGTTTAGCATTAGGAGGGTAAGATAACTCCTGTTTTAACTGATCTGAGGCAGTTATTCATATCTCTATTTACCTGCCTCGTGACCCCATGGTGTTAATCATGTTGCAAGCTTATGTTGGATCCATTTGTTATGTAATAGGGATCACGTGGTGTTGTAGGGAATTTTGGGCCGTTCCAGAATATTTAGTTGTAAATGTTGCAGAAACAAGAGACATGAAACTTACAAATTGCCATATTTCTAACAATCTCACCTCAGTTTACCCCCATTTTACCCCATTTTACCCCCAGAAAAACTGGTTTACTCATCAAGAAAGACATTGGAAGATCATGGCATTTATCAGGGGATGTACCAGGAATTTTTGCCAGCTTCTGATGTCTCTTGAAAGTAGTTCAGTTATTGCATAGGAGTGCATAAGACTTTTTACAGTCCATTTAGCATTGGAAGGGATGCATAAAGTGTGCTATGATCTGTCATCTCGCCATTCTTTTGAGATATGGGGGTTGAAAGATGAATTCTTAGCATGACCTAAACTTCTGGTTACATACTTAGATGACACAACAACACAGCCTTGCTACAAAATATCCACCAAATACCCTTCAAATATTCTCTATATATCAGCATGCCCCATGATCAAAGCCTCGCAGACTCACATGATTGGCACCATTAATTACAGACGTGTTTACCAGTAATTGATATCACTTTGATACCATTCCATTGATGATTTGCATACCTGAAAATGTCTAGGTTGATATATACACCATGAATTTTCATGACATCACTGCCACTTCAATGAAATGTATGGTACATGTATAATGTATGTCATGTAATTTTGGTAATTATTTCGGTTTCTTCAGAAATTTCTCAAAGGCTTTGTCAATGGGGCGTGTGCATATATGTATGGTTTATCAAGGAATAATGGAAGGGACTTCTGGAGCATGAAAAATCCATGCCATGCATCATTAAATGCATGTAAGTACAGAACTTTGTAGTTTGCACCAGAAAGAAATGCATTTTCCTCTAATATTAAATGTCTGAGATATGCATCATAACTTTATCAAGCAATACAATATCATAGTTTCAAAAACAAATGTTGGAATTTTAATGATGAAAATAAATGCCATAAATACCATTTCTCCTCTAAAAGTGCAGGGAATTTCAAAATTGTATTGTTTCAAATGTTCGAGTATTTATACAGTAAATCTGTTTTGGTATTTATTTGACAGATTAATATTGGCAATAGCATAGAGCTATAAGGGAGTTAAGTTATAGATCCATGGCAATAGTTAGTCAACAGTTAGTTGGTACTGCACTGTAAAATTTGAAATTTTGAATCAGCTCAAATGATTGAGTGAGATGGTTGCACAATTTGTTTGAGCTATGATAGCTTGTTGTTTTGAGTTATGATAATCTTTTCGTTGTTATACACTGTAAAATTTGAAAACTGTGTTGAAGCGATAATTTGAGCTGTCTGAGAATGTTTATAATTTTCAAGCTATGATAGCTCAATCCTATAAGTTGTCAAGGTATGATAGCTCAATGCTGTAAGTTGTCCAAACGAATCATAACATTAAGCTGTGAAAACATGAAAGCTTCAGTTGTTGCAGATAGCTTGACATCTCAGTCATGCCACATATAGCGCCATCTATAACAAGCACTTCTCATAAGGCTGCATTTAGTTTTAAATGATTATTTACTTACAAGAAAAAATAACATTTATATTACACTATCCGAGAGAAAAAATGAGTAGCACACCACTTTAGCTGGTTACTTTTTTATTTTTATCTCTCTTTAATTAATTTGTGGGAGTAATTAGATGCATGCTTTCACACGTCAACCAACATTTCCAAGTCAGAGTGTGTTCAAATATAGGCTTCTAGCACTGTATACCTACTGAGATGAGCCAAAGGCCATTGGGATTTATTCACATCCCCTTTTGATGGTCTTTGTTGAATGCATCTTGGGCCTGTCCAGGGTGTGCTAAAATGAAGCATACTGGATCAGGTGGATCCCCTTGAGAGATCAAACAATATTTTGGGATTACAGTCCATATTCATAAATACCTTTATAAGACAGGTCACACAAATATAAATCAAAAACAACTAAAAATAAGTCAACACCGCTCAAAATTTTGAGTTGTGTCAGCTTCGATTAATAAGTCAACAAAACTCAATATTTTGAGCTGTAAGTCAACACAGCTCATTGTTTTGAGTTTTCTCAGCTTGAATACCTTAGTCAACATAGCTTAGTATTTTGAGCTATCTCAGCTCGGTATTTTGAGTTATCTAAGCTTAACACATTAATCTATGTTAGTTCAATCAACTTGTGCAACCATCTCACTCAATCAATTGAGCTGAATCAGCGAGTCCGATTTTACAGTGTAACTTACAAACAACAAGCTATTTAAGCATGTAAGCTTATGTGTTAAGGAAGTTTAATTTGCAGAGAAGAAATAACACTTATAAGAAATTTTCAGCAATAGTTAATATTTGACCTTGACATAAGATGACAGTCATCCTTGACCTTTGACCTTGACACCTGAAGGATCCACCCTGGAGGGAAGGTAATCAAATTGATCTGTCTCTAACATAACATTTTGTGTGAAGAATGATTATATGAACTTCAGTCATGCACATGTATACACTAGGGGTACTGTCTTGCTGTGACTTGACTAAGTATTTCATATGTGTCAATAGATAAGGACAGTCCAGAAAAGATTCACAATACAGCAAGTGAAATATGCATGGGTGGTCTAAAGCAATTCATGCAATGCCTAGGGAAAGTTATGCATCAGTTGCATGGAGTTAATGGTCATTTTGGTCAGTGAAGTTATTGCACAGGGATTGCTAAATGTCCCTGCAAAACCCCAAATCACGGTCAACAAATAAAAGGGCAATTTCCCATTGAATGGGTGGACCCTAGAGATTAGGCAAATGAGGTTGGAGAGCTTATCACCCTCTGATGTGAAGATTGTGAGATAATAGTCTGAGGTTTGAACCCTAGACCTCGTTTGTTGCACTACATGGTCTAGTTGTAACAGGACGTGGCATAAACAGTGGACCTCATCAATTAGTTCAAAGCATTCCTGCTCGAAACGCTCAATTAGTCAATTAACAAAAGCCTTTGAGATTTAAATTTGAGAAGATTGAGAAAGGAGCACTTCTAACAAATGTCAATCTCTGTTTCATTGAGATACTGATTGGTGTGATTGGCTGACCACAATGTCAATGAATGTAATGCAAAACTTTTGGTCAAGCTAAGAAGGGTGGGATTGTGGTGGACCTGAGGTGGACCAGAACCACTTGAAAAGTTACAGAATAGTTGAAATGCACTTGACATGTGTGGAAGGTTACTCCACACAGTGAAGCATGGAGGGGAATTTTAGGATCAGAGAGTCCTGTTACAGGGATTAGATCAGAAACAGGACACATTTGAATCAGAGACACATTTGAGACATCTATAAGTAACTTCTCAGACCATTGCTACCCTCCAGTAACAACGTGATGTCTCTTCAGAACTTAGGGTCTTTTGAAAAACTCTTTTATGTTTTTAAACATGTCGGTAAACTTGTGAACCCTTTTTTTCAAGTTTACATCAACAGAAACCTGACTCCTTATGCTTCTTTTCCTCCCATTTGCAAATGGAGGGGTGTCTTTGGGTCACTACAAGTGTGAGGTTGAGGCCTTAATGTTAATTGCTTGGGACATGGGCGCTGGTGTGATAAACACGAGAGGGCACTTTTCAGTGACCTTAAAATGCTCAAGGGCACGTCACATGGTACAGGTCTTTTTCCCCCATATATAAAATAAATACACTCTAGTATGGCCCAGCACAGTTTCAGTACCCCGATAATAAGGGAGCAACCATTTAATGTCAAGGGGGGGGGATGTTGTTGGAGTTTTTTTAAAAATAAATAATTTCTTGCTCAGTTTTTGAAATAAATATTTCGGCGCCAGCCTTGAAATAGATATTTTCCGGTATGACTTTTTCTTAACATGGTGATGCTTCATTAAGAAAGAAGTATTTGGGGGACGTCTCGCAACCAAATATAATTAATGTCGCCGTTACCATGAATCTGCGTGACAGATATAATTTCCACCAAGAAAATTCCAAGTCCCCCCCCCTCCCCGGAAAAAATCTTACCGTAGCTCCCTAGCAACTGTTAGAACAAGTCTATAGTTTTCAAACTCTTACACACAAAGACCCCACATAGACCCCCACATCTTCCTGTACGTGATATCTTCACTGTTTCCAAAATTCCCACCGTGACCTTGAGATAAAAAGCAAGGTCACCTTCCACCTCTGGGTAACCCCAATCAAATGGGTTGTCACCACAGGGAGAACAGGGCGCAGCTGTAGGTCCATTCCTGGCACAATTCTCTTGAAGCATGATTTGTTGGACTTCCTATGTGACTTGATACACTTTTCACATCCATTTTAGTTTGTTTATCTCACACTGGGATTTGTATAATAGACCAGAATGCTACCTCTGGCATGGATGCAGATTTGCATGTATTTAAAGTTTTAAACATTACTTCTAATCTTCATTGTCCTGCTAGATACCTAATTATCTTATCATTGTTTCTTGTTTGAATTTTCGTAAGATAAACATTTGTGGGAAGTAAATCTCAGTTTTCTGTTCAAGTGGGCAGCTTGTTTTCGATTCTCATTTTCCCATGAAGGGACAAGAAAATCTAAATTTCCAAGAGGTGGATTTGATTCACTTTATTATTTTTTGTTTTAACAGATAAATTAGCATAGTACATTCCATGTATTTATGAGCACAGAAAAATAATACAAGATCATGCATCAAATTGTTTAGTTGCATTGGCTGCAGCTCCCAGACTGAACGTGTAAATACAGAAAATATGAATTAATTTACTCTCACTTACATTCCTGAGACTGGTATGTATACAAGGAATGGTATCTTATTGATGTAAATAAAAGATAAACATTTCAACCTGTCATTAATTTCTCCATGATTTTCTTGCCATTTTCTTGCAATTTGAAATCTTAGTAATGATTTCAGGCTGGATTTATGAAATACTTGCCATAATCTTCGTATCAGAGCCAGACAAAATTGTTTACTCTGAGAAATACTGAGATTATAGTTTTGTGCTGAGAAAATAGTGGAACTCTTGGGAGATTTGTATCGGCGTCTTATAAACGGATGTTTCAAGTGCTCAGGAAAGTTTTCTGAGAGAATTTATCATAAACAGAATTTTGCCTTGGGTTACGCTGCAGGCTGGGAAGCCCTAAATTCTGCCATTTTCTTGCTGCTACCAGGGGCGGATCCAGGATTTTTCATTGGAGTCCGTGAAACTTCTTTATTTTTTTCCAAATAGCAATGAAGAATTTATCTGATGAAGGGGGGGGGCGCCCCCTTGCCCCCCCCCCCCCCCCAAGGATCCGCCCATGGCTATGCCCTGGAAGCAGACTGGGAATGAGGTAGAACAGAAAATGTTTACATTTACCCTGGATATAGGCTTGATTCCCCCTGATTCATTGGATTGGGCAGGAAGGATTGGTTATTATTCAAGTTAATCAAGTCTGTTTTCGAGTCGTGTTTTTGCAACTCTCTTCAAACTAAACAGCTCTCAAGATGTTGTGTGTTTTTGCTGAATCATCAAATCAAACAGACAAGTGTGAAGACTGACAGGGCTTGGATAAAAAGATCTCTAAAAGCAAAAAAAGAGGTATTTAGAGTGTATTAGGCTTAAGAATTTAAATGTTAGAATGAGATATAAACTTTATAAACACCAATTTACGTGGACTATTACTCTGGGAACTCTCACACAGGTCACGTGAGAGATGAGAGTTCAAATGATTGTTGAATGATAGGGATTAAGAATAGAGATTTAGGGAGGGGTTTTAACAAGTTTAGAGGAGATTTAGACAAGCTGGGCGCCTAGCTAGTTGACTTTGAAGGAACACCTGTCCGATTGAATGAGGCAGGCAGCAGTGAGATGCTGCAGTTGTAGGTCCAATGTAGGATGCATGTGCTTGGGATGGAGAGATACATGCTTGGGAGTATAGATGGACATACAAGGAATGATAGAAGGTTAAGTTAGTTGAATGAGGGAAATATGACTTGAGAGGTGTGACTATACCATGCCTCCAAATTCCAAAATTCTTTCCAAGCATATGCACCCATGATTCTGTTTCTCCAAAATTCTATTTTCTTCGCAGCTACTTATCCTTCCAACAAATACGAGCAGTCTTACCCTCATGTGGAGTCCTTCCAACAGAACAACCATCCTTCCATTCTACCACCCTTCCTTTATAACCATCCTTCCAATCCCAGTGATTAATTTACCCATCCTACCCTCTGACCCTACGTTTTTTCTGTCCCATGAATCCAATCCATCTTTTCAACCAACAATCATCGTTTAAACTTCAAAATCTCAACCATCATTCCAATCATGCAGTTAGCACCTATTTTTTTCCATCATTCTCCAATCAATCACATGATATACATATATGAGCAGTCAGGATGGTTGCAAGTTGCAACTGATTTGAAAGTAAATGGTTGGAGGGGGGGGGGTAACACTGCCTTGGTGTTAATGGACAGAATTTAGCTTGGCCCTCAGGCCTGTAACGGTCTCACAATCCAGAAGGTTTCAGGATATTTTTGGTCCAAATTTCGAAGGAAATTCAAATAGTAAACTGTGTGCAGAAAAACTGGTTGGCAAAGTTGGTTGCTGTTGAACGAATATATGGGTCTACACCAGAATAAAAAAGAAGAAAAGAAAAAAAGTTACAGTGTGCAATTCTGCATTACATCAACTCAAAATTAATTCAGATAATCTTTGTTGCTGACAGACATAGTGGTAACTGTTGGTGGCCAACTGGTTTTTGACAAAACTTTTTGTATTGCTTGCTTCACGATATAGAGTTTATAAACGTATTAACTTGATGGAGTTTATTATACACAAACAGAAAGTAGAAATGAAAAAAAAGAATAACAAAATAACAAGAAGTGATCTAAACAAGATCTCATAATGACACGTTTATGTAGTACGACAGGAATTCATGGGTAAAAACGGTAACATGATTTCAGCAACCCTATAATATGAGCGCAGCTCATGGCTGCCGAAGGCAGCCATGAGCGACGCTCACTTAGCACAAGGACAGCTCATTCTGTGTGGTGCTCCTGTGTGCAGTGACTGCCTGAACAGGAAGTGCCTGTAGTTGCTATAAAAGTGGAGCTAGTAGTTTAGTCAGAGTTTAGTTTGGTAGATAATTAAAACATGTTAAATAAATTCCAAAATAGATTTAAAATTTCAGTCTTGTCCTATAACAACCTCCAATGACATATTTCAGGGATTTAAATCAACATGTGTATCAACATTGGAAATAATTATTTCCATACCACCTGATTGCAAGAAGTGAATAAAAATTAAAAGTCAATACAAATGTTAATGACTTAAATAGATCACCAAGTAAGAAATCATAACAACACTTTAGGTTACATAATCTTCATTAACTATCAACAAATTATGTAACAGTCTAATAGTAAACAATCACCTCTGAATAGCTAAGGTTTTATTGATCTCAGTTATGCAACATCAAAAATTTAGTGCAATTTATCTATCTAATCTATCTAATCTATCTAATCTATCTAATCTATCTAATCTATCTAATCTATCTATCTAATCTATCTAATCTATCTATCTAATCTTATCTATAGATCTGATCTTATCTATGTAATCTTATCTATCTGCCCATTTGCCCAGTCCTTTAAAAAGATACGTTGGCCTTCTGCATGGAATGTTGAAGATAATGCAGTAGTTCTATGACAATGCTGCGCAAAATTCATGGCAGTGCCATTTACATATTACTACTGCAGCTGTTCATCATTCAGTCAATTATCTAAAAAATTCCTGAGAAATAGCAGTGTATTCAAGTGAGGTAGAAAACTCCCAGAATTTCACTGTCTGTAACTCCCACCACGTGGTTTATCTCATGTTATTCACTGTTACTCAACCTGACGAATGCAGATGGCACTGGGATCAACCCACAATGACCACCAGAGGGCCACCAGAGTGGTCACGTGATCGATGCCAGTTCAAAATGCCCTCCTGGACCTCATACATCACAGGGATCCAGTGTTGCATGGGATTAGGCCTTCACCTGCCCCCATTTGTCTTCCATTGGCCCTCTCCCGATTAGATTTCTGACTACAGTTTACTCTACAATGAGCCAAATTGAACTTTTAAAAACTTTTTTTTAGGACCTGCTTGTTTCTATCTTGCAGGCCTAATGGATATTAAAATATCAACCATGCAGATAGATATCATGGAGCAATCACCCAGAGAATCTACTCTGCTGAAGTGGGAGCAATGAAACGATAATAATTGGTTCTCGAATATATATCAAGATAGATTAACAGGCCATGCATTGTCAAATAAGCTCCATGGACAAGATTGTCAGATACTAGATAGATAGATAGATAGATAGATAGATAGATAGATAGATAGATAGATAGATAGATAGATAGATAGATAGATAGATAGATAGATCGATCGATAGATAGATCGATAGATAGATCGATAGATAGATCGATAGATAGATCGATAGATAGATCGATAGATAGACAAACGAATTAGATGAATTCCTCAGCGAATGAGTTCACGTATACATATCGATTTTAATTAACTCAGCCTTTAAAACTTAAGTCAAATAATTGGCGTTACGTAATATTTACTGTTTCTCAATCAAAACACGATTTTAAGCTGACATAGTTTCGCTGATTTTAATATGAATTTGAGTGAATCGATGAGGCTTCAGGAGTTGAACTCCTTTAAATTTGAGGTCATCTGGTTTTATAAAATCTCAGGAGCAGCAGGACTTGTGTTGTGCAGGTCTTCCACAAGGGCCTGTATAAAATAACACAGACTTTCAAAAAAGGACGTTGTTAGACAAGAGTAGAGAGATCTAAAGGGCGTAAGACGCAAGAGCGAGGTCATTAGAATCCAGTTTGTTAGTAAATATGCCCTAGGATCATTCAGCAGAAGGTCATTAGGCCCTCAGCTCCATTTTGCTTCTTACTATCATGTTGTATCAACATTTTCAAAGGCTGCCATGAAGTCAAAACTTGCAGTCAGTTTGAGCAGAAAAAGTCTAAATGCTGCTTTCTTCTTTTTATGAAGTTAGTGTTGCTTGTTTATCACACTTTTCAACAGCTAGGTGGCGCTACAATCTGGATGCTATTCAGCTGCAGGTCTTTCCCTGTCGAGGTCCTTTATATGTCACCCTGGTGCCCTGCAGACTTCCCTTTGACCTAAATGCCCTTTTGCTTCAAGCCCTCTTTGATGGACCCCTGCTGATAATGCACATGTGTTTGTTTTAGTTGGCAATTCCTAGAGATTCCACAAAACGAAACTGAAGAAAGTGCCACTGGCAGGCACTTGGACAAGAAAGGGTCTTTTAGTGGGTTTTGTTTTTATAGCATCAAATTGCGTCAGTTTAGGGGCTTTTAAAGACAGGTGTTGTCCTTCCCAAGAGTGTTTTAGACAGTTGCAAAACAAGAAAAAATGAGAAAGACAAGAAAAATGTCCCAAAATGCTTTCATTCACCCTTAAATTTGCTGAGACGAGACCACCATGTAACTTGTGAGACTTGAAAGCTTGTAAATGTGATGCTCGAAGAAGCACTACACTGCAGAACTTTGCTTCGTGAATGGAAGATGCATGCATGGTGTGAGCGCTGCTTATTGTTTCAATATGTATCCTCTGAAAACAAGGAACATGTGGATGAAACGTTACAATATGTCTGCTTAAAACAGCCATCTACTCCCCCGAGCCCGATGTCCCAAATGTATGCACATTTTTGCATGAACCTGACGGTCCTTGAATCAAATGTGACCTGCTCCACCAAAATGGGTTCAAAGTCGGCTTCCTATCATATTTAGTTCTGAAAATAACTTTACTCTACTGGAATTGAGCTTTAAAATGATGTTTAGTATGTTTTGACATCTCCATCCAATCCAAAGATATGGCACCTCAAACATTGACGATGCGAAACATCAAACATTGAGGAAATGGCAATTGAATTTCCAGCCATTGCAATGAAAAAACTAAGAAAATCAAGAGGGACACTCAAGTTTTTGGTAAAATGGACTTAAAATATAGAAAAAAAGTAACTTTTGCTAAAACATTATACCAACAGCTAAAAAACATCGAAATGAGGCCTTTTTACACATTTTGCTCATTTCTGAGAAATATATAATGCCTACTTTGAACTCATTTTGGTGGAGCAGGTCACATTAATGGTCAGCCCTTTTTTAACAGGGTTCGTCCAGACTCCATGAGTCCCTCTATAGTACCGGTATTTTTTTTCCCGATGACACACAGCGTCTGCACTGCCTTTAATACAAAGGCAGTCTCATGGAGAATGGGGTTCGTCCAAGACAAACTTTCAAGGGTCTCTCACATAACCAGCTACATGATCTGTGAGTCTTGACAACCCAATTATACACATCTCATTGAATATGTTAATTCGATTGTGGATAGCTCTTTCAGTTGGACTGCTGAACATGGACAGGAGAGAGAATTGGATGGGATTTTGGATTTACAAAGCACCCCCTCCAAAATACAACTCAACCTCTTCATACATCCCCACAATCCTAACAACCCCCCTCCCTTTCATCCACTCATCACCCTGTTTGTGATTATTTATTTTGGCGATCAATGTGTGAGTCCGCTGATGAGGCGTTGAGAGGTTTACTCTTTGCTGAGTTGCATGAGTTCTTGGCTAAACACAGATTAATGGGACCGAAGCATGGACAAGAAAATTGGGCTCTGCACCTGCTGGGTGAGGCTCACAGGTAATTGTGAAGGAATCCCCTTCTAGTGTATAGGGTCATTCATTCAATTTATTGGGCAGATCTTGGACAAAAAGAGCCAAATGACAGCAGCAACCTGTGGTACTATAGAGCTACTAGGCCTACTAATATTTTGTTTTATAATTTCTTTAGTAAAACATATAAAATTACTTCATATTGGATTTCCCACATCCATTGGATCACTAGAGGGATAAAGTATAATGCATTTGTCTCAGAAATATACCCTTTCTCTTTTGTGTAACAATGTTGTATGAATGAATTATTGTCTTATTTGAGTCTTGAGTCTGAGTTTAGAGTATGATTGGCCCAAAATTGTACAATTTACATTTGATTTCAAAATAAAGGGGTAGAAAAACAACAAAAAACAGTAGCAGTTTTAAAATGTTTATCAACTATAGTTTGTTTATGCAGACAAGACATGGTGTTAATATCTTACCTTGTGTTATCCCATCCCTGGTTCCCTGATTCTTATACTATATATATGTATACATATGGAAGTCTGTCATCACCCCCTTCTTGGATCCCTGATTCCCTGGATGATCCCAAATTCCTTTATCCGGATCAAAGGATCGATTAATGACTTGGACAGGTCTGCCTCCGTTCCACCCCATTTATCCCATCCCATAATTGTCAGAATCCTAACCCTTTCTGATCTCACCTTTCCAATAAAATGACAGAATGTCTCTGAAGTTGTGGCAACTTGCTTCACAGACATCCAAGAAATTCAGGGGCATTCTAGGAAGACAGACGTTATGTTGAGATTTTTGACAATGCTTGTTATGTACATGATATACTGAAAACAGATTATAGGCTGATTGGTTGATCTTGTGAACATCATATAGGTTGATGTATAGGTTGATGTATGGCCAACTTGTTGCATCTGAAAACCACAAATGGATTACTCATGAATACTCAACCTATTATTGCATGCAGTGCTTTACTGGGCAAGCAAACATCCCAAAATTTCCACATTGAAATAGTTTATTGGATTGAGCATGGTTTCGACACAGTTCTGCAAGGAAAATGAGAAGAAAGGTGGATGCATAAGTATTTTGATGTATTTATACAATTTTCAGAAATTGCCAATTTTATCACATTAAATATATATAGGTACATAAACTTGTAAGTGGGCCAATATATGCAATGATTCGGGACGGAACAGGTATCGTGTTTCTAATTTCACTGCCTGCATGTCCTGTGTTGATCTCGGTCTTTATAATACAATACAACAAAATGTGAATATTCAGTTCATGAACATATGTGACAAACTGCCACAAACATACTGAGTTTTTTCACTCGAGCTGCAGGCCCGGAAACGTTTCCAATGGCCCATCACTTGAGAGTTCAAAACTTCAAATTCAGCCCTTCCATCAAGTTCATGGTAAACTGCTACTTGTAACCTCTTCCATGCTCTGAGCAATCTTTTCATGCTCTGAGCAATCCTTCCATGCTCTGAGCAATGTGAGCATCTTCAAATGCTGGAGGTGGTTTCTTTGACCCTTTTCAACAGCTGACCTCTGACATCCTGGATCCACTTCCAAACCCTAGACATCTCTTCCAGTCCTGCTCCGGGCAAATCCAAAGCTGCAACCCATCATGCTCTTGACACTGGATCTCTGAAAATAGAAGCAGTGGCATCTCGTGGGAAAGATTTTTGGACCCCCTGCATGGAGCTGAAAAGCCCTGAATGCTTTTGATCATGGTAATTTCTTGATTTACACTTAAAATAGGCTGCAGGTTGGGTGTTGGTGAGGTGGGATATTTATGTCAAGTCAGGGGTATCTTGGTATTTTTGGACACTATGACTCATTAGAATTTTCGACTTGAGATGAATCATTATTGTATTCTGCAATGGTGATGAATTTGTTACATTGTGAAATCCGAAAAAAAAAGAAGCGCCCAAACTTCAGAAAATGCATGCACCGCCAGCCATATTACCAATCACACACAAAGTATTTGCTTGAGACCTTGAATTTCGCCAGCTATGGTCTTTTTCAGCAACACGATGTGCTGGGCACAATGTGTGCCACATGTGGCTCCCCCTATATGTGCTTTGGATTGTATGTTTAACATGGTGTCTCTGTACAAAACACCGAAACTGGCATATATAGACCTATAATCTTTGATCTAAACATGAGTATTTGTTGGTTTTTCACTTAATTTCCAAAAAAATTGCCTCGGTAAATTATTGCTGAAGTGTTTTTTTGCATTGCTTGTGGCAACTTTGCTCAACTTTGAATCATCAACATAACCTTTTTCAAATATTGGTACTTCGAATTTCTGCACCACCTGCAGTTGTTTATATTTGCCATTAGAAACATGCCAAGGCAACTACCAGGGCAACTATCTATTGAAGGATACCAAAGGTGTTTTGCGGCATTTCAAACCAAAACGTTTGATGATGTTGGTAATTTGCACATATGGGCCTGTCTGGTGTAATCAGGGGAGATAATTCTTTGGTGAAGTCTTGATACTGTTCCTATTGGTTCCTGAAGGTTCTTGTAGGTTCTTGTGGGTTCATAGGTCTGAGTCAGCAGTGCCTGGGGACATAATAGTTCTCTGGTGAGCCCTTGTATCAGTTGTGAGAGATGGGAACCAGACATTGCTGCCCTATCTGATTCAGCATGTGGCTGAGAGTGGCACGGGGGTGTGATGAGAAGGGAAGGTGCCCCGGGGAGAGATCCTCTGGTGCCAAGGGGGGTGGGGGAGAGCCCCCTTGGGACATGTAACCCCCTGACTGATACACTGATGGGTGGTACAGATAACAGCTGATGATTCTGGAGAAATCTGCAGCGAGGCTGTGCCATTGCTTTTCCCCACTTGCAATGGGTACCAATGCTGGTCTACTTCCATGCTTCCATGCAGGGAGTCGTGCTATCAGAGTATTTCATGCAGTGCATGATCTCACATGAATACAAGTCGAAGTGTGTAAAATGTCGTGAACAAAATTGAAAGTAGCCCTGTAACCAATCTGATTACATGTAAAAGTTTTTGAAATCCAGATGATCTGTTGTCAATCAACTTTGAGTAACACATTAAAATATTTTAAGTTTATCAATCAATCAATCAATCAATCAATCAATCCATCAATCAATCAATCAATCAATCAATCAATCAAACAAGCAACCAAGTAAACCATGCACCAACTGACCAACCAACCAACCAACCAACCAACCAACCAACCAACCAACCAACCAACCAACCAACCAACCAACCAACCAACCAACCAACCAACCCATCTATCTATCTATCTATCTATCTATCTATCTATCTATCTATCTATCTATCTATCTATCTATCTATCTATCTATCTATCTATCTATCTATCTATCTATCTATCTATCAATCTATCTATCTATCTATTCTTTTCTTTTTCCCCAACCACTGCTGGACCCCCAACCCTCAACACCCCCCCCCCCCCCCTCCAGCCCCAACCTCGTGCACAGGTCCTTGGTCTCCTGCCGCAGCTGGGGTGCCCTGGGCAAGGCCCTTTTCCTTGACCCATAACATGACCTCTGTGACCCGGAGACACTGGAGGCAGGGGCCCTGATTAATCCAGAACACATTTTATCTTCTTATTAGCAGTTATCGTGGATTTATTCCGAGTGATAAGATTGTCTGGAGGATCCTATATGTTCCATTGATAGCTCATGATTCAACTGGTGATTCACATGTTCACAGAGAGATTGGTGATAAATTCCTATGTAAATTGGCAGCATAGAAAGGTAGAAATATTCATGCATTACCAGTACATACAGTTCAACATACCTTTTTAAGTACTCAAGGTACATGGTAAATTATAATTATGACATTTTCAAAAAATTGCCTGTTAATTATCACTACATTCTTCAACCAGAAAATGACAACTTATGAAGGGAAGAGAGCTTTTATATATTTTGTATTACTTCAACTTTCCTAGTACAAGTACATCTAGTTCACGTACTTTCATTTTTTGCTCTTTTTCATTTGCACTTTTCATCATTTTTTGTTGTTATAAATCAATATGACATCTTCTTAAACCTGTCAGTTAATTGTCACTACATTCGTCATTCTTTCAAATGTCTTTTTAGCCATTTTTGGGTCTAGATGAAAAAGTGACCTTTTTCCAGCTTTCCAATAAGATGGCCCACGTCACTCTCATGTCACTCTCAAGTGTAAGTAGGAATCTGTCAATATGTGTAAGTGCTACAGCCTACAGGTGATGTATGCAAAACTTTAAAGGTTATTAATTTATCCATTTCCGTTACCTAAACTAATTTCAGTGTGTATAAATCACTGCATTTTTTTGGGTATACATGGATAAAAAGGTCATATATGTAGCATTACATGAAGAAAAAAAAACTGAGAAAAAACAAGCAAAATAACTTTATGAAGTATATTTTATGAGCCACACTCAATTAAAAGTAGGCCTACCAAGACTTAGTGATGAATGTTATAATAAAATTCACCTGATAAATGTCATTATGTTTTTTCGATTTCCGTTACTCAGATAGGCCTACCGTTTGGAATAGATAGAAAAATCACATAATATTATCAAAGAGAAAAACAGGAACTGGAAAATAGAGCATCTCAGAGCTACTTGGCAAATATATGGCAAGTTTAAGTAAACGTTATTATGTTTCACACAGCCAAGCCTTTTGTGGTTATCATTTCAGATAAAAATGATAAAGCCTCGAAAAGAAAAATTGACAGAAGACCATGTGCTCCAATGTGAATAAGTCAGGAGAACCAGAGGTCACAACTACAGTTCCTATAAGAAGAGAAAGTCACTGAAAATTGGCAACATTCATTGGCAGGAGATGGCTGGTCCAATCTAAAAGGACTAGTGTCGCCCTCTGTCGTTTTAGACCAGGCGTCCACTCGGGCCAGGACAAGACCAGGAACGGCCAGGAGAGTACAACTGGCAATTCCTCATCCCTTCAGCATGTTGTCCTGGTCTTCCTGAAGCCTTCCTCATGCTGTCCTCATCTTTCTTGAACGCTTCCTAGTGCTTCAGCGAAATTTTGCTCCAGAGCAAACTTTGGACGCAAATTGATTTCCGGGTCCTGACGTTGTCCTGACGTTGTCCTGACGTTGTCCTGACGTTGTCCTGACGTTGTCCTGACGTTGTCCTGACGTTGTCCTGACGTTGTCCTGACGTTGTCCTGACGTTGTCCTGACGTTGTCCTGACGTTGTCCTGACGTTGTCCTGACGTTGTCCTGACGTTGTCCTGACGTTGTCCTGACGTTGTCCTGACGTTGTCCTGACGTTGTCCTGACGTTGTCCTGACGTTGTCCTGACGTTGTCCTGACGTTGTCCTGGAACCTTCTGTGCTGCTGACAGCCCCATGGACCTTCAGGAATGCCCGTGGAAGGTAAACTGAATGTGCTGAAGGAATGCGGAACCAATGCTGAAGCTACTAGGAATGTATCAGGAATGGTGAGGAACACTAGGAAGTCTTGAAGACAGCTCAAAGACGGTCTCAGGAACTCACAGACAGCATGCAGAAGGTCACAGGAAAGGAAAGGCAGCATGCTGAAGGCATAGGCGTACGGGACAGGCGTTTTGCACGGGGGCTGTTGCCATTTTGCCCTGAAATTCTAAAATGGCACGGATGTGACCAGAGCAGTGGATCTGCCCTGATTGACCAGGATTTGCCCTGATGTACACATGCCATTTGCCCTGATGCCAGGGGGCTGCAGCCCCCCCCCCGACCCCATGTGAAATACGCCTATGGCTGAAGGTCCTAGGAAAGCACTGAAATGTGCTAAAAAGTGTGTAAAACTGCATAGAACAAGATGTCATATCAAGAACAAATAACATTTCCTGACGCTGTCCTCGGCTTCCCGATTGTCCTGGCCCATGTTTTTAACCTTCCTGAAGTGTTCTGCACCCTGTCTGCGGACAAGATGCAGAATGTGTCGGGAATGGAGCATCTGATCTTGAAAATATGCTGAAATGGCCAAATTTGCTTTCCCAACCCTTCCTGGCTTTGTCCTGACCCTGGGGGACGGCCCCCATTAACATTTATCTTCTCAGGCATCCACAGGTGTCGCTTGAAGCATCTATCTATCTATCTACATGTATCTATCTATCTATCTATCTATCTATCTATCTATCTATCTATCTATCTATCTATCTATCTATCTATCTATCTATCTATCTATCTATCTATAGATCTATGTGTACTGCATGTTCAACCGCACCTGTAAAGCTTTTTTGCCATTAGACAAAATCAACTTAGGTATAAATTTAGTTTTTTTGCAAATTTATGACTGATAAGTCAAATCAAGTCTCAAAATATTTACGTTATTAAGGACAAGAATCTAAAATCACCTTTTAATATCACCTGTTTTTACTTGATGAATTGAAGTTTTGATGATGGTTCTTACCAAGCTACATAGAAATTAAAGCATACAATTGTCCACAGTTTTGTTGTGTCAGATCTCACGCAATGGACTTTCCTTTCATTATATCCTTGGATGCACTGACTAGCTAATGGTAATATAGTTACTTTTTTGCATGAATTCGAATTGTAAGAATCAGCAGTATACGACTTTCTTTCCTAGAAAATTGTACAGAAATAATTTTCATTCACGAAAAAACTCACGGGCCTAGAAATTTTTGTTTCTTTTAAGGTACTTTTTCTGGATCTCTTGACAATTTAAAAGACGAAGTTAAGTTTATCTTGATTACCAATGAAGTTTTTTATCTGTTATGTTGGATATATTTGTAAATGACACCGTGACAGCCTTACGAAATTTGGGCAGCACATGTATGTATACAATTGTCATAGAATGAGATTTAAACTTTTCATAACCAACCTTGGGCAATAGAAAATTCTATGTTAAACCATTTAAAAATTCCTCACGTTCAATTCAGCAAACAGACAATTGATCATATACGAGTGATCATTATCACTACATTGCAAGCAAACGCTTTGGCCTCAACCTATTTTGTAAACCGCATCCTGCTGGTCTCTTTGACACAGTGCCACCACAAGGGGAGCCACTGTGCGATCTCTGACTACTAGAGTGCCACCTCGTGTTTTGTGACGAGAGTATGCCTCAGTGTAAGGATCAGTGATGTACAACAGCTTGATCTTAGACTCTTATCTTAGTCTATTACTATAGGGTCCCGACCAGATGATTATTTGGGGGGGGGGGGGTGTTTGGCTTTTTGTGAAGCTTGTTTCCCTCTTGTCCATGACAAAAAAAAATTTGTTCAGCACATCAACATTAAAAAAGAATAAGTTGGTTTCCACCTGTTATAGACGTATTTTGCAGGGGGTCGGGGGGGGGGGGCTGCAGGGCAAATGGCTCATCAGGGCAAATCCTGACTCAATGTCAGGCAGATCCACTGCCCTGGTCACATTCGTGCCAGTTAAAATTTCAGGGTAAAATAATCACAGCCCCCCCCCCGGAGAGACAGCCGTCCAGTACGCCTATGCCACCTGTAGCTGGGGTACCGTTAATAATTTGAAAATTGTGATAAAAAAGTTTGTCGCATGTTCACCCGATTAAAAAATTCTTCGTCGACGCTTCGAGAGCGAAAAAAATAACGTGCAGGCACTTTAACAGCTGCTTGTAGATGTACTGTCTTAGGATCTATCTATCTATCTATCTATCTACATGTATATACTCCCTCCCTGCCTTCCCCCCTCCTGTTTTTCCTTCCTGTTTTTCCTTCCTGTTTTCCTTCCTTTTTTCCTTCCTTTTTTCTTCCTTCATACCTTCCTTCATTCCTTCCTTCATTCTTTCCATTGAATCTGCAAACACTGGGTGTGGCTGCTGCTGTTGGTGCTGGTTTCACTGCTGCTGATCATTTGAAACTCCCGCCAAAAACGAACATTTTAGTTTCGTAAATAAAAATTTTGATGTCACAGAAGTTTACCAAAAGTTGATGGAAGCAAGATAAAATTATATTGAGACTGTATGCTAAGTTTCAAGGCGATAGGTTAAATAATGCGACTTCCTATATGGTCAGAGGCTTACTGAAAATGCCACCTGTAATACAGGCTGCAAGCAGCTGTAAAAACGTTTGTCTCAGGGCTAAAAGCCATGGCTTCCCCAACTATCATCTGGTAAGCCCCTTAAAACACACAAGTTGCATGAGCTCTTAAAATGAATTGCATTTAGTTGAGCTGTTGCATCTTTTTACTCTCAAAATTTGGGAAGAGACATCCATTACGTGTACATTGATTCCAAATTTGTCAGAAGACAGTATAAGAATTGTGGTCGAAAATTGCATGTAAAAATCAAATCTCTTGCAACTCAAAACAGATGACCACATCTTCCTGCCTTCAATAAATGGACGCTTCGTCTTTCACAGCCAAGATATGAGATGCCCGGCCACGAAACCTTGCAAACAACCTTTTTTCACTTCCTAGAAGGACATAGGCCATGTTTTAGATATATATTAATTTGTTTCTTTTGCTGCACAGCCTGTAGACATCCATCACAGTGTCCTTGAACGAAGTCTGGGGTTAAAAAAAATGTACAAAGAATCTGTCAACGCAGTGTTGTAGTATGTGGTCTCACTGCAGCAATATATTCAATAATAAGACATATTTAGATATTTTATAGCATATTTATACCCATATCCCGAGACATATATGTCGCAACACTTTCAGAGTGCATCTCCCCATATTTTAATATCAAAACCTCTCATCCCAATCAGAAGAAATATGATTGTTTCAATTGTCTATTCCTTAAATATGATATATTTGTTCAGGAACTTTATTTCTGAAGGTATATCAGAGATTTTCTACAATTGTGCATAACTCTCAAATTAGCACTTTCTCCATAGATTTTACATCACTAATGCAATGAATTGGCAAGAAAATACGTATAAGATGCATTTTTGAGTGTTTTCATTTTGACAGATTCTTTGTACATTTTTTTTAACCCTAAACTTCGTTGAAGGACACTGTGCCATAGTAAGTTGATATTTTGCTTATAATTGAAATTTTGTGTCTATCTTGTGTACTGGATATTTTTTAAGTGGTTTTTAATGAAACATTTTCCAGGCCTAGCAAAGAAAGATTTCAAATAATGTTCAGCCTCCACAAAATATTTGTGATATTTTATACACAAATCCAATGTCCGAAGAAAAATTAATATATTCAATGGCCAATTTTAGAATATTTAAATGGTTCCTATTTTTAATTATATCCTGGCCTGTGGTGCCTCCTTAATTTGACATTAACCTATATATATATATATATTCAATTTTCATTGCATCCGTAAGATTAAGTTCCTAACATGGAGTATATTGCGATACCTGACAAATGAAATTATTCTTAAGTATCAAAACCAATTTGGACTCGTAATGTTTTCTTTCAGGTTTTCACCTCCTAACTGTCCAATCAACCTGAAGTCAGTCTTAGTAGGATGTCGAAAAACTATCTGATTGCAAGGCTGCGGTCTCCATTGATAACTGGCCATGCATTTCTAATCACAGGCTTCAAGATGACTCTTTCCTTGAGATCTAAGAATTCTGTGCTGTTGACTGTTTTAAAAATGCCACCAATTAGAGAGCACATAAAAAGGACACGACAGGCAATATCTTTCATCTCACCGTCTTTTTGTTTCTTTTTGTTTCTTTTGTTTCTTTTTGTTTCTTTTTGTTCAATGTTTTAAGCAAAGTATTGCATAAAGAACTTGTCATCGACTCAATTACAAATGTCTAGATTGGCCAGCTGTAAATTTGTGACTAAATGATGGATAGAAAGTTTGCCTACTTATTGTCAAAATCTGGTGTTAAAAAGACAAATTAAGTTTTTATCCTTAATAGGTCTGGAGTTTAAAACGCAATGCATTATAGTCCTTGTCATGCTTAAGTCTAATCCAAGTTCTTTTTTCATGCTATTGAAGTGTGATGTCAGTGATAGCTCAATGTCACAGTTTGCATTTATATTCTCTAGCATTGCAATGGGCATACAGATATGTAAAATAACTACAAGCTGTGATGTCATTTTAAACTGGGTCAGATTTCCCAGCTTCTATCCAATGAGAATCCACCTCAACCGTGCATCAGTAATAGGGGGAACGGGGGCACATTGGGACGCTTTTAACGTCTACTAATTTTGCTCTATGCTGAAGGCACTGAAGAACTCAGAAGTTTGCATGAATATCACCAATACTATTGAGCTTAAGGTGGCTCGATAGATGTAAACTTTCCGAGATAGGATTTCTCACTAATAGTTTAGAATGATCCAAAATATAGTTTATAGCAAAGATATGCAAAAAAATGGTCGTTTCCAGCCTTTAAAAAAAAAAATTTGAGATTATGCACGAGAAAGTCAGTTCACCCAAACCTGAAAAACTGAATTTTTTTCTTAAATTTTTTACTGTGAAGTTTTCCCTGTTATTCCGTGGTCATGCATCCCATATTATGCAATGAAGCATGAAATTAAAGAAGACACTTGAAGGGAAAAGCTGATTGCAATTTCAAAGAGATATATTTAGTTTAAAGGACTTTCCACGGGTCTCGGAATAAAAGTTTTGATTTTGACAATTTTAACTTTTTTTTATAAACCATAGTGCTTGAAAAGATTGACAAGATAGGATTTTTTAATTCTTTGTCATTTACTTCCAAAAATAGTGGGGAACAATATGATAATACAGAGAACCCTTCCTACCACACTTGAAATTGATATAGGGCCTACAATTTATTTTTTATTACCTAGTCATTTTTGAGAAATTAGACCTGCTTGAGTAAAATATCCTGTAAAAATGTTCTATTCTGAGTATGAAGCTGAAACTCCGGCTGCTTGTAGTGCTCATCATAGCGCATCTAGTGCTTTAAACGGGAAGTCTCTAACCCCAATAGAAGTGGCGCAATTTGCAAACGAAGCGGCCGACACTTGAAATTCTCAGAATTAAAAAAAGATGACAGCAGAGCTGACCTGCTGTGGTGACGTTACGATAGATAGGGCCTGCCTGGCTGCGCGTGAATGTGCGTTAACAACCATTTCACATGAGTAAAAATGCAAGGCATAATAAAGTAGACTGCACCTACCCTTTTGCAGCCAGAGAGTCGTAAAAATGACTGTCCCAATGTACCCCGGCGTGACACAGCTGGGGCAATATACCGTGCATTAACACCTTGTAGTGCTAATAGTTCATAACTTTAAAAGTTTTAAACATTTAACATAAACTGTCCTGGGTGCGGACATCTATGTAAGTAACACACAGTGCTTTGCGACAAATTTGTTCACTAAGCATGGTAATCCACTATACCTCTATTCACTGTGGCCTGAACACCTGTTGTGTGCTGTCCCAGGTCATTCAGTTGCCTTGGACACTTAAATTCTGCCATATTAAGTGCGTCCCAATGTGCCCCGAATTCACTGTCCCAATGAGCCCCGATATGACTTTAACACCAAAATGCTGATTTCTCGGACACCAGTGAGTGTGCTTATCACGATAGCAATTCATAACTGTTTGTTGAACCCGTCCATATTTACTTTAGCAGTAGGAAAACAAACTTTTGCTCGCCATACTTCTGCATGTGGCTGTAATTTGTCTATAAAACCATGGAAACATCAGGATGTGAAATTACAAGATATGATGGCACTACCATATCATATACCTTGCCAGGATCCAAGAAAACCCCACCGTCTTGCAGTGCCCCGCGTCCCAATGTGCCCCCGTTCCCCCTATTTGTCTGCGAATATGACAAAAAAGGAAAATGCAAAGAAATCACTCTAAAAAAAGTTCATTAATATAATTAGCGCCGTTAATAGACTAAGAATGTCCAAGATGGTACCTTTTTGTGAGTAATTGGGCACATGAAAGAGAAACGTTGTCCGTGGGCTTAACAAAAGAGAGCCGGAAGGAGGGGGAGGAGGGTAGGAGGGATTAAGATAATCTCGCCAAAGTCTTGGGTATGCACGCAATGCTAATCTCAAGTCATTTCCTGTGCACATGAATCTAGACTGGAGTGATTAGGCCTAATTCAAGGCTCTATTTTGATAGATGGACTACTTCTGCTTGATGTCACTTTAATGAAGTCAATTACAATAATTAAACTGCTTAATGATAGCCTTTGAAAAAGTGGAGATTCAGAATGTCAAAAGTGAAGAATGCATAACAGCAGCATAGAAGTAGGCTAATAAAGCCATGATGTGAATTTCCTCCGCTCTCGAAATACGAATTCAGGGCCTATTTGAGTGACTATAATTGTTCTCTCCAATAAAACAGGCAGTCAGTGGTACACACCTGTGTCTCTATTGACAACTGGTAGTCACAGTCTTGAAGATCACTCTTTCTATTCCTTCAGATGTCATAGTTTCTATTTTCTTCACAGTTTAAAAAATGGAACCAAGGAGGACACAATTATTTACATGACAGGCAACATATTTCTTTAACATTTGTAAGCTTATTTCTTTGTTCTTTCCTTTTTATTTCTTCAATGCTTTCAACAATGACTTTTAAAATTATAGGCAAATCACTTACTTGTCTAAAATTAGCTTTCTGGAAATGCATGACCACATGATAAGTTGAAAGTAGGCCCCAAAAAGGGATCTGATGCACTGCTAATTTAAAAAGATTGAAAAACAAAAAATAGTGCGTTTATACTGGCCTCTCATGACAAAGTTAATAAAATTGGAAATGTGTGGAAATCACATTAAAATCATCATTGGTGCAGTTAATAGACTAAGATGGGTACGTCTTTGTGAATAATTGGAGACAGGAATAGAAAAGGCTTTGCAAAAAGGTATCCGGAAGAGGGGGAGGGTTTAGGATAATCAGTTAAAGGCTCGAGTGGAATGCAATGCTAATCTCAAGTCATTTCCTGTGCACATGAATTGAGTCTGGAGTGATTAGTCTTTATCCAAGTCACTATTTGATGGATTGATGACTTCTGCTTGATGCCATTCTAATGAGGTAAATTCCAATAATTAAAACACGAATGATAGCCTTGAAAAAGTGAAGATTCAAAATTGAAAAAGTAAAGAATGCATTATAATAGCATAGAAGCAGGCCAATGTTGACTAGAAGCCAATATACAGTTCTGCTACTTGGCTTACATGGCCTGGAGATATTTGACTGACTGACAATGGGACTTCTGACTTCTGAAAATATCTTGTTTAAGATAAGAATTTCATGCTAATGAATGTTTTAAAGGTAAATTAGGAATCGTCGATTTGCAAGGCTTGAGTTCTAATTGCTACGGCCTCATTATCATTATCAATTCCTGATCCAACAAAATTGATGGAGTAACATTATTTCACAGTTTCACACTGCTACATATCTCTGCCTGCTCCTCTGAGAAGGGAGTTTTACTTTGGCACCCGGGCTCGTCTCTCTTCTCTTTGTGTTGTTCTTCATAAAGCACTGTCCATCTTCAGAGTGAATGAGAGTGTTCAGGCCAAAGGTGTGCGCGAAGCTCTCTCCATCCATTCATAACCACCCCATATCTAATCACACAGCTCTGTTCGATGCAAAGGTAGATATAGACTACAATTATAATGTCAAATTGACAATTTACCATTTCCATGTTATTATTTTTCGCATAAGGTATATAAAAAAATATGGTCAAGAATCTCTTCTTTTTCTGAGGAAATATTCATGTGATATATAAATCAAGAATAATTTTCAAGCACACTTGTTATTTTGAGAAACCTGCTGCACACAACCACCTCATTCCGTTAGCAAAAATCCGCTATGTTACTTTGCTGTTATCCAACCATACCCCAAGGTCCACTTCAGAATAACCAAGTGTTTTGTTTTCTGTCATGCTCGATCTCCTCCTTGATACAGAAATCATCAGTTGAGTCGGTCCATACACTGTAAAATCTGAAATTTTAAGTCAGTTAAAATGATTGATTGAGATGGTTGCACAATTCCTTTGAGCTAAGTTCGCCAACATGGCTTGTTGTTTTGAGTTATGATAATCTTTCTGTTGTCATAACTTTAAACAAACAGCAAGCTATGTTAGCTCAAAGAAATTGTGCAACCATCTCGCTCAATCATTTAAGTTGACTCAAAATTCAAATTTTACAGTGTAGATATTTTCAGGGAAACAGAAGATTCAATTGGCATGCAACACATCAATGAGATGACCAATTGATACATGCAACAAATGGCATCTGTGTTTTCTTTGATGTAATTGCTGGCTGAACAAACACAAAGCAAAACCCATGATTTTACTCACGCCAATTGCAAATCAAATGTTCTCTTTGGCAGGATGTGCAACAAATTCAAATAACCTGATTGCCATGCATTATGTAAGACCATGACAGTTACCAGTTGCCAGATCACTGGTAACTGTCATGGTAAGACTGCTCAAACCCAAATTCCTCCCCGCTTAAGTTCATTCTACCTTTATTTCCATGTAGATAGTTTCACTATACACTGAAAAAACACTTTGTCTAAATATAGACACATTTTGTCTGGATTTACACAAAATCGCATGTTAGCTGGTGTCCGTCCAAAGTCTTGTCTGTTCCAGACAAAATGAAATGTGTGATTTTTTAGACAATCATTTTGTCTAAAAAAATTTGTGTAAACCAACACAATATTTTTTCTGCTTCACACATCAAAACTGTTAAAATATGTGTTAATTTTATGATAGATATTTGTCTGTTGCAACATAGACTTTGTTTGGAATTTTGTCTGTTTTGACAAAGACCATTGCTTGATTTAGCATAGACTTTGTTCAGATTTTTGTCTATTTCAGCACAGATCATTGTCTAAGGTAACAATGTATTTGTTTAGAATTTTGTCTGTTCCAGCACATGCCCTTGTGCATAATAACATAGCCTTTGTTCAGAATTTTGTCTATTTCAGAACATGCCCTTGTTTAAAATAACATAGCCTTTGTTCAGAATTTTGTCTGTTCCAGCACATGCCCTTGTGCATAATAACATAGCCTTTGTTCAGAATTTTGTCTATTTTAGCACATGCCCTTGTTTAAAATAACATAGCCTTTGTTCAGAATTTTGTCTATTTCAGCACATGCCCTTGTCTGAAATAACATAGCCTTTGTTCAGAATTTTGTCTGTTCCAGCACATGCCCTTGTGTATAATAACATAGCCTTTGTTCAGAATTTTGTCTATTTCAACACATGCCCTTGTTTAAAATAACATGGCCTTTGTTCAGAATTTTGTCTATTTCGGCACATGCACTTTTGTATAGCAACATAGCCTTTGTTCAGAATTTTGTCCATTTCAGCACAGATCATTGTCTGAATTAACAATTAGTAAATCTATGCGCAGTCAATGAATCCTTAACCCTTTTGATGTAGATAAACAAGGTATATTTCATTCTCCTAAATGCAATGATAACCAAAACAAGATTTCCATTGATTATATGAATGTTTAATTAAAAAATAGCAAATAATGATACAGTGTACAGTACTTGAGGTAATATTAATCATATGCTTAGAAAAGAGTCAATATGTATTTTTTTTATAAATCATAAAGATATTTGCATAGTTCTTTCACAATATGAATGTACAAATCAAATAAAGTTTATAATTATGATTGGTCTACATACCCATCCCTGAATAAAAATGTCTTTAATTTTAATGGGCAAGTCATAAATAATGTTTTCCAATTCAAGTAGGTAATGTATTATACTGCTGCGCTTCGACGATGCTGCAGCTGCGAAGAGCAGGAAATTGTTGCTACCATGTGACACCTCCTTTACTAAAGGAATGTTTCTCAACCCCGCATACTAGTCCATGCTTGGTCCCACCTGAATAGTAATAGATAAAGAAAAGAAACAGTGAATTACACCATTCATGTTTGTATGTATTGATCCTTACTTTGTTATTTGTCAGTCATTTTCATGCAAGTAGAGCATAATACATTGTATAAACTTTCGCATGCAAATAGATTACAACCCAGTTTGTTTTGCAATACCACATGAAGAAGTAGTGTATACAAACCATGCAGTATATATTGTTGAATACCCAATGGTTCTTTTTGCATGAAGAGATATGTTGGTGGTGTTACTGCATTGTTTACCTTTGGGAAATCATGTCTAGGCAAATTCAACTGACTAGTATAGATCATCAGAGTGAAATTTAGCTCTCTTGTGAATTGTATAATTGGGCAAGAATAAGACCGAATGTTTGTACGATGTTATTTTGATATGCAGCCCCACTCGTAAAGAGATCTTGAATCCTCTGTACCCACTCATGTGATTTTGTAATTTATTAATTAAACTGTTTTTCTTGAGTAACCACTACAATGTTACCAATATAATTTGTGGCTAAACTTGTCGCTACACAACATCAGCCAAAATTAACATTTGCAACATCAGAAGATTGTTGCAAGTTGTCCTTGGGCACATCTTAAACACCACAAAACATTGTAACCATTTGGTCTTATTATAATTATACACCAAGAAATATAATAACAAAATACAAACTTACTAGTTTGAAATCCACAAAATATTCCATGGTCTCTGTAAGTTGCCATTTTTGCCACAACGTCTGCAAAAAAAAAGAATGCTGACCATTTAATGAGGAAAGAAGATGATTTACCAAATAAGATTCTGCAACTATACCAATAAGGTAAACTAGATTTGTGTGTATTGAGAAAATCAACAGATATATAGCGTAATTCGAAATGTGTTAGTATTTATTGACCATATTTGAAAATATACAAAATATTATTTTCAATTTTTGTCTGACAAGTGTCACATACATACTCCAGTCTTGTATGTCTTTATCAATTGTTCACTCATAAAATATATTTAATTTACAAAATACACTATGTTGAGTTATCCAAAATTTAGTAAAATTAATCTTGTATAAAACATCTGCAATTGGCATAGTTGTAATATAAAAAAGATAAAGGTGCTGCCCAAGGTGGCCACACATCATGAATGTTGTGTTGTAACTCTATTCTGTAAAAGAATAAATAGTTATAGCCACCTTCCTAATTCTTTGCGATGTGCTCCTTTCTTACCTGCTTATAAATCAATTCCATCATTTGCAATTTTAAGATCATCTCTTTCATTCTATTGTTGAGGTTTTGGTGTAGCTTTGACAGCAGTGCTGGTGTAGCTTTGACAGCAGTGCTGGTGCCATTCTCTCCCATTTCCCAGCAAAATTATCGAAATGTCTGGCCAACTAGTTGAGAAATGGTTGTCATTCTGAAATAAACAATTACAAGTATTGAATACAGACAGAAACAAAACTGAAGTTGTCCTACTACTGTCTTTGCACGAGTAGAAATTCATAAGCAAAGAGCAAAATCAAGGCTTTAGTAATGTATGACTGATGTGTCAAGTGATCAGCAGCAAAGACTGGTGCTCACAACATTCTACTACAAACACACACATTATTTTAAAAAATGCACTCTAGACTCTTTAATGAGCACACAGGACAATTGTAATGCTTTTATAACCCTGCCCATTTCCCATCTCCTTCAATTTCAGAGTACTGTATCTCCGGGAATTACAAGCCCTCACTTACATCATACATGTACATGTAATGAACCATGTCCTATGTACCACACACTACTACCATCCCAATCGTAACCAATGTACGGTCCATAGGCACCGGAGGTCAATACATTTTGGGGTCTGCCCAAAAAATATCGTCGAAATTGCCCCAAAATCTAAGTTCACAAAATATTCAGCCCGAAACCACCTGAAAAAATCATATTTCAAAATTTTATTTTTGGGGGGCTGCAGCCCCCCCCCCCCGCAGCCCCTGGCTCCTACACCTGAATGTACCATTTCCAACTATTCCAAACATACTACACATAGAGATGGCTTTAGCCCGATATCTATGCACTAGCCCTGTACCCATCATCAATGTCAACCAAACATGACCAATGTCCAACATCCATACAATATGCACTAACCCTAAACCTATCAACTATCTCAAGCACCAATGTCCAACATCTATGCACTAACCCTTTACCTGTCCTTAAGGCTTAAGTATCCCAAACAGCAACTATCCCAAGCATGACCAAGGTCCAACATCTACAGTACAAATTTCTAAAAGTGGCTTGTCATTTAAAATCTAGCCTTAGCTATCTATCCATAGCCATTCCAAGCTAAACTAAGCTACACTTATCCATAGCTAGCCATAGCTATCCACAATTACTATTGTTTAAACAAGGGGTAAAGAGATTCCAGTGTATACAAAAGGATAGAAATGGATAGTTATGGATAGATATGGTTAAGACTAGTAATGGATAGCTATAGACAGCTAAGTTGAGCCACATTTAGAAATGTGTACTGTATGCACTAACCCTAGACCTACCCTCAACTGTCTCAAACATCAACTATCCCAAGCACGACCAATGGCCAGTATCTGTACACTAAACCTAATCCAAACTGACTGCCTATTTAACAAAAAACTATCCCAATATATTCCAATGTTCTACAACTGTCCTAACCAATCTACACCTATACGTCTATAGCCACAGATATGCCCCAGTAATTCCATTGTTTTCAAAGCAACATATAAATTAGCAATATTGACAAATAAGTATATAGACGCAGTCTTCAAGCTAATAATTAACAAAATTTAATAATCAATTAAATTTTCTTAGAAATAAACAAATGAACTTTATCCCACATAATTTCATACATGAATTTTCAATGCCATATTTTTGAGACATGAATTAGCCCTTTGTAATGGCCTATATTTGACTCATGTCATGCTATTAACTTGGAGGTATCTGTCACCTTAACTTGGTATCTGAGCATTGTAATAATAGTCAATTTTCCACTTAAAATCTGTTATATATCACATTTGGTTCATGCATGCAATCAAAAATAATTAAAGCAAATCTTTAACTTACCTTTACATATTTCAGTCAGCTCCAGCAAACCCCACAATGTCAACTTCCCAGTGACAAATGTACTTTTAACCAAGGTTGCAACATGCTTGTCTTTTGCTAACAAATATCTAGTCAGTCTGAGTCAGTACACTTCTTAAGTGAAGCTTGATGACTTTAAAATCTAAACGAGGTCAGTTTTGATCCAGTTTAATTGTTTGCCATGTTGGCCAACAAAACAAAACATTTACAAAGAAGATTAGTCTCGTTCCAAGCAAAAGTACCGAATATTTTGTGTGAAATTTTGTGTGAAATATCAGACAAATTAGAAGTTGCTGGATCAACAGTGTGCTTTATGCTGTTTCACAACACTATTTGTCCGTTTCACACATTATTTTGACTGGAATACACAAAGACCATTTTACACATAGATTTTGTCTGCTATTTTACACAAAGTGTTTTTTCAGTGTAGGTAACACATTTATCATGAAAGGGTGTTTGGCTTTGCCTACTTCAACAGTATATTTTGTCAACCTTTCTTGCGAAAAACCTGAAATTGAGGCAATAGCAGTGCAATGTATGTGTAAAGCTATAAACAATAAGTAGGATCGTCCCTTGAGATCTCAGCTAATCACATTACAAGGTGTTGCTTTATGGACACTTCTGCTCTTAGATCATTCAAAATTAATTCCATCAGGCCTAGAAAATTGGAGCAATACTCATGAAATGGCATCAGTATGCTCTCTTTGGGTAACCTTACTTCAAATGCGGTCAGCCTTGCCATCCTAATTCATGGCACGCTTTCAGGAACCTTTTAAGGCGGAGTCTACATCTCCATTTCTGTTTTCTGCCCTCTTCTCAAGCTTCAGTAATTTGTCCTGTAACACACTCCATCACAATTAGGTGTGAGACACACTGGCCAGTTTGTATTTCATTCAGGTGGATCTTGTCAACATCTGAACTTGTGCAGCTCTGGATGGTTTCAATTTAATCTGATACTCGGAAAAATGGTTTTCTCTTGTATTTTCTTATTAATACTAAGACTGAGTCTAAGTCTCCTCTAATGGTCTTTCAAGTAAAAATACATTAATACAGAATGAAATTGTTGGTATCAATCTACCATGGACAATTCATGAATTATTCATGCATACTACACACATATATGAAACTCTTCCGTTCATCTTTTTAAAAATGTATTGTACAAGCACCGCTAGTAAGAAGTTAATCACGTTTTTGAAGTGAAACACACAGATAATTGTGACCTCATTGACTTTGGTCTTATTGCACCAGCAAAAATTCTTCAATGTCAAATTGATTGTCTTTGAATGTCTTCAGTTTGTATGAACTATGAAATGTAATTCTGATTAATTATTTATTTATGATATTTGTGAAAAAATCACAAGCATCTTATCATATAACAAATGACACTGCACTAAGAATTGTGATGAGATATGTGGATCCTTAGGGGTTCTTATTAGTAAGTATATTTTTGAAAACTTTCGCTAGATTTACAACCACTTTTTACTGGGCAATATCTAATACCCTCATATTGTTACATTTTGCATAGTAGAGTGACATAGCCTTATCATGATCATGTAAGGTGGCAAAAGCAAAGGTTTGTGATTGGGAGGTTGATAAAAGAGGTTGACTGATTGCTAGTGTAGCAGGCTGTATGGATTCCTAGCCCTTCTTGGCATAACTCGGGGAGATGTGATGTGGCCAAGACGTTACTCATCACAAGTGAGAAAATGGAAAGAGATTAGGGAGTCTATCAGTCACGTATTGCAAGAGTTGCTGCACTGTCTTGCTTGGTTCTGGTTGTGTACTTTGGTACCACACCTTGTTACTTCAATGTTCTGGAGCTGATAAAGGACCATTCTTGTCAAAGCAAATTGTGTTAAATGGAAACGAGGCAGGAGCACTTCCCGTTATCGATGTTTTGTGAATGGATTAATAATCATCACAGCAGGAGGAGGGTGACAACAGAAGGCAAGCTAACATAGAGTCTTACATGTTCACTGTATAATGCAGTAAGCCCTGAAACAGATGTATGCATTCTTAATTTTTTTTTTTTCTAACCACCAAGAAACCCTTTATTGGGCACTCTTTGTGCGTTAATTGGCATAATGCTTGACACAGTGATCTGACAACAAATCTGAATGGAGAAAATCAAACAGGCAGGGTAAACATTTGTCGTATTAGTGGCATCTGCAAGGAGCCCTGTCACTTCAGGGTTCATTGTTTCCAGCACTGTCCTATTGCCCTTCCAAGTCGCCTCTAGTTGCCTCACCTACTATGAATATTTACATGACAAATCCATTTATGACAGGAAAGAAATACCTTCTGCCATTATTTAGTATTGAGTTAAGGCTCCCATTTCCATGAAAAATGTCTTCTAATTTTCCTTTAAAAACATTTGACCTACATCTGTCACTTACTACAGCTTCCATCAGTGAGCAAAGACAAATGCGGGGAAAGACAAGATATGCATGAGGAGTTCAAATGCTCTATGCGTAAAGCATATATTGTTAAAGCTGCATCAGAACTTCAAAGAACTGATCAATGCTTCTACTTTGTTGTAAGCTCACAGGATTAGGTATTCTTACCATTTTTTGCCAGTTCCATCGGTCTGGTTTTGCATTTCAGTGCACATCAACTGGTTGATCATATACATTGCATTTCAAAACACAGACATTGAACATGAATACTCCTGTTCGATGTGCATACATGCTGCAAAAAACCAGACCGTTTTTTCAAACATCCAGCGTATTTTTTTTATAATTGCTAAACAAATGCCCAACGACCCATCTCAGAATAACCAAGTGTTTATTTCTGTCATGTTTCATCTTCTCCTTGGTACAGCAAACATCAGTTGAGTCTATGTAATCATAGATGTTGTTCAGGGAAACAGAAGATTCAATTGGCATGCAACACATCAATATGATGACCAATTGAAACATGCAACAAATGGCATCTGTGATTTCTTTGATGTAATTGCTGCCTCACTGGCTGAACAAACACAAAGCAAAAGCCGCGATTTTACTCACGCCAATTGCAAATTAGATGTTCTCGAGGGCAGAATGTGCAACAACTTCAAATAAACTGATTGCCATGCAGACGCAGTGTCCATTTCAGACTGCTCCAAACCAAATTCCTTCCTGAGGATAGTTTTTATATTTCTTCCCTCTGTGTCCTCAATATCAGTTTGGTCTTCTCACCTGTTCCCCAGAATTCTTCTTCTAAAATGAACTATCCTTTAATGAATAAAGTCAATAAATTGAATTTTAATAGTACTTTCCAAGCCAACACATGATTGTGACATGCATCCTACAGCCAATATGTTACCCACTAAGTGCATTTTGGGGAGGGGGTAACTACGAGAAGAATGCTGGTGAGCAGGGGGTCATCATTGTGTAGTGAAGCAGTATAAAACAAAGATACAGCCAAATTGAGGGAGCCACTTTTCTTTATTATCTTTAAACTGGTTCAGATATAAAACTTGTCCATTTTTAATCGACCTGTATGTGACAGGCATTACACATTGAGAACAGAAAGTTATTTAATGCAATTATACTCTTGGCTGCTGATCTAACCTACCTAGATTTTGATGGGATTTTCAGCAATATTTTCATTTCTGGCAATTGAGTTGATACACTTAAAATTGGTAATCAGCTGGAAACCATGTACAAGTACATATAAACCAACCTTTTTGGGTCAAGAAGATGCAAAACAGAAAATGGAAAATTGTATTGCTGAAATCCGAAATTTCTTACATGACAACAAGCTGTGCAATAATGGAGATAAAACTGAACTTCTCCTGATTGGAGCACCAAACCAATTGAGGAAACTTCAAATAACATCTATCAATGTAGACAANCCGGACAACAGTAGTGCACACTGAACCACAATAAATAACTGTCCAAAACACTAGATCAGAACGAAAAGCGATTTTCACCTGTGCTGTCTTGTTGATGTTCACGCTTCGGCTGCCAGACGTGAAATGACTGGGATGACGTCACGAGTCGATAATATGTTTGTGCGCGGTGCATGCTGGGAAGGGCTTTCGGTCCTCCTTGTGTGAGCAGTGATGTGTGAAGTTTATTTGAGGCGTGAAGTTTAAAAGCTGATTGCTATTACTGTACTTAAATAGCATCAATTAATTTAGGCCCAACTGATTGTGTTCTTGTTTATCATTATTATACCTCGACCATGAAAGCAGGGCTGTCATTGGCTGAGAGCTGGTCACATATCAGTCATTATTTTAGTATATCATATGGCTAGCCGAAATACTCGCTCCTCATTGGCTGATAGCCGTGCAATATTCTACGATATTGCACGCTTGTTATTGCACGCTAATGAATTTTAACATGTAAAAGATTGGACGGACCTGAGAGGAAGCACCACATTTGAGTGCTGCTGCAGCCTCAAGCAGACAAGAAGTTTGTGTTTTTCAATTTTACAAAAAATTGCACTGCACGGCAACGGAAGCAGATAGGAAAATGCTGTTTGCGGCAAAAGATGCGTCTATTAAAGGGCTAGTCGGATATCAAGTTTTTGTTCTGGTTGTATTATTTCTTTCATCATAATAAAGCATTAAGTGGCCGAAAAACAGCATTTTTGCCGATTTTTTGGTGATTTTTTAGTGTTTAGAGGTCTAAAGTCTGCTATAAAGTTTCTCAAAAAAATCGAAAATTAAATCCATCATCAAGTATATCATTTTTGGACTCCAAGAGTGTGAACTTTTTTTGTGTGAGTTAAACAGTTATCGATTCCTGATGAGATACATTTTAAGTATGTGGTTAAAAAGAAACACAAATTAAGTCATGCAGCAGCACAGGATCGTTTTAGTAAAAAAAGCACAGCACTGGAAACGGATAGGAAAATTATTGTGATGGAAAAAAGATGCGTATATTAAAGGGCTAAGTGGATATCAACTTTTTGCACCGTTTATGTTATTTGTTTAATCAGATTAAAACATAATTGGCCGAGAAACAGCATTTTCCTCCCATTTTTCAGCGATTTTGTTGTGTTTAGAGGTCTTAAGTCAGCTATACCAAGTCTGATAAAAAATTTTTAAGAAGACCCACCATCAAGTATATTTTATAAATCATATATGGATTGCAAAAGTGTGAAACATTTTTTGTGGGTGAAGCAGTTATTGATTTTCGATGAGGTACATTTTAAACATGCAGGTAAAAAAAACACAAAAGAGTTTGGACGTCAGAATTACAGCCCTTCTCTTTGCTTTTGCCACAAGAAAACCATATGATATAACAGTTATTGCACATCACCTCGTGCAATATCAGTTTTTATGGCACCTCGGTGACTAATATTGCACTCGGGCTGCGCCCTCGTGCAATATTAGTCACCTCGGTGCCATAAAAACTGATATTGCACTCGGTGCTGTGCGATAACTGTATAATATTGACCAGGACTATTGCCCTCCAAAATTTGTTTTCCGAAAAAAAAAAAATTTCAGAATTTTTTTTTTTCGAAATTTTTTTTTTTTCCCGAAATTTTTTTTTTTCGAAATTTTTTTTTTCCGAAATTTTTTTTTCCGAATTTTTTTTTTTCCAAAATTTTTTTGTCCAAATTTTTTTTGTCCCAATTTTTTTCAAAATTTTTTTTTCCGAAATTTGTTTTTTCTAAAATGTTCTTTCCCTAAATGTTTTTTTTCAACATTTTTCCTTTCAAAATTTTCCATACATTTGCAATAGTGCAGGAAAATTATAAAATTAGGGCATTAATTAGTAAAGACCAAAAAAAACTCATCAAAACTAGTAATAATAGTGCAATGTAGGCTATGCGTCTGCTTATCTACCCTCCTGTGTGAATGGAAAACTATTTCTCTCGGCCTTCGGCCTCGTGAAATAGTTTTCACTTACACACCCTCTAGGGAAATAGATTTGACTAATGCCCTCGAAATCAGTCAATATTTGTATACTATAATACGGTTTCAAAATAAGAACAGTTAATTTGAGCTCCGCGAATCTATGGCATTGCCATCTACATATTATTTGGTCATTCTGGAAGTTAGAGAATGCGAATCATTGCAATCAATCAGTGAAAAAAAATCATAAGCCTTTTTTTAACAGGATTAAACAGTTTGCAACATTTTCGTTCTAAAAGTGCAGGCTGAAGAGCCAATGGGAATCAAGATATCGTCCTAGACCATTGATGTTGGTATGCAAAGTGAAGGTCTTTTTGAGAGCTTTCCAAACATGGCAATTAAAATGTTGTATGACTAATACTGACGAAGTTATAGAGAACCGCGGATTGGCGAAAATGGTCGAAACTTAAAAAAACATTGAAAATTCAAGGCCTTTGGGAGACCCCTTCCTCTTGTGGGATTTTCATAAAATTTAAACCGCATTGTTTTTGTGCCATTTCTCACAAAATAGGAGGGTGTGCGAATTGATATTGACAAAAAAAGTTTTTTGGACCACCCTAATCATCATACTTGGCAACATTGCAACAACCTTTTTTAGGAGTTCATTCATACTTTGCAAATTCTCCATTAGAAAAATGAATTTTTGTTCTGTAACTACCATAATATCCCATAAATATGTAATGATTACAAGCAAATGTGCCAAGATTGATGCAGATACGCCCTGCAATTTCTTAGGATTATGTCAAAATTTGGGGACCATAAGGGCGTATCTGACTTAAACAGGAAAGGTAATGAATTTCACTTCATAAAATCATATCAACAATGTAGAGATGTCATTTTTATATATGTGTACCAAAAATCGTTATTGAACTTCACTTAGTTTTGCTACAATTTAAAAAATGCAGAGACACCAAACTTCAAATGGCTCTCCTGAAAAATTGCAAAAACGTAGATACGCCCTAATGGTCCCAGGGTATCTAGCTTGTAGATACGCCCTAATGGTCCCCAAGGATCTAGCTTGCAGATACGCCCTAATGGTCCCCATGTATCGATCTATCAATGTAGACAATGTTGAAATCAAAACTGCCAACCATGTCCGCAGCTTAGGTGTGCTCTTTGACAAAAATATGACAATGGAGAAGCAGATCAACAAAATGTGTCGTACTGCATATTTCAATTTGAGAAACCCATCAAAACTATGAAAATACCTTGACAATAAAACAGTTAAAACTGCTCTCAGTGCTCTTGTCACTCCTCATTTAGACTATGGAAGTGGATTGTTGTATGGCACTGCAAGCAGATTGTTAAATAAACATCAGATTGCTCAGAACTCAGCAGTTCGATTAATTGAGAGATTGAAAAAGCATGACAGCGTTAGCCATAGCAGGAAACAACTGCACTGGTTACCAATCACAGCAAGAATTCAGTTCAAATTGATGACAACTACATGGAAAGCGCTAAACAATCAGACTCCACAATACATTCAAGAACTTGTTCAAATCAAATCTCAACAGGAGCATAACCTGAGAAGCAACCACAAGCTACTTTTAGCAGAACCTGCCCCATGCAACAAAAATAAGTTTGAAGATCGGGCATTTTCCTATGCAGCACCAAAGCTATGGAACAATTTGCCTGAAAAAGTGAGAACAGCACAGACATTAGAAAGCTTCAAGAAGAATCTGAAAACACATTTGTTTCAGAATTCCTACAACTGATTGATCTGAAAAAGCGCTGATGAGCAGTTTACTGAAATTAGCGCTTTATAAATCCATATTATTATTATCATTATTATTAATAAATATAACTTTGCATCTTCGAGCATAATAATGACTATTTCTGCAACTCTCCCAATAATATTGCTGCTTTTCTGTTCAAGTCAAGTGTTGACACTTCACAGGATTATATTGCTTCATGTGTGCAGATAGTTTCACTAGTTAACACATTCAGTAGACCTACGTGGTAAGTATTTCTTAAACCTTTCTTGTGAAAAACCTGAAAATGAGGCAGAAGGAGCACTTCTGGATGTAAAAATAGAAAGTAGGAGAGTCTCTTGATCCCTTAGCTAAACACATTTAAAACAAGGTGTTGCTTTATGGACACTTGCGCTCTCCGATTATTCAAAATTAATTCCATCAGGACCAACAAATTCTAGCAATATTCATGAAATGGTTTCAGAATGCTCTCTTAACGTAACCTTACTTCAGATGCGGTCAGCCTTGCCTTCCTATTCATGGCACGCTTTCAGGAACCGTTAAGGTGGAGTTTACATCTCCATTTCTGTTTCTGCCCTCTTCTCAAACTTCGGTTATTTTTTACCGTAATACACTCTACCACCATTAGATGTAAGGACAGATATGTTCAGTCTCATTTCCATTACAACTAATGCACAGCTCTGGATATATTTCTATTTGATTTGATATTCTGTGAAAACAATGACTTACCGTACTCACAACGTTTCCGTCTTTGTTTTATCTCATGGACAAATGATGCATCAAATGAATCTCTTCCACCTGTTTTTTTAATGTATTTCGTAAGCCTAACATGTAGGCTTAAGAAGTTAATTAAGTTTGTGAAATGAAACACACAGGTATCTTTGGTGACCTTGTTAACATTGGTCTAATTGTAACAGCAGAAATTTTTCAATATCATATTAATTGTCTTCGATTAACTTCAGCATTTGTAAACTCCTGATTACATGGTATGTGTCAAAAATCATGAGCATCATTATCATATTTCTAATTATGTGGCACAAAGTATAATAAGATCGGTAGACATTTTGGCTCTTTTGATTTCCATGCAGTTCGTAACATTACAGATGATTTCATATTTATAGACTTTTCTCAAATAACAAAATATTTAGCAAAATTTCTGGTCTGACATCAGAAAATCCTGTCAGGTGATTGGTAAAGTTGTCTATTGCGCGTCACTTTTTTTCAGCTCGCTTCAAGCAAGTGATGTTTGCTGGAAAAATGATATCATAATTTTGACCAATAGTATACAGCAAAGGCCAACTAGGTATTGTGGCAGTTGTTCACACACGTCAAACCGCAATCCACATGAACTCTTTCACTTCTTCATGAACAGTTGTATTTCACACTCCTGTGTACAACTGTTGATTGTTTCAATTGATATTAAATCAGTTTCAAGCTGACTCTGAATGGCTTCACATCTATTTACACTAAATTATCATGTCTTAACCAAAGCCACGAGCATTGTCTATGACATCAGTAAGGGACCATTCAGAATTTATGACTGGGTTGCTGGGGAGATAGGAGTTTGACCTGAGCGGGTACTACATGCTTCAAGTGGGACGGTACTGATTTTTACCTTCTGTCCAGAATCTATGTGCCCTACAGGCTGAATAGAATTTATGACTTGAGGGGAATTTGAGTTTTGATAGACGGAGCACCAATTTTTCACACATGTTTCAAGGGGGGTACTTATTACTCACAACATTCTAAGGGGGTATGAAACTTAAAAAAATAGAAGGGGACATACTAAAAATCCACATGGAATGTATTATGAGACGTACAATGAAGCATGAAACCAAGGGGGGTATAGATTTTTGATGGAAAGTTCCAATAAAACTCCCAAGAATCATAAATTCTGAATGGTCCCGCAGGACAGTATGGTAGCCCAGTGATGTGGTCAACATTCATAAGAAAATCCCAGTGGGAATCAGATCAAGGACCCCGTGAATGGTAGGCCATTGTCCTGCTGCCTGAGCTTAGTCCCTCTTCCTAGAAAATGTTGCATTCACAATTATACATGTTTATATTTTGAATAAAAATCATTGTATCGATCACCTGATCCTATCGTCTGTATGCACAACATTGGGCTTTCAGAATGCATGTACAGAAAATGTGTGAAACAAAAACTGAAACAAAGTGTGTAAAGATGGCAGCACTGTCCATGCAAAATTTGGCTGTCTGCTTGTGTAAGGATTCCACAAAAAAATCACTTTCGACATTGTAACGAAGTGCCATCCACTTCTTGCTTGACAAATAAATAGCATTAGACTTATTTGACTTATCTAGTATGGTTGACATATTAAAATATCATTATTAAGGCAGTAGTAATCCTATTTAGTTTCTTGTTTAGTTTCTTGTTTACTGCATATGACTGTTCCAAAACTTGATTTACCTCCCCGTGTGCTCAATTTCCATGGGTTTCAAACATGCTTTAAATCCTTCAAATGCAAAGGAACAATTGCTCATTAGTTCTCTAAATTAGTCATCTTGAATTCTTTGTGGCAAAATTTTATGCACAAAGCCTGAGAAATAAATCTATAAAGATGTTGTATCACTTCCTGTGGACAGATTGTCAGTAAAAATACAAGAGCAATGTGTTCCAGCAATACATGAGTTGCAACTGATTACAGGCGTGGTGTCTATTCTATTTACTGATCCTCTTGCTGGTGTATCAAGACACTCAGGAAAATAACTACAACAGCTTAAAACAAGACTTCAAACTGAAAGAAACATAACTTTACTACACATTCTGTTTGATATAATTGTTGATATTCAGACGATAATGAGTTAATACATTGATAATCCTACACGGTTTGCTAAACAATGCCAACTTTACTTGGTTCATAGTTGTCTTGTGTTACATAATTAAAATTAAAATTAAAAAAAAATTCACATAATTTTATTTATACTCGATAAAATTGTGCAGCAAGCATGCTAATGATCGAGAGAGAAAAATATTTGTACAAGTGATACAATATATACAGAAAGGAATATTTACAAATCAAAATTTTAGATTTAAAAATTAACTTACATACAAGACACTCAGGAAAATTGATTGTTTCAGTTTGCCAGACTGAAGAGGTAGGGAACTTTAAGTGGCAAATCCCAATACAACCTCCCAGGAGTTCATGTCAATGCCTTTGAATATTTATATAACAGTCAGTAATCCCTAGCTTTGTAGGCATGAGAAACTCTCACTTGAAACTGCTAAAGTCAGTCCCTGTTAGGAGATCAATGGCTTAAAATGCCATGGTCACCCATGTAAAACGCTATGTCACTTTTCAGGAGAGAGTGGTGTCATACCTGCTCTTAACCAATGAAAATTGCAAGAAAAATTATGTATTTTCTACCTGAAATGTCAACAAATATGAAATCATCTGTAATAGCCAGAATGTAATTTTGTTTTAAATGATCATCAGAAGTTCTCTCAAGGACAGTGCCACCCGTACTGTAAAATTTGAAATTTTGAGTCTCAGTCTTCTCAAATGATTGAATTATGATAATCTTTCCGTTTGTCATAACTTAAAACAACAAGCTGCATCAGCTCAAAGGAATTGTGCAACCATCTCAATCAATCATTTACGGTGACTCAAAAATCAAATTTTACAGTGTGTAAGTAAGTGAAACAGGTGATGTTTTGTCATTGGGTCAATGCTTAACGTTCTCAACTAAACAGAAAGACTAAACAAAGTTAAATACCCATAAACTCATTTTCTATTGTGATAAAAAAATGGTTTTTGGATTTGCAACCATCTCTCAGTCATTTGCCAGTAATATAACAATCTTTGAAGAGCTGCAAGTGGGTGATTCCAAAGTGAGAAGGCAAATTTAAATAGGATGAAATTGATGAATTCTCTTTTTACAATGACCTGAAAAACCTAACATAGTTCCCTGAACTTTAAGTCTTCATTAAAGGACATCTCTAACAATCAAGTGTTGCAGCTCTGGATGTGTAGAGTCCTACTGGAGCAATAAGCTGTGATCATTAATTTTGAACAAAAAGCCAAATTAATAGCAAAACAGCAGCATTTATGGTTCATCCTGCCGTCTCTCTGCACCTCCTAGAAAAAATAATAAAACTGGGTCAAGTGGACGTGACGTAACAGACTGGATAGGTCCATTGTTGTGAGAGTAATGACGTCATAAAAGCTGCAGTGATGAGCAGTGATCAGTTTGACAGCACCAAAGACGCAGCAGGCTACCTGATACCTTGCTATCTTTCCGTAAATTACATCTCCACCACCAACAAGTGGTATGAGAACTTACTGGGCTTAGTTATAAAATGTGATTCTTTCTTGGTCTTGAAAATTGAATTCGTGATCTTAGGCCTAGTAAGAGCTGTACGACAATGTGATGGGGTTTTAAACATTTGGCACATCTCATCAGTATGTAGGCCTATGCTATCATATATATATGGTCCTACAGTACAGGTGAAAAAAAACAAAACGAGCATATATATATATGCGTATCGGAAAAAGTGAGTTTTAGCAAAGTTCAGGGTTGTAATGTGGCGCATGCAAGGCTGCTGGGTGCGGGATGGCACAATATGCACCATGTGCCTAAATATGAGCCCATATAATATTATATACTGCATATTATAGGGCCTAGGCTAATGTTCACTCGTCTATATTTTAAGGACATAATTCATTAGGCTTACTTCTCTCATAGTCCTAATTGACAGCTATGAAAATAAAAAATGAGGTAGGCCTAGTGCATCAAATATCACATCTATAGGGCCTATACAGTATAGACTATACTAGGCCAATCATGATCTATAATCACCCAGCATTTTTGTGTTTATAATACGTGTAATTCTGCTATCACAGCAGAAATTGATCCTTTGAACTCTCTGACCCCATTGACCTTGAATACCAATCAAGTAGCCTGAAGTAGGCCTATGTTACGCATAGGCCTAATGGCTCATGGCAAGTTTTCATTCTGCTGCTGTGACTTGGCAAAAAAAAGAAGAAGAGAAAACAAAGGCCCATATATATATATATATATTGTAAAATGTTTACAATTTTTAGAAATTTAGTTGTAATGATGGTATTGAATAAGCATACAAAGTTGAGTTGGACAGATGACATTTTGGCAAGCCTGACGCCCCAGCCCCCCCAAAGAGGGGCGGGGGAGTTTGAACCCTCCAAACTCCCCTCCCCAAGGATCCGGTACTGCCTGCTGGCATAAATTGTATCCCACGGATTTGAGAAGTGCCAGTGCCAGTGGCACACTGACTATGTTTACTTTGCCAGTGCAATCATCACTTTCTTATAAGTCTTTCTAAATATCCACAGCCCTGCTGTCCAACATGTGAGGATCTTGGTATTATCTGACACAACATGCTTTTTTCAATTAAAATTCACCTATTTTTTTCCTGATTGAAATATTTATAAAAATGACCCAACATGTCAATAATTAATTGAACTATTCTACCCTCGTTCAAAGACAATTTATTGCAGGATAGTAGCACAGTAACACAGGCTTACACAGCCCACAGAGCCACAGAATGTGCGTCATTAATAACACAAGACTTCTCTATTTGATGGCGTCATGATCTATTTATAGATCAGTTTCTTCACCCAGTCTGTGACGTCACGTCTCATGCTTGATTCAGCCTCATTTTCATTCTGTGCCTGGACAGGCAGGAATTCTGCACTTAAAACAATGGTAGCACAGTAGTAGGGGTGAGAAAAATTTCGGGAACCACCTATTGTGCTCCATACATATCTATAGTGTCTACCTATGGCAAAAATTTGCCAACTTTTTCTGACAAGAGACCTACTTTAAATAATAAAACTATGGTCAAATCTTACCATGAAGCAGAATAATGTTCATAGATGAACTGGTGAGTAGCTATGTGGCAAGAGTGTGCTCGTTGATTAATGGGGTTTATCAATCTGTACACAAATAATAATTTATTAATATAATATGACGTGTTGATTTGCTGATCCCAATAGATACAAATACTTACTGGTTCAGACTGCCTTTTGGATTATTGAACACTTCTATGCACTCGCTTTTGACTGTGTGATATTTATTACCCAAGAACTGAGTGTTTTCCATAATGGAGGAACACAGCCTATATATGTAGAATACCAGATACAAAGAGCTGTGAGGTTGATAAAAGGGGTTGACTGATTGCTATTGTAGCAGGCCGTATGGACCCCTAGCCCTTCTTGGTATAACTCAGGGAGACGTGATGTGGCCAAGATGTTCCTCATCACAAGTGAGAAAATGGAAAGAGATTAGGGAGTCTATCAGGTTTGCACGGTGGTGTTATACTTTGTTAGTGCCTTTACACCTAGTTACTTCAGCAAGAGTCTTTAGCTTGTGAAAGACCACGCATGTCAAAGAAAATTGTGATATATGGGAAGAGGGGAGGGGTATACTTCCCGTTGAAGATTTTTGTGTATTGATCAGTAGTATCATTCTTAAAATTAAACTAATAGTGTCAAATTTTGGACAATTTTATGTTTACTGACTCAGGCTCAGGCTCAGAAAGTCAGATTCAATCATCAAGATCTCGATTTAGAGAAATACAGCTAAGAGTAGCAATGCTCTGTGTTTTTGTTTTTGCTTCCCTCTCATTTGTTTGTTTTGTTCCAATAATGCATTTTTTTTTATGTAGCCTTTTTTATTTGCATTTTGTTCATCTCAATCTTTCATTTTCAATTTATCGACCATCTCAACAGTTCAAAACAATACACAAATGTTTCACAACATTACAGCGTATCTGACATTACCATAAATAGAATTAGAACGATCTTTCAAATAGGTGCAGTAATCATAACAGAAACATACATCAATTACCAAGCTGAATAAATAAATGTAATTATAGAAAAGGAAGAAATAATAAGTAAATTATTTCAAAATTAGCGAAAAAGTGTGAAGGACAAAACAACAAGCAAAAAAAAAAAACAATGTACAGAAAACCTAGGCTTGGAGGCCAGTACTGCATTAAGTCGGATAAAAAGTGCTGAACTTTCATGAATTGTGTGCCACCAGATATCATCCAAGTTTATTATTTCATTATTTACAAGTAATTAGATATATCATATTTCAATTTCTAATTTTCGCTAACAACATAATTATATATATGATGAAGGGTGTTCAGAAAGTTCTGTGCCTCATCCAATATAACTGTTCTTCATCCAATTATACTCTATATTGGACTCCTTCCCATCCAATATTATATATAATATATGACCATCAAAGCACAGTTTCCCATGACTTCAGACACGCCATCTCAACACATTATAAGTCATAATTTGCAGTATGAAAGAGTATTTATTAAATCTTTATTGCCCTTTCCAACTTCTTCCAAAACATATCAAGACCACTTTCTTCCTTGGGGTATTCAATGTATGTCATAATTCGCAGGATCATTCGCAGAGTCTAGCACATTTTACCGACAGGAACTTCCTCCTTGAGAATGATAACAATGTGGTGCATGCCCTTCACTAGGGCCATGTGCATTTCAAAGATACACCACTGACTCTTCACAAATGCGGGGGTTACAACAAGAACAATCTTTCTGCTATTGGCGATTGCATGGGCAATGTTTTCTGCAATTGGAACGCCTCCCAAAAAGTCCTTCTGGTCAAGACACAGACTGAACCCACGTTTTACGGCGAGGTGATGATACAGATCGTTTGTCACCCAGTGTTCGTCGGAGTGGTCGTGGGCGTGAAGGCATCGAACTGCACTTGTTGGAGTAAGATGTCAACTTCGCCTTTCCTTTTGAGGGCTAGCCTGACCGATCTCCTTGCCTTGTAGATATACCACTTGACCTGCCACTGGAAGTGGTGGAGCAGGATGACTATTACCAACAGAACACAAAATAAGATCATAGGCATCAAAATATTCAGCAGTTTGTCTGTTGTCACCCTGCACTCCTCCGATATCTTGCTGATGTCAAGATCCACTATAGCTAAGGAGATGTTATTGTACACACATGGGATGAAATGTCTGTTGATGATGTCAACCTCCGTATTTTGGAACCAGCGGATCATGCCCAGAGCTGAACATGAGCATTCAAATCGATTACCTGTCAGGTTTAACGTTACCCCTTTGACACTGTGCGAGCGCAGTCTGTCCACTTGATCCATAAATGTGTCTGTTAAGTTGACTAGTGAACATTCAGAAAAATCCAGTGTTTCCAAATTCTTGTTATTTTGTAAGTAGAGCATCAGTCTAACAAGGGGATTGCCCCTGAAAGACACTGATTGAAGAGAAGACGAGCTACCTATTAGGTCGGTTGGCAAAACAGTCATCTGATTATAACTAAGATCAAGCCACCGGAGTTTGGATCCCCATCGCAGAGCCTTAGCAAGATCTGTGACGTCTATATGGTTTCTTTGCAAGTTGAGATAAACCAAACTAGGCAGATGATTAAGCTGATTGTTATTGATATAACTGACTCCACAGTTCTTCAAATTTAACCCTTGAAGTTTATGAAGACCGATTGTTAATGGTAAATTTGTCTTAAATTTTGAATAAGACAGATCAATATACAATACATTGTTGTCAGTGCGGACAGTGTATTTCTTTTCAGCCATACGTAGTGGTAGATGCCTTAAATAGCAAAAGTTAATTGAGGGTGGCAGGTACCGCCAAGCTCCTGTTGCATTTGAATTTTCGGGAAGCCAGTGTGTTTTGGCAACATTTTTATCTTTTGGACAATGTATCCAATTGGGGGGTTCAGGATAAACATCCAGAGAACTTCTGTAGTATCGTTCGTGGAACACATTATCTGGAAGATGCGATGATGATCTCATACTGATAGCCTCAATTTGCGTCTGCGGGAATTCTGCAGTACTGTAGTTTTTGCATCGTTCACATTTTGACGAAAACAGGTTAAAACCTAATTCAATATTCTTTAGTCTAGGAAGTTTCAATATAAATGTAGGATCAATCTTGACAAGGAATGTGTTTTGGAGAGAGAGAAGAGTGAGATTTGCAAAATTTGGTGAATCAAACAGGTCCTTGGTAAGCGCATTGAATTCTCCTGTATTATGGGAACCATCCAAAACTAATTTGGTCAACGTTGAGCGCTTCATGTTCTTTATTGCAGTGAAAGCTTCTCTCAATGAGAACGGAACGTTGAACAATAGTTTAAGTTCTTTCAGCTTTGTAAAGGGTTTCAGAGCACCTGCTGACATGGAAGATAACACATGTGAGATGATCAGTGTTTCAACAAATGAAGCTGTTGCCAGTGTATTTTCGGTCAAGTTTATTCGTACTTGATGGGAACTGATTTCAAGTGTCTTTAAGTGTTTTAAACCACTGAACTCCTTTCCAAGTGCAGCACTCCTATCAAGACCTATTGACAGTGTCTCCACTTTCTGCAAATGCTGTGTAAATGCTCTTTCAACGTCGTCCGGGTAAAGGAAATTCAATATGATATTAGTTGCATTGGTCAATGGATGAAATACTGCTGCAGGATATCGCTGAGCGCAATTATCACCACACCCGATCTTGAAATGTTCAACTGAACCAAGACCTGAAAAAGACAAACCACCAATCAGTGACGTGAAAAAGAACAAAACAATTTATTAATGCAAGACTGACCATTGGTTATGTCACAATTTCCCCTATGGTACGCGATAGTCATTTATACAAGTTATTGTTCATCATCATTAATGAATCATATTATTGTGTCTGATGTTAATCAAATTTTAAAATGTTGAGTCATTTCAACTGGCTGTAGCGATCATTCTATGATTTATTGTGTAAGAAAAGTATTCTGTGAACCAACCAATAAGCATAACGTTATTTGTTTGTGATAACTGAAGCACTATGTTTACATCAGATTCACTTTGTATGAGTTGCTCTGGCTAGTTTACTCAGTGTCCATGTAGCACTTGCAGCTTGTCTGATAGGTGCATAAGCAGTAGGCCTAAAACATCCTTCAAATCTGAGTGTTGAACGTAGGAAGCTGTGGAAAATGTAATATTCTTCTTCATGAGCAGTGAGCAGCATTGTTAAGAAGGCAGATACGATTAGCAGGTAGACACTAACACTGACTACCACCACTAGACACGTCAATAATTTTGCTTTGATGCACATTTTTGTGTCCGAGGTCGCCTCGGGCCTTTTGTCTTGATGCGGCTTCGTCAAGTGTAAACAATGGAAGTATGAAAGTTGTTATGATCCCTAAAACATTTTACAGGCGTAATGACAACTAAGAGTGATGCCTGCCAGTGGTTGCACTATTCGTAATGATACCCTACCTGGAATTTCATGTCTCTCCTCTTGAATATAAGATTGTATTTGGCCAAAATCATCTCAGATTGCAAGCAGCATTTGACATCCAGCACGTATTTGTTTTGCAAAAACTGGATAGTAATAATGGTAGTTTGGTTCTCCCTGGACTCCGAAGATGGAGGGGAGGGACATAAACAAAACTCCAGACTGCCCTGCCACCTACCAGGCAGAGGAACAAATTGACCGAGGACATGCCGCATGCATTGTATGCTATTTTTATGATATTCTAATCAGTTGTAGGCCATGTAATTCAGTTCCCAGCCAATTCCATGAACTGCATTTGCAACGTTTTGCTGTCCTGTTGCAGAAACTCATACTTGTTGAATTTTTTGTAAGCACTGGCACATCGTATTGAACAACATGACTTTGCTTTGCTTTGCTGGAGAAATGTTAATTTACACAATGTGATGAAGTATACTATATATAAATTTTATTCAACATTCAAATATAAAAAATGATACATATGTCAGAAATCTATATGTCAGAAATCATATGTCAGAAATCCCATTTCATTAGGCAATTTCTGGTTATTTCATTTTATTTTACACATTTAATGTATATATATATATGCACAGATGGAACTGTTGAATAAATCGAAAAAAAATTTAAAAAAAATTGGCATGGTGCTAAAAGAATTCAGAATTAAGAATTTATTCTGCTCTTCCCACTTCATTGCTCACGAAGAGGCACGGCAAAGATCGCCCAAGTACTACGAGGACCAAAATGGACAGCATTATCCATCCTAGCTATTCCTGTAACATGTTGCTTTACATAAGTCCTGGTTTTCCCTTACTTTAACCAAATTCTTTCACAGAACTTTGTTTGGAGGACTTCAAGGAACATTTACTTCAATGGGTCAGGTGTATGAATCAATGCTTTTGGTGAGCTTGGGAGTATTTTTTAAGGCTAATATTATTTCTTTTGTCAAATATTGTCAATCACAATAGAGAGGTCTCTCACAGCCAAAATTCATTGGCTTTAGTGGTTTCAGTATTATCTGCCCCAAGAAGCTGAACTTTCAGTTTCCATGGCAATCACTGAATGACTTTAAAAATGTCCAAATTGTCCAAAATTTTGGAAATCCATTCCAAATATGCTGAATGTTATCATGTGAAAAATTCATAGTTCTAGATTGAAAATAAGTGTCCATATAAAAAAAAAGTTCGAACTTTCTGAACGCCCCTCGTAGGTAAATACAATTTGAAAATTGAATATTATGGACATACGGTAAATGTAGATTTCAACTTCTGGATAGAGTTAATTCAAGAAGGATAGTTTTTGTTTGTCTGGAATCCCTCATTTTTACATCAAACTTTAAAAAGCTATTTGTTTAATTTTGTGACAATTTCAAATCAAGGGGAAATAGGGAATAGGTTACCCATACAGTAGTACTAAATAAAATGAGTAACTTCTCTGCCTGTAAAAGTTTCTCTTTTCAGATTTTTAAACTTCATAGAGGGCCTCAATCTGGAAGTTTCTCTTCTCAGATTTTTTACCGTCACATACCTCTGACAATTTCTCTAATCCATTTTTTAACTTAACGTAGGCCTACTTCTGAAAGTTTCTGTACTCATGCGGATATTTTAACTTCATATACCTGTGAAAGTTTCTCTAATCAATTTTTTTTTGCTTGCATGGCTCTAAAAGTTTCTTTACTCAGATATTTTAACTTCACACCTCTAAAAGCTCCCTACTTTTAACTTCACCTACCTGAAAGTTTTTGTTCTCAGATATTTAAACTTACATACCTCTGAAAGTTACTCCACTCAGATTTTTCAGCGGATTATGAGCAATATTCAGTTTCTTCAGAGACGTCATGTTCTCAAAGCTGCCATCAGGAATGGTCAAAATTTCATTGTTACTTAAATCCATGTCAGTTATACTGGGGTCCATCAGTGACATGGGTAATTCAGAGAACGAACATCTGTGACAATTCAAGGTAGTCCCAAATCTTCTGCAGCATTTTGATCCAGAATCAGACGCATCAAGCTTGAGTTGATCTATTCCCGTTGATCGCAGAATCCAAACCAGTATTTTGACCAACAGGAGAGCCATGATCTCCAAATCCACACCTCCCTTATCCTGCTTGTTTACTTGGCAAAATGACAAAATAAAATAACTTATTTTCCTTGAATATATGTTTCTATCTGTACTTCCTAGTAGCCCACCTAGTATAAATATACTATGAGACTCATTTTCTTTTCCGAAACCACTTTTTTGTAAACTGAGAGAATAACAAAGCTGGAGCCAGATATATTCAATTTATAGCTTCTCAGTTCAACCGACCAAACTTATTTTCTGTTTGGGGGAAAAAAGTTAAGCTCACTTACAATTTTTATTTAATTGACATCTATGAAAATTGAGATTGCAGCTTATTTTCGTACTGCCGATGAACCCAGTAAAAAGGGCCTTGAGAATATATGCGAAGCAAAAGGACAATTATGTCGGCCTTAATAGTTTTAAACATTTATGGACCTCATGCCGAAAATGAAGAACAATGGTCACAGTTGAAACAACTTGTACACTTTTCTCTGCATACTACTTCCTTGTAGTATCCAATCTAACAGCTATTTTTATTCTTATGGTACTTGTGTTGGGATAACTTTAATGCAAAATATTTCCACTTTAACTTCCTACTTCATTTACACTTACAAGTTAAAAGACATGGAAAAAGGATGATTGGGGCTTTACATAATTTATTTATGCATATTCGTAGCAGTGGCCTTGCTAGCGAGGGGCGGGATGGGGGCAATCTTAGGCAAACTTTTGCTGACATTTGCCTCAAAATAGGAGGAGAAGTTGGGAATTGGTAAGAAAAATGGGAAATGGAAAGAAAATGGAGAAATGGAAAAAAAACGGAGAAAGAGGAGCAATAAAAATAATTATACTGCATCCTCAATGGGTTTATCAGGTGTCCTCTTTTTTCAAAATGATTTCCCCTCTTTTTCTTCCTCGGTACGACATGTAAAATTCCCGCAATGTAACCAATGCCTTTGTGGCTATTTGTATTGAATGTGTGACTGATGGCAATTTTGCTGGCGTGCATTTCTGATTTTCGATCTTAGTTTCCGGCTTGTTGAAAACTATGCGATTTAGCAAAGGGTGGCTATCAGATGTCCAGTGTTGCCTTGAAACGTTTTTGATAAATGTTTTCTTTCCCTATTTTGGTGAAATAAGTGATTTTAAGTGATAACTCTAAGCGTCAACCCCCCCCCCCCCCCCTGAATATCTAACTATGATAACTAACTTTATAAGAGTGAGGTTTTGTGCTGTCATCAGGTTATCAATAATTTATTTGGAAATACAACTCAAAGCAACAATACTTTGTGTTTTTACTTTCCTCTCATTTATTCAGGGTGTTCAAATAATGCATGTCTTTTGGACTTTTTATTCACTTTTTGTTGATCACAACTTGCATAAGCTGCGGTAACCTAACGACTTTCTGTTTTAGTGTTATAGATACTGCTGCCATTTTAAGAAAAGCAACATTAACTCCAAAATAGATGGTCTTGAGTGCTGACGAGAAACTGAACACTGTCGAGACTTAGTGTGGTTATGAATCAATATTACTCCTATCATGACAATCATTGCTGATTTCTCTTTTATTTTATTTTAATTGCTGTTTCATCTTGGATTGAGTATCAAAAGACTTGTAGGACTAGATGAGGTTTTGTCTTATTTGCCTGCGCTTTTATTGTTGATCACCATTTGCATTACAAAAGCCATACAAAGCTGCGGTCAGCTAATGATTTCAGATGTGTTTGTTTTCTGTCAAAGCACAATTAAACGGGATATTTAGATGCGGCTATTTTCATTAACTCCCAAAAATAGATGCTCTGGAGCGCCAATGTGAAACTGAACGCTGTCAAGGTGTATTTATGAAATTGATATAACTCTTCAGACAATCTGTAGGTTTTCTTTAATTCTAAACCCTTATTTTCATTCTTGTCTTATCTTGGATTGAATATCAAAAGACATGTTGGCCCAGATGATATTGAGTCTAGAGTCTTTTCAATATTTTGGAATTGCCAGCCAGTTATGAAGACATAGCATTGTTTAGAATTCCCTGAGCACATTGAATGACAGGTTTGATTAAATTATACATCTTCTTATTATTCTGCCTCCCAGTTTGCAAATTCTTGATGTGACGTTGATTTTGGCGTGACGTCATTAATTGCCCAAACACTAGTGCAAAACGTACTGATTTTATTGGCAGCCTGTTCTGTCCATAATAACTGGTTCTCATGATCTAAATTATTTGTAGAAGGAAAAATTGTTTGAAAACCATCAGATTCCTGATTGAAATGCAAATAATATACAAGTGACTCAAGAACCTGGAAGGGATGCATTCTTCGAAATAGTCTAAAATGTATTATTTTAATGCACACCCAAGTGTTGACATGTGGTCTCTGTACTTCTTTTACCTGCAATGTAGTTATAACGTTGGGGGAGGGTTTGTCTGGTGCTAGCATGCTGGACTGCCAATTGCTCTGTCTAGAGTTCGTATAAAGCTCTTGCTGGGTCACCTGGACCTATGTTGGACGGCTGTTTAAAACACCTTCACCTCATTTGGAAGCATGTCCTCCTCCTGTCCTAATTAGCCTACCAAGGGCATAAATACAGGACATAAAGACCTAATCATCCATCCATCAATGTAATTTTATCCACATCATGGATCAAGGCAAATTGCAAACTTACAAAGGAAAATGTCTGTGCTTCTTCATCACCACCTGAATTTGCTGCCAACTTTGAAGTGCAAGTAAGTTATGACATATATTTTAATCATACACTACCCTCCAAAAGTTTGAATACACCAGAAAAAGTTAGTTTTCTTTCAAAAATATCTCATCTTCAGCACAATTTTTGTTTTATATTTACAGCAAACATTGTTGAAATTCTCATTCAGGCCATATGGTATCCATATTTCATGATTTTAGATCATTTTGGTATAAATTAGCATAAATTTCTTTATATCCGATTTTGTCATTTTCTATGAAAAGCCATGAAAGCCCAGTTATCTTCCATATTTATGACATTTTATCATTTTTTAACATTTCCACTGGTTTGTGATGATTTTACAAGTAGTCTCAGACCAGAAAATGGCCGTTGAAAATCCGACAAAAAATACTGATTTTGGCTAGTTTTGGGTCAAATCAATGCTGAAACAGCTCAAATAAAATAATTATCACTTGAGAAGATACATTCTATGATTATACTTCATGGTGACCCGAAATTTTCTAAATTTTGTATTTTTGAGTGGTCAATGTCCAATTTTTGGGGTTTAAAATAACTGTTACGAACAACTGTGGAAACACTTAAATATGATTAAATTTCATAAACCTAGAAGATAACTGGGCTGTGATAATTTTTTATAAAATACCAAAATTTGGGATATCGAGAAACGCCATAAATTTCAACCAAAATGACCTAAAATTACAAAATAGAGGCAACTTCTGGCTTCAATGTGCAATCTTATAATGCTTGATGTAAATGTAAAACAAAAATTCCATTCAAAATCAATTATTTTTAAAAGAAACCTCATTTTTTCAGGTGTTTCATACAAAATTGTATCTTTTACAGAAATTCGCACTGATGTAGACTATTGGACATGTGGAACAAGCGATTTGTCTCTGTATGATGTATGGTAGAAAACCACTCATCTGTAACTGATTTCCATTTAGTTTTCTGTCAACAAGGCAGTTTGTCCAATCCACACAGACCGAAACAAACTACATTTTTGATTGGTTGTCATTCTTGAATATAATTTTTCCACAAAAATTTTAATATCATATCCACTCTTATGTCAGACTTACCACCAAATTCTGAACTTATATGAGCACAGGAAAGCAGAAAAGAAGACAAGTGACTCTCCTCTTTTTCTGTACATACTTGTAATTGATCTGCCATAAAAGAAATTGTTTGGATATTTTTTTTCAAGTTAAAGTTACCATTTATTACAAATACGGGAAGGTGATCTGAAATACATCAGAAAAAAATTCCTTGATGACAATTTCTAATATCATTTGTAAATATATTGTCAATGAGTGTCATTGAATCTTCTATCACTTGTAGGTTTACTAATAGTTTTGTCAATGAGTGTCATTGAATCTTCTATCACTTGTAGGTTTACTAATAGTTTTGTCAATGAGTGTCATTGAATCTTCTATCACTTGTAGGTTTACTAATAGTTTTGTCAATGAGTGTCATTGAATCTTCTATCACTTGTAGGTTTACTAATAGTTTTGTCAATGAGTGTCATTGAATCTTCTATCACTTGTAGGTTTACTAATAGTTTTGTCAATGAGTGTCATTGAATCTTCTATCACTTGTAGGTTTACTAATAGTTTTGTCAATGAGTGTCATTGAATCTTCTATCACTTGTAGGTTTACTAATAGTTTTGTCAATGAGTGTCATTGAATCTTCTATCACTTGTAGGTTTACTAATAGTTGGAAAAGGACCATGAGAATACAAGATTCTAGAAATTCAGAAGACTGCAATACATATGACTCCGATAATACTCGATGAGTCTGCTGTCACAGTCCTCGTCATATTTACGTAGCATCTCATTCTCAAGATCCTTCTATGCTGTTGAACGGTGATGTCAGAGATGACTCTATTCTAGCATTGCAATATATGTAAATTAACCACAAGCTATGGTGTCATTTTAAACTGGTTCAGATTCCCCGGCTTCTAGGCATCGCCTGAATTGACTATCATAATTTCAACTCAATGTCAGAGTGAAAATTTGGTCCGGGAAAACCCATCAATCTCGAAATCAGAAACTTTTTCTGTGAAAAGTTAAATATCTGTGTTTGGAGGACGGTATGTCTACCCAATTAACAAGGAAGTCATTTTCGAAACCACAATTTTCCGTCGGAATTTCTATGAAAAGAATATCAATGAAAAACACAAGTCTAAAGTCTTCCCTGATGGAAGAACCAATATTTTCCTGAGCAAAGAGTGAAACCCCTCCTCCTCTCTTGTCCTTCCAGATTCTCTTACATACTGGGTATGCATTACAAAAGCCATGAAAAGCTGGGGTCACCTAATGACTTTCTGAAGTGTTTGTTTTCGGTCCAAGCAAAATTAACATACATAGGCTGAGCAGTAGGGTGTTTCACGCAGGAGCCCCAAATGTTTTCTGATCCAGCTTGACCTTGGTCTGGTATTGCAGTTTATATAGTAGGCCTAAAAGTTACGTGTAAAATATTGGCCCTTTCTGTAAATATTTACCTGCACTAGAATTCACTTGCAGTTTATAATTTAATTCCCGATTGGGGAAATTGCAAAAATTAAATGCTAAATTACAAAGATCAATGAAGGAATCAATATTTTTTCTCAATGTATAATTTTTGAGTAAGTTTTGGGAGGGCAATTCAAATCTGGCATCAGCCGTGTTACAGCAGGACCTAGGAATGTTGAATTTCCTAAAATTCTGTCATTTTTTTCTCAGATTTGCACAAATTCGCAGTTTCGTAGTTGGAGTAATACAAAAATATGTTTAGACGCCAACAGTCATTTCCAGAAATTTAAAGCAACATTAACTCAAAAATAAACTACCCTGAATTCCAATGTAAAACTGAACATTCACCAAGATCTTCTAATGAAAAAATTTCTTAAATTTTGTTAAGATATCTACTAGTATTTATTTAACCCATTTTCATAATAGTAGTCTTTTTTTCCTAGGACATGTATTCTAATTGGAAAAGTGCTATAATAAAAAAACTTATTTGTAAACATCACTTCCCCATAGAATAACACGTCGAAGAAAAAGAATTAACATTCAGTCGCAGCATATACAATTATGAAATCATCTGTAAATGAAAAATGTAACTTGTGAATTTCAACAAATATGATTGTTTTCTTGATGTACATGTAATAACATGTCTTCTATCAGGTTTCCTTTTTTTAAAAAATAATTTGCAATAATTCGCGTGAAAATGCTTGAAAAAAATGATAGGTAGATATAGATATATATACAGATATATATACAGATAGATAGAAAGATAGATGGGTAGATAGATAGATAGATTTTATTTGTTTGACACATAAATTTATAAGTATTATGATCATAAGCTACAATGTATGGCCTAACACCTTCTGGTGTATCACTGACTGTATCTGACACAAAGGAAATACATTTTACGTCTATTTTACATTTTTGTATGACAAACCTTTCAAAACTTACTGAGATTGACATGACATGAGATCAACACCCACTCTTCATTAAGTGCACACGCAACACATAATAGCAGTCAAGCAAACTTAATGAGCTTCATGAACATGAAGAGAAGACAAACTTTATATTAGAAAGGAAAAGTATATACTCCCAATACAACCACATTTTATGAAACCATTTTCAACATGTCTCATCTAGTTTGCAGTTGTGTTTCACGACTTCTAAGAAAAACCTTCACGGCGAGGAGAAAAATAATTAAAGTTATTATAAAAGGTTATGACTTCAGACGTGCCATCTTATCACATTATAAGTCATAATTTGCAGTATGGAAGAGTATTCATTAATTTTTTATTGCCCTTTCCAGCTTCTTCCAAAACATATCAAGACCACTTTCTTCCTTGGGGTATTCAATGTAAGTCATAATTCGCAGGATCATTCGCAGAGTCTTGCACATTTTACCGACAGGAACTTCCTCCTTGAGAATGATAACAATGTGGTGCATGCCCTTGACTAGGGCCATGTGCATTTCAAAGATACACCACTGACTCTTCACAAATGCAGGGGTTACAACAAGAACAATCTTTCTGCTATTGGCAATTGCATGGGCAATGTTTTCTGTGATGGGAACACCTCCCAAGAAGTCCTTCTGGCCAAGACACACACTGAACCCACGGTTTACGGCAAGGAAATCGTAGAGGTCATTTGTCACCCAATGTTCGTCGGAGTGGTCGTGGGCGATAAAGGCATCAAACTGCACTTGTTGTAGTAAAATGTCAGCTTCATCCTTCCTTGTGAGGGCAAGCCTGATGGATCTCCTTGCCTTGTAGATATACCACTTGACCTGCCACTGGAAGTGGTGGAGCAGGATGACTACTACCAACAGAAAACAGAATAAGAGCAAAGGCATTAAGATGATTAGCAGTTTGTTGGTTGCAACCCTGCACTCTTCTGATATTTTGCTGATGTCAAGATCCACTATAGCAGTGGAGATGTTATTATACACACATGGGATGAAATGTCTGTTGATGATGTCAACCTCCGTACTTTGGAACCAGCGGATCATGCCCAAAGCTGAACATGAGCATTCAAATCGATTACCTGTCAGGTTTAACGTTACCCCATTGACACTGTGAGAGTGTAGACTGTCCACCTGAATCATGAATGTGTCAGTTAAGTTGACGAGTGAACATTCAGAAAAATCCAGTGTTTCCAAATTCTTGTTATTTTGTAAGTGGAGCATCAGTCTAATAAGGGGATTGCCCCTGAAAGACACTGATTGAAGAGAAGACAAGCTACCTATTAGGTCGGTTGGTAAAAATGTCATCTGATTATAACTGAGGTCAAGCCACCGGAGTTTGGATCCCCCTCGGAGGGTCTTAGCAAGATCTGTGACATCTAAAATGTTTCTTTGCAAGTTGACATAAATCAAACTAGGCAAATGATGAAGCTGATTGCTATTGATATAACTGACTCCACAGTTCTTCAAATTTAACCCTTGAAGTTTATGAAGACCAATTATTAATGGTAAATTTGTCTTTAATTTTGAATGAGACAGATCAATATACAATACATTGTTGTCAGTGCGGACAGTGTATTTCTTTTCAGCCATACGTAGTGGTAGATGCCTTAAATAGCAAAAGTGAATTGAGGGTGGCAGGTACCGCCAAGCTCCTGTTGCATTTGAATTTTCGGGAAGCCAGTGTGTTTTGGCAACATTTTTATCTTTTGGACGATGTATCCAATTGGGGGGTTCAGGATAAACATCCAGAGAACTTCTGTAGTATCGTTCGTGGAACACATTATCTGGAAGATGAGATGATGATCTCATACTAATAGCCTCAATTTGCGTCTGCGGGAATATTGCGTTACTGTAGTTATTGCTTCGTTCAAATTGTGACAAAAACAGGTTAAAACCTAATTCAATATTCTTAAGTCTGGGAAGTTTCAATAAAAATGTAGGATCAATCTTGACAAGGAATGTGTTTTGGAGAGAGAGAAGAGTGAGATTTGCAAAATTTGGTGAATCAAAGAGGTCCTTGGTAAGCGCATTGAATTCTCCTGTATTATGGGAACCATCCAATACTAATTTGGTCAACGTTGAGCGCTTCATGTTCTTTATTGCAGTGAAAGCCTCTCTCAATGAGAACGGAACATTGAACAATAGTTTAAGTTCTTTCAGCTTTGTAAAGGGTTTCAGAGCAGCTGTTGACATAGATGATAACACACGCGAGATGATCAGGGTTTCAACGAATGAAGCTGTTGCCAGTGTGTTTTCGGTCAAGCCTATTCGTACATGAAAACAACTGATTTCAAGTTTTTTTAAGTGTTTTAAACCACTGAACTCCTTTCCAAGTGCAGCACCCCTACTAAGACAAATTGACAGTGTCTCAACTTTCTGCAAATGCTGTGTAAATGTTCGTTCAACGTGGTCTGGGTAAAGGAAATGCAGTATGATATTAGTTACATTGGTCAATGGATGAAATACTGCAGCAGGGTATCGCTGAGGGTCATTATCACCACACCCGATCTTGAAAAGTTCAACGGAACCAAGACCTGAAAAAGAGAAACCACCAATCAGTGACGTGAGAAATAACAAAACAACTTATTAATACTGACTGACCATTGGTTATGTCACAATTTTTCCTATGTTTGGTCAATAGTCACCTATACCAGCTATTTGCAAACATTTAGGTGCAGCCAGGCATGACTGATCTACATGGCTTCACAATTAAGCTCATAGGCGTACGGCGCGCGCGATTTTTGGGGGGCGAGCGACATTTGCCCGAATTTCACGATCTACGTTTATAAACATTTCAAATTAAATTGCCTGGAAATCATTATTTTCAGTAGTTTTTATTTAATCATCTGCCCGAATTTTTTAGCCTTTTTGCCCGAATCTTACTGTTTCCCAAACTTTTTGGGGGGCGATCGCCCCCCCCCCGATACGCCTATGATTCAGAAAAGTGTTTAACGGGAAATTGATAATTTTGTTTAAGCTATTCCTTATACAGTGGTCCCTGCAATAAACGACCTCTTAATAAGCGACCACACCCTTTATACGACAATAAAGCCTCTGCATCAACGTTTCTCTTCATAAATATCACCCCAATATGCGACCAACTTGTCTAACGCGACCAACGACCACTTTTTTGGTCAGATTTGGTCAAATTCATCCTCATATGCGACCAAGAAGAGACCAGAAACGATCAAAATGCGGCAAAGAAGCCTCGATGTTATGTGCAGTTTGTGCATTGTGATTGATTGCTGACAATTGAATCTATTTTGTAACAGAATTGCGTGTTTTCAATATATATAATTGAGTGAGTTTAATTGATTGTAAAGCCTTAAATTACCTAAGAAGAGCCCTGCATTGCTTGATTTGTAAACAAAGCAGGACTTTTCAACAGCATGAAAAAAAAAGGTTGTTTACATATTTGAAGGAATCTATCTTCACATACTGAGCAGAGAATGACAGTAAAGTAAATTTTGTTGTTAGAATAGATTAAATATGACTCTAATCCCTCTTTTTGATATTGTTTTATTTTGGCGACATACTAACTTTAAAAAGCCGTTTGTTTTTGTGACAATGTTAAGACAAGACGGAAATACGGGATACTTTCTCTACGCAGATTTTTTAACTTCACATACCTCTGAACGTTTCTTCACTCAGATTTTTCAGTGGATTGTCAGCAACATTCAGTTTCTTCAGAGATGTCATGTGGTCAAAGCTGCCATCAGGAATGGTCTGAATACCATTGTCACTTAAGTCCAAGTCAGTTATACTGGGATCCATCAGTGACATGGGTAATTCATATAATGAACATCTGTGACAATTCAAGGTAGTCCCAATTCTTCTGCAGCATTTTGATCCAGAATCAGACGCATCAAGCTTGAGTTGATCTATTCCCATTGAAAGCTGAATCCAAACCAGTATTTTGACCAACAAGAGAGCCATGATCTCCAAATCCAAATCTCCCTTCTCCTGCTTGTTTGCTTGGAAAAATGACAAAATAAAATAGCAAATTTTCCTTGAATATATGTTTCTATCTGTACTTCCTTGTAGCCTAACTAGTATACAGTGGCACCAGCGTTGTAAGACCCAGTGGTGGGTAAGTTAACAAAAAAGTTAGCTGAGTTGACAGTTAATAAGTTGTTCAAATCATTAGCTAAGTTAAGGTTAATAAGTTTGATTCTTTGAAAGGTTAACTGAAGTTAAATTAAAAAAGTTAAATTAATAATTGTTTTACTTCGATAAAAACAATATATGTGCAAATATTCGCAGCAGGTACCAGAATAAGGCTCTTCTGTCTCTAAAAGAGGCACAGGTTAAATTTCCAGAGGGAAAAACTCAAACAATGTCTGTCTGGATTTCACTATTTAGTTATCTTTGGTCTACACAAGTCTTTTTTTATGGAAAAATGTGTCTTTTTGCTACTTTTTAAAATGTAAATTAGTATTAACAGACTTAAATTATTAACTAACATACTCGTCATTAAGTATCAAAAGTTATTAACTTCCATCGACATGAAAAAAAATTCAACTTAATAGTTACTAAATTTGTTAGCTTCATTATTAACGGATTAACGATCAACGAGTTAATGCCCACCACTGGTAAGAGCCCCTGTTGTAAGACCAACTTGCCTTATGTGACCGCCTTCCTCCCACACTAAGTAGTATTTTTAGTGCATTTTAAATCCCGACGAGAGACCGCACCCCCACGAGAGACCGCTTCATAATCACAGAAGGAGCGGTCTTATAACGCAGGGACGGCTGTACATATACTGTGAGACTCATTTACACTCTTCCAAAACTGCTTTTTTTGGAACTGAGCTTGAACCAGACATATTTAATTTATAGCTTCTCAGATCAACCGACCCAACATATTTTCTGTTTGGGGGAAAAAGGTAGAGCTCACCCGTAATTTTCATTTCAATCGACGTTTAGAAAAATTAAGATACCTCTTTTTCTGCCCGCCGACCGACCCAGGCTCAAATAGGTGCCTTGAGAAGATCTGAGACGGTAGAGGTTAACTATGTCAGAGTGTTTTTAAAATTTTTATGAACCACATGCCACGCCTGACGAGCAGTGGACACAGTTGAAATACCTTGTACACATTTCTTTGCAGGCTACTTCCTTGTCTTATTTACAGTTTTAGCTAATTTTATTCTTATGGTGTGTTGTGTTCACTTTCGAAAGGAAAAATATTTTTAGTGTAACTTCCTGCTTCTTTTACACTTACAAGTCATATATGGGTGGATGATCGGGGCTTTACATCATTTATTTTTGCATTTTCGTAGCATTAGCCTTGCTAACGGGGAGAAGGGCGGTGAGGGCCATCTTAGGCAAACTTTAGCATAAATTCTTGAATTCTAAACCCTTATTTTCATTCCTGTCTAATCTTGGATCGAATATCAGGCATGTTGGCCTACATGATATTTAGTCTGGTGTCTTTTCAATCTTTTGGAATTGCCAGCCAGTTATGAAGACAGAGCATGTTTAAAATTCCCTTAGCACATTGAGTGACAGGTTTGATGAAATTTGGTTCCAATTATTCTGCTTTGCAGTGAAACTTTGCAAATTCTTGATATGATGTTGATTTAAACGTGACATCATTAATTGCCCAAACACTAGTGGAATGCAAAGTTGCTGATTTTCTTGGCAGCCTGTTCTGTCCATATTAACAGGTTCTCATGAGGTGAATTAGTTGTAGAAGGCAAACTATTTTAACATCCAGATTCCCTTGCAATGAACGTCACGTTCCTGATTGAAATGCAAATCTTCATGTCAGGAATCAGGAATGAAATGAATTTGTTCTTGCACATTACCCTGGACTCTGCAAAATCCGGCCATATACTATGTATTTTTAGAATAAAAGCACATTTCTGAAAATTTTAGATGTATTAACATCATTATGAGCATGAATAATACAGCATGCATAGCTATTGTTGTGAGTTTCTGATAATAATTTAAAGCAACACCCATTCAAACTTATTGCTTTGTTGTATAGACCTTCTTTGGTCATAATGAATAATTTTTATAAAAAACAGGTAGAATACCCAAAATAACGACATAAAATTCCTGTGCTACAAGCCTCATATGAGTAATATTGCAAACATCTTAAAATTGATAAACTGATGTACAGTTTATAATAAACTGCCAATGGTCAAATGTCCTCTGCTAAAATCTATGCACAACAACACAGATAGGACCAACTCCCAAAATGGCCATTAGACAACACACCAATACACATAAATTTATTTATACGACAACTCACATAAGGCTATCACATTACATTTGTAATATATGGCAGCATAAGGCCACTTTCTCTGGTCATTATGGTTGTATTGCCCCGAAGAAATGTGATACTGTCATGTGTCATTGCTCTTGTCATTTCACATTGTGCTAAAGTCTAACGGGTGCCATGTGTCCCCAAATGGGTCATTGGTTGGACATGTTAATCCACAACCATACATGGTTCAAAGGAGCAACTGAATCAATCAACTAATTTCTGTGAGATTACAGTAGAACTGGCAGTTATGGTATTCTACAATAAAACCGTGTCAAGTTGGGAAGTAAGGGAAAGTTGGCAACCTATTTGAACTCTATATGTTTGGACTGAATTTAGTATATTTTCAAATTAAATTTTAAAATTTATTTAATTATATCTAAAATTTTATCATAATTGTATGTGTACCCTGAGTACGAATAAACATGATACTAATAATAATAACCCACTTAATGGCAGAAATACCAACTTTCGTCGCTGACATAAGTTTCTTTGGGAAAGTTGCCACCTGCATTAAGTAAAACTTGCAATAAATGGAAAACAAGCTTAGCTTTATTCAAAAAGCCATTAAAGCAAAACTATTTGACACTTGTACAAAACAAGTAATATGCATATGATACTAAGCCCAGGGCAATTGCTCTCAAAGAAGCATCTCTCCAGGCATCATCCATTGGTGACCTTTGACCTCAGCAAATACCCAACAGCAAGCTGGGATGACTATGATATTCTCTAAGTCAGAAAGATTAAGCACAAGCTGTCTGAAGTGATGAACGACCAAGGAGCCAGGTACCAAACAGGCAATGATTTCCCCTTTAATAAAGTTTTGCAGTGTACATCAACTTTTTAGCCAAGTCTGCCTGTCTTAGTATAGACAATATAAGCTGGAGGGATGGCTTAGGCAAGTGGGAAGTTTTCTTGCAGTCTTGAAATAATAGACGGCTGAGAAGCTCTGAGAGCTTTAAGGTAGCAAAGTTGATTGTTATAAAACAAGCCTCACTCTGGTACATAATGTGGTGACATCACTTACCACCAGGGGAGCTGCTGTGTTGTTTGCAAAACATGGCAGTGTGTTTGTTTGCTTTAATTGGCCAAAAGGTATTGAACAACACCACTTGACTGTATGATGGAAACCGTTGAGAAAACAATGCTGTGACAACAACGACTTGTGACTTTGAGTTTGCAATAAGGCTGTTACCACTGCAAAGCATGCGCGGTGTCTTGTTGGTATTATCTTTACTGGCATAGCACTTGACTGGGGTAACCATTTTGACCTCTGACCCTAGGTTAATGAACCTCTCCGTGGCTAATGGTTTTTAGTTAATGTGGAGCAGTTATGAGTGATGGGGGAGCTACTGAACCGGAAGAATGGAACTGAAAATGGGATCTTAAGGATTCCAAAACTGGAATCTTGCAAGGAAGGGCAAATCAGCAAGTACCATTCACCATAAATAGAATAGAGTGTAACTAATTGCTCTACTTGACTGCATTGCACCCAGGCCAGTCAATTGTATCTTACTCAAGACATAGTTCCCCCGTGGCCTAATTGGTAAGTGCGCTTGTCCACTGGCTTTGAGGGCGTGGGTTCAAATCTCACCCCGGGAACTCACTTTAGTCCGAGCCCATGGGACATTAAATGGAGCCGGGTTGTATCCAGTATTCTATGCTGGGGCAACTGAAAGACCCTGGGCATCCCTGAATTAATAGGGTATGTGCCAGACTCACAGTCTTCTCATCTCATCATCATACGGCGATCGCCTGCCTCGATATAGCCCACTAAGGTGCTGCAGAGGCGTAAAACACAAACAAACAAACAAACAAACAAACTTACTCAAGACATTGGTCCATAATTAACAATAATTCTCATTCAACAAAGCAGCTTACATCCCCAGGTTTGACAAACTGAGGAAACCAAATTGAAACAATCAGTCATAGATATTTTCTGCTAGTTTTTATAGCAGTATACAGCACAATTATGAATAGATTAATTATGCTGTAACTGGGATTGTGGCCTACTCAGAACCTCCACAGCTCATCAGAATCAACAAAGACTTGGGATTTAACCAGTTAGCCACTCCATAATTCTGCAACATCTACAATTCTATATATTGTCAAAGCCAATCAACAGAGTCCTCCTCTCCCCCCTGGACCACTCGGACGGAAATAACTTTTCGAAGAAAACATGAGACAACGCGGGACCGTGAATGCTGGAACAACACCTAGGTGAGTTGCGGGGCCAAAACCCCACCCACGTCACCCCCTGGACTACCATGTCTGGATACTCCACTGGTTTTGTACCTTTTCTCCACAACAATGAAATCAGACAGGACAGCTTTGGACCACCTTTTAATTTGGGCTATTTACCTTCATTTGTGGAGATGAATAAAACGAAGGCACGAGAGTAAGAACAATCACCTGTCAACGTGTGTTAGTGTAATTATAAGTTTACAGCCAATTGCTTCTTTTGCATGAGCTGTCCACTGGGCCCTGAGGCAGCACAAGCTTTAATCAAAGTTGCAGAGAGGAATTAGCCTAACCGGGTGACCTTGAGTGACACCATCTTGAAAGTGATTCATCCCACATCCTGATTTCTTCAACCGCTATTTCATTGGAATGGCATTTGGCTGAGGAAGTACAAAGTTAACGGAGATATAGAATGTACTGGATGCTACTTTAAAATTCAGCAGCAATTGCTTGTATGACAATTACATATTTGGAAGTACAGTAAAACTCAAAATAAAATATGATTACCCCAGCAGGAAGGAAGAATCAGCCACTACTTTCCCCTTTCACACCTTTTGGCTCCCTACAAATCCCTTCCTACTTTTTCCTACTTGAAACTACCTGTTAAAATTACATTTAATTCACATTCAGCCAACACAAATTCAAACTTCATCACCCCCATTTTGTTTAACTTTTTGATATTGTGTCCCTTTGATAAGTACAATTTCATTCATAGCTTTTTTAATAGAGTTCTTAATGTGGGCTAAGGTTGTGATGAGGAGTCAAAGGTAGTTGTAAGGAGATTTGGGGTGGAGAGGAGAAAGGAGGGCAAAATAGGAAAACAGAGGACTTCTGACAGGAAATTTTCCTACTTTATTTTGGATTGTACTGTACATTTTATCCAGTAAATTGCGCACAAAACAAAACATGTGTCAAGATTGCGCTGGCAAATTAATGTCAGCAGATCTCCAAATATTGTGCAAATAGCAACTAAAGGCATATAAGAACATAAAAATGAATAGGTAAAGTAATGAAAATTGACATATAGGTCTGCCTGTTCAACAGGTACAGGCATAAAGACTTGGTATTAAGTTAATTCAATACTGTAATTAAGTTGCAGATGATTATGGATAAACACAAATTACACCCAGAGTGCTTTATCTTCTACACAGTGGAGCAACACAGTCTTATCGTGATCCTGTAGGGTATGAGAAACAAGGGGTTATGATGAGAAGTGTGACAAAAGGGGCAGACTGATTGCTACTGTTGCAAGTTGTATGAGCAGGAGCTCTTCTTCTCATAATTCAGGGAAGCATGACGTTGTCAAGCTGTTCCTCATCACTCTAAAAAATGTCGGGACAAAATTGGGTTTTTTAGATTCAAAATGGTTTTTTGAAAAACCAAATTTCAATGCAAAAAACCAAACTGAATTTTTTTAAAAATCCATTTTGGTTTTGCATTGAAATTTGGTTTTTCAAAAAACCATTTTGAATCTAAAAAACCAATTTTGTCCCGACATTTTTTAGAGTGATCACACGTAATAATGGAAATAGTTTAGTCAAGGATGATATGCTGCATCATAGAATAATATGTGAATTGAAAATAATCATATCATTTTATACATTTTGTACACTTAAAAATCATAAAAAATGTAACAACATAGGGTACCGTTATGAACATAGTTAAAATCGAATTACCAAATACTTATTTGAAACATGAAGAATATATGTTTTTGTAGAAATAATGCCGAAGTATCTAAATCCTTTGTGTAAATATAATATGTTATCCCATATCTAGCAAACTTTTGTCCCTGATACTGAGTTTTTCCCAGGTATATATACCAAATCAGAGAGGGAAATAAGTGAGTATTGAGAGGGACAAATATCAGTACACCCAATCAGAGCTCTTCAATAAATTAGCTTAGAGGGATATACTAATTTATTCATTAAATGGCAGGGATATACTGAAACGGACGAATCAGAAAACATCATTGCCTCATTTGCATACCACAATCAACAAAAAGACGCTGTACATGACCCTCTTTATACCATGTTTAATTGTTTATTAACATAACAAACCAGCATATTTTTTGATTGTTATGATTTAAGGCAATTAAGTACTGCCAATTAAGGATTTTTGATTTTTTTTTGTAGCACAACTGCATTCACATTAAGTGCTTCAAACTGTTTTACATGTATAAAATAAAAGTATTAAAAAAAAAGACATGGGATAAAAAGGTTACATCATGGGTGGGGGCAGTATATCCCTGTATAGTCACCCTCGACCCAGTATATCCCTCGACCCTTCGGGTCTCGGGATATACTGGGTCTTGGGTGACTATACTAGGGATATACTGCCCCCACCCATGATATAACCTCATATGATATTTAACTCAATTTTGTGCATACAGTATCGCAATATTTATTTTATAATTTTATATATGTGACCAGAAAATTATAACTGCCTAAAAACATGTCAAAAATTACACTAAAAACATCAAGGATGATATGCTGCATCATAGAATAATATGTGAATTGAAAATAATCATATCATTTTATACATTTTGTACACTTAAAAATCATAAAAAATGTAACAATCGAACCCTCTGAACAAATATTGTTCTATCTGTTGCATCCACTCTAAAAAATGTCGGGACAAAATTGGTTTTTTAGATTCAAAATGGTTTTTTGAAAAACCAAATTTCAATGCAAAACCAAAATGGATTTTTAAAAAAATCCATTTTGGTTTTTTGCATTGAAATTTGGTTTTTCAAAAAACCATTTTGAATCTAAAAAACCAATTTTGTCTGGAATTTTTTAGAGTGTCTGCATGCCGAGCGCACAGGATCCTGCAACTTTCTCATTCATGCTCACAACACAATTCAATGGCCCTTCCGAATTGCCTCTTGTTGCCTCATCCACTATGAATATTTACATGACAAATCCATTTATGACAGTAAAGAAATCCCTCAGTAGCTATTCCTTTGCATTGACTGAAGGTTCTCGTTTCGATCAAAGTGCCTTCAACTTTACCCAAAACACAGCTTAATGCAGTATCAATCCATGACTGGCAAACAAAATGCACGGTCATGCAAGACATGCAGGAGGCTGGAAAATACAAATGCTCCATAAATGCATAAATACAGCGGTGCATTCATGAAGCAGGAGCAAAATGGATGAAAACGCCGATGTTAGGACTTTGCTCTAATTTTACATAGCATGTATTTCAAAAACTATAACTATGACTGATCCCATTACTGCCATTCCCGTTTAATTGAAACTTTGGAAGTCATTTAAAAGACATTACTGAATATACAAAAGAGGGTTGATCTGTACACAGTAACAGTCAGACACTACGGGCTTTGTCTCACTGTGCCTGCTGTCTCACTTTGCCCCGCTCTCCCCTACACATAGTTAAGGATTTGGTTTTCAGCCTGATTTGCAAAACATTTTTGCAAATTTAATATAATATATTATAATAATAGGCATTTGTATAGCGCTAATTCCAGTAAACTGCTCACTAGCGCTTGTGCATGATGGATCTATTTGTAGAAACTCTTAAACAGGTGAGTTTTAAGATTTCAGATTCAGATTTCAGATTTCAGATTTCAGATTTATTTTATTTTCCCATAATTTACAATGTTCAAATATTATTCTTTTAAATATTATATGTAATGGGAAGGGAGACCTCTCAAAGACTATTTGTCGCTGCAGAGAGGCCACCCTTTTGTAAATATGACAAAATATATGGAAAATAAAAAACTTAGTATACAATTGATTCAGATTTAGTGCATAGTATATATACTGAGAGAAGGTAACAAAGTAAACAAAAAAAATCCTTAAAATTCATTAGAATAAGAAATTTAAAAGAAAAAGACTGCAAAGGAAATTTAGCAGATAACATCAGAAGAGACAAAGGCAGGAGACCTGGGGACACTAACAACCACATATGTAACAATTATCAATTAAACAAACAGTTTCATAAGAGTCAATAATGTTTTTCTTGATATAAAGTTTGTACCCAAAGAAGCTGTGGGTACTTATTTTTGCCTTGAAATTTGGATCCATGTTGTTAAATACAAAAGGAAAATGATACCTTATTGCCTGCCTTGCAAAATCATGTCTCACAGCAGGAAGACGAAGCATCTCTCTCTGTCGGATGAAATGACCATGAGTAGTGTCTTCTTGTAGTTCATAGAAGTATTGCGGCAATTGTTTGTTCACATACTTATAGCAGAACTTAAGGTCATGCAGTGCACGTATATCTTGTATCTTCAGAATATTAAGTTTTTTGAATAGTGGGCTTGTATGTGCATTATATTTCGTTCTTGCAATTGAACGGACAGCCTTTTTTTGAAGCTTGAATAGATTGTTAAGCTTCCATCCCCACAAGATAGTTCCATAATTTAAGTATGACACAATTAAGGAGATTTCTTTTGAAACCATCAAGTGTCTTGGAGGCCTTGACATTCTCTGGGAGTTGGTTCCACAGTTTTGGAGCGGCGTGTGAAAAGGCTCTGTCTTCGTATTTGTTTTTGTTGTAGGAAGTTGGTACATTTAGGAGTATTTTGTTATTGCTCCTCAGATTACAATTTCTTTCCGATTTTTGCTGAATCATATTTTGAACATACAAGGGAGCTTGTCTGTTTAATGCTTTCCAAGTTGTTAACATGAGTTTGAATTGTATTCTGGCTGGGATTGGCAGCCAATGCAGTTGCTTCCTATGCTGGCTTACACTGTCATGCTTTTTCAATTTTTGTATAAGTCGAACTGCCGAGTTTTGGGCTACTTGAAGTTTATTTATTAAGCGACTCGATGCTCCATACAGAAGACCATTTCCGTAGTCTAGGTGAGGAGTGACAAGCGCATTGACTACTGTTTTGCAAGTTTCCTTGTCCAGAGACTTCCTAATTTTTGAAATATTTCTTAAATTGAAGTAGGCATTCCTGCACATTTTGTTGACTTGTTTTTCCATGGTCATATTTTTGTCAAAGATTATGCCTAGATTTCTAACATGATCGGCTGCTCTGATTTCGACATTGTCAACATGGATTGATGATACTTGGAGTTTATTAAGCTGGTGCGGACTGCCTATGAGCAGTAATTCAGTTTTTTTCTCCATTGTTGCAAAGCTTATTTTCATGGAGAAATTTCCTGATTTCAGCTATGCAATAATAAGATCCTGATTTCAGCTATGCAATAATAAGATCCATCATTTATATTGAGAAAGATCTTCGGAGAAATGCACTGAGAGATGAAATCTGAATGGACAGTTTGGACAACCGTCTTATTTGAGCTATTAGTAAGCTCAAAGAATTTGAGTTGATTAAAAATGCAAGCATAGAATTAAGGAAAATGCCCTGTCAAAAAGTATTAGTATAATTATCAGTTAATTGGTCCTTTGCATTAGTTGTCCCGTGGGCCTGCGGCAGCAACAGCCTTAATCAAAGTCGCAGAAAGGAATTAGCCTAACAAGGCACCTTGAGTGACACTATCTGGCAGAGCCACCTTGTGGATTGTGAATGACTCACACCCTGCACAAGTAAGTCTACCTTCATATCTCACTTTCACAGCTTTGCTGCATGGAGACCATATATTCAAGTATTTTATTGAGGTAATGATTTTATCAAAATGATTATTATGATTATAAGTGAACATGGGACAGATACAGTGAAAGAGATTTGATCGTTGAATTATATTAAACAATTTCGTTCTTACTCATATATACTGAATTATTGTTGAGGACTTTGGTTAGCCTGCTTTTATACGGTGTATATGCACACCTCAATTGAAAGAAAGATTCAGTTGCATCTATTTATATGGGGTAGTTTTACGTGGCATGAAACACATTGATGACATAACTATAGTTCTAAGCTACAAGTAACTGATGGCATCTGTGATTTCACCGAAGTTTTTGTTGGCTAAACACAGAAACAGGTAAAGCAGTATTTGAGGCAAGCAATTGAATATGAAATATTCTCCATTGACGACTGTACAAAATTCACATAAACAGAATTATGTGTGTGATAAAGTGCAACAACCCTAATTTAGGGCTTCAGAAAAGTTTTGCTGTTTAGTTATAGCAACATTGTACAAATTATATAGATCTACTGACTTTTTTTACAATAAATGGTCTTCAGAAAGAATCACACCTCAATTGATTTATTTTGTAACTGGCTATAAGGTCAATAGCTGCATCATTTTGGATAGGTTTTTTTTATCCTGCATATTCATTCATGTGGTAAAATCAAATTTTCTTTTCAGAACAGAATTTATATCAATAGGGCATGTGTCTCTTCACGCCACAAAAGGCTATTTGCTTCAGAAGAAGACGAAAGAGGTCCATGCATTTTGATTTTCCTTTGATGATAAAGTAAGGAGAGAATATAAGTAGAAGAAGATAAAGACATAAGAGTCATTAAACATGAAGTGTGGCACTACCAAGTGTCGACCACAGATAATAATGAGCACGCCAAAAGAAGAATTGGACTGAAATAAAAATAATATCTCCATACTAAAACAATAAAGCATGGAAGATCAAACACAGACACCAGAAGAGGTTATGCCAAGCTTTTTTTTCTGTGTAAAACCTTTTCTCTCTGAGCTTCCAGCCATGTACACATTCACATGTGAATTTAAGAACAAGTGATTGATTCATTAGTAAAAAGGCAAGATTCTAAACCAAGAAAAACACATTATTCTTTGTCATTATAAATGTTGTTTGTGAAGGCATAAAGGAGGCAATAATAGAGCAGCAAATTACAATGTGACAATAACATGCTCAGAAGCCAATATCTCACATTGTATATGCTGGGACATATTGAAAAACAGACATTTTGTGTACTTGTCACCCAGCGAAAGTATGTTTCATAAATAAATAAATATCGATACATCTCAATGCCTCTGTGAAATTCAAAGGTGCATGTAATTTGCATCATTATCATGGTAAAAAGTCTCACATGAGACTATTTCAAGAATCCTTGTATGTGGCAGTTTTCAAATTCACTGGAGGTGTATAATAAAGCGGCATGGTCGGGTCAGCTTGTCCCAGAATATTTAGATAAATACAAACAACTATTGCTGAAAACAATGATGACAGTTTACAGGGGTGCAAGAACATGGGGGGCAGCAGTGTTTTCTTCCCATAATAATGCAACTTCATCTCCCTTTGCCCCCCCCCCCGGACAAGGGCATGGAGGCAGTTGTCCCCAGTTACCTGGCAGACCAATAAACAGTAAATGGGATAGTCTTTTGAGACCTTAGCTAATCACATTTAAAACAAGTTGTTAATTTATGGACACTTCTACTCTTAGATTATTCAAAATTAATACCATCAGGACTAGCAAATGGTAGCAATACTCATGAAATGGCATCAGGATGCTCTCTTCACATAACCTTACATGAAATGCGGGCAGCCTTGCCTTCCTAATTCATGGCACGCTTTCAGGAACCTTTTAAGGTGGAGTCTACATCTTCATTTCTGTTTTCTGCAATCTTCCCAGGCATCAGTAATTTGACCCGTAACACACTCCATCACAATTACGTCTGAGACACTGACCAGTCACTCAGGGAAATAGACTCAGGCAAGACTGTAAAGAATAACATATTTTCATAATCCATGGGAAAATGTTAGATCAATACATATTGATTGGATGGCCTGTTATCAGTCACTTTTGAGACATTCCCACGGTAGGAGTTATCTCTGAACAAAAGAACCTAGTAACCTACTGGCTTAGGGGAAACTACTGGGCAGTCATAGAGTCTCAAAGACCAGCCACTTCTGTTTTCCAATTACCATACCCAGCAACTTGCTTGCATCTGATTGGTCTAGGATATGGCCTTTCTCAACATATGTGATAAGGTCTTTTTTTATAAGGTGTGACCGGTTTGCTTTCTATTGGCGTTGATCTATATCTAACTTGCGCCTAGCTCTGTGCAGAAGTTTGATTTATATCTTTAGATAATAACATTCTATTAAGTGAGACAACACTGATATATGTTGCATCGTTTGGTATGTTCACAATTAGATTCTTGTGAGTATAAAAAAAAACCTTAATTCTATCACCATTTTTCTAAGATGGGTTTTTAAAATAAAAAATAGGTATTGTTTAGGAAAGATTTCACTGATTAAACAATTGTGAACAGTTTGGTTAATTGTCTGATTTGAACAGTTGCTGCCAGTTAGGTTAAATACATTGAGATGGTGAAGAATGGAAGCAAGGAATTAAATACAATTGAGTGTCAGCACCCATCAGCATATTTACAGTTTGAGGCAGCAAAAGCTTTAATCAAAGTTGCAGAAAGGAATTAGCCTAACGAGGCAACCTTGAGTGACACCATCTGGCAGAGTCACCTTGTGGATTGTGAATGATTCACACCCTACACAAGTAATTCTACAGGTCTTCTTTCAGATCTCACTTTCAGTCGGCTTACAGTTGTAAATTTGAAATTAAATATTGAGGCTAGACTGAAGACATTGGTATGAAAATAGGTTCCCTGAGGGGCGCAGATTCTGGGGGGTGGGGGTGGGGGATGAGGGAGGGATGCATCCACCCTAGGATGAACCTGGGGGCCAGTGGGGGGGGGGGTGATCATATGATTATCCCCCCCTAGAATTTCAAATTATTAATACTTGGTGTTGATAATTATCTGTCATATTTAGCAATTTTCCATGATGCCAGTTGCATGTTTTGGGGAAAAAAAATTCTCGAAACTAACCTTCATTAATCTGTAATATATTGGCCCTAGAGTCACCCTCGATATCCACTGCTGCGCGACTTTCGGCCCGTTGGGCAAAGCGCAAAGTTTGTGATCCCCGAAATCACCCGCCCTACAAAAATTAAAAATCTAAGCCCCTGTGTTGCCTAATCTACTATGAATATTTACAAGACGAATCCATTTCTTCCCACTGCATAAACAGACTCCCTTCGATCAAAATGTTTTCAAATTTTCCTCAAACGGAATGTAAACCTCAACCACTCCATAGTCCAGCATCCATGACAGGAAAAGATATGTCAGTATCACCAAGATATGCTCAGACAAAAATTAAGTGCTGTGTGCATACAGAATTGCTGTCACAAGAAGATTATATAGGAGTCATCTTCAGGGACAGTAAGTTTGCACACATTTCCACTATTAGCAAAAAGACAAATACATTCAGACAAACAGACTTTAAGGAATATCAATGTGTCAAAATGTACAGATATTAATTAAGTTCCACCCCCTATCTGCCAACAAATCTGTTATTGAAATATTTCTCCATATGTTTAGTGATTTAGGTAACACAAAGGAATAACAATAATATGCCTGGAAGAATTCATAATGTTATACATATTTATACAGGGGTGCCAGAAGGAATTAACGGCGGCAGGGGCGGTCAGATAAAAAGGGCAAATCATATTTGCGCCAATTTCACGCGACAAAATCTAAATAGAGAGTCATTAGTAATTTGAATATATACTTACTAATTAGTGCTTAAAATTGATAAAATAGCGCATAATGATTTTTTTTTTAAGATCAAAAGGGCACCCTTGCCCCCCCTCCCCCCTTGGGCAAGGGCAGGAGGGGCGATTGCCCCCCCTGCCCCCCCTGTTCCGGCACCCCTGTATTTATATCCATAGGCGTACGGCGTGCGCGATTTTTGGGGGGGCGAGCGACATTTGCCCGAATTTCACGAGCTAAACTTCTATACATTTCAAATTAAATTTCCTGGAAATCACTAATTTTCAGTAGTTTTTATTTAATCATCTGCCCGAATTTTTTAGCCTTTTTGCCCGAATCTTACTGTTTCCCAAACTTTTGGGGGCGATCGCCCCCCCTGCCCCCCTCCGATACGCCTATGTTTATTTCATACATACTATTGCAGTCTAGCACAATTTCTGGAAGAGAGAATGCCTGATAAAATACCGAATACAAATCCTAACAAGATAGAATTATGGTTCTTCTCAGTTTCTCATCTAATTGGGTAAAGTTAATCACATTTGAGGAGTTGTTTGTTCGTCTGTCAAAATTTCGAATGCCTAAAGATATGCTAGGGCACAGGTAATTTTCTTCTTGAAATGAATGTATACCGTAATATGGGGTGAATCGGGACAGAATTGGCCGTTTTTCTGTGATAGCATTGGCAAAAATCAACCCAGGAATCGAACAATGGTGTCAAATTGTGTCTGATCACAAGGTCTAACAACCCCTAGTAGCTTGAAATGATATCTTAAACTGCCAATGCTCAGGGCCCAAAAAACCACTGTCCCAATTCACCCCAGAGTTTGGGGTGAATCGGGACACTCTACTATTTCCACAATCAATACTTCCCTGCTTCTTTAAGTGATCGTTTCTTATAACTAAATATTAGAAAACATCTGCAATATGCAAAATATTTATTTTGAGGAAAATCTGAGATCAATTCCATTGATAATATGCAGATTAAAATAAATATGATAAATGACAAAAAACTATCAAACACTGATGTTATTTGTTAATTTTGCTGGTGATTAATTATTCTGGACTAAATCAGTAATACATGATGCCAAGATCAATAATATTTATCAAAAAGTCACGCCAGTACACTCAAATGAAAATTGGTAGAGTATAGTTTTTATCACTCCCGAAAATTTGCCATTGACCTGGATCTGAACCCATGACCAAACATACACAATCCCATATCTAGCTTACTCTCCTGATCCCCTGGAACTATTCAAAATTTAAAAAAAATTTACTGTGAATTTCATGGCTCCGGTATTCTTACTTTTTATGATCGAAGTAAAGTTTTGACCAACTTGCGAGAATCAATTTCTGCAGGGCCAAGTTAAAAGTGCTGCAGCTCCTCACTGCATGCAGTCAGAAGGATGAAATTCTACCACAATATGCGCTAGTTTGTATATTATATATGTGCAAAAAATCAAAACCCTGAGACAAGTAAAAGGTGTGGTTATTGGGGGAAATATAACTGTTTCCTGTTCTGTCCCGATTCACCCCAGTGTCCCTATTCACCCCATATTACGGTACTGTACTGTTTGAATTTAGTGGCAATTCAAATCTATTTATAGCCTGTTGGCTTTTGATGAGAACTGATGTTTCAACTGGCATGCAAGATCTAAACACAATGACAATAGTAGATGCGAGGAACTGATCATGCTGATGATGAAACTGTGATTTACTTGATGTAGTTGTTGGCTGGAGATGTTTGAAAAGGCAAGCAAGAATTTCAGACACACCAATAGCTAATTGAACTATTCCCCATTGTTGAGTGTGTACCTTATTCAAATACACAGATTTCTATTTCACACACAATGCAAAAACCCTAATTTAGCCCCGCTTGAATTCAGACTTCAAGGAAAGTTAGCTAGTTTTGATTAAATACAGTGGGCCTAGTCTTGCCAGACTATGAATTTCTATGTGAAAAAAGTTGCCACAAAAAGGGGATATGTGCTGTGACACTTTGGGTCCAGCCAGAGAAATAAATCCCCAATTAATTTGTAGGTTCAATTGTTGTGAACCCAGCAGCGGCAGAAATGTTTTGACAAGTTCTATTCGTTTTTAGAAGGATCATGTAGTATTTTTTAGATGGTCAATTCAGAGTTTCCATTGTCTTCGAACATCCAGTAGGCATTGGCTTTATGGTGCAACTGCTGTATTTACAGTGAAATCTCCAGCACAACTTTTCATAATTAGTAAATGCTTGGACTTCGTGAAGTTACAAAATTCCTCCTTAGCCTTTTGTTCAGAGCACAGTGATTTCACTCTTAAACAGTAGACCACAAAAATGGCTTGAAAGTGAAAAAGTTCATGCGCCTTTTTACGCCATGAATGAAAATTAGCTTTAAGAGAAATTGGAAGAGGAACTAGAATTTTTTGTGACATTGATTATAGCAGTAAGGAGATAAAAGAAGTGGAAGAAGATAAAAGAAAGCAATACCATTTAAACACTCTTCCACATGTGCCTCCTACCAAGTGTCAACCATAGATAATGAGCACATCAAAAGTGGAATTGGACTGAAATGCACATCAAAGAACATGTCCAAGCACAAGAATAAAAATTGGAAGATTATTAGATCTATACAGATACGCCGCACAAGGTCATGCATGCTTTCTCTTTTGTAAGAAATATAATATGACAAATTGTGGATAGCCATCTTTCAGTGAGTTTCCTGATGCACTGCCATTTGTTCAGAGCCACAGAGTCCAGTAATTGATTCAAATGTAAAAAGGCAATGTTCAAGCAGGATGAAATTAATGACTTCTCAGTTTTCCAGTGGCCTTGCAAACCCTGCCTATCTGATTCCTTGTTGTTATGTTGTTTGTGAAGGCAATAAGAAGGCAGTAAATTACTAATAAAATTGCAATTTGAATATAACATGCTCATTGGCCATACTTCAATTCACTTGTAATTATGTGTGACAATAATATTATACATGTGTGATTTGTTTTTCTGCTGATAATAGTAGGGTTTATCTTTGCTGATCTCACTGCTCAAAGCCAATATATAACTTCTTACAACTATTTAGCCATTTACATATGTATTGAATTGTAATTTTTTATGGACTTTCTTTGTACTAGACTCAAAGTGCACCAATATGTTCTACTATAAACTGAAAACTTCAACTTGCTGATAACACCATAGCAACTTACTGAAACATGGCTGGTGTATCTATAGTCATTTGTTTCTTCCTAGATTATAGCCGCAGTTTACACTGTGATAAGTGGTCATGATGTATTAGTTAATTAGTAGAGAGACACCGCCATATCATGATCATGTAGGGTAGCAGAAACAAAGGGTTGTGATGCGGAGGTTGATAAAAGGGTTGGACTGATTGCTATAATAGAAGGCCGTATGGACCCCTGGCCCTTCTTGGCTTAACTCAGGGAGACGTGATGTGGCCAAGATTTTCCTCATCACAAGTGAGAAAATGGAAAGAGATTAGGGAGTCTATCAGTCATGGACTTGCAGGACTGCTGCACACTGGTCGTGTACTATGGTCAGTAAGAGTCTTGAGCATGCAAAAAGCCATCTGTGTGAAAGAAATTTTGTTAGTCAGAAAGGGAGAGAGGGAGAGAGAGAAATATTTTATTTGACCAAATAAAATTATACACAATTATTTTGATTATGTCGTATATATATATCAGATTGTGGTCAAGGAGTCAGCATCTTAGTCACTTAAGTAACGCTGACAGTACTGCCCCCTTTTGGTTATTAATTTCTGTCATCATGCAGGCATGCATGAGACTGATCACTTCATTATATTAAGGATGTTTCAGCAGATGGAGCAAAACTCAAAATAGGGAAACTGAGAAGAATTAAAATGTATACGAGTAGCAGTAGGATGAGTGAATCAGAAAATCAGTGCAAGGATGAAATATGGAATGAAGATGTATAAAAAAAAAAGCAAAAAAAAAAGGGGGAGTGTACTTCAAGTAAAGATGTTTTGTGCATGAGTAAATAATCATTCATGAAGGTTGCATTTTAGACAATTTCTTTTATACTGTAATGCCTCATCTGATGGCTAGTTCTCACGGAGACGTAACAGGGCGTTCTTGTCGCGTCGCTTCTTGCTTTTCCAGGAAAGAGGGAGGTTTTTAAACTACATTCAACAATTCGGCGACGATATTTTCGTCTACGGCGCTTCTTAAACTGCCTCGCCATAAGTTCCTAGAAATCACGTGACCTTATGGTGAAGCAAGAACTTGCTTCACGAAAGATTCAACCGGTTGAATCTTTGCGAAGGAAGAAACCACGATGCAAGAGACCAGAAAGCCCCCCAAAATGATTGGGCGAAGTTAGAGACAGCTTGGGCGAAGTTAGAGACAGGTTGGGCGAAGTTAGAGGCAGGTTGGGCGAGGCTACTTATCATTGAGTCAATGGAACTTCGGCGAAAAAAGAGCACAACTCGCCGACACAAACAGGCTGTTGAAACGCCGAAACAGCTACTTGCTTGGCCGTAACAGGTATTTGCTTGGGCGTAATAGAGTATTTGTCAGGTGCTTGGGCGATGCTAGAGCCTGCTTGGGCGATGCTAGAGCTTGCTTGGGCGATGCTACTTTAACATGGAAGCAATGGAACTTCACCGAAGCTCCTGCCAACTCGCCGACACAGTCCTGCTCCTCTTTGGGGGTTGCTACGGCTCCAATTACGAGCGATTCGGCGTAGAAAACGAGTGCCTCGTCGTAATAGGAACCATCAACGACGATTTAGAACCTCTAATTGATTATATAATTGTCCAAAAATGGCTTGAAACGCCGAAATTGGGCGAAACTTGACTTCCTGGCACCTCTACAACTTCGCCGTCACTTAACCACGCTCGTGTGATCTAGGCATGAGTCACCTCATAATGACAAAAGCATGCCCCTTCTGAGCATGAAGTGGTCTTTCATGTTGTTTTTCTCACCACATGGTGCAAAATGCTCTGTAAACACTAGTCAGAGCAGGGGAGAAAAGTGGTGGCAAAGGGTAACCTGGTTTTTTTAACACGGAGTCTTATTATGCAGCAAGCACTGCATCAGATATAAGTTGTTTCTATCTTTTTTTAATCTCTTTTCCAGACTATATCAAGAAACTCTTTAGTGAGCACTCTTACCAGGGCATTAATTGGCATAACGCCTGACACAGTGATCTGACAACAAATGTGGCTAATGGAAATCCTGTTCACTAAGCAAACTTGTGTCCTATTTGTTTCTACTGCATGGGGCCCTGCAACTTCCGGGTTCATTGTTTGCAGCACTGTCCTATGGCCCTTCCGCATTGCCTCCAGTTGCCTCCAGTTGCCTCCAGTTGCTTCATCCACTATGAATATTTACATGACAAATCCATTTATGACAGGAAAGAAATACCGCCTGCCATTACTTAGCATTGAGTTATGGCTCTCGTTTGAGTCATTTCCATAAAGATGTCTTCAACCTTTCCTTAAAAAAACATATGACCTACATCTGCCAGTATCTGTCAGTGAGCTAGGACAAATGCACAGGCAGACAAGATATGCACGAGAAATTCAAATGCTCTATGCATAAGGCATATCGGTGAAGCTGCCTCAGAAGCTCCCAGGAAGAACTGATGCCTCTACTTTGCTATAAAGCTCACAGGATTGGACATTTTTGCCAGTCTCAGCAGTCTGGTTTTGCTGTTCAGTGCACATAAACTGGTTGATTGTGTACAACTGTATATTGCATTTCAAGACACAGATGTTGAACCTGAATATTTTGCTGTTTATTGTGTTAAAGCCTTTATTTCTTAAGATGCTATCAACTTTTTTCTAAGACAATTATTCAAAATACACAGGTACAATAATTTATTATAAAAATACCAATAATATGTCAAAACATGTGACAGAGACATACATGAATGTTACACATTTACCTGTGCAGGCTCTTCTTTTTTTGCCCAGTATAGACATACATAAGGATAGTCCAGTTGAAATCATATCCAAATGACATCAAGCTAAGAATGTCCACTCAAAATGCTTTTGCATTAGCCCTAGGGATGGAACACCACTCAGCGAATCAGTTGACCCAGCTTCCAAAAGCGCCTGTTTACAATGCCATTTGAAAATAATTATTGTACGCCTACTGCATTTCGCAAAGTGCACATTTAACTTAGTGATCATTATTATACAAGCATTGTTTTCCAACTTTTGAGACACAAAGGCTCACAAGAAAAAGTGAACAAACAGTTTATCCAGAGAGACAAACGCAGCAGACATAAAAGGCACCATTACTTGCTGGAAAAGCAGAAAACAAGATAAATACTATTATACAAAGATGCCATATACGTATGTGATTGTAACAGTACTTGGACAAAACACCTGTCGTCCGGATATTGTGGGAGTTCAGAGCAAACTAGTCATGACACACTTTACAGACAAATCTGAAAGTTGCAATACTGAGCACTGTAAGTCATACAGCTTTACCCATTGAGGCTCCAGCAAAAGACACAGTTGTTTTGTTTCTGCAAGTATTCAGCTACTGATACAAACATATGTAAGCACAATAGTCTATCTGAGATATGAAAGACTGTAAATATCTCTGGTATGACTTTGATTTGAATGTATGAATATTAAATATGTCTTGTGTGAATGCCCCATCTTAGTAAGAGTTTAAGCAAAACAATTCCAATTATTGGTACGTAGACATACCTTATCTTACCTTATCTTATCTTATCCTATCTTATCTTATCTTATGGTTGTATTGCATCAAACTTTTTATAACTAGGAGGGCAAGGGGAACTTAAAAGTGTCAACATTATAAGGAACAAGATGGACACCCAGGACACACTAAGCTAGCTTCACTAATCATATTCAATGGATCATTTTGGTTTCAATATCTCATCGTTTTTTTTGTTGCCGTCTGTGTTTGTGTACACTCGGTTAATTGTAATTTGTAATATAACAAATGTGTAAACATGACATTTAATTTGTCAACACTCATGAGCATCATGCCACATAAACAATGGTGTGTGGCATGATGAGCTGTATGCACTCTAAACATTTTCTGACAAAATTGGTTTTTTAGATTCAAAATGGTTTTTTGAAAAACCAAATTTCAATGCAAAACCAACATGGATTTTTTAAAAAATCCATGTTGGTTTTTTGTATTGAAATTAGGTTTTTCAAAAAACCATTTTGAATCTAAAAAACCAATTTTGTCCCGACATTTTTTAGAGTGTGCGGTGTCCCAGTTATCTCCTTCAAGCTACATAGTTTTCCTGATACAACACTTTTCCCTGGTCAATACAACCACAAGAGGCAAAAATACAAGAGAAATACATCTTTAATGAGTTGAAAAGGGAAATACAAGAATCGCCATATCAGAAGCAACCTTAGAAAGTGAGACAGCGCGAAAAGTTTAAGCATGTTTATTTCATCTGGGGTTTAAGAGAGTAGTGGTCAACTTTCAAGCTGTCTTACTTTCTGCCACTGCAATGTTTATATCATGATGTTGTGAGATATTGTGACATCATTGTAATACAGATTTGATACTAATGGTATGCTTTTATGTAACTTATTGTGTCAACGAAATACAAAGATTTTAAACTTAAAATTGCAACAGCTATATTGATTTCTGATGCAGAACTACTGACGGCAAGATTTAGGCAGCAACACACCATAACACATTCCTGCTTGTTCCACTGGGAAAGGGTATTTACCTTGGAGCCTGGGAGGTTCAGCTCTCTTTTCTCTTTACAAGTGTTGTTCTTCATAAAGCACTGGAGTGAATGAGAGTGTTTGCTCAGGCCAAAGTGGTGTGTGAAACTATCTCCATCCCTTCATTATTGTCCCATATCCAATCACAGAAGCGTTCTGCATGATACGAAACATTCATAACCGGTATCACTGTAAAAAATGAAGTCTGCCAAGTATAAGTACTTGGTTCTGTATGAATTTACATTTACTCATTTTGTAATAATAGGCCTACGTTTATACATTCAAGATTCTTCTTTAATAGCTGGACAAAGTATATCTCGTACTAGATTGATCTGGAAGATTATGTGTAGCGGTATATAAATGTACAACTAATAAAATGATAATAATAATATCTGATGTCACTCTGATGAAACAATCACACTTACTAAGATTCTTAATGTCAGGTCGCATTTGAAACACTCAAAGTTGCACATTTGTGAAGTGATGAATGCTATATAAAAAAGCAATTAAGGCTGCAGTTAAGGTTGGTCTGATTTATTCTAAGGAATTGGAAACAGATAAAGATCTGATGCAAATCAATGAAATGCAGGGATTGATTTCAAATTGCATCGACCCTCATTGATTTTTGATCCCAACAGGATTTAGGTAGCAACATGCCTTTGGAATGTGGCTCACACCATAACACTTTCCTGCTCGATCCACTGGGAAAGAGTATTTACTCTGTCGCCTGTGAGGCTCAGCTCTCTTGTCTCTTTGTGTTGTTCTTCATAAAGCACTGGAGTGAATGAGAGTGTTTGCTCAGGCCAAAGTGGTATGTGAAACTCTCTCCATCCCTTCATAATTGTTCCACATTCAATCACAGGAGCCCTCTGTGTGATGCACTGCTTGCATATTGCAATGGTAACAACATTCATTACAGATACATGGTATCCCAGCAACAAAGGGTATGTGAGCCAAAAAAAGTTACTGGTTCTGGAATATTGATTTACATCAACTCACTTTGTCAAAAGCTAGTAACCATGGAGATTAATGTGCAAGATAAGATTGGACAGAGATTTTCCACTAAAGAAAACAAAGACCAAAAAGCATAAACCATTTGTGACACCAATCATTAACCTCTATATTTACTCTGATGATTTTACTCTGCTTTGAAATTGTATTTGCTTAACAGAGAATGAGTTGGAGCGGTTTTCCGGACAGACTGCAAATCAAGCGCAACTTGTGTGTCTTATCTGGCTGTCACAAAACTATTATACATTTATTTAGGTAGCAAGGCTGCTGTCCCTATTGCCAGTTAGCAGCTGAACTTTCAGTCACAGCGTTCAAAGAATTCAATTGTCTTAGATCTACGAGTCGATTTAAAAAGTCATGTTTAAAATAGTTACCAGTTGTATGGAACACAGCTTTGCATCTGAGATGATGTTTTTTAGGAGCATCTATCATTGTTTTTTTCTTTCCTAAGCTAAGCTTGTAATCAAACTGGAGACAAAGCAACTGATCAGTTACAGAACTAGAAGAAATGTCTAAATTAGGTTTCCGGAAAAAATGTATGCAATAGGCCTACTTCATGAAGAATATTGAAAGAGGGGAACACTTGATGTTCACAGGAATGAATCTTCCTGAAACCAAAGAATATCTTGTGACAAAAGCACTGAATCAACATTTAATATGTTGCATCACTCATGAAACAGCATTCCAAACTTGTACGCCAGATAATCTCAAGTCATTGATATGCATATTCTGAGTTGGAATGCTATTAAAACCTTATAATTATAATGAAAGGTTTACTTTAATTGATCTATAGAGTATGGACACATTTTGCTTGATGTCACTTTGATGAAACAATTGTGAGTATTAAACTGCCTAATGGGAAGTAGCATTTTGAAAACTGAAGGTTCATAAATGAAGTGATGGTTGCTCCTTAAAAAGCTGGGCGACATGCCAAAAAAATAGGGTTGATTTGCTGGCTTGGCCAATTGGCTTTTTGTATTTATATCATGTTTATGTGACTGTTATTGGCTGTCTTACAACCATTTGGAGACAATTAAATGGGTCTTCTGATTTTGTCTCTAGAATTGAAAAGAGGTAAAGAACTAATGCAAATGGACGTTTTTACAGGAACAGATTTAAGATCAATGAAATGCAGGGATCGATTTCAAATTAAAATGACCTCATTGATTTTTGATCCCAGATTATTCCCAACAGGATTTATGTGGCAACATGCCTTTGGAGTGTAGCCCACACCATAACACATTTCTGCTTGCTCCACTGGGAAAGAGTATTTACTTTGGCGCCTGGGAGGCTCAACTCTCTCGTCTCTTTGTGTTGTTCTTCATAAAGCACTGGAGTGAATGAGAGTGTTTGCTCAGGCCAAAGTGGCGTGTGAAACTCTCTCCATCCCTTCATAATTTACCATATCCAATCACAGGAGCCCTCTGTGTGATGCACCGCTCAGCATACGGCCATGTTAACAACCACATGCATCTACAGAACTATTCTATAAACAGCAACAGGTTCAAATTAACTGAAAACAGCCAACAGAAGAGCACTAATTTTGTGTGACAATATGTTAGTGCATTTCATATTTGTCGCCAAGCAGCTTCATTTATGAACATGAACATGCATGTAAAATAAATGTTATGATATTTAACATGTACGTAGAAGGTTTATGAAATGGTTTGCTTTTTCCATACATAAATATTATTTCGATTAATTTAATATGGAATGGCTGGATATTGATTGATCCACTGTCTGTATGGTTTTCTGTAGTTTCACATGCCAGATTTTATGGACACCAGACGATTTCATGGAGACGGGATAAAAGAATGTATGTTATTATTATATTGACGTTATCATCATGAACTGACATTTCTTTGGCAGCCTCCAATCCAGCTATGCAATTCTTAAACCATGATACAATTGAACTTATTCAGTCTGTCAAGGTTTTTTTATCACAGAACTTTTGTCTTTTATTATAGAAACATTGAAATAAATAAAAGAAGAAACATATGTTTGGAAAGCACCGATTGTCTAGTGAAGATATTTCTTTATCATCCTTTTCCAGAAAGATCTTTTAAATATTCTTTGTCGTTTGGAAAGTTGTTTCCTTTGCTTTAAAAAGGTGGAATCTGAAAGAATGTACACACCAGAAGATGCAATTGAGAATTAGAATGCTATGTGATATTTTTGGCTAAAACTAAGAAGTTGCAAAAGTTTCTGTCGAAGGCCAATTGAAAATTTTTGGTCAATCATTTTCACATTTTGGTGCAACAAAATTTTTTAAAAAAGGCTGTTACTCCACTCCATTATTGAATTTGCTAATTTTAAAGCCAAGTTTCTTGATTAAGCTGAAAATTTACATTTCACACCCGTCAGGTAAGACATATATTTTATCTTTAGCGTCTCGGATCTTGTCATGTTTTGTATTGTCAGTCAGTCTCACGAAAACAAAGCTGTAATCCAAATTTTAGTTAATATCTGTTTGATAAAAAATTTAAATGAAGAAGTTGAACGAAAAAATTAAAATTTTGGGTACATGTAGCTTTTTTTGGGTAGATAGAAAATGAAATATGTCTTGCATGCATATTTGGGGAGGGGGGGGGTTGGTCTAGTTGTATGGTGCTGGACTCCAAATCGCTTGGTCCCGGGTTCGAATTCAGCTCTTGCCGGGTCACTTCTGCCTATGTTGGATGTCTGTTTCAATCATCCATTGCCTCATTGCGGTGTCCTCCTGTCCTAATTAGCTTATCAAGTTCATATATAGTAAAGTTCAATAATCCGTCCATCCTCATCCATAATTTAAAAGAAAGACAGTCAAATGACAAAGAATGTCACCATCAATTTTGGACTTTGCTCTGCTCCTAACCCAAAACCTGTAAATGTTAACCTATCTTAGCAACTGCCTCAACAGTGGTCTCTGCATGCAACATTCTTGACTGACATCGAGCAATCTTCTGTGGTAAGCAGTATTCTTTGATAAGTATGTTTATATGTTTCTGGTAACTGAATTACAGCTGGCATAAGAGAGATGACGTCTGAATGACAAGATCCCAAACCAACTCATCTGCAAATGTCAGATGTTGTCTGATTCGAGGGACAGCTGGTGTTTTTTGTAAGATGGCCAATGACGTTAAGTTTATGAGGTTTGCTGTCTGTGATATGTTGACAGTTATTCAAATTATCTGTGTATCATAACCAAATCAAGCCAACAAACACTGATAAAAGATCATCAAATGGAATATTTTTATGTATCATATATCGCTGGAATTTTTGTTGTATTGACAAATTTGAATATGAATTGAAAAGCTGTTTGCTGCTAAATTCGGGAAAGCATGTGGGATTGTGATGGAGATGTAAAGCGTGGAGAATTACATAATTTAAGTGAGTGTAACGTTTTTAGTGAGCTATGTTGCGTTGGTTCACTGCATTTATAGATGTCCTTTGATATTTTCAAAATTCTAATGTCAGATTGGCTGAATAATTACCAACTTAAAGCAGACACAAATAAAAGCAGATGTCCATGAATACTATTGAATCAGACTACATGTAATAAACACAAGTACAGAGACATTAAATATCCATGCTTGTCTTAATTCTCTAAAGTTATGTCATATTTTAAACTTTTGGAGATAAATTCCCAATTGATTAGGATGCATTGAAGAGCCTTATATAATATAAATAGTTGACACATCCAGTGCTCTTTTTTCAGCTCTCAAGCGACATAGAAATTTGGATGATTAAGCACAGATTTACAATAATCAACCCAGCCCGAATGTTTGAACCTTTTCAACATTGCTCATGATTCTCACATCCCATTATCTTATATTGTCATTCCTGTCACGTTGGTTTAATTCCATTGCCAAGAGGGTCCTTTTGTGCAAAACTTCAAAGAGGAATAACACAAAGAGCAAAAATGTTACACCCTTTGATGTCAGATGATAAAATATTATTTCATCAAATCCCAATTCATTTCCCATCACTTGTTGCATTTCGAATGATACCCATTGACACACAGAGAGAAAAATATATAATTATTCATCTGGGTTTGTCAATGAATGTTTATCTACTGATGCATTGATCCAAGCATTTTCTGGAGGTGTTTCTTAACAAGAAATGGGCTTCAGTTAGGTCAGTTGTTTCATTCAAATTTATTGCTAGGTGTACAACATCATTGAACATGTAACTTTCAAAACTTGTCGTACCCTTATAAGGCAACTTTGTACACCTTGACCAGCTTGAAGACAAATAGTAATGTAACAGCCATATTATTATAGCATAATTAAATCAGTCAAAATTTGGATAAGTTCCATTGGATACGATCTTTTAACGATAAAGATGAAATTTTTTTTTCAAAAAACAGTTATACACCATCTGGTCCAAGGATCAAAGGATTTTCCTAAGACTAAAAAATCACTTTAAAATAAATCATTGAGCTTTTGATAATTTTCTGTTTCATAGACATTTGAGAATTCAGATCACAAAATCCAGGTGAAATATAGGTTAGTTGCATTTTATTATCGACCCATTTTCTTTCCATTCCTTTCTTTTTTGTGTTGTGTACGCCTGATTAATTGCAATTCCATGAATATCTTATGTGACATGTGTCAATTCGCATGAATATCATGTAACCATTTAGAACAAAATAATTTCGTCATCCGCACCAAATACTAATACATGTGCAGCAAGATGTTGCATCTGGTTCACATAATCATGCATCTGTATAGTTATTATATGTTGAATGATATGTCATTGATTTAATGATAAACATAGCTGTCATGAAGTTACCGATGCCTCTGTTTTTCCCTACCTGACAATCATTCATGGTTATTCTGGCTTACTTTTTCAATTGTTTTGTGACAACCAGAGCACAAATTGAAAACCCCACTTACAGTAACAATGAAACTGAGCCAAAAGTATCAAAATGTCAAATGGAAAGATGGTATCGCCCGGCAACAATTACCACTTCTTATGTGATGCAGAAATGAACACTCTACTTGGGTTTTACAGGTTTTTCACCGGAAGTGTGATTCAATTTGCCCACTATGGTTAGGTTCAATTGATGGCAATAAATAAATAGTAGGGAAACACTCAGAAATGCAAAGGGATATTCTGAGTCTTAAAATAGGTAATGCCAAGAAATAATCCTGCTTTCCCAAATATCGAATATAATAATTATTGTATTTTTCTGAAGAACAATGTACTTATTGTCCATCCAATAACTATGTATTGTTAATTTGCTTCATTGACAGAAAGGATGATAATTATGCTGAGGCCAGTTGTGGATCATCCTTGCGTTTGGCAATTTTGAGTAACATTGAAGATCACTAAACCCAATAGTGGTAATTAAAAGCATGACAGGCTTAGAATAATTGTCTAAATTGGTGAAAGATAATCCAGGATTCCAGGTAGGTGTTTTTGTTTTCTTCAAGAACTACCAATATACCGCTGCCAGTCTGCTGCTGCCGTACTAATCTATCAGCCCACATAAAAAATCTGATTATTTTCCCACAGTTGGAACTTCTGAATATATTCCTGTTAATTAGGTCAGGAATGTTTAGAAAGCAAAGACACGCTCAGAAGCAGAAGCAGAGGGTGAGAGCATGAGCAGAATTACTTTCTGGTTGCCAATAAAAGCTCAAAGAAGTAAAATTTCATTTTGTAAGCGTAAAAAGAAATGTTTGACATTTTCACTGACCGACTTTAATCTGCGAGTGGGAGTAACACAAAGTTTGAATAAGGAAACTGATGAAGAAAATGGGTGAATTTAAATATTTTTAGTCAAGAGAAGGCTCTCATTGGATATGAAATAGGTTATCACATTATAAGTAGATTTATGGTTGATGAGTATTTTTAAAAATTGACACAAAGAGGCCACTCCCATCAGGTGTCGATGAGTCCTGATTAGAAGCATTGGAAGTTCCAGGCAACTTTTCTATTTATACTGTATAATCTTACTACATTCCTTGGTCTTTGCAACATCATGAACATAATATGATAGGTTTTCTACCCTGAGAATCGAAGCCAGATCCCAGATGTTAGAAGGTCAGCATGACAACATCCGACCACTGGGCGGGGTCATAGGCCCCTTGTAGTGAAAAGTAAAAAAAAAAGAATAAGGCTTGTCCTTTTTTTCTGGATCAAACGTAACATGTCACTCTGCATCTCTTATCATCATGAAAAATGCATGTGTACTTCAAAATGTACTTAGCCTTGACAAGAGCAATCTGCAAACATCTGGCCTTGCTATTATTGTTCATCGCCTTCACACAAGAGACATCCATAATTTTCCTTCTTAAACATATTCTATGTTTTCTCCTAACTCAATGACAGATGGCACAAGACAAATGACATCTGCCTGACAGCATCCTAAACCAATCACCTGCCATATCTGACATCCTTGTTTTGTATTCCTTTTGGGGAAGTAAGATGGTCTATATGTCTTTAACACAAGACCTACAAGTTATATAAAATCAGGTTCCTTTTTGCAAATGTTCTTCTTCCTTGGCACTGAATCAATCAAGGTATACTACAACCAAATTTGCCAAATTTGCTTTCCCAAGGGTGAACTGACACCATTTTGTGCCTGTGGCGAAATAAGTCAATGGGCACCGAAGTCTCTACTGCAGGCATTATTTCAAATGAGAAAAGCAAGGTACTATAGCATGTATTTTTTGGTAAATTATTTTCAGAGGGAGGCCCCTTTATGAGAGGGTCCTGTTAGTTTGGTTGCATCTAACAATCACAAACCTATTGGTACTAATTTTTTTTCTAGAAAGTTTTATATCTTGCACAGGCTCTTCAGTTCTCACTCTTGCCTTTAAATGCTCTCACCACCTAAATGCTCACACTACCAACCTTCTGTTTAATTCAACAGTTGTATATAATTACATTAGAGCTCTTTGCAGATTGTTGGCCTATCGGAAAAAAATATTTTCTTACTTTCAATTAGCAAACTGGCTTTGAAATACTTGACAACTCAAGATGCAGTTTTCAGATATATATATATATATTATTTATTGGACCATTATTAAAGCAGTACACATGAACATATAAGACAATGGATAGCAAATAGAATGGTTGGTGGACACCTATCGGTGTATTTACCACGACCATTGTCAAACATGTCAAGCAAAGTCGGTACGGAATCAGCGTTCAGTCTCTAAAAAAAAAACCACCCTCTCTAGCAGTACTCTTTTCTTACAATGCACATCACATCTTCAAGTCTACACCGAAAGTTAGATTTCACGTGCCACCCTGCATTTTGACGACTCAGGGAAATAAGAATTGTAAACAATGACATATTTTCATAATCTATTGGAACATTTTAAGTAAAAACATTTAGCTTGGATGGCCTGTAATTAGTCACTTTTGAGACATTCCCGCGTGGAGTTATCTCTGAATAACAGAACCTACTGAAATATAGATCGTCAACTTACGCTCCGTATAACACTATGGGGAAAACAACTGGGCAGTCATAGAGTCTCCAATACCAGCCTCTTAGGTTGATTTACCAGTTAGTCCAGTTATTAGTTGCGAATCAAACTAACTGGCAAATACCTGTCCTGAACAAGCACGACATCTTCCATCGGAATTGCCCTTTTTATCCGGCCGCCCCTTCCACCCCCACTTCCTTCCGGCACCCCTGCAGATATAATATGGCCTAAAGAAGACAATGCAAAGATAAATCTATGGAAAGTAACATTATGAAATGTGTCACTATCATCTGCAGTGGTGTCTCTCTGAATAACACTGCTACTGTTCAATCAAAGTTGAGTGCAAATGCATGAATAGATGAGGTTGCAATATTATGTGAAGAAAACACTGGTTACCTGGCAGACCAATAAATTGTAAGTATGATAGTCTCTTGAGACCCTAGCTAATCACATTTATAACAAGGTGTTGCTTTATGGACACTACTGCTATTATATTATTCAAAATAATCCAATTGAGACAAGCAAATTGTAGCAATATTTATGAATTTGCATCAGGATGCTCTCTTCGTGTAAGCTGACTTCAAATGCGGTCAGCCTTGCCTTCCTAATTCATGGCAAGCTCTCAGGAACCTTTTAAGGCGGAGTCTACATCTCCATTTCTGTGTTCAGTCCTCTTCTCAAGCTTCAGTAATTTTTCCCGTAACACGCTCCATCACAATTAGGTGTGAGACACACTGGCCAGTTTGCTTTTTATTGGGGTTGATCTATTTCAACTTGTGCCTAGCTCTGTGCAAAAGTTTGATTAATATCTTCAGATACACAACATTTCTATAAGTGAGACAAAACTGGTGTGTTGCATCATTTTGTATGTGCACAATTAGATTTTTGTGAATATTAAAAAAAACTAATTCTGTCACTATTTTTGTCAGATGGGTTTTTAAAATAAAATAGGTATTTTTGTAGGAAAGACTTTCACCGATTTAAAACGAAGACTGTGCACTTTGGACAATTGTCTAATTTGAACAGTTAGGTTAAATACATGGTTAAGAATGAAAGCAAGGAATTAAGTACAATTGAGTATCAGCACCCATTAGCATATTTACAGTTTACAGCTAATTTGCTCTTTTGCGTGAGCTGTCCAATGGGCCTGAGGAATTAGCCTAACGAGGCAACCTTGAGTGACACCATCTGCCAGAGTCACCTTGTGGATGTTAGACAATTCACACCCTGCACAAGTAATTCTACCTTCTAGAACTGGTCCTACAGTCTGTGTAAACAGACTGGCACTTAGCAAGCATCTATGTGTTCTCATTGCAAAATTGCCGTGATGATTCTTGGGATATGTATACAGGCCATCAATATCTGATTGGTTTGCTTGGTCATGTGATTAGATGGACCAATCAGCATCATGTCAGGATCCTGACACATCCGGAATGCTGGAGGAGGTGGTCCAACTTATTCTACCTTCTTTCAGATCTCACTTTCAGTTGGCTTTCGGTTACAAATTTGAAATTAAATATTGAGGCTATAGACTGAAGACATAGGGGACCGTTCAGAATTTATGACTGGGGGGGGGGGATGGGAATTTTGGCTGAGGGGGTACTAACTTTTCACACGTATTTCAAGGGGGGGTTATAATTTTTGACAACACTTCCAAGGGGGTAAAGAAATTTTAACAACGAAAATTTTTAAAAAAACACGCTTAAACTCATTTTATTTGGACACAAAAGTCTGCGAAATGACGCAAATCGGTACGCGTGACCGTGTATAACAGTATATATGTGTGTTATTGCTTTGCATGTCGAGGGGGGGTACTAAATATACGCGTGAAACTCAAGGGGGGGTATCAATTTTTAACGGGAAGTTCCAGCAAAACTCCCACCCTCCCAGTCATAAATTCTGAACCGTCCCTTGGTATGGAATAGGTTGCCTCATCTACTATGAATATTTACATGACAAATCCATTTATGACATGAAAATGACGCCCTCTGCCATTTCTTCCCACAGCATAAACACACTCACCTCGATCAAAATGTTTTCAAATTTTACTCAAACGAAATGTCAACCTCAACCACTCCATAGTTCAGCATCATTCCATGACAGGAAAAGAAATGTCAGGATCACCGAGATATGCTTAAACAAAAATTAAGCGCTGTGTGCATATAGAATTGCTGTCACAAGCAGATTATATAGGAGTCAACCTCAAGGACAGAAAGTTTGCCCACATGTTCACTATCTGCAAAAAGACAAATACATTCAGACAAACAAACTTTAAGGAATATCAATTTGTCAAAATGTACAGATATTAATTAAGTTCCATCCCCTATCTGCCAAGATTACACAAAGGAATAATAGTATTTATATATGCCTGGAAGAACCCAGAGTACATGTATCATGTTATGCATATTCATATTGTACATATCGCAGTCTGGAAGGATGAATGCCAGATAAAACAATGAATACAAATCTTAACAAGATAGAATTATGGTTCTTCTCAATTTCTCATCTAATTGGGTAAAGTTAATCACATTTGAGGAGCTGTTTGTCTATCTGTCAAAATTTCAAATGCCTAAAGATCTGCTAAGGCACAGTTAATTTTCTTCTTGAAATTTATGTACACTGTACTGTTTGAAATTAGTGGCAATTCAAATCTATATATAGCGTGTTGGCTTTTGATGAGACTTGATGTTTCAACTAACATGCAAGATGTAAATAAGATGACCATAGTAGATGAACTGATCATGCTGATGAATCTGTGATTTACTTGATGCAGTTGTTGGCTGGAGATGTTTGAAAAGGAAAGCAAGAATGTTAGACACACCAATCGCTAATTGAACTATTCTCCATTGTTGAGTGTGTACCTTATTCAAATACACAGATTTCTATTTCACACACATAGCAAAAACCCAAATTTAGCCTAGCATTTACAAAAATCCAGATATGTGACCTGCTTGAATTCAGACTGCGAGGAAAGTCTGCTATTTTTGGTTAAATACCGTGGGCCTAGTCTTGTCAGACTATGTATTTATATCTGAAAGAAGTCCCCACAAAAAGGGACATATACTATGTGTCTAGCAAGAGAAATAAATCTACAATTAATTTGTAGGTTCAACGGCTGTGAAGCCAGCAGCTGCAGACATTTCTGGACAGGTCCTTTTCCTTTTTAGAAGGTTAATTTTGTATTTTTTTAAATGGTCAATTCAGAGTTTCCATTGTCATCAAATCTCCTGTAGGAATTGGCTTTATTTATGTAACTGCTGTCCTTACAGTGAAATCTCCAGCACAACTTTTTTCCAGAATTTCTAAATGTTTGAATTTAGTGAAGCTACAAAATTCCTCCTTAGCCTTTTGTTCAGAGCACAGTGATTTCATTCTTAAACCGTTTGACCATGAAAATGGCTTGAAAGTGAAAAAGTTCATGCACCTTTTTATGCCAAAAATGAAAATTAGCTTTCAGAGAAAGTCGAAGGGGAACTTGAACTTTTTGTGACTTTGATGATTACATTAAGGAGATAAAAGAAGTGGAAGAAGATAAAAGAAACCAATGCCATTTAAACATTCTCCCACATGTGCCACCCTACCAAGTGTCAACCATAGATAATGAGCACATCAGAAGTAGAATTGGACTGAAATGCACTTCAAAGGACATGACCAAGCAACAATAAAAATTGGAAGATTAAATACAGATACTCAGCAGGACGTCACATCATGCGTTCTCTTTTGTTAAAAAATGTAATATGATGAATGATGGATAACCATCTTTCTGTGAGTTTCTGAATCAGACTGAATGCACAGCCACTTGTTCAGAACTACATTGTCCAGGGATTGATTCAAATGTAAAAAGGCAATGTTCAAGCAGGATGAAATTAATGACTTCTCAGTTTTCCAGTGTCCTTGCAAACGCTGCCTATCTGATTCCTTGTTGTTATTTCGTTTGTGAAGGCAATAAGAAGGCAGCAAATTACTAATAATGTTTCAAATTGCAATTTGACTATAACATGCTCATTGGCCATACTTCAATTAACTTGTAATCATGTGTGACAATAATATTATACATGTGTGATTTGTTTTTCTGCCGATAATAATAGGGTTTATCTTCGCTGATCTCACTGCTCAAAGCCAATATATAACTTCTTGCAACTATTTAGTAGCCATTTATTGAATTGTAATTTTTTATGGACTTTCTTTGTACAAGACTCAAAAGTGCACTAATATGTTCTACTGTAAACTGAAAACTTCAACTTGCTGATAACACCATAGCAACTTACTGAAATGGCTGGTGTATCTGTAGCCATTTGTTTCTTCCTGGATTACAGCCGCAGTTTACACTGTGATAACTGGTCATGATGTATTTGTTACTTAGTAGAGAGACACAGCCTTATCATGATCATGTAGGGTAGCAGGAACAAAGGGTTGTGATGGGGAGGTTGATAAAAGGGGTTGTCTGATTGCTATTGTAGCAGGTCGTATGGACCCCTAGCCCTTCTTGGCGTAACTCAGGGAGACGTGATGTGGCCAAGATGTTCCTCATCACAAGTGAGAAAATGGAAAGAGATTAGGGAGTCTATCAGTCATGGACTTGCAGGGTGCTGCGCACTGGTTGTGTACTATGGTAGTGCTTTTACACTCAGTTACTTCAGTAAGAGTCTTGAGCAAGCAAAAGGACATCTGTGTGAAAGAAAATTTTGTTAGACGGAAAGGGGAAGGGTACTTCACTTAAAAGATGTTTTGTGTTTGGGTAAATAATCATTCATAAAGAGTGTTGCATTTTTGACAATTTCTTGGATACTGTAACGCCTCATCTGAGTCACCTCATAATGACAAAAGCATGACCCTTCTGAGCATGAAGTGGTCTTTCATGTTGTGTTGTGCTCTATAAACACTAGTCCGAGCAGGAGAAAAGTGGCGACAAAAGTAAGTTGGTTTTTTCACATGGAGTCTTATTATGCAGCAAGCACTGCATCAGATATTCATAAGTTTTTTCTATCTTTTTTAATTTCGTTTCTGGACTATCAAGAAACTCTTTATTGAGCACTCTTTCTTAGGGCATTAATTGGCATGATGCTTGACACAGTGATCTGACAACAAATCTGGTTAATTGAAATTCACTAAGCAAACTTGTGTCCTATTTGATGCAACTGCATACGGCCCTGTAGCTTCCTGGTTCATTGTTTGCAGCACTGTCTTATGGCCCTTCCGAGTTGCCTCCAGTTGCTTCATCCACTATGAATATTTACATGACAAATCCATTTATGACAGGAAAGAAATACCGCCTGCCATTACTTAGCATTGAGTTACGGCTCTCGTTTGAGTCATTTCCATAAAGATGTCTTCAACCTTTCCTTAAAAAAACATATGACCTACATCTGCCACTATCTGTCAGTGAGCTAGGACAAATGCACAGGCAGACAAGATATGCACAAGAAATTCAAATGCCCTATGCATAAGGCATATCGGTGAAGCTGCCTCAGAAGCTCCCAGGAAGAACTGATGCCTCTACTTTGCAATAAAGCTCACACGATTGGACATTCTTGCCAGTCTCAGCAGTCTGGTTTTGCTGTTCAGTGCACATAAACTGGTTGATCGTGTACAACTGTATATTGCATTTCAAGACACAGATATAGAACCTGAATATTTTGCTGTTTATTGTGTTAAAGCCTTTATTTCTTGAGATGCTATCAACTTTTTTCTAAGACAATTATTCAAAATACACAGGTACAATAATTTATTATTAAAATACCAATAATTTGTCAAAACATGTGACAGAGACATACATGAATTTTACACATTTACCTGTGCAGGTTCTTCTTTTTTTTTGCCCAGTATAGACATACATAAGGATAGTCCAGTTGAAATCATATCCAAATGACATCAAGCTAAGAATGTCCACTCAAAATGCTTTTGCATTAGCCCTAGGGATGGAACACCACTCAGCGAATCAGTTGACCCAGCTTCCAATAGCGCCTGTATACAATGCCATTTGAAAATAATTATTGTACGCCTACTGCATTTCGCAAAGTGCACCTTTAACTGAGTGATCATATAAGCATTGTTTTCCAACTTTTGAGACACAAAGGCTTATAAGAAAAAGTGAACAAACCGTTTATCCAGAGAGACAAACGCAGCAGACATAAAAGGCAACATTACTTGCTGGAAAAGCAGAAAACAAGATAAATACTATTGTTCCATGACCCCTATGTAACAAGCCTCCTGATTTGCCAACAACCCACCTGCATAATGTGATGTTCACCTGTGTGCAGTGGTGTGTGACAGGCAGGTCAATAACAAATGTTATATTCACTGATCAGTGAATATAACATTTGTTATTGACCTCCCTGGAAAAAAAATTTCCAAAAAAAAAAATTTTTCCAAAAAAAAAAAAATTTCAGAAAAAAATTTCACAAAAAAATTTTTTCAAAAAAAAAAAATTTTCCCCCCAAAAAATTATCATGGAACAAAACAATTGTGGACTTCAGTTTCGGTCAATATCAGGTTTTACGGACCTGACCTAGTGATATTCACCTCGGCCTTCGGCCTCGGTGAATATCACCGGTCAGGTCCGTAAAACCTGATATTGACCTCAACCGAAGTCCATAATTGTATATTATGCAAGATGCCATATACGTATGTGATTATAACAGTTCCCAGACAAAACACCTGCCGTCCTGATATTGTGGGAGTTCAGAGAAAATTGGTCGTGACACACTTTACAGACAAATCTGAAAGTTGCAATACTGCTGTAAGTCATAGAGGCTATGATAGAGCTGTACCCATTGAGGCCTCAGCAAAAGACACAGAATCTGATGTTTTGTTCCTGCAAGTATTAAGCTACTGAAACATTTTCAACACTTTGTAATGCACCAGACAATTTTTTATCATTTCTCTTGTAATTTTATATGTAATATACATAAGCACAATAGTCGAACTGTATATGAATGACTGTGATTATCTGTGTCATGACTGCATGTGACTTCAATGTATGTATATTGAATATGTCTTGTATGAATGCCCTATCTTAGTACGAGTTTATACAAAATAATTCCAATTATTGGTACAGTATATGTACATATACTATTTTACCTTTTCTTATCGTATCCTATCTTATCTCATCTTACAGTTTATTGCGTAAAACTTTTGAAACTAGGAGAAAAAAAGGGGAAGTACAGTGTAAACAATATAAGGATCAAGATGGACACCTGGGACACAACGCTTCATTAATCATGTATGCATACATTCAACCGATCATTTTGGTTTTGATATCTGATCTGTTTTTCTGTTGCCTTCTGTTTTTGTGTACACTCGATTAATTGTAATTTGTAATATAGCAAATGTGTAAACATGACATTTACATAGTTTTCCTTATACAACACTTTTCCCTGGTCAATACAACCACAAGAGGCAAAAATACAAGAGAAATACATCTTTAATGAGTTGAAAAGGGAAATACAAGAATCGCCATATCAGAAGCAACCTTAGAAAGTGAGACAGCGCGAAAAGTTTAAGCATGTTTATTTTATCTGGGGTTGAAGAGAGTAGTGGTCAACTTTCAAGCTGTCTTACTTTCTGCCACAGCAATGTTTATACACTATATCATGATGTTGTGAGATCATGGTGACATTATAATACAAATATGATACTAATGGTATGCTTTTATGTAACTTATTGTGTCAATGAAATACAAAGATTAACTTAAAATTGCAACAGCTATATTGATTTCTAATGCTGAACTACTGAAAGCAAGATTTAGGCAGCAACACACCATAACACATTCCTGCTTGTTCCACTGGGAAAGGGTATTTACCTTGGAGCCTGGGAGGCTCAGCTCTCTTTTGTCTTTACAAGTGTTGTTCTTCATAAAGCACTGGAGTGAATGAGAGTGTTTGCTCAGGCTAAAGTGGTGTGTGAAGCTATCTCCATCCCTTCATAATTGTCCCATATCCAATCACAGAAGCATTCCGCATGATACGAAATATTCATAACCGGTATCACTGTAAAAAATTATGTCTGCCAAGTATAAGTACTGTGGTTCTGTAAGAATTTACATTCACTCATTTCGTAATAATAGGCCTACGTTTATACATTCAAGATTCTTCTTTAATAGCAACAGGATTTAGGTGGCAACATGATTTTGGAATGTGGCTCACACCATAACACTTTCCTGCTCGATCCACTAGGAAAGAGTATTTACTCTGTCGTCTGGGAGGCTCAGCTCTCTCGTCTCTTTGTGTTGTTCTTCATAAAGCACTGGAGTGAATGAGAGTGTTTGCTCAGGCCAAAGTGGTATGTGAAACTCTCTCCATCCCTTCATAATTGTTCCACATCCAATCACAGGAGCCCTCTGTGTGATGCACTGCTAGCATATTGCAATGTTAACAACATTCATTAGATGCATGGTATCCCAGCAACAAAGAGTATGTGAGCCAAAAAAAGTTACTGGTTTTGGAATATTGATTTACATAAACTCAGTTTGTCAAAAGCTAGTAACCATGGAGATTAATGTGCAAGATAAGATTGGACAGAGATTTTCCACTAAAGAAAACAAAGACCAAAAAGAATAAACCATTTGTGACACCAATCATTAACCTCTATAGTTACTCTGATGATTTTACTCTGCTTTGAAATTGTACTTGCTTAACAGAGAATGAGTTGGAGCGGTTTTCCGGACAGACTGCAAATCAAGCGCAACTTGTGTGTCTTATCTGGCTGTCACAAAACCATTATATGTAGGTTGCAAGGCTGCTGTCCCTATTGCCAGTTGGCAGCTGAACTTTCAGTCACAGCGTTCAAAGAATTTAATTGTCTTAGATCTACGAGTCGATTTAAAAAGTCATGTTTAAAATAGTTACCAGTTGTATGGAACACAGCTTTGCATCTGAGATGATGTTTTTTAGGAGCATCTATCATTGTTTTTTTCTTTCCTAAGCTTGTAATCAACCTGGAGACAAAGCATCTGATCAGTTACAGAACTAGAAGAAATGTCTAAATTAGGTTTCCGGAAAAAATGTATGCAATAGGCCTACTTCATGAAGAATATTGAAAGAGGGGCACACTTGATGTTCACAGGAATGAATCTCCCTGAAACCAATGAATATCTTGTGACAAAAGCACTGAATCAACATTTAATATGTTGCTCTTTAGAAAGATGGGCGACATGCCAAAAAAAAAATTGGGTTAATTTGCTGGCTTGGCCAATTGGCTTTTTGTATATCATGTTTATGTGACTGTAAGTAAATATGAAATGCACTAACATATTGTCACAATATCGACGTTATCATCATGAACTGACATTTCTTTGGCAGCCTCCAATCCGGCTATGCAATTCTTAAACCGGCTATGCAATTCTTAAACCATGATACAATTGAACTTATTCAGCTCACTCTGTCAAGGTTTTTTTATCAGAGAACTTTTGTCTTTTATTATAGAAACATTGAAATAAACAAAAGAAAAAACATATGTTTGGAAAGCACCGATTGTCTAGTGAAGATATTTCTTTATCATCCTTTTCCAGAAAGATCTTTTAAATATTCTTTGTCGTTTGGAAAGTTGTTTCCTTTGCTTTAAAAAGGTAGAATCTGAAAGAATGTACACACCAGAAGATGCAATTGAGAATTAGAAAGCAATGTGATATTTTTGGCTAAAACTAAGAAGTTGCAAAAGTTTCTGTTAAAGGCCAATTGAAAATTTTTGGTCAATCATTTTCACATTTTGGTGCAACAAAATGGTTTAAAAAAGGCTGTTACTCCACTCCATTATTGAATTTGCTGTCTTACAACCATTTGGAGACATTTAAATGGTTCTACTGATTTTGTCTCTAGAATTGAAAAGAGATAAAGAACTGATGCAAATGAATGTTTTTACAGGAACAGATTTAAGATCAATGAAATGCAGGGATCGATTTCAAATTAAAATGACCTCATTGATTTTTGATCCCAGATTATTCCCAACAGGATTTATGTGGCAACATGCCTTTGGAGTGTAGCCCACACCATAACACATTTCTGCTTGCTCCACTGGGAAAGAGTATTTACTTAGGCGCCTGTGAGGCTCAGCTCTCTGGTCTCTTTGTGTTGTTCTTCATAAAGCACTGGAGTGAATGAGAGTGTTTGCTCAGGCCAAAGTGGTGTGTGAAACTCTCTCCATCCCTTCATAATTTCCATATCCAATCAGAGGAGCCCTCTGTGTGATGCACCGCTCAGCATACGTCCATGTTAACAACCACATGCATCTACAGAACTATCCTATAAACAGCAATAGGTTCAAATTAACTGAAAACAGCCAACAGAAGAGCATTAATTTTTTTGTGACAATATGTTAGTGCATTTCATATTTGTCACCAAGCAGCTTCATTTATGAACATGAACATGCATGAAAAATAAATGTTATGATATTTAACATGTGTGTAGAAGGTTTATGAAATGGTTTGCTTTTTCCATACATAAATATTATTTTGATTAATTTAATATGGAATGGCTGGATATTGATTGATCCACTGTCTGTATGGTTTTCTGTAGTTTCACATGCCAGATTTTATGGACACCAGACGATTTCATGGAGACAGGATTAAAGAATATATGTTATTATTATATCGACGTTATCATCATGAACTGACATTTCTTTGGCAGCCTCCAATCCGGCTATGCAATTCTTAAACCATGATACAATTGAACTTATTCAGCTCACTCTGTCAAGGTTTTTTTATCAGAGAACTTTTGTCTTTTATTATAGAAACATTGAAATAAACAAAAGAAAAAACATATGTTTGGAAAGCACCGATTGTCTAGTGAAGATATTTCTTTATCATCCTTTTCCAGAAAGATCTTTTAAATATTCTTTGTCGTTTGGAAAGTTGTTTCCTTTGCTTTAAAAAGGTAGAATCTGAAAGAATGTACACACCAGAAGATGCAATTGAGAATTAGAAAGCAATGTGATATTTTTGGCTAAAACTAAGAAGTTGCAAAAGTTTCTGTTAAAGGCCAATTGAAAATTTTTGGTCAATCATTTTCACATTTTGGTGCAACAAAATGGTTTAAAAAAGGCTGTTACTCCACTCCATTATTGAATTTGCTAATTTTAAAGCCAAGTTTCTTGATTAAGCTCAAAATTTACATTTCACACCCATCAGATTAGACATATATTTTATCTTTAGCTTCTCGTATATCGTCATGTTTTGTATTGTCAGTCAGTCTCACGAAAACAAAGCTGTAATCCGAATTTTAATTAATATCTGTTTGATAAAAAATTTAGATGAAGAAGCTGAACGAAAAAATTAAAATTTTGGGTAGCTTTTTTTGGGTAGGCAGAAAATAAAATATGTCTTGCAAGACTTGCATGCATATTTGGGGGGGGGCTTGGTCTAGTGGTATGGTGCTGGACTCCAAATCGCTTGGTCCCGGGTTCGAATTCAGCTCTTGCCGGGTCACCTCTTCCTATGTTGGATGTCTGTTTCAATCATCCTTTGCCTCAGTGCCGTGTCCTCTTCCTGTCCTGATTAGCCTACTAAGCTCATATATAGTAAAGTTCAATCATCCATCCATCCTTCAATCATATTGTAAAAGAAAGACAGTCTAGCAACAAAGAATGTCAGCATTAATTTTGGACTTTGATCTGCTCTTAACCCTATATCTGTAAATGTTAACCTGTCTTGAAGTTGAATCCCACACTTGGCAAGAAATCTAAAATCCATGAGATATTCATTGAACTTTGCCAAAAAATTCTTCAAAAAGAAAGCTCTCCAACGTTAAAAAAATATGCGGGCTATCATACATAATTTTCGAACTATGATCTTTTCAAAATCTTGTATCATTACGTGTAAACATACAGTAAAATACAAGAAAAGTGTGGGATTTATAAAGAAAAGCAGCATCACTCGATCAATATTCAAGAGATATTTATTAAAAATTAAAGGATTATAGCTGAAAATACACTTTATTGAAAAACAGGTCTTTGAAGGGGGGTAACCAATGTTTTTTGAGAGTTAACGTGGAGTACAATATGAGGAAATTATGAAAAACAGTTCAACAAAAACAAGTCCCACTTGAAATAAACTTGAATATCTCAAAGATTCCTTTTTTGATTTTGATGAAAATTGGATTGGATTAAAGGCCTGTATATCGACCCAAAATGTGTGTATTTATAGTTTAGTGTCATTATTCCTGGCTGAGCCAGCGGCCTTCGAGTGAGCCTACCCCCTGTTTTCAAAAATCTGCGGCTTTTTCAATTCATATGAACCATTTGACCAAGCGGGGGAGCCACCTGCTTGGGTATTTTTGTTGAACTGTTTAGTTAAATGGAATACAATAGGTGGAGCAGCTGTATTCTGTGGAATTCAACTATAACAACTGCGTCAACAGTGCTCTCTGCATGCCACATTCTTGACTGACATCAAGCAATCTTCTGTGGTAAGTAGTATTCTTTGATAAGTATGTTTATATGTTTCTGGTAACTGAATTACAGGTGGCATAAGACCGATGACGTCTGAACAACAAGAACCCAAACCAAATCATCCACAAATGTCAGATGTCCTCTGCGTTAAAGGGACAGGTGGTGTTTTGGTACGATGGCCAATGACGTTAAGTTGATGAGGTTTGCCGTCTGTGATATGTTGACAGTTATTCAAATTTTTCCTTGTGTCATAACCAAATCAAACCGGCAAACACTGATAAAATATCATCAAATGTATCATTGCTGGAATTTTAGTTGTAATAATAAATTTAATCATCATGAATGGAAAAACTGTTTGCTGCTAAATAAGGGAAACATGTCGGATTTTGATAGAGATGCAAAGCATGGGACATTAATTAAATAATTTAAGTGAGTTTAACGTTTTTAATGAGCTATGTTGCTTGGGTTCACTGCATTTGAAGATATCCTTTGATATTTTCTAAATTCTAATGTCAGAGTAGCTGAATAATTACCAACTTAAGGCAGACATGAATAAAAGCAGATGTCCGTGAATACAATTGAATCAGACTACATGTAATAAACACAAGTACAGAGACATTAAATATCCATGCTTGTCTTATTTCTTTAAAATTTTGTCATAAATTAAACTTTTGGAGATAAATTCCCAATTGATTATCATGCATCGAAGAGCCTTATATAATAGAAACAGTTGACACTTCCAGTGCTCTTTTTTCAGCTCTCATGCGACATATCAGAAATTTGGATGATTAAGCATAGGTTCACAATAATCAACCCAGCCCGAATGTTTGAACCTTTTCAACATTGCTCATGATTCTCACATCCCATTATCTTATATTGTTATTCCTGTCATGTTGGTTTAATTCCATTGCCAAGAGGGTGCTTTTGTGCAAAACTTCAAAGAGGAATAACACAAAGAGCAAAAATATTACACCCTTTGATGTCAGATGATAAAATATTATTTCATCAAATCCCAATTCATTTCCCATCACTTGTTGCATTTCGAATGATACCCATTGACACACAGAGAGAAAAATATATAATTATTCATCTGGGTTTGTCAATGAATGTTTATCTACTGATGCATTGATCCAAGCATTTTCTGGAGGTGTTTCTTAACAAGAAATGGGCTTCAGTTAGGTCAGTTGTTTCATTCAAATTTATTGCTAGGTGTACAACATCATTGAACATGTAACTTTCAAAACTTGTCGTACCCTTATAAGGCAACTTTGTACACCTTGACCAGCTTGAAGACAAATAGTAATGTAACAGCCATATTATTATAGCATAATTAAATCAGTCAAAATTTGGATAAGTTCCATTGGATACGATCTTTTAACGATAAAGATGAAATTGTTTTTCAAAAAACAGTTATACACCATCTGGTCCAAGGATCAAAGGATTTTCCTAAGATTAAAAAATCACTTTAAAATAAATCATTGAGCTTTTGATAATTTTCTGTTTCATAGATATTTGAGAATTCAGATCACAAAATCCAGGTGAAATATAGGTTAGTTGCATTTTATTATCGACCCATTTTCTTTCCATTCCTTTCTTTTTTTGTGTTGTGTAATTAATTGCAATTTCATAAATATCTTATGTGACATGTGTCAATTCGCATGAATATCCTGTAACCATTTAGAACAAAATAATGTTGTCATCCGCACCAAATACTAATACATGTGCAGCAAGATGTTGCATCTGGTTCACATAATCATGCATCTGTATAGTTATTATATGTTGAATGATATGTCATTGATTTAATGATAAACATAGCTGTCATGAAGTTACCGATGCCTCTGTTTTTCCCTACCTGACAATCATTCATGGTTATTCTGGCTTACTTTTTCAATTGTTTTGTGACAACCAGAGCACAAATTGAAAACCCCACTTACAGTAACAATGAAACTGAGCCAAAAGTATCAAAATGTCAAATGGAAAGATGGTATCGCCCGGCAACAATTACCACTTCTTATGTGATGCAGAAATGAACACTCTACTTGGGTTTTACAGGTTTTTCACCGGAAGTGTGATTCAATTTGCCCACTATGGTTAGGTTCAATTGATGGCAATAAATAAATAGTAGGGAAACACTCAGGAATGCACAGGGATATTCTGAGTCTTAAAATAGGTAATGCCAAGAAATAATCCTGCTTTCCCAAATATCGAATATAATAATTATTGTATTTTTCTGAAGAACAATGTACTTATTGTCCATCCAATAACTATGTATTGTTAATTTGCTTCAATGACAGAAAGGATGATAATTATGCTGAGGCCAGTTGTGGATCATCCTTGCGTTTGGCAATTTTGAGTAACATTGAAGATCACTAAACCCAATAGTGGTAATTAAAAGCATGACAGGCTTAGAATAATTGTCTAAATTGGTGAATGATAATCCAGGATTCCAGGTAGGTGTTTTTGTTTTCTTCAAGAACTACCAATATACCGCTGCCAGTCTGCTGCTGCCGTACTAATCTATCAGCCCACATAAAAAATCTGATTATTTTCCCACAGTTGGAACTTCTGAATATATTCCTGTTAATTACGTCAGAAATTTTTAAAAAAGCAAAGACGCAATCAGAAGCAGAAGCAGAAACAGATGGTGAAAGCATGAGGAGAATAATTATTACTTACCGGTTGCCAATAAAAGCTCAAAGAAGTAAAATGTCATTTTGTAAGCGTAAAAAGAAATGTTTGACATTTTCACTGACAGACTTTCATCTGCGAGTGGGAGTAACACAAAGTTTGAATAAGGAAACCGATGAAGAAAATGGGTGAATTTAAATATGTTTAGTCAAGAGAAGGCTCTCATTGGATATGAAATAGGTTATTACATTATATGTAGATTTATAGTTGATGAGTACTTTTAAAAATTGGTACACAGAGGCCACACCCGATGTCAGGCGCCAGTGAGTCATTATTGGAAGCATTAGAAGTTCCAGGCAATTTTGCCACGTATGTATACTTTATAATCTTACTGCGCTCATTGGTCCTTGTAACATCTTGAACACAGTATGATAAATTTTCTACCATGATAATCAAAACCAGATCGCGGATGTTAGAAGCTAAGAATGACAGCATCCTTCCACTGAGCTTGGTCACTCACAGGTCCCTTGTGGTTAAAAATAGAAATTGAATAAGGATTTTCTTCTTTTCTGGATCAAAAGTGTTATGTCACTCTGCATCTTCTACCATGATTAAGAATGTATGCATACTTAAAAATGATCACAGGGGTCCCCCTGCACCCATCTGAATATTTAATGGGACCAAGTCTTTTGGTGCCCTAATAATTTCCTTTTAACAAAAAGCCAGTGTTAACAGGACTATCAATGTCCCATGGGGTTTTTACGGCGGCCATTTTTAATTGAAGTCGACGGCAGAAAAACGTGTCTTAAAAATTACATGTTTAATTATCTCAGGAACTATTCAAACTACATTCACAAATGGCACATGTATTTATATGTTTTTGGACATGCAGAATCAGAAAATGACACCAATTTCTTTCTAAATTGTAAATATCACCCCACTATGGACAAATATTTACAAACAATTGCATTTATTAAATATGTCGCCTTAGTTCAGTTTATTCTACATCAGCCAGTTAACCAGTAGCTCTGTGTGATGATCATATTTGACAAGCACTGAAGATAAGCTTTCAAATGAGGTATAATATGTCTAAAAGAGATGATTATTTGATGAGCTGTGGCATTTCAAAGATTTTCATTTGTGATTCTGTGATCATTTAGCAGCAAGGGCGAGGTAAAACTACTGGTCAGGTTGCAAGAGACGTTGCCTTGCACCCTCTGGTATAGTTAATGGCACCGAATTTTTTGAATGTCAAATATTGTCTGGAAACATATTTTTGAAGGTCCCATTGCCAATTAATGTTCCATGGGGTTTTTCTGGTGGCTATTTTGGATTAACCTCTAAAAGTGGAACTAGTGTGGTTTTAGCATTATTGTCGCTATCTGTGTTAAAGCAGCCATTGCTCTCTCATAGTTTAATGATGTGAAGAAAATTAAACACCAAATTAAACTTTAAAAGCCAGGGAGTTACTCTTTCAAATGGTGTAAATAGTATGCTTGTAAGATGTTTGTGCTGGATGTCATAAAAAAATTAAACTCTTCCTCCCTGGGCAGCAAATTTCTTCGTGAGCATAAACGTGTCTCACAATTCATTTAATTTCATTTTTTTAATGAGTAGCCCTAGAAAAACATCTCAAACCCAAAGACGTATAGCCCTTGATGTCAACTACCATCTGGCACATTTATTTTCTTGTTACTTCAATTGTCAACCCTTCCAAAGCTAAATAAATGTCGCCGTCGTTGTCATAAATCTCCTCAGAAACGTAAAATCCTGTCATTTATTTTCAATTTCACTATCCTAATCACTAGATGACTCTTCCCTAACCTACCAAATGGATAGCCCTTGATGTCACATTTCTCTTGGCACCTTGGTTTCCTTGTTACTACAACTGTCTACCCTCACAAAGCAAAATAAATGTTGCTGTCTTGGTCGAAAATCTCCTGCGAAACACCAAAATCTCGCACGGATTTTCATTTCCACCTATCCTAATCACCTGATAACTCATTCCTAACCTATCAAATGGATGTGGATGGACAGCACTTTATGTCAGCTTTCATTTGGCACCTTAGTTTCCTTGTTACAAAAACTGTCAACCCTCACCAAGCTAAATAAATGTCCCTGTAAGTATCAAAAAATTCCTTTAAAAAACAAAATCCTTCCATTTATCTTCAATTGTACCTATCCTAATCAGTAGATGACTTATTTCTAACCAACCAAATGAATTTGGATGGATAGCATTTGGTGTCAGCTTTCATTTTGCACCTTAATTGGTTTCCTTGATACTAGAACTGTTAACCCTTCCAAAGCTAAATAAATGTTACCGTCAGTATAAAAAGCTCCTTGGAAACACAAAATCTCCCATTTATTTTCAGTTCTACCTTTTCTTATCACTAGATGACTCATCCCTAGCCAACCAAATGGAGAGCCCTTGATGTCAGCTTTCATTTGGCACCTTGGTTTCCTTGTTACCACAATTGCCAGCCTTCCAGAAGCATACTTAATGTTATGTCTTGGTCAAAAAAATCTCATCGGAAACACGAAAGCCTCCCTTGTATTTTAATTTCAACTCGTCCTACTCACCAGATAACTCATTCCTAACCAATCCAATGGATGTGGATGGATAGCCTTTGATGTCAGCCTTCATTTGACACCTTGGTTTCCTTGTCACTAGAACTGTCAACCCTTCAAAAGCGAAATTGATAATTCTGTCCGGGTCAAAAATCTCCAAGGAAACACAAAATACTCCCATGTATTTTGATTTTCAACTATCCTTATCTCCAGAAAACTCATCCCTAACCAACCAAACACATAGCCCTTGATATCAGCTTTCAGGGGCTATCCATCTTCATCCATTTGGTTGGCTAGGAATGAGTGATCTATTGATTAGCATAGGTATAACTGAAGATACATGGGAGGATTCTGGGTTTCCAAGGAGATTTTTGACACAAATTGCAGCATTTATTTAGCTTTGGAAGGGTTGACATGTGTAGCAAGCAGGAAACCAAGGTGCCAGATGAAAGCAGACATCGTGGACTATCCATCCACATTCACTTGGTTGGTAAGGAATAAGTTATCTAGTAATTAGGATAGGCAGAAATTAAATTACAAGTTATTATTTTGTGTTTCCGAAGAGATTTTTTCGAACAGGACGTAACGTTTATTTTGCTTGTGTATGCTGGCAATTGTATTAACAAGGAAACCAAGGTGCCAAATTAAAGCTGCCATCAAGAGCAATCCAACCACATCCATTTGGATGGTTCATTATAAGTTATCTGGTTATTAGGATAGGTGGAAATTAAAATACAAGGGAGGATTTTGTGTTTCCGAGGAGATTTTTTTGACCAGGGCATAACATTTATTTTACTTTTGTAGGGCTGGAAATTGTATAAACAAGGAAACCAAGGTGCCAAATTAAAGTTGCCATCAAGAGCAATCCAACCACATCCATTTGGACGGTTCATTATAAGTTATCTGGTGATTAGGATAGGTGGAAATTAAAATACAAGGGAGGATTTTGTGTTTCCGACGGGATTTTTTTGACCAGGACATAACATTTAGTTTGCTTTTGGAGGGCTAGCAATTGTATTAACAAGGAAACCAAGGTGCCAAATGAAAGCTGACATTAAGGGCTATCCAACCACATCCATTTGGTTGGTAAAGAGTAAGTCAAATACTGATCAGGATAGGTAGAATAAAAACAAATGGAAGGATTTGGTGTTTCTGGGGGAGATTTTTGATACTGATGGCAACATTTATTTAGCTTTGGGAAGGTTGACCGTTCTGGTAACAGGAAACAAAGGTGCAAAATGAAAGCTGAAATAAAGTGCTATCCATCAACATCCATTTAATTGGTTAGGAATGAGTTATCAGGTGATCAGGATAGGTGGAAAAGAAATCCGTGCGAGATTTTGGTGTTTCACAGGAGATTTTCGACCCGGACAGCAACATTTATTTTGCTTTGTGAGGGTAGACATACTAGACAATTGTAGTAACAAGGAAACCAAGGTGCCAAGAGAAAGGTGACGTCAAGGGCTATCCATTTGGTAGGTAAGGGATGAGTCATCTGGTGATTAGGATAGTGAAATTGAAAATAAATGACAGGATTTTATGTTTCTGAGGAGATTTATGACAACGACGGCGACATTTATTTAGCTTTGGAAGGGTTGACAATTGAAGTAACAAGAAAATAAATGTGCCAGATGGTAGTTGACATCAAGGGCTATACATCTTTGGGTTTGAGATGTTTTTCTAGGGCTACTCATTAAAAAAATGAAATTAAATGAATTGTGAGACACGTTTATGCTCACGAAGAAATTTGCTACCCAGGGAGGAAGAGTTTAATTATTTTTATGACATCAAGCACAAATATCTTACAAGCATACTATTTACACCATTTGAAACGATAACTCCCTGGCTTTTAAAGTTAATTTGGTGTTTAATTTTCTTCACATCATTAAGCAATGGCTGCTTTAACACAGATAGCGACAATAATGCTAAAACCACACTAGTTCCAATTTTAGAGGTTAATCCAAAATAGCCACCAGAAAAACCCCATGGAACAATAATTGGCAATGGGACCTTCTAAAATATGTTTCCAGACAATATTTGGCATTCAAAAAATTGGGTGCCATTAACTATACCAGAGGGTGCAAGGCAACGTCTCTTGCAACCTGACCAGTAGTTTTACCTCGCCCATGCTGCTAAATGATCACAGAATCACAAATGAAAATCTTTGAAATGCCACAGCACTGTGCACTAACGAGGGTGGTAACCTCGCCATCAGGGTAGCCATTACAACTGCTGATTCGTGATTTCAAAGTGAAATTGCAAAAAAAATATGTAAGGGGTAGTAAGGTCTTCAAATTGTTAAGATAGATTAAAGGGCTTGTGAAATGAATCATTGCCAAGTGCCAGGTTAAAACAAGCAAGATTAAGAAAGACATTTAAGAAATTAGAAATCACTCGAGGTGAGGGTACCACAAAAAACGAAAAATGGCAGGGCGAGGGTACCAGCATTTTGGCGAGGGTACCAGCACTTTTTGGCGAGGGTACCAACAGAATTGGCGAGGGTACCAACCCGGAAGTGGCGAGGGTACTACAAGATTTGGGCGAGGGTCACTTCCGGTTGTCGAGGGTAACCACGGAAAAGAAATGGGCGAGGGTAATGCAATCCAAGACAATTTCAGCAAACAGTCTTGGAAGAAAAGGCAATGAATCAGAGTAATTACCAATCATGAACTCCCAATCAAGAACTCAATTGCAATACCCAGTCAATAAAGGAATATCTTAAAATTGATTCACTCCTAATGAGAAAACAGCTGCAGAATAATATACCTACCCATTCTACCCCACTGTGGAATTTAGTACAATGTTGATTTGACACAGTACAATGCTGATTTCACACATTTTGGTATACATCTACAAATAAAAACCGACACTCAGAACCAAAGAAACGTACTAAACTGTCACAACCAGAACTTTGTCAACCATAGATAAAAACAAGTTTGTAGGCCTACATAGAAGGTCCATCATTCCTAAAACCATGGTTAACCTCTCAGCTCTAAACCTTTGACAAGCATGTTGTATGTCACATTCACTAAACTTTGGACAGAACATCTTAAAATATCATTATAGCTTTATAATCATGCACAGACTTAGTATCAAATTTTATATTTCTATGTATATGAATGTTTATATTTTTTAAAGGCCATTTAAGCCTTTTTGGTGTCTACGTCCTGACAATGTTATACATTTTTGTTTTATAAACGTCATCTAACCAGCATACTTAAAGGTAAATAAATCTGAATCTGAAATCTGAACTGGAATCAGGGAAGTCTTTAGGAGAAAAAAAAAGTCACCCAGAACACCCTTGTCCCAAGCAGTACCATTTCAGAATCAGGGAAGTCTTTAGGAGAAAAAAAAAGTCACCCAGAACACCCTTGTCCCAAGCAGTACCTTCCGCAGTGAGACTTTCTACAATTTTAACCCCCCAGGCCTCCACCCTTTCGAGAAGGCATACAAAATTGCACACGATGAAGTAGTAAGCATCAGCAGTCATTAACAGCTATATATGCCAGAATTTTGCAAAAATTAAATGCCTTTGAATTAATAAATACGAGATTACACAATATATGTGCATAATGTAAACAAAATGCACGCATCCTCTGCATAATTGAAAACACTCCCTGCATACTGGAACGCAATTATATGCACATGTGCATACATGCACATACATCAGCATGTATGTCTCATTATACCATGCCAATTCCCCCATATCTTTACAATAATCCAATCAATTGGTCAATTGATCAATGAAGTTTCCAAACCATGCGTGAATACTTGTAAATCAGAACACAAAAAATGTCTAATTCCGTTCAAGTCAGCCGATGTATTGATTGATTGATTTATTATTTTCAACTATCAGTTAACACATTTTTGAAGAACCATCAAATCACCCTTCATACCTCATAATATGAAAATGACTATTATAAAGCAAAATGAATAGGCCTACAATGAGACAGGCAGACAGCGAGACAGACAGACAGATAGAGACTTAGAGCTGGAGATAGAGAGATAGATAGAGAGATAGATAGATAGATAGATAGATAGATAGATAGATAGATAGATAGATAGATAGATCGAAAGATAGAAAGATAGATAGATGGATTGATAGTCAAAAGCATAGACTCTGAGCACGTCATGCTTTACCTGTATCACACTGTGTGTAACATCGTTCCGTATGTATTCAATCATTCCTGCATGGGTCTGTGCTTTTGACTCCAGCATGTAAAATCTTTTAGTTTCCCTTGTGCTGACATGTAAATGATATTGTAAATATTTCTGTTAATAACTACACTTGATAGTAATGTAGCATATTGTCCAGTGCTACATTCTAATCCCAATTAAGTGTGATCATATGGAGACTTAAACTCACACAAAAATGGACTTTTGATCTTCGCATTTTGCTGTCATTATCGGCCTACCTACTACAGAGGCTTTTAGAAAGTAACTGTTTTTTTTTTCATTTGATTTTACAGTGCTATTTATGTAGGAGGACATTTTTCTTGCATAATAATTGGGAATGAAGTGTAGATACCTTAGCATTACATAAATAGGGATAATTTTGACAGCCAATTACAAGATCACTCAGGTTGTTATTATCAAATCAAATATCTTGAAAATATGAGGTCCTGTGGCCCTCGTTTTGCTTGAATCCATCCTTTTGAAATTTAATTGCTGCATGTAATGAAAGTATACATTCTTAGAAGCCTAACCGATAAACTGACAAATTAAACAGCCAAATTCTGTTTGCACCATGCAGATATGCCATAATCAATATGAAATGTTTATGATAGGACTGTTAAAAACGTTTTTGTTAACAGTACAGGCAGGAACCATAGTTATTAAGCAAAGAGCAGTATTTTTTTGCTCAGGATGAATCATCTGTTTAACATGGGTATTTGAAAGCTAGAATTTGATAATTTGTTTTCAGTGTCTCTATGCATTGTCTTCTTTCATAGATAGATCGAACGAGAGATAGAGAGATAGAGAGATAGATCTATAATGTAAATCAGCAGGCAGCAAACAAGGAAAAATCCATAACTGTTACAGTAATTTCTGGTGGTACCCTCACCATGACAATTATTGGAAATGGTGGTACCCTCGAGATGTTAAATGTGTAATAATCATAGTGTTGAAACTTTTGTATCAAAGGTTAAAAGGCAAATACACCTTTCAGGTGTCAGCCTGCCATTTGTACATTTGGTCCAATAAACTTGAAACTTGAAACTAGAAGCTTTTTTGGTTACCCTCGCCCTGGCGATGTATTTCAAATGCAAAATCTCATAATTCTGTGATATATTACATGTGGAATACATGTCCAATGGCTAGTTTAACATTAAAACTACATGCTTGATAAATATAGGCTTTGGATTTGATGAAATAACCCCAGGATGACAGAAAATTGCTTTGAATCGAGTGTTGTAATGGCTGCCTAGATGGTGAGGGTACCCCCGTCGTTAGTGCACAGTGCACAGCTCATCAAATAATCATCTCTTTTAGACATATTATACCTCATTTGAAAACTTATATTCAGTGCTTGTCAAATATGATTATCACACAGAGCTACTGGTTAACAGGCTGATGTAGAATAAACTGAACTAAGGCGAAATATTTAATAAATGCAATTTTTTTTAAATATTTGTCCATAGTGGGTTGATATTTACAATTTAGAAAGAAATTAATGTCATTTTCTGATTCTGTATGTCCAAAAACATATAAATACATGTGCCATTTGTGAATGTAGTTTGAATAGTTCCTGAGATAATTAAACATGTAATTTTTAAGACACGTTTTTCTGCCGTCGACTTCAATTCAAAATGGCCGCCGTAAAAACCCCATGGGACATTGATAGTCCTGTTAACATTGGCTTTTTGTTAAAAGGACATTATTAGGGCACCAAAAAACTTGGTCCCGTTAAATATTCAGACGGGTGCTGGGGGACCCCTCTGATCTGCCCGACTAATAACCAAAGTTTCCAAATTTGCTTTTCAAGGGGTGGATTGGCAATTTGGCTCCATTTTGTGCCCATGGCAAAGTAAGTCAATGGACCCCAAAGTCTCTACCATCGGCATTATTTCGAATGAGAAAAGCAAGATAGAATAGCATGTATTATTTAGTAAATTGTTTTCAGGGTGAGGCCCCTTTGTGAGAAGGTCCTGTTAGTTTTGTTGCATCTAACAATCACAAACCTTTTGGTAATTATTTTTTTCTAGAAAGTTTTATACCTTGCATGGGCTCTTCAGTTCTCAATCATATTGGTGGCCTATCGGAATTTTTTTTTTCTTATTTTCAATTTGCAAACTGGCTTTGAAATATTTGACAACAGTAGATGCAGTTTGAGATATATGCTTATGACATGTGTCACATTTGGTTTTGTGCAATACATTGTCATAAACCGAAAATAGACTCACCTATCTCTTTCATCAAAGTTCGAATCGTATATCATTATCAGGTTCAGTGGCGTAGCTAGGGTTTTTCTCTGGGGGGGGGGCAAATGACCCTCAATTTCCCCAAAAGTAATTGTCGACATGGGAGTACCGACAATATGTTTCTCTTAGCTTTACTGGATTCTCAAATGACACATATGAAACTCTTTCTGGTAAACTAAACTTAGAAAAATTAGAAACACCCTCTTTTTTGAAGTTCCATGACTGTTGAAATACTAAATTTAACTTTATGTAACTTACCAAATTTGCTTATAATCTTCTCAACTATAGACAGTAAACGTTTGAAGAAAATCTGTGATTTTTCTGAGAGCCAGACATGCTTTTGCGACTCCATGTCAAGTTGGAAAGTTGAAGAAGTTAAATGATGTGACAAATGAATGTGAACACCAACTTGGCAGAAAAAATCAACCAAAAATCTGCAAAATTCCGAAAAAAAGAGGCTTTAAGTGACCATGTAGACCACCTTAATTATTTTTTACAATCCTAATATTGAGCTGGGATTTTTTGGTCTCTCAAGTTCTCAGGTTGTACCAACATCTTCATGACCAAATTAAATGCAGACCATGTGGATTTAATGGATAATCACATAATGAATCACTGCTTAAGCAAAATTGGTAGTGCTTTTTTCTCTGTGATTAACTCTCCTCTATTGGTTTCTGTGTGTATCACATTTTTTGCTATACAGTCATACAGCAAACTTGAAATATTGCTAATATTTTAATATTTCCTTTCCCTCTCCTTTTGTCTTCTTTTTTTTCCCTTCTTGGTGGGAAAGGGAAATTGGGGAAAATGGAGAAAAAATTTTGAGCCGAATCAGTATATAGCAAAGATTTCTGGACTCCCCGATAATACAACGCTAACTGCGAATAAAGTCAGGGAAAACATTCAATGATGGAGGGAAAATATAGCAAATTCATTCATTAAATTACAGTGAACACCTGGTTCCTTTTCTCTTTTGTTTCCCCATTTCCCTCTTTTCCCTCATTTTCCACTTTTTCCCTGATTTCCTCATTTCCCCATTTTCCCCAAAAAAGTTGTCGGGGGGGGGGGCAGCTTGCCCCCCCTGCCCCCCAATAGCTACGCCACTGATCAGGTTTCTTGAATAAGAGATGTCAGACATAGCAATTTGTGTAAATTCAAGCAATATTTACTTTTTTGCAAAAGCCTTTCTTTGATTCCTTTGATTCTAATTTGTTTGTGAATGGAGTCAAAGGAAACATTACTACAGAAGGTCTAATAATAGACAGAGTTATTCAGGAGGTATCTTCTTGGGAGCATTTTAGTTTTTGAAATTTCTGAAGGTCTAAAAAGGTGCCCATTTCGATTTAACATCCCAAACTTCTTTGAAGTATATGTTGTGGCAAAAGTAACATTTGAGGCAGATATATTTACCAAAATATTAAAATCAAATGTTTTACACTGTAATTACACCAGATATATTTCCTTCTAAATGTGCTTTTGTCTATTAACTGGTCTATAAATGTCTTACTTAACATTTAGGTGCGCAGTAAAACGTCAGTCTTGAGGGTAGAGACATCTCCCAATTTCTTTTATTTCATAAGAGCCCGTAAGGACAAAGGTTTCAACAACTTGTGACATAATTCAACTCATTCTTGGCATTTGATATTTTAAGAAACTCGTTTCCGTTTTGATCCCAGCCCCCACCATTTATTGTGTTAATAGGATCTAATTATAGTAGGCAAATTGAATTACACTTCCGGAGGAGAAGCAATCCTGTCAAGCAGAGTTGGTACAGAATCAGTTTCTGTAAACAAGTCACTTTTCTTTCAGCAGCCGCTATTTAGATTTTTAATTTTTGATTAATATTATAGCTATGTCAAGATATGATGTTAGCATGTGGCATTGTGGTAAAATCGTCAAAACGTTGTGAAAAAAATCTGAACGTTGTTAGTTTTCTATGCTGATCAATTCTGGTGGAGGTGCAGGCTAACTTCCAAAAGCAGCTTCTTAAATATTTGAAGGTTAGTCCAGGGCAGTACATAAACAGATGTGAATAAAGTTAATTGTATCAAAGGAAATCTTCTTTTGAAATTGTTTTGCTTGTTGATGTTTGTATTCTGGCAGTTATGAAAAGGGCATTGAGGGTGCACTGTAGCTTTTTAGAAAAAAAAAAACAAACCTTTTTCAAAGTTTGGTTTTTGCTTTCATTTTGAATCATTGTGTAGCGTTATGGAGGCATGTAAATTTAAATAAGGCTATCAAGGCTTTTAAATAAAGGGCTAACCTGAACTATCTTAAGGATCACTTTTTTTAACTCATGTGATATCAGGTTATCCTTCAGCATAATCATGTCTCAACATCTGATTCTAATTGAGTGGCGCTTAGTCCTATTTACAGATGTTTTAGGTCGGGCCCAAAACAGACCATGCAAGAGATTCAAGTTCATTCTTGAAATGAGTGATCTGGTGGGCCTCTGGGCGTCTTTCTTAACATGGTGTTATTTTATTTAGTAACGAATATTTGAGGATGCTGGTCACTAAATATAAATTAATTAGTGTCCTGTAGCCTGAAATAAGACTAATTTAAGTAAAAAAACAAAACTCCGTGACAATGAATAGTGGCCCCTCATGGTTTACCTCTTGAGATTATGAGGCTAAGCGCATCGAAACCATCTAAAGTATGTCTTTAAAGGCAAATTTACTGCCTTGAATTATAATGGAATAACGAAGGTTCAAAGACATTAATTAATCATCTTAAATTTTGATAATATAACTGCAGCATCTTAAAATAAATAGGTAACCAACATGCCACTGCAGTAAGGATGATACCCTTTTCTGCAAGCAATATTTCTTATACTGAAAATAATGAGCGACAAATATAACTGCAGCATCACCTTTACGAGATAACATATTGCAATAAAGGCATCTCTGTTTTCTCTAAATCATCTGCTCAATTAAAGAAATATACTGATATGGATATTTCTGTGACTTGAAATGAATTCATATCATTTCACATCAAAGAGATTCAAAGATGTAAGACAATGCATCTCAAACAATTTTTTCAATTACCCAATTTTAAAGACATCGTGTTAAACTGACACCACCAATATATCAGAAACTTAGAATGGAACTTATCTTTGAACAACAAGCTGTTGATCCCATGCAACAAACTTGACTTCTGAGAAGCGATGATGTTAATTTAGTTATATACATTTGATTTTAACTTCATGTGATAAAATCATCTGACAAAAAACCAGTACGATTTTGCAAGCATATTGTGTCAAAGGTATATATACAATATCTGTCTCATGATCGTCTTCTGCATGCTAAATGCGATTTTTGCATAAAATTTTCTCCAAAGTAGGAACCAAACCCATATGTGCAAAAGAGCGCTTCATGACACAACTCCTTTATAAAATAAGTCATTCTTTCAAATTCTAAATTTATCTTGAGCGAATATTTAGCAGCGATGCTAATATGTGGCCTGATTAATCTATTTCTTGGTATTTCCTATTTTAAGATACCGCTTTCCATTCTTAGCACAGCCCCCACCATTTATTGTGTTAATTGGATCTAATTATAGTCGGCAAATTGAATTACACTTCCGGTGGAGAAACAAACATGTCAAGCAAAGTCGGTTCGGAATCAGCGTTCAGTCCCTATAAACAAACCAACCTCCCTTGCAGCAGTCTTGTCTCGCAATGCATACACTGTATCACATCTTCAAGTCCACACGGAAAGTTGGATTTTATGTGCAATCCTGCAGTTGGACCACTCCGGGAAAAAGACCAAGGCAGAACTGTAAACAATAACATATTTTCATAATCTATGGGAAAATTTGAAATAAACACATTTTGATTAGATGGCCTGTAATCAGTCACATTTGAGACATTCCTGTGGGAGGAGTTATTTCTGAAAGAAAGAACCTACTGAAGTATGGATCTACGACTTACCTCCTCATAACACTATGGGGAAAATAACTGGGCAGTCACCGAGTCTCAAATACCAGCCTCTTATGTGGTGTAATTACTTTACAATACTCAGCAAGATACTTGCATCTGATTGGTCTTGGACATGATTATTTTCAACAAAATTTGACGTGACAAGGTCTTTTTTATTAAGTGATTTGGACGCAATATATATTAATTTTGAAAAGTTAACTATTTGCAGTTGCTAATTACACAAGCCAGTTTGATTTGCCAGGGAGTCCAGTTATTAGTTGCGGATCAAACTAACTGGCAAATACCAATCATGAACAAGTGCTCATGACATCTTGCTGTCAGTCTGATTGATTGAGTGAGATGGTTGCACAATTCCTTTGAGCCAAGATAGCTTGTTGTTTGCAAGTTATAACAACATAAAGATTATCATAACTCAAAACAGCAAGCTATCATGGTTCAAACAAATTGTGCAACCGTCTCACTCAATCATTTGAGCTAACTCAGAATTTCAGAATTTACAGTGTGGTCCATCACTGCAAATATTGTAGAGTGCCATCATAAAAAAATAGATTGATGATAAATAATTTCTTGGTAGGCCTATACAAAATTTCCAAAGCAGTAGGTACTACATACAGTATCCATATATATGTCTACTTATAAGCATGTTCATTGGATATGATGAAGTGTTGTTGCTACTTCAAAGTTCCAGGCTAGCTTGCGTTTTGAGCTTGCAAGTGTGTTTCAAGCAGACAGAAACCTCTTCCTGCTTCAGTTGCATTTTCCGAAGAAGTATCAAATTTTCTCGGTTTGAAAAATTCGAACAACATTGTCAAGGATAACAAAGAAAATGCCTTCACCATACACTGTGTGATTTCCAGACATATAGTTTCCTAATTGCATATGCTAAATCTTCTTATGTGTCTGTCAAAGGAGTATCAGCATGATGTGTGAGCTGAAGAGTAAAAATTGCATTGCAAGACTAAGCAAACTAAATCAATTAGGTTATTTCAAAAGGTGGCGATTGAGAAATATAATGAAATTACACAATGATAAAACATACAATGTATATGCTAATTGTGTGGAAAAACAATTTGAGAATAGCCAATTGCATGAACAGTCATAGAAGTTTGCCCTTATTATTTTACTCAGTGCTTCTCATTGCAAGTTAGATTCACATTTTCAATGTGTTTCCAGCATATTTGCCATTGAAGAAAATTTCATGATTATTAGTGGATGGAGAGAGTTCCACCCAAAACTTTGGCCTGAGCAAACCCTCTCATTGACTCCAGTGTTTTATGAAGAAAAACATAGAAACAGGAGTCCCTACCCTTCCAGGTGCCAAATAAAGTGAGCAAATATCAGTTCCTTTTTTCACATTTCTAAAAATTTTTGTCACAATTTATTTGTAAAGTCATAACAGGAAGTTCCAAAGTGCTTTGCCTGTAAAGCTTTACTTATATTGCTGGGGTGTCAAATTCTCCTTTTTTTGGAGGATGATATGGCTAAGTTGGTAGAGCAGCCATATCTTCATGTTAGGTGACAGGTGTTGCATGAGATCCTGCGTCAAAATCCAGCTTCGGTCAACAGGATTAGTATTAATAAATAAATGTGGTTACTTCTTCAAGAGTTGAACATGGTGTGTCTGTACCACCTTTTAAGGCAAGATTTTGAATAACACATCAGTTTTCAGCATGCTACTCAAACTTCGCTTATTCTGACAGCCAAAAACTCAATCAGCATAGGGCGGTCACCACTTATTTCAAGACCAAATTAAATTTCATAATTGAAACATATCCATGAATTTATGTGTGCACGTGAACTTTATTAGCAAATTTATTTTCTTAGTTAACAATCGTATCCCAAACATATGATTGTTTCCTTTTACTGATATGACTGTCTGCTACCTTGTTGAACTTCACAACCCATCAAGGTTGCAGGGTCGTTAAATTGCTCACTCACTATTCTGACTGAGAGAAAAAACTGTACCTCTCATTTATATTGTTATGAAATTGATTAAAAAATCTTACTATTTGCGCAGCAAAACGGCCGAAGGCCATTTCGCGAAGCATATTGAGCACAAAATCTGTGCAGTGATGGTCTCAACATCAATGGTCGACAGCATGAAATTAGGTCAAGTGGGACCAGCTTCTTATCAATGATTTAGTTTCGAATTTAAGCAAAACATGACATATTCTTATTCAAAAGTGTCCTAAAAAAAAGTGTCAATTTTCTCAATTAATATTCCCTGTATCCATTATTTTTACGGAATAGTTAATTATAAGACTTGACAAGCTAAATTAAATTATTAACATGGGATTCATTTCATTTTAAAACAGACAACAAGAAAACATAACAAAATTAAGGTTACATAATCTTTGTCAACTGCTGAGAAGTTAATCTACACGCAGATCATGTTATTGTTTTTGTTATCATTATAATGTACTATCAACAATCTAGCATAGAGTTAAATTGGCAGCTTTCAGTGTTGTCTTCCTTTTTACTTTTTAGCTGATTATCTGTCAATTCTATTTATTCTTAATCCTATTTGTTTGCTATTCTATCTATCTATCTATCTATCTATCTATCTATCTATCTATCTATCTATCTATCTATCTATCTATCTATCTATCTATCTATTTATATATATTCTATTTTTGATCTATTCTATCTTTCTAATAGTTTCTAGTATAAATTTTGGTCCATTTTTCTATATATCTGTCTTTCAATTTCTTTGAGACAGTAACATAACTGCCTTTCATACATTGAATATGAAATAAATAAAGTTATAGTAAAACCATAAGTCCTAAAAAAACTTTTTAAGAGCTGGGCGAATTTTATGGCTGTGCCATTTACATAATAATAATGTATGTATGTAAAGTTGTTGCTTCTCTTAGACCAGTCCTTATATCCTTACCTTTACAAGATGAGGAAGGTAAAGCTCTCTATTAATATATACAAAATTCTTGACAGAAACATCAAGGAATCTTCCTTGATAAGTATGTTTATATGTTTCTACTAACTCAATAACAGGTGGTATAAGACAGTTGACATCTGAATGACAAGAGCCAAAACCAAATCATCTGAAAATGTCAGATGTTGTCTGCTTCAAGGACAGGTGGTTTTTTTTGTAAGATTGTCATTGACATCAAGTTTATGATTTTTCATGTCATCAGAATACGTTGACGGTGATTCAAATTATGTTTGTAGGCAAACCATGATTTTAAAACATTATTACATTCTAACAGTTTTATTCAAGCTGTAAACCGGACACATTACATCACTGATCTCAACCAATTCAGCACTACTTTTCAGTGAGTTATATTGGTTTTGGTACACTGTTTTCAGTGGTTTTCCTTGACATATTTTCCATTCTGATAAAAGCTTAGCCAAATAGTTGGCAACCAAGGGATTCCTGAGTTTTTAATGGACATGTCCCAGAATACACTAAAAATATTAAATCAGTCTTAAATTCACTTTCAGAGAGATCAAAACAATGGCCATATTAAAAATATATCTTATCCTTTTGGATTGCTGTAACAGATCAATATGTATTATTTTTGAATTTTGTAATTTATATGATTTATTGTTATACTACACTGCCATAGATGGAGCCAGAATCAGCATGATGACGTCATCTCCATGGTGACGTCGTCGCTCTTGCTATCACTCTTGAGCCTCACTCTCAGTGATGATATATATGTAATTTGGACTTGACAGCCAGAAGAGCAAATAGCTTGTAAGTCACTATAAGTGTATAATTTATTCATTCATCAATTTTCAGTTATATTTTTAGTTATATTTGTAAACAGACCATATTAATATTTTCCCTTGTATTTGTTTATTTGGATTTTAGTTAACCACGTTTATCAAGTTTTACAAGAATAAATTCAACAACCAATCAAACGACGTGCGTTAGAAATTTGCTGTGTTAAGTCCGAAGAAGTTAAAAGCTATTTTCGAAGTTGAAGTTCAAAGCTACAAGTTGAAACCTATGAATATGATGAGTGAGGCGAACCCAAGTGAAGATAAAAGAAATCAAGCAAAATTGAGAAGATCCAGATGTGCGGGATGGTTGACCCGCTTCATCACTCTAAGTAAATCCGTTGGTACTGCATCAACAGCCCAAATTGTCAAAGATCGCATTGTCAATCAGGTGACAAGGCTTCAAAAGGTACAAGATGAGTATCTGGAAGCCCTAACAGATGAAATCGAAATTTACGCCGCAGAAGAATGGATGGACGACCATTTTCAAAAGGCAACAGCTGCCTTATTAGAACTGGATGGAAAACCAGGAAATAATAAATTAAAAGCACAAGCTACTGCCCCTTTAATGGATCAAGCTGATATCGAATCAACACAAGAAGACAAAGCTCTAGTTACGAATATATCAAGTCTTGGTACTGATGATAAGCCTATAAACAGTGATGAAAGGCATCACACTTTAATGACAAGATATTTGACTGATTCAAGGAATGACGAGCTGGTTGATAAAAAGGATACATCATCCAGCGGTTCCTTCGTATCCGTAGACGTAAATCAAGGCTCAGTGCACACCAATTTTGATATGAAGAATTCACGATACTGTGTTGATCATGCTTCAAGGAAGGCGGTTAATCATAATGATGAGGAAATGAGTGACACCATTCTGCAAGCATTTAATAAGGAAGAAACGTTCAAGACAGTGGAAGATGTTCCAACTGTAAACTTATATAACAAAAGAAATGAGGATTACCTCTCTAGCCAAATAGAAAAACTTCAGCAGACTGAGTCTGCAAAGTTCCTTAAACCATATTCATTTGAAGATGTTCCTGCCGTGTCAGTATTAGAAGGAACGGAAGTAAGCGACACAATTTTACAAAATTTCTACGTTGATGACATGCTAAAAGAAGTTGATGACATTCCAACCGCAATTTCACTTGCAGAAAATGTTTCAAGCACGATTCGAGCGAAGTGTATAATTCAGGACATCTGGAGGGCTGGACTTGGCTGGGATGACATAATTCCTGAAGCTCTAAAAGAACGATGGAAGTCATGGTATAATGAACTCCAACATCTCTCAAGTTTGCACATCCCACGATTTCATGGGTGTTTGCCTGGAATGAGTTTAGAACTCCACGTATTTTGTGATGCCTCTGAGCTAGGCTTTGCTGCAGTTGCATATCTCAGAATAGTCACAGATGACGCTGTGATACTTACCTTCTTGGCCTCAAAATCACATGTCGCTCCTACAAAACAAGTACTTACGATTCCTAAATTAGAACTTCAGGGTGCTGTGATGGCTGCCAGATTGTCTAAGTCATTAACTGATGCCTTCACGGTCGCCAAGGTAATGTTCTGGACTGATGCCATTACGGTGCTGAGGTATGTGAACAATCAACATAGAAGATGGAAGATATTTGTTGCCAATAGGATTGCTGAAATAAGAGAGTCGACAGAGCCGCATCAATGGAAATATGTCCCTTCGAAATTGAATCCTGCTGATGACGCCACCGAAGGTTTACCTGCTGATGTCATTACCAGCCCACATAGATGGATTAACGGCCCATCCTTTCTTCGCCAAAGTGAAGAAAACTGGCCCATACAACCCGAGATAACTCCCCCCAAGGATTCAGATGATGACTTAAGGTGTGTCGTCGGTACAGTGTTGATGACTTCGAGCACGATCAACAATAAGAAGTTTATGAGCATACAAGCTATTGTTGATCCTCAGAAACACTCCTCATGGCATAAGTTGTTACGGCACACAGCCTGGGTCATCCGGGCTGTAAGAAATTTCCTGGGATTTGCATCTGGTAATCCTCCAGTAAGACATACCTGCCTCTCAACTCCTGAACTCTATGATGCCGAAATGGATCTTGTACGTTTTGCACAGCAGGATGGCTTTCCTAATGAATTTTCCTCACTGAAACAAGGAGGAGTCCTAAGTGGTCGATGTTCCATCCGCTCTTTGACCCCTTTTTATGATGAATCACTGGACGTGATAAGGGTGGGAGGTCGCCTACGTCATGCTCCAGATGGTTTCGAAGTCAAGAATCAAGTTTTACTGCCTTATGGACATCACATTACAAGCCTCATTGCAAGAGATGTACACTTCAAGTTATGCCATGGTGGTCCTGAGCACATGATAGCTGCATTAAGGAAACGCTTCTGGCCAATCAAATGTCGTCAGATGGTAAAGAAGATAATACATGAGTGCATGGATTGCCGTCGAAAATCTGTGCAACCAGCGGTACCTTTGATGGCTGCTCTTCCAAGACAACGTATCTCAGGATTTTCAAAACCCTTCAAGTTTACAGGACTTGACTATTTTGGACCAATGCTGGTGAAACGTGCCCGAAGCAGAGTTAAGAAATGGGGATGCATTTTTACTTGTATGGTGACAAGAGCAGTACATCTGGAGCTTGTTGATTCCCTTTTGACGGATGACTTTATTATGGCTCTCCGTTGTTTCATTAGTCGTCGTGGCCATCCAACTGAGATATTTTCTGACAATGGCACTAACTTCAAAGGAGCAGAGAGAGAATTGCGTGAGAATTTAGAGCAACTGGATAATGATAAGATTCACAACTTCTGTCTGCAGTATGATATGACATGGCACTTTATTCCTCCTCATGCTCCTCATTTTGGCGGTGCATGGGAAAGTCTTGTCAAATCCATTAAAAGGGCACTTCAAGCAGTCCTGAAGGAGCAAGTCGTTGCTGAATCCGTTCTACGGACAACTCTGACTGAAGTAGAAGCCGTTCTGAACAGTAGACCCTTAACATATAATAGTGCAGATCCTGGAGATTATACAGCTTTAACTCCCAATCACTTTCTCCATGGGGGCGCCACAACAATTGCTCCAATTGGGATATTTGAAGCACAAGAAATGTGTAGTCGAAAGCGATGGCGCCAGAGTCAAGTTCTTGCAGACCACGTTTGGCGTAGATGGCTACGAGAATACCTACCATCCCTAACCCCTCGCAACCATTGGCAATCGGAGCAGCGAAATCTTCAAGTTGGTGATTTGATTATGATGGTCGATGACAATATGCCAAGAAGCCAATGGATGCTCGGAAGGGTAACAGAAGTTAACAAAAGTGATGACGGCAGAGTACGATCTGTGAAGGTCAAGACTGCTAATGGGGATTACAAGAGGCCTGCAGCGAAAATTGCCCTTTTGGAAGAAGGGCACTCAGATTGTTAAAGAATTGAATATTGAAGTGTTCCACTTCAAGGGGGCGCTGTAACAGATCAATATGTATTATTTTTGAATTTTGTAATTTATATGATTTATTGTTATACTACACTGCCATAGATGGAGCCAGAATCAGCATGATGACGTCATCTCCATGGTGACGTCGTCGCTCTTGCTATCACTCTTGAGCCTCACTCTCAGTGATGATATATATGTAATTTGGACTTGACAGCCAGAAGAGCAAATAGCTTGTAAGTCACTATAAGTGTATAATTTATTCATTCATCAATTTTCAGTTATATTTTTAGTTATATTTGTAAACAGACCATATTAATATTTTCCCTTGTATTTGTTTATTTGGATTTTAGTTAACCACGTTTATCAAGTTTTACAAGAATAAATTCAACAACCAATCAAACGACGTGCGTTAGAAATTTGCTGTGTTAAGTCCGAAGAAATTGCAGTTACGAAATCAGAGACACATTTGGATCATTTTATTATCTCACTGATTCAAGAACCATATAGGCCAAGCTGACCAATTCAATGTTCTGATCATTTTTTCAGCACTTATCCAAAGCTCGATACATTTAAACAACAAGTAATGAGAATCATGCACAGTAACCATGTCTGAATGTTTTATCTTTTTTTCGACATTGCATCTGATTTTCACATAACATCATATTGTCATTTTGGTTTAATTCCATCTGCATGAGGGTGCCTTTGTGCGAAACTTCAAAGAGGAATCAAGCAAAGAGCAAAAATATTACACCGTTTGATGTCAGATGATAAACATTATTTCGTCAAATCACAATTCATTTCCCATCACTTGTTGCATTTGGAATAATACCCACTGACACACAGAACGAAAATTAATTATCTACAATACCATTTACCTGGTGTTATCAGTAAATTTTATCCTGATGCACCGCATGTTGATCTTTCTGAGAACTCTTTATTTGCAATGAAATGTATAACTTCATTTGTCACCATTAATATCAATTCAATTAATTGTGAGAACCACTTTTAACGAGCTGCAGAAATTGATAATCTGGTACTTTGTTTATGCAACGAAGATGAGATGTAATTAGATTTGTCGACTATAATAATATCCGATTAAACTCAATTATATGCGGGGGTGATGTTGTGAATAGCAAAAGCATTATGTTGTCTTAAAATAGGAAATGTTGAACTTTTGTATGCTCTTTGCTAGAATAGATATTCTTTTCAGCAAAATTCATTGTTTACTGTAGATAGAAAATATAAATTATGTTTTTGTCTGGCCCAATATGTTCCAAAATGCACGGAACATTAAGACTCATATTTGGCTATGTAATTTGATACAGACTTATGTACAGATTTAGATTCAGTCGATTCAGGTAAAGTTGATTCCTAACCATTGACAATAGGATATTCAGAGCTACTTACTTTTTTAACCATGGTATATATACATATAATAATAGATATTTCCTCACTTTATTGGTGCAGATAACTACTTTGGCACCTGGGAGGGTTAGGACTCCTGTCTCTTTGTGTTGGTCTCCATAAAGCTCAGGCCAAAGTGGTGTGTGTAACTCTCTCCATCACTTCATTATCATGTAATTTTCTTTCAAAGCAATATGTGTCATGCATATTGAAAATGTGGATTCTAATTCACAATGAGAAACACTGAGTTATGTAATAAGTGTAAAAATTCTATCTAGCTCCTCAATTGGCTATTCTCCAATTGTTTTTCCATACGATTAGTAAAAACATTGTTTTATCATTGGCTGCTTTCATTATATTCGCGCAGCGAAACGGCCGAAGGCCGTTTCTCGAAGCGAAATTTAGCACAAGAAAGGCTTCAAAAATCTGTGCAGTGATGGTCTCAACATCAATGGTCGACAGCAGGAAACTAGGTCAAGTGGGACCAGCTTCTTATCAATGATTTAGTTTCGAATTTAACAAAACATGACATATTCATATTCAAAAGTGTCTTAAAAATTAAATTTTCTCCATTAATATTCCCTGTTTCTATTATTTTTATGGAATAGTTCATTGTAAGCCTTGACAAGCTAAATTAAATTATTAACATATGATTCATTTCATTTCAAAACAGACAACAAGAAAACATAACAAAATTAAGGTTACAGTTGTCAACTGAAGATTATCTAACAGTGAGCAATTAATCTACATGCAGATCATGTTATTGGTTTTGTTATCACTATTATGTAATATCAACAATCTAGCATAGACTTTAATTTGGCAGCTTTCAGTGTAGTCTTCCTTTTTACTATTTAGCTGATTATCAATTCTATTCATTCTTAATCCTATCTATCTATCTATCTATCTATCTATCTATCTATCTATCTATCTATCTATCTATCTATCTATCTATCTATCTATCTATCTATCTATCTATCTATCTATCTATCTATCTATTCTATTTTTGATCTATTTTATTTTTCTTATAGTTTCTAGTCTAAATTTCTCTCTATTTTTCTATATATCCGTCTTTCAATTTCTTTGAAACAGTTACATAACTGCCTTTAATACATTGAATTTCTCTCTATTTTTCCATATATCCGTCTTTCAATTTCTTTGAAACAGTAACATAACTGCCTTTAATACATTGAATATGAAATAAATTTAATGAAAGTCCAAAGAAAACTTTTTAAGAGCTGCGAATTTCATGGTTGTGCCATTTACATATTATCTCTCAATTGCAGTGTTGGAGTCCTCGAGGCCGGCCTCGTCCTCGAGGCCGGCCTCGGGGCCACTTTTGATGGCCTCGGCCTCGGTCTCGGATGACCAATCCTTGGCCTTATTTGTCCGAGGCACGTCCGAGGCCAGCAAAATTAATAAAGTACAATTTTGCTGGAACAGTCAGACAAAATTTTCCTGTCGGCTAAGTATAATTATCTGTCAGTTTATTTAATATGAGGAACCTATTATCCTATATATGGGCAAGGCTTCGGTGTCATGACATTTTTGGTTACATCATCAGACATCATGTTTTTGCTGATTTTAAGGGGTTTCTGATGTAACAACTTCCATGGTGTCAACTAACATGCAATGTCTTCCCTCCATTTTATAATTTCATTGTGTTTTTAAGTGCATAGTATGTATGCGTACTGGGAAAATTGCAGTGAAAGTGTTCAGGTAGGTGGACATTTGTGGTGTCCTACTGCTACTTTTGGGTATTATTATTTTTATGCCAGCTGTAAAATAGGTCCTATAGTGCAGTTCTGGCAGGTTTTAGTTACTGAACAATCATGAGATGATAATGAATGACTTTCCACAGCCCATTGGTGGTGATGTTGGTAATCAGAACGAAATGAATTTTTAGCCACTTTTCGTGTCTTTTCCGTTATTCATCAGTCACTGTCAATTGTTTCCAGATGCCTTGGCACAATCCAAGCATGAACAAGTTCAGTTTTAGCACAATTAGCATGGAAATTAACTGGAGTGACTTAAAATGGGACATACCCCCTTCAATAATCAAAATAACCCTTTCATAAAGTTGATGTTGTACCTAAGCCAAAATGTTACATCATAAGATGGATATCAATTTTTGATATAATTTCATTCTCCAAAATTTTACAAATAAATTTGAAGAAGTTTTGTGACATTTGATCATAATTGCTGAATTTTGATTTAGAATGGCTGTATTTGGCTAGACGAGTAAGAGCCAGTGAATCAAGATTGTTACTGCCCAAGTGGCTCTTTTCTTTGGTTACATCATAAGATATTCTCATACTTGACTGTTAACAGTAGGTTTTTCTCAGTGCACACTATCAGACACAGTTCACTGTGTGCAAGAATCAATGAAGAAAGGACAAATTTACCTGATTTCTCTACTTTTGTTGGAAAATGTTAAATGTGGATATTATAAAAACGCATTGAACGTTCAGTCTGTTACATCATCAGATTAATATTCCTGTTTGTCTGTTATGGTCTGTTCCAATGTCGTTCCGCATGAGGCACTTAACAGAAATGAAAACAAGTATAGTGTATATCCGTTTTATCATTCATAAGTTAGATAACTTCCTTGATTTCTGGATATTCTTTCTTATTATGTAACATGGACATAATTCCATGATTGCCTGTTTTGTGTCATGGTCACATCATAAGGAAATATTACCGTTTTCCTGGGAAGACTACACTTCCGGGAAGTAGTTAATTTTTCTAAGAGACGAGTTATGAGATTGATATCTGGCATAGCTTTTTCATAAAGCTCCTGGAGGCAGATCCAGCTGAAAAGTCTTTTATAAATTTTCTTATGAGGTAACAAAGACACCACAAACCAGGTTATGATCTACAGATTCTTCTTTGAGCATCATTGCCACAGCTAAATTATATATAAGTTTTAAAATTAAAGCTCATCACAAAGCGGTACATGTCTTTTATTATCTGGACAGAATTCAGGCAGTTTCTATGGATTGTTTCTTTAAAAAAACTAAATTTGCGTTATACTTTCTGTTCTGATGATGTAACTTAGACACAAACATTTTAAAATTGAAAATTAACCATGATGCTATTACAATAAAAAGTCTGTTTCAAAATAGAATATATCTGCAGGTGCTACTTTAATCAAAAACAGCAGTAGCAAGTCATATTCAGTCCTAGATGAAGACACAGAAGCAAAATAAAATGGGTTTCGTGTCCTCGTTACGCTTTGCAACTTCTAACCTTCTTATACAGAAGGATAATACGATTTTAATCAAACTTGCAAGTTGCTTTCGTAAAAACTCCCATACCCTATCAATTCAGATGCTGATTTGTAATATTAAAATGGTATTTATACTAAAAAAGATGGCTTTAAGTTGAAATTTGTGTCCTCGTTACATCATAAAAAATATTGCTAAATTTTAATTTTACTTCTCTTCCAGTAAATGTTCAGCCAAAGTGACGATGTGAAAAAATGCCGAATTCTATAATTATTGGCATCATGCAAAAACAAAATTGATGTTTGCTACTTTAAATTGCAAAAATGTTGAATTTTGAGGTCTTATGATGTAACCAAAAATATCATGACACTGAAGCCTTGCCCATATTAGAATCTGATAGAATCATTTTCTGCTTGTCTTTTATGACAGTCTATATCTAGGCCTATTTTATGCCGAGTGCCAAGTTATAAGCGATGCCATTTTTTGTGATAGCTATGAAATTATAAATTGACCAACAGTATTTGAATATTTTTGAATTTTTATTTTCCTTCATTAATTGCATTGAACATTATTTCTTGTTGCCTAAAATTTCGACCATATTTATGACCATTTGAAGTTTTGAAGATTTTGTTTACATGTGATGCAAGATGCGTTAGTACCTGATCATTAACTTCACACACCAGAGTGTCTGGCTTAAAACACAACTCAAAAAAATGGAATGGGACAAAATTTGTGACAGAATCTCATCCATGCCTCAAAAAATATTCCAAATAACTTTGATATAACACAAATATGTCACTGCCTAATAAATTGGAACCCAGCAATGCAGAGTATCTATCTACATATATCTAGAAAGTGTAATTTTTAAAGCAGTTATAGTAAAAGTGATAAGCTGCCTCAGAATGTTTTTAAAAACTAACTAATTTTTTTCCAGTCCTGGTGAAAGGTTAATTAATTCTTTCCCAAAAGTCTTGAAATGAATTTCTAGTGGATGGCTATCTCAGTCTAAAATGTTTGATTTAGAAGTAGATGATTAAACATAATTGAGGTTGTCAGACACTCAAAACAAATATAATCTGTCGCTGTTTCCCTAAAAAAAAATTGCAGTATTTGCAGTGAGATGAATTCCATGCCCTGTTCTTTAAAAATGTAATGGTTGCCCCCTTATTGTCTTCATTTCAGAGTTTTACTTGAGTCATTGAGTGAATCTTTAATTGCATTGTTATAGCCTTATCGTAAGCTCAATGCCGATAATATACCAAGCTAAAATAAAAAATGGCAGTCAACTGTCTTTTTGTCGAGCCGGCCTCGGTCTCGGTCTTGGTCTCGGATGCTCATGCCTCGGTCTCGGTCTTGGTCTCAGAGGGCAATGCCTCGGTCTTGGTCTCGGTCTCGGATGCTCATGCCTCGGTCTCGGTCTTGGTCTCGGATGTCCTGGCCTCGACTCCAACACTGCTCAATTGCCACCTTTGTAAAATAACCTAGCTGCTTTAGTCAGCAGAAACATTTGTCTTATACTTTATTGACAGACACTAAAGAAGATTGTAAAATATACAATAAGGAAAACTATATGTCTGGAAATCACACAGTGTCAGGTTAAGGCATTTTCTTTGTAATTCTTGAAATGCTTTTTTCATCTTTTCAAATTACAAAATTGATACTTCTGCGGAAAATGCAACTGAAGCAGCAAGAGGTTTTTGTCTGCTTGAAACACACTTGCAAGCACAAAACACAAACTTGCCTGGAGCTTTGAAGTGGTGACAGCACTTTGTCATTTTTGACAAACCCATATGTATGTTCGCAATACTTGTGTTCAAAGTAATGTAAAAGCTGTACACCTTTGCATTTCATTTTTATACATAATTACCGCCCTATGCATGGGCGGTAATGCTTCTGTGCTGAAATCCCGTGAAGGGGTGAAATTATCAGTGCTCTGGCCTAAACCAGCCCAGTGTATTGTATTGTATTGTATTGTATATACTATCAGTCATGCACTGCAATGCAGGCACGAAATTCGTGGTGAGCCTTCCACAATGATACAGCTCAGGGCAGCCATAGTACGGCGCCCATGGGCAGAGACAAGGGGAACATTGCCCAAGGTTCCCATGCCTTAGCATTCTCCATTGTTGGTGACCGCCGTATGATGATGAGTGATGAGAAGACTGTGAGTCTGGTACATACCCTATTAATTCAGGGATGTCCAGGGTCTTTCAGTTGCGCCAGCACAGAACACTGGATACAACCCGCCTCCATTTAATGTCCCATGGGCTCGGACCAAATTGAGTTCCAGGAGTGGGATTCGAACCCACGACCTCATAGCCAGTGGTAGCACAAACAAGCGCCTTTAACCATTAGGCCACGGGGAACTCAAGACTGAGTTGGCCTGTCTCCAACTAGAAGTTCTACTCATATCCATATCACATTAATAACATCGTAGATGTGCACAATGCTTCGTTATTATAGATTAATTCAATATTATTATGATTAGATTAACATACGCCCTATTGTCTAGCACTGGCTAGGTCGGGCTGTTTTTGTGCCGCCATTTTCTTGTGTATTCGCGCTGTCACTGCACATGCTGTATCTGTACATAGAGTGGACAGCATTATTTCACTATCAAACTGATCAGACACAAAACTGTTTGGGTCACAGAAATGGCAGACCCCATTTTAGGAAGCTGAAATTATTTCCTGCTTAATCATGATAATTGTGCAGGTCTATTGACACTAGGCACTGTATGATTGTTTAAAGGAATAATTAGTGGAATTTGTTTTAATCTTATAATTTAGGCCTCGGTGAATATCACCGGTCAGGTCCGTAAAACCTGATATTGACCTCAACCGAAGTCCGTAAATGTATAATATAATATAGTATGATTTTATATAGCGCCCATTCCAGATAAATCTGCTCACCGGCGCTCACCATACTAAATGGCAATCATACCAATCATTATAGTGATAGCCTCTGGACATGGCCGGAGCGGGGATTGAACCCACATCCTCATGTGTACAAGGTGGGGATGCTACCCATTTTACCACGGCTCTTATAATTAGCAACAGCAAACAGATAATTTTTTTATTATATATTGCATCAGAACGTATGGTGGCATGTAATCTATCTTTCTGTGTGGACCTGAAGATGTGATATGTACTGGAAGAAATGACTACTGCTTGGGAGGTTTGTTTGTTTGTGGAGACCAAAACGCTGATTCAGTGTCGTCTTTGCTTGATATGTTTGTTTCTCAACCGGAAGTGTTATTCAATTTGCTGACTTTAAATAGATCCAATTGACGCTGTGAATGGTGGGGGCTGTGCTCAGAATGGAAAGCCGCATCTTAAAATAGGAAATGCCGTGAAATGGATAAAATCAAACCACATGTCAGTGCATTTTTAACATAATAATAATCTCCTAGTGGCCAGATTTGGTCTCCCATTCATTGCTTAATTAGTGTCACTGGGAGATCATCTTTTTCCAGGGACTCTTATAAATTGTATAGTGGTTGTCTTAATTTGTAGTTCTCAGATAAATTTAAAATCCAAGATGCTTATTTCTAGGTCAAAAATCCTTCACTGCCTTTGTGATATATATTTGTCTGCGTTAACCTATCCATCTGTTGATTTTAATTTTTATAAATTATTAATTTCTCATGCTCCTTTTGGTTGAAATTGACTCAACTCCTGAATTGGCAGTCACCTTGACAGATGAAACCCTTTTGAGAACTTATTGTTTAGCTATAACCGATCTGCTGAACGGATCTCGCACATTGCCGTGCTACAAATAGTGATTTATGGTTCTTCACTCAGTCTCCCAGTCGAAAATCATTAAAAATTGCTCTGCCACATGTTAGCTTTGCAACCAAACATTTGCTCAAATAAATTTAGAATTAGGAAAAACAGTGCGTTATGATGGAGTTGGGCCATGAAGCCATCTTTCAAACGTATGGGTTTAGTTTCTACATGGGAAAACATTTTATGCAAAATCTTATTTAGCAGAAGGTGATTATGTGACAGACACAATATTCTGACAAAATGGCACTTGTTTTTGTCAGATGATTTTATCACATGGGGTTTGTTGCAAGGGATTCATTGTTTGATGTTCAAAAATAAGTTCTAATGGAAATGTTCCACATATTCATTGACGGCGTTAGTCTTTAAATGATGTCTTTAAATGGGGTGATTGAAATACTTGTTTGAGGTGACAAATAATATTTACAGGTGATATATTCTCTCACATCTTAGAATCCCTCTGATGTGAAATAATATGATTTGATGTCAAGTCACAGAAGCATTTATATCAATAAATTTCTTTAATAGAGCAGATGATTTAGAGAAAAGAGAGATGTCATTATAGCCATGTGTTATCTTGTAAGGATGAGGCTGCAGTTAAATTTGTCGCTCATATTTTCAGTACAAAAAATTGCTTACAAAAAAGGGTATCATCCATTCTGCCGTAGTGGCACATATTGGTAAGATGCTTAAGTTATATAATCAATATTTAAAATGATTAATTGATGTCTTTACACCTTTTTTGTTCCATTTATATTCCCGACAGGAAATTTACCTACAATGAGAATACTTTTGACCTCATTATTACTGCTCATGCACTGAAAAAAAGGTTAGTGTAAAACAGACAAAACGAACGTTAGCTGGTGTCCGTCCAAAATTTTGTGTGATTCCAGACAAAAGTTACTTATATTTTTGACATTTCATATCAATCTTGATAAATTTTTTGTGTGATTTGATCAATGAAATGTCAGAAATACACATACCTCTTGTCTGAATTTACACACAATTTTGGACGGACACCAGCTAACGTTTGTTTTGTCTGTTTTACACAAACCTTTTTTTCAGTGTGTATTCTCCAGAGGTAAACTTTTAGGGCGACCATTCAAGGATATGGAGTTCGGTTTGATGAAAACTACTTATATTTATACTTGAATTATTTTATTTCATGGTAACGGTGACAATAATTATTCATATTTCGCCACTGGCATCCTCAAATATTCGTTGCTACATAAAACAGCGCCATGGTAAGTAATACATTTATGAAATCATACAACACAGCAAATTGATTCTCACTTCATAGAAATAATCAGGATCTAAAATAGTGGCTTCTGCAAGAAATGTGACTTGTTTACGGAAACTGATTCTGTACCAACTCTGCTTGACATGATTGTTTCTCCACCGGAAGTGTAATTCAATTTGCCGACTATAATTAGTTCCGATTAACACAATAAATGGTGGGGGCTGGAATCAAAAAGGAAAGCAGAATCTAGAAATAGGAAATGCCGAGAATGAGCTGAATCATACCACAAATAACTATTTGAACTAAATGTTCTCAAAGTGATAATAAGACACATCCAAATAAATATGTCATGGCAATCTGCCATAAAAGTACAAATAAATTTCATTGACATGATGCTGCGTTGAACCTTGTAAGTAAATTTGACCATACATTCATAATTTCAAACTATTAATTGTAACTACACCACATGTATTCTCTTAGTCAAGTAGCATATATTTAGAAGATTGAGATTAGGTGATCTGAGTAGTGATTGTCCATACAGAAAATACCAAATAAAGTATCATAATATCATTTTCTCAGTAGAGGGGGTTAGCTCAGTGACTGTTGGTGGGGCAATTTTCTGTCAATCCCTGGTGTTATTCTCACTCTGGTTTGATTACCTGGACTTATGTCGGGCAGGAGTTTCAGTCATCTTTGGCCTCATTGGTGTGTCATCCTCTTTTCCTAATTATACCACCAAGGGTAAAACAATAGAACATGAAGCCTCAACCATCAGCAAACATCATTTGCTTCGTTGAAACTGAAGAATTGTGACATGCGAAAGGTAGCTTGACCAATCCTGTGGCAGGTTTTTCTAATGTCAGAACACAGGCCGATGTACCAGAATGAGTCTCTAGAGTTTTATTTGTCTCTGGAGTCTTGCTTGTCACAAGACTAGAATATTAGATGCCATTAGTAAATATGACTATAGACATGTACGACAATTCTTTATTTAAGACAATTCCCCATTTAGGTTCTGGCCTGTGGTCAGAACAAAAATTCAACATATCTTGTGTCATTTGCTCAGGGTGTGCAATTATGAAATCATCCCTGAAACTTATCAGTTTGCATTGTCATAAACTTTACAATACAAAACCTCATCTGCAGCCACCATATCTCCAGATGAATGGATTTGGGATGTTGTTGTTCAGGTGGCACCTGTCTTATATGCAACCTGCTATTAGATTACAGATGAATACAAATGTCCTTATGGGCTCTTACGAAATAAAAGAAATTGGGAGATATTTCTACCCTAAAGACTGACATTTTGCTACATGCCTAAACAATTAATAAGTCATTTATAGACGAGTTAACAGACATAAACACTCTCGGAAGCAAATATATCTTGTGTAATTATAGTGTAATATAAGTATTTGATTTCAATATTTCTGTAAATATATCTGCCACAATGTTGCTTTTGCCACAACATACTTCAAAGACGTTCAAAATTGGCACTTTTTGGACCTTCAAATACTAAAATGTTCCCATGAAGATACCTCCTGAGTAACGCTATAAGTCTATTATTAGATCTTTTGAAGTAATATTTCCTTTGACTTCATTCACAAACAAATTAGAATCAAAGGACTCAAAGAAAAGCTTTTGCGAAAGGTAAATATAGCCTAAATTTACCGAATTTGTAAATTATGACATTTCATATTTAGAAACATGATATATGTGTCCACATTTCATGAAAGAGATTGCTGAGTCTATTTTTGGTTCATTTCAACGTATTGCACAAAACCAAATGTGGCACATGTCATAAGCATACATCTCAAACTGCATCTACAGTAGTCAAATATTTTAAAACCAGTTGCAAATTAAATTCAGGAAACAATTTCTCCAGTAGGCCGCCAATCTGCAAAGAGCTCTAATTTATATGGAACTGTAAACCAAAGCTTGGCAGTGTGAGCATTTAGTGTTGAGAGAGTTTAAAGGCAAGAGTGAGAACTAAAGAGCAATGCAAGATATAAAACTTTCTAGAAAAAATAATTGCCAATAGGTTTGTGATTGTTAGATGCAACCAAACTAACAGGACCTTCTCATAAAGGGGCCTCACTCTGTAACAATTTACCAAATAATACATGCTATGGTATTTTGCTTTTCTTGTTTGAAATAATGCTGATGGTAGAGACTTCGGTGCCCATTGACTTATTTTGCCACAGGCACGAAATGGTGCCAGTTCACCCCTGGGAAAGCAAATTTGGCTGCAGTATACCTTGATTGATTCAGTGTCTGGGAAGAACAATATATGTATAAAAGAACCTCATATTATTTATCATTGTAGGTCATATGTTAAAGACATATATAGGCCATATTACTTCCCCAATATGAATACAAAACAAGAACGACATGACAGGTGATTGGTTTAGGATGCTGTCAGGAGATGTAATTTGTCTTATGCCATCTGTTATTAAATTAGGAGAAAACAAAATATATTTATGAAGGAAAATTATGGATGTCTCTTCCATGAAGGCTGATGAACAATAACAGCAAGGCCAGATGTTTGTGGATTGCTTTGGTTAAAGGTTAAGTACATTTTGAAGTACACATACATTTTTCATGATGACAAGAGATGCAGAGTGACATCATACTTTTGATCCATAAACGAGGACTATCTTTATTAAATTTTTTACTTTTAACCACAATAGACCTGTGAGTAACTAAGTCCAGAAGAAGGATGCTGTCATGTTGAGCTTCTAACATCTGCAATCTGGTTTTGATTCTCAGGGCAGAAAACTTATCATATTATGTTCATGATGTTACAAGGACCAATGAGTGTAGTAAGATTATACAGTATACATAGCAAAGTTGCCTGGAATTTCCAATGCTTCTAATCAGGACTCATCGGCACCTGACATTGGGAGTGGCCTCTTTGTACCAATTTCTTAAAAAAACTCATCGACCATAAATCTGCATATATTGTAATAACCTATTTCATATCCAATGAGAGCCTTCTCTAGACTAAACAGATTTAAATTCATCAATTTTCTTTATACTTTCCTTATTTGAACTTTGGGTTACTCCCACTCACAGATTAAAGTCGGCCAGTATAAAAGTAAAAAAGTTCTTTGCGCTTACAAAATTGTAATTTTACCTCTTTGAGCTTTTATTGGCAACAAGAAAGTAATTCTGCTCATGCTCTCACCCTCTGCTTCTGCTTCCGATTGTGTCTTTGCCTTTTTAAATATCTCTGACCTACTTGGGCTTGGATTTTTCCTGAGCAGTAAATTAGTTATTTCACGGTAACGGTTGCAGAATTCATTTGTTTCAAATCAATATATTATATATATATTTATTCAGAAGTTCCAACTGTGGGAAAATAATTAGATATTTTATGTGGGCTGATGTATTGTACGGCAGGGATGGATTGGCAGGGGTGGATTGGCAGGGGTGGATTAGTAGTTCTTAAAGTTAACATCCTGTATATCTGCACTGACATTTATAGCTTAATAGGACAGACATACACTGATATTGAGGCAGGATTAACTCTTGGCAGTTAACAAATGTATCATCCATTTCACATTGGAAACTGAACCAGGGTCACAGAAGTGAAGAGGCTTAGCCCCAGGGGGGGCTTGGAGTTTGCCTCAGTGGTAAATTAGTTATTTCACTGTAACAGTCACAGAATTTATTTATTTCAAATCAAGTAACGCCTCATAAAGAAATACTCCTGGCAGAAATTAATTATTTCAAGACTGCCCAAAAAGAATATATTTATTCCGGCAGATCTAAGGAAGAAATTGCTTATTTGAACAAAAAAAATTCCAACTCCCCCTCCCTCGATGTCAAATGGTCACCCACTATGATCAGCAAGACATCTTGACAGCTATGGTTATCATTAAATCAACGGCATATCATTCAACACGACCTAATTGTAGCATGATTATGTGGACCAAATGCAACATCTTGCTGAACATGAATTACTTTTTGATGCAGCTGACATAAGTTTGTTCTAAACGGTTACATGATATTCATGTGAATTGATACATGTAACACAAGATATTTATGAAATTTCAATTAATTGGGAGAACAAAACGACGACAGAAAAGAATTGAAAGAAATTAAGTTGTTAATAAAATGCAACTGCTGACCGATATTTCACCTGGTGTTCGTGATCCAAATTCTCAAATATTTATGAAACAGAAGATTATCAAAAGCTCAGTGGTTTATTTCATTTTAAAGTGATTTTTTTTTCTACAATGTATCTCTGGGAAATGTTTTAACCCTTTGACCAGATGGTGCATAATATAGGTTTTATGCAAACAACTTTGCAGTGTTTACCGAAAACACCAAGCAGTGTTTATTAAATATGCAAAGTCCATCGAAGAGCTTAAAGAAGAGATTCCTGTTCCGGTGATGGTACGTAGTATTCGTTTTGTGACAGTCAGGTCTCTACCCAGAAGCTCTAGTTCTTAGATGTCCATTCCAGGGTCTTGTGTGGGAGGAGATGGAAGGTCGGACGTCCTTAAAGGCCTTAACATCACATGTGAGTCCTAAGTCTCACACCTCCTTACACCTAACTCTGGTTTGTTTTGGTATAATTCCCCTGCCCTTATCCAAGTCAGGTTCTAATATCTCAACACTTTGTAATTCACCAGACAATTTGTTACATTTTTTTCACTTGTAATTTTATATTTAATATAGCTGCTCTTTGAAAAATAATTTCAACTGTATTGTTAAAAAAATATATGGAATGGAACTTACCCAAATTTTGACTGATTCATGCTATGATTATAAGGTTGTTAAATTACGTACTACCGGTACTCGCCTTAATGCTTCATTTTGGAGCATTTTTTTATGACAAAAAGTTATTGATTTGGTCGGGTGTACAAAGTTGCCTTGTGAGGTTAGGAAAATATTTGAAATTTACATGTTCAATGATGTTGTACACCCACTAAAAACGAGCAAGAACGTTTGATCGAAAAAACTGATCTTATTTAAGCCCATTTCTTGTGAGAAGACACCTAAAGAAAATGTTTTAAGATTTTTTAAACTGGATCAACGCATTAGTTGATAAACATTCATATACAAAAACCACATGAGTAATTATATATTTTTCTCTCTTTGTGTCAATGGGTATTATTCGAAATGCAACAAGTGATGGGAAATGAATTGGGATTTGACGAAATAATATTTTATCATCTGACATCAAAGGGTGTAACATTTTTGCTCTTTGTGTTATTCCTCTTTGAAGTTTTGCACAAAAGCAGCCTAGGGAATGGAATTAAAGCAAAATGCTGCCTATTCCTGCCAGAATTCAGTTTAAACTGATGACAACAACTTGGAAGGCACTAAACGGCCAAGCACCCTCGTACATACAACAACTGATCCAGCTGAAACCAAATGGAGACCGTAATCTGAGAAGTAACAGCAAGCGTTTGTTAACAGAACCGGCTTCAAACAGACAAAATAGATTTGAAGATCGAGCTTACTCCTTTGCAGCACCGAAACTCTGGAACAAGTTGCCCGAGAGTGTTCGCACAACAAAAACCCTTGAATGTTTCAGGAAAAACCTAAAAACCTACTTATTTAAATTGTTCTACAAATGATCCTTTTCTACCCAAGCGCTTCTGAGCAGTTTACTGGAAGAGGCGCTATATAAATTATTATTATTATTATTATTATGACAATATAAGATAATGGGATGTGAAAATCACAAGCAAAGTTGAAAAGATTCAAACATTTGGGCTGGGTTAATTATTGTGAACCTATGCTTAATCATCCAAATTTCTCATATGTCGCATGCAAGCTGAAAAAAGAGCACTGGAGATGTCAACTGGTTTTATAAGGCTCTAATTGCATCATGATGAATTGAGAATTTATCTCCAAAGGAATATGTAATTAAATAACTCTGTAATGTCTCTGATGGTTTTGTAATAATAAGTATACTTCAACAGTAATCTGGGACACCTCAGTTTATTCGTGTCTGGGTTAAGTTGGTAATTATTGTGCTAACGTTCATCAGAATACAAATGAATGCCTCAGGAAGTCTCTAAATGCGGTGAACCCGAACAACATGACTCACTATCAGGCTTGCCAGTTGTTGAGAATAGTGATTTAGTTAATGCCTAATGATTTGCATAATCAATTTCTATCAAAATCCACAGTGTTTTGCAAATTGTAGCAACAAACTTTTTTCCATTCAAAATGATTAAATTTATTATTACAACTAAAATTCCAGCAACAATACATGAAGTTTCTCCATTTTATGATCTTTTATCAGTGTTGGCCGGTTTGATTTGGTTATGATACATGGACAATTTGAATCACTGTCAACATATCAGAGACAACAAACCTCATTAACTTAACGCCATTGGCCATCTTGCAAAAATACCATCTGTCCCTAGAAGCAGACAGCATCTGACATTTGCGGATGATTTGGTTTGGGTTCTTGTCATTCAGATGTCATCTGTCTCGTGCCACCTGTAATTCAGTTACCAGAAACATATAAACATACTTATAAAAGAATATTTCCTACCACAGAAGATTGTTTCATTTCTGTCAAGAATGTCGCAAACAGAGAGCACTGTGACTGTTGAGCAAGTTGCTAGGATTGGTTAACATTTACAGGTTTCGGGTTTTTAAAAGAGCAGATCAAAGTTCAAAATTAATGCCGATGTCTTTGCTACTTAACTGTCTTTCTTGTACAATATGTACATATCTAATTTTTAGCCACTTGGATTGAGTGATCCACCAGATTTTCTTCATATTGAAAAAAAAAAGGTACAGCTGAGCCAGAATTTACTGTCATGACTTTTCAGTTACGTCTTAGCACAAAAATGTTCTGGATGGTGTCCAAGTTACATCTTAGACTATCAAGTATTTTTACACAATTCTGAAAAAATATTATATTGTCTATGAAACCATTACTACCAGTACTTATAAACAGTATTTTCGGCTTTTTTATGATAGCAGTATCAAAGTATGTGATGAAAATCAATGATTTATGACAAATTGTGAAAAGATGTAACAATGGACACTACAACTATTTTTGAGGTCATCCAAGATGTAACAGTGGACACCAAGGATATGAAAATTGACACCTTGTTGTTCACAATGTGCTTTTCACAGGAAATCCACAGACTGAATGACACTCTTTTCTTGCACTAAAATACTTCCAGAAAGAAAATCTTGGAAAATCCACATTGTCAAGTCTGAATAAAGTCTGCATTGCAGTCGTTTGTGGAAGATGTAACATTGGACACCAGAAGGATAAGATGTAACATGGACACCAATGTGTCCATGTTACATCTTTTCTACATGAACCCCTTTTGGATATTTTCCCAGTGAATTGTGCAGTATTAAACACTGCAAGCTATTCTTAATACAATGAGAAAAACTGGTCATCATCAAAATATGGTGAATGGATTTCAGTAAGAGACGCAATTCCATGTTATAGCAACTTGGCCAAGACGTAACATTGTCCAAAAAGTATTTCCTGCATAAAAAAGCTCCTCCCCCACAATAACACTGAAAGCAAAACCATCTATGATTGCTTGAAATGGTGCAGAAATATGTAAATGTGACATGGATACGTGCATTTATGCTAATGATTGACTGTGCATTCAGGAACTAATTATTTGTTCTTTCAGTATGAGTGACCAAGACGTAACATATCAAAAATTAGCAATTTATTGTCACAGATTCTTGAGAAACCTCACTCAGAGAGAACATGAATTCATTTTGGACGCAAATATGGTGTAAAAAGTACAACTTGCAATAGTAGTTTTGATGATACCTAGAATATGAACCTTGCATTTGAGTGTTCTAAGATGTAACAACTGTGTGGACACCAAAGTGGATGGGCAACTTTTGCTCATATTTGTGTAATTCGCTTTCAGCTGATGAACCAAAGTACGTAAAATCATATTTACAAACATCTGAACAGTATGTCAAGTTGTGATTTATGGCTTAACAACAACCACTGAATCTCGCACAACACTTTTTGTTTCGTGGACACCACAATATTTTGTCAATTTTGTCCACTTTCTCCATCTTGATCCAGTTATGAATTGCAAAATAAAAATACCCGAGCCATGAATATGGCATGTATGTTGAGGCAGTTACTTCCCCTACCAATGCGTCAAATTTTTGTTTGAATAGATATCATCAGAAGAGTTTTATTCAGCTTTAAATTGCCATTCTAAGACGTAACACAAAAAGTCATGACAGTAAATTCTGGCTCAGCTACACAATTTTTTTATGCAAATTTCTTCACTTTCATCTTTATCAAGCAGATAATAATAAAATCAAGATTAGGGTGAAACCATTTCTTATCCAAGGGGGGTTTTGAAGTTTTTTTAAATGAATAATTTCTTGCTCATTTTTGATTAAATGAATAAATTACTTTTGGCAGTCTTGAAATAAATAATTTCTTGCTGGGGTATTTCTCAGCAAATTTCTCAACCATACAAAAAGTGCCCCAAGAAGATCCAAGAGGCTAAGATAGGTGAATATTTACCGCATTAATAGGCTGATCAAAGTTCAAAATTAATGCAGATGTTCTTTGCTGCTTTCTTATATAATATGGATGACGATTGTGAAATGAGAATTGGGTGAAATCTTTAAAGCCTTTAAGTTTGTCACCTTAATGTGAACCTGAACAACCAAAAAGTTTTGATTTGCTGACAGAGAAACGTTTTCAACCTTTTTGTTTTAGCTCAACATCATGGCATGTTGTTCAGAAATTGTATATTCTAGTGTTATTTGGAACCCAACTAACTTTAGTAAAGGCATACTGTGGGATGTAACAAAGAGCCAAGTGTTAGAACGCCTGTAATATCAGAGAATGCTAATCAGGAAAACGTGACATAGCTCTCTAGTTCTCAATGCACATTCTAGTATGTACATTCTTTCAGATTCCATCTGTTTAAAGCAAGGAAGTACATTTTGTGAATGATACATCATTTTAGAGCAAAGAAACAAATTTCCGAAAGACAAAGAACATTGAAAAAATCTTTCTGTAAAAGGATGAAAGACAAATATCTTTGCCAGACAACCGGTGCATTCCAACATATATTTTTCGTTTTTGCTTTTTTGGTATCTTTTGACATTGAAAAAATTCTCAGATGAGAAACCTTGACAGACTGAAAGAGTTCAATTGCATTGTGGTTTTAGAATTTCATAGCTTGATTGAAAGCTGCTAAGGCAATGTTCAGTTCATAATGATAACAGCAAAACAATAATTGATATTTTTTAGTCCTGTCTCCATAAAAACTACAGAAAACACACAGACAGTGGATCAATCCATACCAAGCCATTAGAGAAAACTAAACCATTTCATATAATTTCTATATGTTAAATATCATAATATTTATTTTAGCTGTATTAAAGCTGCTTTCGATAGCAAATATGAAATTCACAAAAATATTGCTGCTACAAAATTAATTCATCTCCATAATATTTATTTTAGCTGTATTAAAGCTGCTTTCGATAGCAAATATTAAATTCACAAAAATATTGCTGCTACAAAATTAATTCATCTCCACTGTTAGCTGTCTTTAGTTAATTTGAACCTGTTGCTATTTATAGGATAGTTCTGTAGACGGATGTGGTTGTTAACGTGGCAGAATGCTTAGCTGTGCATCATGAAGAGTTGCTGTAATTCAGCCTATGATTGTGTATTGGACGATTATGCAGGGATGGAGAGAGTTTCACACACCACTTTGGCCTGAGCAAACACTCTCATTCACTCCAGTGCTTTATGAAGAACAACACAAAGAGACGAGAGAACTGAACCTCCCGAGTGACAAAGTAAATACTCTTCCAGTGGAGCAAGCAGGAATGTGTCATGGTGTGAGCCACGTTCCAAAGGCATTCTGCCACCTAAATCCTGTTGGGAATAATCTGGGATAAAAAATCAATGAGGTCATAGCAATTTGAAATCAATCTTTGCATTTCATTGATTTTAACATGTGCCTATAAAAGCATTCATTTGCCTTAGATGATTATTACTTTTCAGGGCCACTGAATTAATCCAAAGAGCCCCTTTAATTGTCTCATGATAGTCATATACCAGCCAATTAGAGTCACATAAACATGATAAATACAAATGCGACAATTAGCCAAACCAGCAAATCACCCCAGCCTTTTTTGGCTTGCTGCCTTTCTTTCTGTTATGCATCCGTCGCTTCAGAAATCTAAAACCTTGAGTTTTTTAAACTCCACCTGTTATTATATTAAGCATTTCATATTTTAATTGTCTCATCAAACCGTCATCAAGAAAAAAATGTCGTTGTTCAGAGTTTGGCATATCAGTCCAGCTTTGTACCCCTATTGATTTGAGATTATATTTGCAATTGTTCATGCTTGCACTTGAGGAAGGTTATCCATAATTTTCAGGCTACCTCCTCACATTTATTTCATGTATCCAAACAAAGTATATCATTATTGCGTGGAACAATCCTCCCTACATTGAACTCTCTTAATTGTTTTTGAATATTTTGACTCTTATTATTTCACTCCTGCTGCAGGGATGCTTGTCATTTATTTTCTCAATTTCAAATGAACATGTAACCCTGGTCTGTAAATCACCATTTAATGTCAAAATCTGATAATAAACATATTTATATAACTAAACATGATTGGTTCTTATTTGAGTTCATGAGCAAGCTTATAAAAAAATCGCTTTTGAAAATCTGGTAATGACATATACTTTTTTCTTTCTTGTTTTTGTTCAAGTAAAATGCAAATTGGCTGAAAGAGGAAGATAGTAAGAATCATATTCAATCAAAAAATGTCCAAGCAAGAATTATGATAAGCGGATCACAATATTTTTTGTTTGCCACTAGGACTGTGATAATGTCATTTCCACAATACAATTCTGTGTAAGTCTCACTAAGATTGCGATGTTGTCACTTTATTGCCGCGACGTACATGTACCCACTAGGAAACTGTTGCTTCTTGTTTTCGCTTTGATGGATCATCTGTGTCCACTATAGTACATCAATCTCCAAGGTCATTATCTCATCACAACATGATTGAATGTAAATTCATATTTTCAACCACAGTGGATATATTTATTTGACATATGCCTACTTTGTTGTTGTGATGCAGGTTGTAATGAATGTGTAATATGCCAGCTGTACATAATGCAGCGCAGCTTTGATTGGGTATGGGACGATTATGCAGGGATGGAGAGAGTTTCACATACCACTTTGGCTTGAGCAAACACTCTCATTCACTCCAGTGCTTTATGAAGAACAACACTTGTAAAGACAAAAGAGAGCTGAGCCTGCCTGACCAAAGTAAATACTTTTCCTAGTGAAGCAGGCAGAAATGTGTTATAGTATGAACCACAATTCCAAAGCATGTTGCCACCTAAATCCTGCTGTGAATAATCTGGGATCAAAAATCAATGAGGTCGTTGTAATTTGAAATTAATCTCTGCATTTCATTGATCTCATATGTGCGCCTATTAAAGCATTCATTTGCCTCAGATGTTTATCTCTTTCGAGTGCCACTGACTTAATCCAAAGAACCCTTTTAATTGTCTCATGATAGTCATATTACAGCCAATCACAGTCACATAAACATGATAAATACAGACGGGGCAATTAGCCAAGCCAGCAAATCAACCCAGCACATATGATTATGACTAAACATGATTGGTTCTTATTTGAGTTAATGACCAAGTTAAATTAAAAAAAAAAATCACATTTGCAAATATGGTAATAACATATTATATTTCAAGGCTTTGGTAATTACCAATTTAACTGCTAATGTTTTTTTTTTGTTTTTCTTTTGTTTTCAAGTAAAATGCAAATTTTCTGAAAGAGGAAGATGATAAGAATAATATTCAAGAGAAAATGTCCAAACGAGAATCATGGTAAGTGGATCACAGTGGTATTTTGTTTGTCACTAGGACTGTGACAATGTCATTTCTGCCATACAATTCTACGTAGGTTTCACTAAGATTCGATGTTGTCACTTTATTGCTGCCACATACATGTGCCCATTAGGAAATTTTGCTTCTTATTTTTTCCTTCGATGGATCATCTGTGTCCAATATAGTACATCAGTCTCCATGGTTATTATCTCATGACAGCATGATTGAATGTAAATTCATATATACAACCACAGTGTATATCTATTTTTGACATACTTTGTTGCTGTGATACGGAATTTAATGAATGTGGTCAACATGGCAAATTTGGCAATATGCAAGCTGTACATCACGCAGTGCTGCTGAGATTGGGTATGGGAAGATTATGTAGGTATGGAGAGAGTTTCACACACCACTTTGGCCTGAGCAAACACTCTCATTCACTCCAGTTCTTTATGAAGAACAACACAAAGAGACCAGAGAACTGAGCCTCCCAGGCGCCAAAGTAAATACTCTGTCCCAGTGGAGCAAGCAGAATATTGTCATGATGTGAGCCACAATTCAAAAGCATGTTGCCACCTAAATCCTTCTGCGAATAATCTGGGATCAAAAATCAATGAGGTCGTAGCAATTTGAAGTCAATCTCTGCATTTCATTGATTTTAATGTGTGTCTATGAAAACATTAATTTTTTTAGATCATTGTCTCTTTCCAGTTCCGTAGACTAAATCAGAAGAACCCATTTAATTATCTCTAAATAGTTGTGTGACAGCCAATTACATTCATATACACACGATGGATGCAATGGGGGTAATTTGCCAAGCCAGCCAATCAACCCAGCCTTTTTTGGCTTGATGCCTTTCTTTTTGTCAAATATCCATGGCTTCAGAAATCTATAACCTTGATTTTTTTTAATTTCCACCTGTCATTATATTAAGCATTTTATATTGTAATTGCCTCATCGGAATGACATCTAGAAAAGTATGACATTGCATAGAGTTTAGAATATCAGTCCAGCATTGTACAACTTTACCTTATATTAAAAAGTCAGTTGAGACAGATGGAAATGTATTGGCAATTAGCAAAGGGGCACAATATCAAAGAAATGAAACATAGTGGGGTTGTTGCAGTTTGAATTGGTACTAAAAGGTAGTTTAAAGTAGGCAGAGGTAGGAAGCGATTTGGAGGGAGCCAAAAGGTGAGAAAGGGTGAAGCAGTGGCTGATTCTTCCTTCCTGCTGGGGTAGGTTTAAGCAACTGCCATTGTGGTTACATCAGCACTTCTTATTGCTTGAAACTAATTGTTTTGTTTGTTTTTCAAGTCAATGCAAACTGGCGGAAATAGGAAGATAGTTGAAGATAGTAGGAATCAAATTCAATTGAAAAATGTCCAAACAAGAATCATGGTAAGTGGATCAAAACCTTTGTTTGCCCCTAGGACTGTGACAACGTCATTTCCACCATACAATTCTCTGAAAGTTTCACTAAGATTGCGATGTTGTCACTTTATTGCCGCAACGTACATGCACCCATTGGAAAACTGTTGCGTCTTATTTTTTCCTTTGATGGATCATCTGTGCCCAATATAGTATGTCAGTCACCGTGGTTATTATCTCATGATAACATGATTGAATGCAAATTCATATATACAACCATTCACGGTGGATATATCTATATGACATACTTTGTTGCTGTGATACCGGTTGTAATTAATGTGGTCAACATGGCAAATTTGACAATATGTGAGCTGTACATCAGGCAGCACAGCTTTGATTGGGTATGGGAAGATTATGTAGGGATGGAGAGAGTTTCACACACCACATTGGCCTGAGCAAACACTCTCATTCACTCCAGTTCTTTATGAAGAACAACACAAAGAGAGCTGAGCCTCCCTGGGCCAAAGTAAATACTCTGCCCCAGTGGAGCAAGCAGGATATTGACATGGTGTGAGCCACAATTCAAAAGCATGTTGCCACCTAAATCCTGCTGCCAATAATCTGGGATCAAAAATCAATGAGGTCGTAGCAATTTGAAATCAATCTCTGCATTTAATTGATTTTAAATGTGTGCCTATCAAAACAGTCATTTGTATTAGATCATTGTCTCATTCCAGTTCCATAGAATTAGTCAGAAGAACCCATTTAATTATCTCCTAATGGTCTTGTGGCAGCCAATTACAGTCACATAAACATGATAAATAAACACTACACTGACTGGATATAGAAACTAGTTAACATTCATCTTAATTCCATTTTTATTTCCTTATTTGAAAGGAATTTGTGTTACTCCCACTCACTGGTTGAAGTAAACAATTCTAAAAGTTGTTTTCGCTGCCTAAATTTGGATTTGACTTGTCATCTGTACTGAGAGCCAGTAAGTAATTCTACGGATGCTTTCATCGCCTATTTCTGCTTCTTTTTGTGTCTTTGCTTTCTGAATACTTCTGAAAGACCTAATTATCAGGAAAATGTTCAAAGAGTGGTGTGACAGAAATAGACAGTTACATTTTTGCTCTTCCATCAATAACAATCAATTATAAAGTGGTCAGTATATTCTGATTCAACTTATTTCAATGGAACAGAAAATATACCAAATTTACATTAATACAAGCCTTGTAAATTTACATAATTCAATGAATCATTGCGAATGTTTTGTTGGCCTAAAGACGCATTTTTGATGTTATGCTAACAGCCATTTTATATGAAAAATCAGCTGCCCAAAATGACATTTGCAGATGTTTTGGTTTTTGGAACTGTCATGCAGATGCTATCTGTCTTTAACCACCTGTTATTAAGTTACCAAATGAAGTTGATGTTGATGTTAAATGAAAGCTGGCCGGTGCATGGCAGGACCAGATGTCTGTGAAATCCACTTACAGAGGTCTATACCTGTAATATATAATTTTCAAAAAATTTTATTTGTTATATGGTTATAATTTATGTGGTAATACATTTTACCTCTATCAGCTGAATCTAAATCTGCATATAAGTCTGTATCAAATGTCATTTCCGAATATGAGTCTTAAAGTTCCATGTATTTTTGAACATATTGGGACAGACTAAAACATAATTCACATTTTCTATCTTACCAAAAAAAATGAATTGTCCTTCAAATACCATCTATTCTGGAAACCAGCATTCAAAATCGAAGTTCAACATTTCCTATTTTAAGACAACGTAATGCTTTTGCTATTCAAAGCATCGCCCCCACAATTCATTGTGGTTAATTGGATCTCATTATAGTCGGCAGACAAGATTAACTTTCTGGTGGATAAACAAAATACTGGATTCTTCATTTCTGCGTTTTTGAAAAAAAAACCAGTTATTCTCTTTGTTGAAAAAATCAGCAGACCACAAAGAGTCAAGGAAATTTACAAAAGACTGTCCACGTACTGATATGATGTTCGTGCATTTTTCATAGACTTTAATACGAACTGCAAAAATAAGAGGTTAATTTGTTATTCACAGCAGTTACCATTGAAACAAAGATACCTGCCATGAAAAATCAGTGGCTTTTTATCATAAGAGGGCAATTTTTTGTTGTCAGAACAGTAGAGCTCTGCCATTAAGGAGACACAGGGGGTTTTACTGTGCATCTAACAGCACCGGTTATCATTCAATGAGTAAATTGTCATTTATCATAACCGATTTACAGAAACTTGATAATATGTAGAATAGATCATCTGCAAATGCTACTAGCATTATCACTTTTTAGTGAGGTTGAAAACATAATTTTGTTCTAAATGGCTATATTGATATCATATCAGATATTTATGAAATTTCAATTAATTGAGTGACCATAACACAAAGGGATGAACGAAATAACATACATTTCTCAACAAATGGCATAACAGCAAAGTTCTCAGAACAAGTAATCAACAACTGGCACATTATTAGATAAACACCAGATGAATTTTTTCATACTTAAATATTTTTCGCTCTATGTCTGTCAATGGGTATTATTCAAAATGCAACAACTGATGAGAAACTAATTGGGATCTCATGAAATAATGTTGTATCTTTTGACATCAAAGGATGAAGAGTTTTATCTTCATTTGATTCCTCTTTGAAGTTTTGCGCAAGTAAAGGCATCCTCATGACAATGGGATTAAACCAAAATCACAATATAAGTTAATGTGAAAATCAGATACAGTGTGAAAAAGGTCGAAACATCCTAACTGTGTTTGAATTCTCATTGCCTGCAGTTCAAATTTATTGTGCCTTGAATGAGTGTGGAAAAAAGAAAGCACCGGATTGGTTAACTTGGCCAAAAAAGTTCTGGAATGACTGAGAATAAAACAATCCAGAAGCGTTTCATAACTTTGATAGAAATAAATATATACTTCTCTGAAATTGGTTATTTCTTTGCGACAGAGTCCTCTAAAAATTCATGAATCCTTTTGTCGTAAACCTTGGGTTTACATTAGAATTGAACATTTTTTTTAGAAATATTGGTGGTAAAAACGTTTCGCATGTCAGATGATAATAAATAATTGCAATGTCAACATGTCATTCAGTATATATATGGCCAGTTTCTTGTCATGGTTCTCTTATATAAACAAGATTTGAATCACTATCAATGTACTACACTTCAGCAGAGATTCTCTTGGTGCATATTACTGATGACATCAAAAATCATGAACTTGATGTCACAAGCCATCTTACAAAAACCACCACCTGTCCTTGAAGCAGACAGCATCTGACATTAGCAGATGAAGTGACATTTGCAGATGATTTGGTTTGAGATGTTGTCATGCAGATGTTTTCTGTCTTATGCTACCTGTTATTGAGTTAGCAAAAACATAATAACATACTTATCAAGAAGATAACTTACCAAGATTATCGCTTGACGTCTCTGTCAAGAATGTTGCATACAGAACATCATTTGCCCTGATGCTAAGATAAGTTTACATTTCACACTGTCCCTTCACCATAAATGATTGGTGGAGGTTATTTAAACTGAGGGACGTCATGTAAAATACCCTACTTTCATAATTTTGTCTGATGCCGTGCATTTCAGCAATATATGCAGATCGTGTCGTTTGACATGTCTATATTTTTCATGATCATAGTTTGCTTACATTAAAAATTTGAACCACTGTCAACCTATTACTGATGACATAAAGAATATTACCTATTACTGATGACATAAAGAATAATAAACTTGATGTTAAGAGCCATCTTACAGAAAACACCACCTGTCTAATGGAGAAGACATCTGATATATTATGCAGATTATTTGGTTTTAGCTCTTGTCAATCAGATGACATCTGTCTTATGCCACCTGTTATTGAATAAGCAGAAACATATACATTGTAAATATATTACCACAGTATATTTCTGGATGTCGTTGTCATAAATGTTGCTTACAGAACTCACTGTTGAACCAGATGATAAGGTAAGGTTAGGATAAATGGATAGGGTTAAGAGGAAAATAAAGTTCAAAGTTGACATGAATTGTTGGCAATAGCGCGATAGACCCCCCCACCAGAATTTTCTGGATCCCCCCCTGATTACAGAACAAAACAGGATAATATTTATACATTTAATATGTAGCTTTTTAAAGATCTTGACATCTGTTTTTTAGCCTGGCTCGCCAGGCTAATTCAAGAGTAATGGTCTGAAAATATTGTCTGTCAACTCTACTGTTCAATAACTATAGGTTCAATATATCTGTTTTTGTGTTGTTTTATTGGTTTGTTAGGGTAGCTAGATGTATGGAAATTACTTTTTTTTTTCAATTTCAAAAATTTTTTTTTTCCCAAAATTTTTTTTCTTCCAAGATTTGAAAAAAAAAATATATATTTTTTTTTTCAAAAAGAGGAAATCAGGCAACTTCTGTTTTTCAAATTTAAACACTTTTTTTCCAAGATTTACAATTTTTTTTCCTAAATTAAAGAAAGAAAAAAATTATTTTCCGAGATTAAAAAAAAACAATTTTTTTTGTTCCAAACTTTTTTTCAAAGGAGGAAATTGGGCGACTTCAAGATTTGAAAAAATCTTACAAATTCTTTTCGTGGTTATTTGGATATCATTTTGTACATGGAACAACTACAATCACAACACTTCACTTGCCGCAATTCTGAACCACCTTTCTCTGCCATTTCCAAATCATAAAGTAGACTTAACTATTTCACCAGCATTGCTACATATTTTGCCGTCATCACTGCCACTTGAGCCAGGCTTTGAATCCGCGGATTCTTGTATGTTAGGGCTATGCTTTCCTGAATATATCACTGGTTGCTTCCATTCAGTTATCAGATCTTTGACAACTTGCAATGAGAAAAGCTTGGGCCATTACTTTACCTTTGAATGGCATTTTCCTTTTTCATCAAAGAACATCTCGAGACGACACTTTTCAAGTGAAAAAGACAAAAACAGAAAATACATGTCTGGCATTTTCTTTATATATCCTTACAGAAACAGACATTTCAATTATTCTGGACTCTGATTCATCTTGTAAGACACAGATAGAAAATTTTTTAGTAGTTGGTGTGATACATTTTTTTTATTGAACTTGTTTGATGTGACCTCAATATAATACAGAGCTTTGCATCACAAAGAGCGGCTGTGATTGGATATGGGAATATTTTGACGGAATCGCAGGAGTTTCACATACCACTTTGGCTTGAGCAAACACTCTCATTCACTCCAGTGCTTTATGAAGAACAACACAAAGAGATAAGGGAGCTGAGCCATCCATGCAAGCGACAACATTTGTTATGGTTTGTGCAGTGTGCACCGTTTGAAAACATGGGTTAACACCTAAATCTTGCTGTCAATAGTTTTCAATAACCAATCAATAAGGCTGTTGCATTTAGAGATCAATCGCTGCATTATACTGATCCAGAACAAAATCCCTGTAAAAGTATCCCTTTGAATCGGATTTTTATTGCATTCCAGATCAGGGTACAGGCTTGACAATCCAAGGAAAGGCAGTAGAAGTGCAACATTATGCAGCCAATTACAGTTCCTAAAATGGACAAATATTCCGAACTTATTCTTGTAATATCATATTGCCTGGATTATAAATGCTCTCCTTGAACAGTTGTTTATTTTTTACTATAGTCGGAACTTGTTGCTGCTATACTCGGCACACTGTCAGAAAGAATGTTGTTTTGAACATGGCCATATGTTCTGAAGGGCGGAGCTGCTGTGATTGGACGTGTTGATGATTATGAAAGGAGTTTCACACTCCACTTTGGCCTGAGCAAACACTCTCATTCACTCCAGCGTTTCATGAAGAGCAGCACAGAGAGACAAGAGGGTTGAGCCTTACAGGCGCTGAAGTAAATACTCATTTGCAATGGAGCGAGTGGGAATGTATCATGGTTTGTGCCACATTCCAAAGGCATGTTGCACCCATTGGCATGTTTAATCCTGCTGCCAATAATCTGGGATGAGAAATCAATTGGGTTGTATAAATTTGAAATCAATCCCTGCATTTCATTGATCTCTGATTTGTGCCTATAAAAATATTCATTTGCATTACAGTCTTATCTCTCAAATCAGAAGAACACGTTTAATAGCCTCTAGATAGTCATGCAGCAGTTGAATAAATAAATTCAGGTTGCCAATTAGCCAAGCCACCAGAAAAACTTGGCATTATTGCCTGCTTGCTGCCAAGATTTTTACAAAGCTTTCATATCTTTCAAAAGGTGCCCACCATTAAGTATTTGCTTCACAAAAGTAACATCCAGCAGAAATCATGCTCTGTCTAATATTAGGCCTACACTTAATTGCGATTGAATTACCTGCTTCGTAAATTACTGATGCTCTAGATGGTGGCTGAAAACTGCACTGGAGATGTAAACTCGACCTTAAAAGGTCTTCTAAAGGCGGTATGCTATGAATAAGAAAGGTTAGACATCACAAGATATTATCAAAGTAAGGTCAGCCCCAAGAGAACATCTGAAGCTATTTGTATTAAAATTTTGAATGATTTTGGAGTCAAAGTGACGTGGAAGTTTTACTTCATTCTTTCATTATATACTTTTCGAAGTTACTTTGACTTACAGCTTTCAAGATCAATGAGAATATAAAAATTGGAAACCATGTACGGTGTTACTGCTTTATAAGACCCCCTTGTTGTAAGACCGACTTGCCTTAAGTGACCGCCTTCCTCCTGCACTAAGTTGTAATTTACGTTCATTTTGCCCCCGATAAGAGACCGCAACCCAACGACAGACCGCTTCATGACCGTAGAAGGGGCGGTCTTAAAATGCAGGGACCACACTGTAAGGCTGTTGTGATAAAAAAAATATATACACACAAAATTTGGCCTTATAGCCAGGATGAAGGGGGTTCTCAGTAGGGATATTTACAAGAATTACCGCGCCAAAATGCAAAATAAACTGACATCATATTTCTTGAAAGACAAAGTCATTTGACAAGATAACCCAAAATGTTACTTCAAATGAAAGCCACACAAAGAATTTTCATAGTTTAATGGTTTTGACTGTTGACCAGGATTTTGTATGCAGAGAACTTCTATTTTTCTTTATGCATATCTTTCTTCTTCTTTTCAGGTCGTCATGGTCATGGATTGATGGGGTAACAGGTGTGGCTGTGCATGCGTTTTACAGGCAGTTGAAGGCATTTTGATTGAAACTGAAGCTTTAACCCAGTGACAAGGAATAGCAGAGGATATTTCTTTCTAATCATAAATTGAATTGGCACGTAAATATTCATATATTGGATGAGGCAACTGGAGGCAACTCGGAAGGGACATATGACAGTGCCGCAAACAATGAACCCGGAAGTTGCAGGGCCCCACGCAAATGCAACATTTAGGAGACATATTTGCTCAGTGAATATGATTTCCACCTTCCAGGTTTGTTCTCATATCAACGTGACAAGAATTGTACCAATTATTGCCCCAGATATGCTTACCGCTGTATTTTTTGTATCCGTTATGTTCGTATATAGCAACAACAGTATTTGAATTAATGCCCAAAATTTGACATAAAATGTGATATGTCATGTACAAAATAATAAAGTTCTGTTTGTTATAGAACCAATTTTAGGAGGGACAGAAACCATCCATAGCTTTTACAATTGCATCATTGCCTGTCATGTGGTATTTGATGATTGGAATAATAGCAGAAAGTTACACATGCCAGTCATATTTTCTATTTTTGTCAAATGGCATGTAACATAGGAAAATCTTTCAACAATTCATACCGATATGCTTTAAATCTCCGGTTAATTTAACACAGCTATAGCCCAGAGTCATTCCATCAAATAGGCCAATGAGCATGTGGCATTCACATTACAATTTGCTGCATTATTATTGCCTCCTTAATGCCTTCACAAACAACATAATGACAAGGAATCATTTGGCCTGGGTTTACAAGGCAATTGGAATAGTCCCCGGGCTCTGGCCACTTACTCGCAAAAAAAGTGCAACGGTCTTAAGTGATTTTTATGTTGTAGGATACACCAACGAATCAGAAAACCATTGTCTTAAGTGTCCCACGGGGGGACTTTGGCTTATAGCCCCAAAAAACCTCTAAAACCTCAACTATTTTTTCAGGGAAATCTGAAAACCATATTTTTGACATTTGTGAAAAAACTTTTGAGGCTAGGTCACTCAAATTTCTCATACATCATCTTAATATGTAGGACTGAAATGCCTGAGCTTTTCATAACCATAGCTTAAAGCTAACTATGGAATCTTGATTGCTATTTCTTCAAAACAGTGCAAAAATTATTTTCAGTAAGGAAGATTTTCCGAATTCTATTGTACACGAACCCAATACATACTCACTGAAGGACTTCTAATGGATCTAGAAAATTGCATGATATCAATAGCTACATTTTGAGCCATTTTTGAACTTCATGCTGCCAGAATTGTGGACTCAGCACTACTTTTAGCTACCCCTACCCCAAATTTGTCTAGAATGCTAATATTTCAAAAATGCATCTAAACTTGACCAAAAATGCAAGTTTAACACTGTAATTGCTCCCTGTTGCCAATCTAACAATACTAAACTCACAACTGATGAGAACCGTATTATTTATATATGAGGTATTGAGATATCCAAGATGGCGTCCAAGATGGCTGCCATGTGGCTCTGGCCACTAAGTCTTGCTTGCAAAAAAAGTGCAATGGTCTTAAGTCATTTTTATGTTGTAGAATACATCAGTGCATCAGGAAACTATCGTCTTAAGTGTCCCACGGGGGGACTTTGGCTTATAGCCCCCAAAAACCTCCAAAACTTCAACCATGTTTTCTGGAAAATCCAAAAACCACATGTTTCACATTTGTGAAAACATTTTGGAGGCTAGGTCTTAATATATAGGACTAGCATGCCTGAACATTTCATGACCATAACTGAAAGCTAACTATGGAATTTTGACCACTATTTCTTCAAAACAGTGCAAAAATCATTTTCAGTAAGGAAGATTTTATGACTTCTATGGTACATGAACCCAATAGATATTCATGGAAGTTACTTCTAATGGATCTAGAAAACTGCCTGACATCAATAACTACATTTTGAGCCATTTATGAACTTCATGCCGCTATAATTGTGGACTCAGTACTATTTTTAGCTACCCCTACCCCAAATTTGTCTAGAATGCCAATATTTCAAAAATGCATCTTAACTTGACCAAAAATTGCTCCCTTTTGCAAATCTAAAGATGCTGTATTCATATCTGATGAGAACCATATTATTTACATCTAACGTATTGAGATATCCAAGATGGGTCTTAGATGGCTGCCATGTGACACATTAGCCTAGATTTTGATCTAGTTGAGTTGGATACATGGTTCTTTGCCAGAGTCCCTATGTTTAGTAGTCATCAAACCTATTTTCAAGTGAACTTATACTCACAAAATACCGCACCTGTAATAACAACCGATGTTTCAAAGATTTTAGTGTACTTTTTTGGTGTTTCAGTCATCATATTTTGACATTTTTACGATTGTGTCAGCCTGGCTTGGTCTTAAATGTGTGTTATCTTCTGTTAATATAACTATTGACACCACTTATAACTGATGTTTACCTTTTCTAACCAATTTAAATTAAGACACATCTTTAATCAGTTCCAAGATCAGTTGGTGGAACATGAGTACAGATGCTGAATTCGCATTACTAAGCATTATTTCCTACTCAACATATTTTGGTGATTTAAAAACTCACTTGAAGCAGAAATCACTCAGGTCATGATTGTCCACCTGTGCATGCATATATAGTAATTCTCCTATTTTGTCATTGCCCTGTACGATTAATAGAAAATGTGCTCCTCTGGACATGATTTTATTTACAATTTACATTTCTGCTTTTATATTTCCACTTGTTATGGTAATCACTTGAACTCGGTGAAAATAGCTCCTGGCTAATGTATTCTTTTTTGTAAAACTGAGTATATAAATAAATTTGATTTGTTTTTATTTGAATTGTGCTCTGATTCTAAAATCCATTATACCCTTTTTAAATTTTCCGGCTGTGTTGTTCCATTTTTAAAATACTTAAATTTGCAGTTTCCAGTGAGGGATATTGTGTGACTTTCCAGTGTTTCTGTTCTATGATTTTCTTCATAACCCTGTATGTGCTGCATTAACAATCAAATTTTCATGGGACAATTTTGATTCAAAAACTGGTCAGGTTCATTTTTGCATAAACTTCCAATTTTCTTAAGATGTTTTGTCAACTGCTGGGACATACAGAGTGCTGAAATTGACGATTACTGTGTTCAGAAACTTGATAAAAATGGTTGCCGAAATCTAAAAATGAGTGCATTTGTGTGGAAATTTTGATACAAACCATTTCATTCCAAATTTTGTTTTCTTCTTTACTCATCAAATACATGAAGCTTGGTCATTTTATGATTTAGCAGTTTGTAAAGAGGCTTGACCAAGAACATATACAGTAAAGTAAAACATCTTTCTATCACAGATTTTGTTATGGAGCCTGAAGTGCGCACTGCCATTGGCAGATTCCCATGAGTCAGGGGGCCTCTTATTACTTTAGTAAAAGTGTGTTTCTATGTGATATGCAATATCAATCTCTTCAGAATATTCTTATAACATCCAAAAAATGACGCTGACAAATTTCCCATCAATGCAGTGTGCCCCATTATAAACACAAAATATGCAGTTTTTCATATTGTGCATTTTTTTAATGTATTGGCAGAGACAGGAATTTTGGAAAGAAATGAAATAAGGGCCCAAAAACGACCAAAATATTCTCTGATTTTTCAACCCATTTCATAGATTGAAATCATTTTACAGCATCACAAAAAAGCAATATTTTTATCCCACATCACAAATTCACTTGATAATATATTAGCTTTAAAACTTACGATAGAAATTACCCAACAACTACCTTTCCAACTCAACAGCTTCATGAATGTGTCATAAGGCAGCCATCTTGGACGCCATCTTGAATATCTCAATAAATAAGATATCAATAATGCAGTTCTCATTATAAATGAATACAGCATCTTTAGATTGGCAAAAGGGAGCAATTACAGTGTAAAACTTGCATTTTTGGTCAAGTCAAGATGCATTTTTGAAATATTAGCATTCTAGACAAATTTGGGGTAGGGGTAGCTAAAAATAGTACTGAGTCCACAATTATGGCGGCATGAAGTTCACAAATGGCTCAAAATGTAGCTATTGATGTCAGGCAGTTTTCTAGATCCATTAGAAGTCCTTCAGTGAATATCTATTGGGTTCATGTGCCATAGAAGTCATAAAATCTTCCTTACTGAAAATGATTTTTGCACTGTTTTGAAGAAATAGCGGTAAAAATTCCATAGTTAGCTTTCAGTTATGGTCATGAAATGTTCAGACATGTTAGTCATATGTATTAAGATGATGTAGGAGAAATTTGAATGACCTAGCCTCCAAAATGTTTTCACAAATGTGAAATATTTGGTTTTTGGATTTTCCTGAAAACATGGTTGAAGTTTTGGAGGTTTTTGGGGGCTATAAGCCAAAGTCCCCCCATGGGACACTTAAGACGATAGTTTCCTGATGCACTGATGTATTCTACAACATAAAAATGACTTAAGACCGTTGCATTTTTTTTGAAAGCAAGACTTAGTGGCCAGAGCCACATGGCAGCCATCTTGGACGCCATCTTGGATATCTCAATACCTCATATATAAATAATACGGTTCTCATCAGATGTGAGTTTAGTATTATTAGATTGGCAAAAGGGAGCAATTACAGTGTTAAACTTGCATTTTTGGTCGAGTAAAGATGCATTTTTGAAATATTGGCATTCTGGACAAGTTTGGGGTAGGGGTAGCTAAAAGTAGTACTGAGTCCACAATTCTGGCAGCATGAAGTTCAAAAATGGCTCAAAATGTAGCTATTGATATCAGGCAATTTTCTAGGTCCATTAGAAGTCCTTCAGTGAATATATATTGGGTTCATGTACAATAGAATTTGGAAAATCTTCCTTGCTGAAAATAATTTTTCACTGTTTTGAAGAAATAGTGGTCAAAATTTTGTAGTTAGCTTTAAGCTATGGTTATGAAAAGTTCAGGCATTTCAGTCCTACATATTAAGATGATGTACAAGAAATTTGAGTGACCTAGCCTCAAAAGTTTTTTCACAATTGTCAAAAATATGGTTTTCAGATTTCCCTGAAAACATGGTTGAGGTTTTAGAGGTTTTTTGGGGCTATAAGCCAAAGTCCCCCCGTGGGACACTTAAGACGATGGTTTTCTGATGCGTTGGTGTATCCTACAACATAAAAATCACTTAAGACCGTTGCACTTTTTTTGCGATTAAGTGGCCAGAGCCCGGGGACTAGAAAAGGAGTAGTCATTAATAACATGTGATTTTGTCTTTTTACTTAACTGTTAATCAATTTGTCGTCTTCAAAGATGAAATAGCTTGTTGGAAAATCTCTTCTTATCATATACGAATGCGAAATGCAATAAATGATGATTTTCCACAAAAGTCTCTATTTTAGGTTGGAACACTTTGTTGCTGTGATTACAGGTTGTAATGAATGTTGTTAGCATGGCAATATGCTGAGCTGTGCATTACACACTGGTGCTGTGATCAGATGTGGGATGATTATGAAGGGATGGAGAGAGTTTCACACACCACTTTAGCCTGAGCAAACACTCTCATTCACTCCAGTTCTTTATGAAGAACAACACAAAGAGACGAGAGAGCTGAGCCTCCCGGGTGCCTAAGTAAATACTCTTTCTCACTGGAGCAGCCAGGGATGTGTTATGGTGTGATCCACATTCCAAAGCATGTTGCTACCTAAATCCATCATCAGTAGTTTGAAATTACTGATGAAAGAGACAATGCCAATTGAAATTTAGAAATTAGTAAACAATAATAAATATATCAATTGTCAAATGGATAATAACAATTACACCTATTGATCAAAAGTGAAGACAAAATGCTAACCGTAATATGGGGTGAATCGGGACACTGGGGTGAATCGGGACAGAACAGGATTATATTTTATTTCTTAAACTACAACTACTTCTATTTAACCCAGGTCCATAATTTTTGCCTCAGTTTTAGCATACAGAGTACCGTATATTGTGGTCGAGTTTTATCATTCTAACTGTAGGCAGTGAGGAGCTGCAGTACTTTAAACTTTACCCTGCAGAAACTTAATTTTCGACAGGTAGTCAAAACTTTGCTCATATCACAAAAAGCATTAATATTAGAGCCACAAAAATAGCAGGAAACTTTTATAACCTATATTTTGCAAATTAAGGGACCAGAAGAGTTGACTAGATGTTGGATTTTGTATGTTTGGTCATGGGTTCAGATCCAGGGCAATGACAAATTATTGGAATCAACAAAAATATCTGTACTCATTTTTATTTGAGTGTACAAGCATGGCTTTTTAAAAAATATTATTGAAATTGTCATCACTGATATTGGATTTAGTTCAGAATTACTTATATATGGCGTAATTAAACAAAAAATAAATATTTTAATACTTTTATGTAATTTATCGTATTTTAAAAAATATGCAAATTTTACATGTAATTGAGGTCAGATTTTTCCCCAAAATTTTTTTTTTGAATGTCAAACATATTTTCTATTGTTAATTCACTTGTAGCAATCACCTAAACACGGCAGGAAGTATTATTTTATAGAAATAGAGGACTGTCCTGATTCACCCCAAAATAAGGGGTGAATTTGGACAGTGGTTTTTCATCAATAAATCATTGAAAATTAAAGACATCTTTTAATGCTCCTAGGGATAATTGGACCTTAAGTTCGGACATAAATAGACACCATATTTTGATTTATAAGATGATTTGTGACCATGCCATGACAGAAAAACCCTCAAATCTGTCCCGATTAACCCCATATTACGGTAGTGTTTTAACAACTCATGGTATGTACTTGTGGAGAGCAGATCCCTGGCTCTCTGTTAAGTGTGTCAGGTCAGGTCATGGTCAGGCCAGGTCAGGTCATGGTTGATCACATGCTGCTCAGTGGCCCATGACGGTGGGCAGGCCAGCCACTTCTGCTGTGAGTGAGGAGAGAGAAACATGTGTGTGCTCTGCCTCAGCTCTCTCAAACCTTTAATTTACTAATGTAAGTGGTCTTTTATATTTTTAGGAATGTGATATTATGGGTTAACAAATTAGTGGTATTAATTTGGGAAAGTTTATTTTGAGTTAAATTGATGTTTTATTACTTAAGGCAGCTTAAGGCTGCCATGTGCTACTTAAGGTTGATAGGTGATTAATTGGCCATTAAGTAAACCATACAGTCATATAGTTTGATCTGTCAAAAATGCTACTGAGCTATTTATGGTGCTATTTTGATATAAAGTTTACTATTATGAATTAATATTTTATGTAGCTATGTATTTTGAGTTTATGGAGGTTTATGACCAATGTGGGTATATTAATACAGAAAATAAGAGATTATGTGTGAATTTTGGTGGTTATTAATTTAGACAGTTATACTTGCAAATTAATAGTAATTATAATGGTTTTTGGTATTTATAGAATTATGCTTTGTTTTGTATTCAGGGCAATATGGAATATGGATTTTGGATGGAAGCTTTAATACAAAATATCAGAATACACAGCGGAGAAAAGCCATGTTTTGTGTAGAATACACGGCGGAGAAAAGCCCTTTGTGAACTTGGGTTACATGTGCAATGCGATGTGAACGCTAACTTATTTCATGGAAACTTAATAAATATCTAGTTAAGAAACTGTCTGTGTTTGTTCCAGTTATTAGCACGTGACAAATGGCGAGCTCGCCAGGATTGGCAAACCCGTTACGTGTTGATGGCTGGAACTCACATTGTGTCACCATAGCAAGCAAGACAGACATTTTGGATCCGCTTAATTCATATTGCCATTATGTAACATGTGAATGAACTGTCACCCAATACCTAGATTCAGTGCAACATTTACCCTAGTGCAACATGGCGGATGTGAAAGACATTCTTGAATTGGCAACTCGCCTGAAGCTGGAGGACGAAGAACTAAAAGAGTTTGTTGCCGAACAACAGGCAATACAGCGTGAAGTTAGACAGCTTCGTCGGGACGAGCTTCAAAACTTTGAAGAGCACAAGCGACTGGAGGTGGAGAAGTTGGATATAGAGCGTCGGAAGCTAGATGAGCAAGAAGAAAAACGGAAAAGTGAAGAGCGAATTCAAAAGATGAAAGCAGAACATGAAGCAACATTGAATGAAGAACGCAACCGCTTGGAGAGAGAAAAACTAGACATCGAACGCAGCAGAGATGAGGACAAGCGATCCGGCAATCTTGGTAAATCGAAACTGCCTTTATTTGATTCAGCTAAAGACTCATTTGATGCATACATTGCTCGTTTTGAAAACTTTGCTAAAGTGAGAAAGTGGGACAAGGCTCTGTGGCCCATTCAACTTAGTTTGCTTCTGACTGGTAAGGCACTCGAAACCTACGACTCTCTGTCCGACGAACAGCAAGGAAATTATCAAGAAATCAAGGAAGCTCTTCTTCGCCGATTTGACCTCACAGAAGAATCGTTCAGGAAGAAGTTGTTTACAGCACGACCTGACAAGGGTGAAACACCAACACAGTTTACGGTGCAACTGTCCAGATATTTCGACCGGTGGATTGAGTGTACTGGAATTGTAAAAGATTATGACTCTGTAATGAATTTATTGGTGTGTGAACAATTTCTTAAACAATGTCACAGTGAACTAGAGGCTCGTCTCAGGGAGAATAAGCATCAGAAGTTTTATGACTTAGCAAAAGCAGCTGAACTGTACATTGATGCTCATGGTGGTGCAATCGGTGAACCAAAGTATTACAAGCGTAAATCTGTTAGTGCTGACAACAAAATTGTGAAAGAAGTTGTTAAAGATAAGAGTGGTGAAACCAAGCAGTGTAAATATTGTAAGAAAGATGGTCACGATGTAACTGAATGTTTCAAACTAGCCAGGAAGAATGAAAAGCAGGATGACAGCTATGTTAGGAAGTGTTACGTGTGTGGTAGCAAAGACCATATAGCTTCAAGTTGCCCTATGAAAAAGGATGGTAAATCAACTGCCCATGTCAGTGAAAATGAGTTTATTGACCTAGATAGAGAGGGAAACATCAGTACTGGTTTTGTTAATGGTAAACAACTGGTTGTATTGAGAGATACTGGGAGTGATGTAATGATTGTTCGTTCAGAGTTAGTACATCCGAGCCAATACAGAGGCAGAATTTACAACTTAGAACTGGCTGACGGTACAAAGAAATCGTATCCTATGGCAACAGTGCCGATTAAGTGCAAGTACATTCAAGGTGATATTGATGTCGCTGTTATGTCCACTCCCATTTATGATCTGATTGTTGGAAATGTTCAAGGTGTTGTGCAGGTGCCAAGGTTGTCGAAGGGTAGTTGTAGGGAGGGTCATTTGGTGCAGTTCCCCAATACTTCATCTGGTGATGATGGAGTTCAAGAATCTAGCGTAGGTTCCAGGATTGAGAATCCTGTTGTTCAGACTTCTTCTGGTGAAGATGAAGTTCATGCGTCGATTGATATTGATGTTCCCAGGGAGGTTATTTCTATGTCTCGTGAAGACCAGGTGCACAGGTCTGTAGATGTAGATGTAGGGGTTGAGGTCCCCATTGATGATGTGTGTAATAATGGTGTTGAGAAAACCATTCCGACTAAGAGATTAGTCAGTCCCAGTAGGCGAAAGGACCTACTCAAAAAGGCTAGAACCTTATACTTGCAGAAGTTGTGTGATGTAGATGTTAATCATGCTCCTGGTGAGGTGCATGTTCCGTCAGGTTCTTGTGGGTCTAGCTTTGTTAGTCATGATGTGGATCATGTTGTTGATTGTGAGTTGATCAATGTTGATACTGAGTGTGGTAGTGGTACACCCAGTCTTTGCCCTGATCAGAAGTTGATCAGTGGTACTACTGTGAGTGCATGTGATGCACCCAGTGCGAATTCTGATGAGAATCAGATCAGTGTGAGTGATTTTAGTGATGTACATGTTGTGGCAGGCGTGACAACTCGCGCAATGAGGAACCGTAAGAATGTTGATCCATTAGCGGTTCCGGATTCCGAGATTGTTAGTAGTGCGGAGTTGCGGGATGGTCAGAAATCGGATGTTTCTCTGCTGCCATTTTGGAAGCAGGCACAAGACTCTGTTGAGGTTAACTTTAAGAATTCCCGTGTTTCTTTTGAGATTAGAAAAGATGTACTTCACAGAATTTTTGAGAAACTTGATGGTTCTTTGCAGATTAAACAAGTGATGGTTCCAAAGGACTTGCGTGGAAAGGTTCTGAAGTTGGCCCATGATTCAGTTACTAGTGGTCATTCTGGTGTTAGGAGGACCTTGAATAGGGTCACTTCGAACTTTTATTGGCCTGGTGTAGCCAAGGATGTTCGGGAGTACTGTAGAAGTTGTGATATTTGCCAAAAGACAACTGAAAAGGGTAGAGTCGGTCGCGCTCCTTTAATTCCTCTCCCTCAGATTAAAGTTCCCTTTGCTAGAGTTGCTGTGGACTTAGTAGGACCACTGATGCCTGCATCTGAAGGAGGGCATAGGTGGATACTTACTCTTATTGATTACGCCACACGTTATCCAGAGGCTGTACCTTTGAAGTCAATTGATACAGTTAGTGTTGCTGAAGCTCTGGTAGGTATTTTCACTAGAGTAGGGTTCCCGAGTGAAATACTTTCAGATCGTGGTAGTCAGTTTGTGTCAGATGTTATGAAAGAAGTTGACAGGTTGCTGTCCATCAATCCATTGTATACCACACCATATCACCCCATGTGCAATGGTCTTGTTGAAAATTACAATGGTTCTTTGAAGCGTACTCTTAGGAGACTTTCTGCTAGTTATCCAAAGCAGTGGGATAGGTACTTACCTGTGTTGTTATATGCTTATCGTTCTATTCCACAGGAAAGCACTGGCTATTCCCCATTTGAACTTCTTTATGGAAGGAAGGTCAAGGGACCCATGGAACTACTGCGTGATTATTGGGTGCAGGAAGAGTTAGATGAGGATGTCAAGAGTGTCTACAAGTATGTCATAGACTTGAGGTCTCGTCTTGAAGATACCTGTAGGTTAGCTCAGGAAGAATTGGCTCGCAGTAGTCACAAACAGAAAGTATATTATGACAAGAGAACCAAGCCTAGATCTTTGACAGTAGGTGATGAAGTCTTACTTCTTTTGCCCACAAAGAGTAACAAGTTGTTGCTGCAGTGGCGGGGACCATATATTGTTACGAAGAAGGTCAATCAGGTTGATTATGTGGTCTTGGTCAGAGGGAAAGAGAAGATGTTTCACATCAATATGTTGAAACCATATGTCCGTAGAAATGTGAAGGCAACCGATGCCAAAGTTGCTTCTGTTATTTGTCTCAATGATGGTGGTGATGAAGTTGATAATCATGAGATTATTGATGTATGTCCTTTGAAGGCTACTGAAGATTATTCTATGGTTGAAATGTCAGACTCGCTCTCTGGTGAGCAAAAGAGTGAATTGCAATTGCTCTTGAAAAGTCACAGTTCAGTTCTCACAAATTTGCCAGGTTGCACAGGAGTGGTTAAGCATGCAATTAATGTTACTTCATCCACTCCAGTTCGGGGTAAATCTTACCCACTTCCGTATTCAGTCAGGGACACAGTGAGAAAGGAAGTCAAGGATATGTTAGATTTAGGGGTCATCCGAGAGTCATCTTCTCCGTACTCTGCTCCTCCGGTAATTGTCAAAAAGCCGGATTTGAGCAATCGTTTTGCATTAATTACAAAGCATTGAATTCCATCACTGTTTTTGACAGTGAACCAATGCCTGATCCAGAAGAGATTTTTATGAAGCTTAACACCATGAAGTTTAAGTCAAAGTTGGATCTTGCTAAGGGATATTGGCAAATTCAGATGGACCCTGAATCAGTTGAGAAAACTGCTTTCAGCACTCCGATGGCCATTTTGTTTTTGTTAGAATGCCGTTCGGTCTCATGAACAGTGCCGCCACGTTCAATCGACTTATGAGGAAAGTCTTAGGATCAGTTGATGGAGTCGAATGTTTTATTGATGATGTCATCATTTACAGTCAGTCGTGGGAAGAACATTTGAATACTATTGATGAGGTGTTGTCCAAGTTAGGTGAGGCTGGTCTAACTGTAAGACCCTCAAAGTGTATGTTGGGATTTACCACAATTGAATTTCTTGGGCATGAAATTGGTGAGAACACTATTGCTCCCAGAAGACAGAAGGTTAGTCAAATCTTGGAGGTAGAGAGGCCTACCACGAAGAGACAGGTTAAATCGTACATTGCTTTGGCTGGGTATTATTCCAAGTTCATTCCAAACTATTCAACCATCACTGCGCCTTTGTCGGACCTTACAAAGAAGGGTCTGCCAAACAAGGTGAAATGGGAAGCAGTTCATGAAAAAGCTTTTCAGGCAGTTCGTGAGTGTTTATCTTCCAAACCTGTTATGAGAATTCTTGATCCAAAGTTACCCATGTTTGTTCAAACTGATGCTGCAGATCAAGGCATCGGAAGTTGTTTGATGCAGGAATTTGAAGGGAAATTGCACCCTGTTCGTTATTTGAGTCGCAAATTGAATGATGCTGAACGAAGATATTCCACTATTGAAAAAGAGTGTTTGGCAATAGTTTGGGCCATTGAGAAACTCAAGGTGTATCTGTTTGGAAATGAGTTTGTTCTGTTGGTGGATCATGCTCCTTTGCAATTTATGCGGGAGTCAAATATTAAGAATTCAAGAATCATGAGGTGGTCGTTATTTTTGCAGGATTGGCGTTTTGTGGTTAGGCCGATTAAGGGTGTTCAAAACCATGTTGCTGATTTTTTGAGCAGGATTTGACTTCACTACCTTTACCCCTAATTATACTTTGTATAATTCTCTTTTGGAGGGGGGTATTGTGGAGAGCAGATCCCTGGCTCTCTGTTAAGTGTGTCAGGTCAGGTCATGGTCAGGCCAGGTCAGGTCATGGTTGATCACATGCTGCTCAGTGGCCCATGACGGTGGGCAGGCCAGCCACTTCTGCTGTGAGTGAGGAGAGAGAAACATGTGTGTGCTCTGCCTCAGCTCTCTCAAACCTTTAATTTACTAATGTAAGTGGTCTTTTATATTTTTAGGAATGTGATATTATGGGTTAACAAATTAGTGGTATTAATTTGGGAAAGTTTATTTTGAGTTAAATTGATGTTTTATTACTTAAGGCAGCTTAAGGCTGCCATGTGCTACTTAAGGTTGATAGGTGATTAATTGGCCATTAAGTAAACCATACAGTCATATAGTTTGATCTGTCAAAAATGCTACTGAGCTATTTATGGTGCTATTTTGATATAAAGTTTACTATTATGAATTAATATTTTATGTAGCTATGTATTTTGAGTTTATGGAGGTTTATGACCAATGTGGGTATATTAATACAGAAAATAAGAGATTATGTGTGAATTTTGGTGGTTATTAATTTAGACAGTTATACTTGCAAATTAATAGTAATTATAATGGTTTTTGGTATTTATAGAATTATGCTTTGTTTTGTATTCAGGGCAATATGGAATATGGATTTTGGATGGAAGCTTTAATACAAAATATCAGAATACACAGCGGAGAAAAGCCATGTTTTGTGTAGAATACACGGCGGAGAAAAGCCCTTTGTGAACTTGGGTTACATGTGCAATGCGATGTGAACGCTAACTTATTTCATGGAAACTTAATAAATATCTAGTTAAGAAACTGTCTGTGTTTGTTCCAGTTATTAGCACGTGACAGTACTTGTAAGAGACCCTAGAAAAATTCCTGTAGTATACTCAATTACAACCGGTACTGATCAATCCTGCAAATGCACGACTGATAGACTTCCTAATCTCTTTCCATTTTCTCACTTGTGATGAGGAACATCTTGGCCACATCACGTCTCCCTGAGTTATGCCAAGAAGGGCCAGGGGTCCATACGGCCTGCTACAATAGCAATCATTCCACCCCGTTTATCAACCTCCCCATCATACCCCTTTGTTTCTGTTACCCTACATGATTATGATTAGGGCTGTGTCTCTCTACTAAATTACAAATACATAATATCAAGGAATCTCAGTCTATAAAAGGGATCTGTAATCTCTATTGAAGGTGGGAAAAGTTGCAACTCTCTTTCTTTGCATATTTTTTCTTAAAGATATCTTGTCGAGAAGGAATGGAAAACAACATGCGGACACCTGTGTGGTGTTAAATAAGTTGCTGTGGTGTTAACAGTAAGGTTTCAGTGTTTAAAAAACCATTAATTACAATTTCCAACATTATTTTGCCTCCTTCATGCCCTCACAAACAACATAAAGACAAAGAATTCGATAGGCAGGATTTAGAAGGCCATAGGAAAAATAGAAGTCATTAATTTCATCACGTTTGAATATTGCCCTTTCAGATATGATTCGATCACTGGTATCCCTTTGAAAACAGCTATATAGCATAAAACGCGTACCAATGGTAATCCAGCACACGCCATTTTATATTTCTTGAAAAGAGAAAGCACTACAAGACCTCCTGCAGCGCATCTGTATCTGTTCTTCCAATTTTGGTTTTTTTCGCTTGGCCATGTGCTATGAAGTGCATTTCAATCTGATTCACCTTTTCATGTGCTCATTATCTATGGTTGACACTACGTAGGGTGGCACATGCGGAAGAGCATTTTAAAAAATGGTATTGGTTTCTTTAATCTTCTTCCACTTCTTTTTCTCTTTTACAAGCACAGTTATCATCAAAGTCACAAAAAACTCAAGTTCCTCTTTCACCTTCTCCTAAAGCTTATTGTCATTCATGGTGTAAAGACGCATGAACTTCTTTTTACTTTAAAGTCATTTTATGCTCCAACTGCTTAAGAATGATAATGTCTCTACCGTTCTCTGAGAAAAGGTAAAAATGGGTTTTTACAGCGGCAATGAACTCAAGCACTTGCTTTCTTGAAGAAAGGTTGTTTTCCTGTAAAGAGACCACTTAGATTGACAAAAGCCACTGTCTGGGGGTTTGAAGGTGATGGAAGCGAAGCCTTCATATCATACATTACCATGTACGAGAGGTCCAAAATCTTAATAATGATATGGAAAATATTCAATTAATAGTAGAAGTTTTCGATATCTTGTGAGTAAACTAATCAAATAATGTAGGAATGCAACTGTTCCAAAAATTGCTGCAGCTGTAAGCTCCATGGCCAGTCAGTTTAGATAAGAAATTGATAGTAGATTTATTTTTCAGGTATATCCCTTTTATATGCAATAGTTCACACGTTTTCAGTTATAAGTTAGCAGACTTCACTTGCTAAATTACGTCTGGGCCAACTTAGTGTTATTACACTGTGGGTTGCATAGAAATTTATTTATTTGGATTTTGTAAACCCTCCAACAGAGAATAGTTCAATGTGCGATTGGCATGTCTAAAGGTCTGGCTTACCTTTACAGCTGACTACAGCCAACTGCTGCTGCAAGGAAATCACAGAATCCATCAGTATGATTAGTTGCTTGCATCTTCCTTGGTAATCTTATTCACGTCTTGCATGTCAGTTGATACATCAGTTCCATCAAAAGCCAACAACCTATAGGTAGATGTGAATCGCCACTAAATTCCAACAGCAACTTAATTCTAAGCTTTAAGATTGCTGTCAGTGTATCATATAAAAACACCTGTGGACAAAATTGTGAACAATACCTCTGTCTAATGTATATGAAAAATGGAATTGTTGATTGAGCTCAAAATCGACCTCTCCTTACTGCGGATTAATTTAGTATGTTTTTCTTTGAGTACTTTTCCCATTGTCTGCATAGCTTTTTCAGCTTGCCTGATTGGTTTATTAGCAAATCAAACATCCTCCAAGTCCTTAAGTTTAACATTGACAGTAATGAAAACCGTAGTACTTCTTGAAATTGCAGATAATGTCATCACTCCGTGTCACTTGCAATGAAGGTGTTAAATTTGTATGAACAGCTGACAGAATCAACCATAATGGTAAGACTGTGAATCCACATCGCGGAACTCTAAAGTATGAGGTTTTTACAGCTGCTTGCAGCCTGTATTACAGGTGGAATTTTCGGTAAGCCTCTGACCATATAGGAAGTCACACTATTTCACCTATCGCTTTGAAACTTAGCATACAGTCTCAATATAATTTTATCTTGCTTCCATCAACTTTTGGTAAACTTCTGTGACATAAAAATGTTTATTTACGAAACTTAAATGTTAGTTTTTGGCGGGAGTTTCAAAATGATCAGCTGCAGTGAAACCAGCACCAACAGCAGCAGCCAGATCCAGTGTTTCCAGATTAAATAGAAAGAATGAAGGAAGGGATGAAGGAAGGAATGAAGGAAGGGATGAAGGAAGGGATGAAGGAAGGAAAAAAGGAAGGAAAAAAGGAAGGAAAAAAGGAAGGAAAAAAGGCAGGAAAAAAGGAAGGACAAAAGTAAGGAAAGTATTGGAAGGAAAAAAGTGAGGGGGAGGAAGGCAGGGGAGTATATATACATGTAGATAGATAGATACAAAAAACTTTTTTTGTCAATATCAATTCGCACACCCTCCTATTTTGTGAGCAATGGCACAAAAACAATGCAGTTTAAATTTTATGAAAATCCCGCAAGAAGAAGGGGTCTCCCAAGGGCCTTAAAGTTTCAATGTTTTTTTAATTCTCGACCATTTTTGCCAATCCGCGGTTCTCTATAACTTTGTCAGTATTAATCATACAACATTTTAATAGCCATGGCTGGAAAGCTCTCAAAAAGACCTTCATTTTGCATACCAACATCAATGGTCTATGACGATTTCTTGACTCCCATTGGCTCTTCGGTCTGCACTTTTTAGAATGAAAATGTTGCAGACTGCTTAATCCTGTTAAGAAAAGGCTTTGGAATTTTTTTCACTGATTGGTTGCAGTGATTCGCATTCTCTAAGTTCCAGAATGACAAAATATAAAACCTTTTTGATTTTTACTGTGGCAGTGCCTGGCTTGTGAGTGATGACATTTTAATGTTAAAGTTAGTTTAAAACTCGTAAAATGTGATATGGGGTCTGTTACATTTCATATCATATCTTCGACAGAATTTATTGCAGGACAACATGAGTGGTACCACATGAAAGAAAATACCCTCAGCATTCTCATGGTACCAGTGATATTGCCTTATATTTAATTCTTATGAAGTTAAAATACAAATATAACAGCCCCTCCCTGATTTGTTTCCATACTTCAGACAAAATTTAGCATCAAAACTTCCAAGCTCATAAAGCAGGATTCTCCATAGCCAGAAATTAAAAAAATATTTTGCTTTTTCTGGAACTTGGAGAGTGTGAATCACTGCAATTATCAGTGAAAAAAAATTCAAAAACCTTTTTTTAACAGGACTAGACAGTCTGCAACAACATTTTCGTTTCTAAAAAGTGCTGGCCGAAGAGCCAATGGGAGTCAAGAAATCGTCCTAGACCATTGATGTTGGTATGAAAAATGTAGGTCTTTTCGAGAGCTTTCCAACCATGGCAATTAGAATGCTGTATGACAAATACAGACAAAGTTATAGAGAACCGCGGATTAACGAAAATGGTCAAAAACGAAAAACACATTGAAACTTTAAGGCCTTTGGGAGACCCCTTCCTCTAGTTGGATTTCCTTAAAATTTCACCTGCATCAGTTTTATACCTACCCTCATCAAATAAAAGGGTGTGCGATTTGAAATTCACAAAATAATTTTTTCCCATCTAAAAATGAACCGCCCTAAATTGGATAGATAGATAGATAGATAGATAGATAGATAGATAGATAGATAGATAGATAGATAGATAGATAGATAGATAGATAGATAGATACTAAGTCTATCTACAAGCAGCTGTTAAAGTGCTTGCACGTTATTTTTTTATTTTCACATTCCTTCCATCGCAACTTATTTTCATGCCAATGTCATTGTCATCATTCTAGCCTCAATACTTAATTTAAAATTTGTAACCTTAGGCCAACTGAAAGTGAGATATTGAGGAAGGCAAAATCACTTGTTCAGGATGTGAATCATATAACATCCACAAGGTGTCACTAAAGGTGCCTTGTTTGGCTAATTCCTGTCTGAAGCTTTGATTACATGTATAGCTCTTGGTGTCCATTTGACAGCTCATGCAAAAGAGAAAATTAGTTGTAAAACTGTGATCATGTTGATGCATGCTGGCACTCGATTGTTCTTAATTCCTTGCTTTCATTCTTTATTGATTAAATGTAGTTAATCAAACTGATCAAATTAAAAAATTGTCCAAACTGTCCACTCTTATTACTTCGGTGAATGTCTATCCTCAAAAAAATTATTATTTTAGGAAAAAAACCTCAGTCAGAAAAATGGTGACAGAATTAGTGTATATTTTTGTATACTCACAGGAATCTAATTGTGCATATGATGCAGCAAATGAGTTTTGCGACTCTGAAGAGAATTTCATGTATCCTCATGAATTAGACAAATCTATGCCGAGCTGGGTGCCAGTTAGATATAGTCAGATCGACACCAATAAAACCCAGTCGGCCAATATGTCTTACATCTAATTGTGATGGAGTGTGTTACCGGACAAATTACTGAAGTTTGAGAACCGGGCAGAAAACAGAAATGGAGATGTAGACTCCGCCTTAAAAGGTTCCTGCAAGCGTGCCATGAATTAGGAAGGCAAGGCTGACCGCTTCTGAAGTAAGGTTACACAAAGAGAGCATCCTGATGCCATTTCATGAGTATTGCTACAATTGCTAGGCCTGATGGAATTAATTTTGAATAATCTAAGAGCAGAAGCGCCCATAAAGCAACACCTTGCTTTAAATGTGATTAGCTAAGGTCTCAAGATACCATCATACTATTTATTGGTCTACCAGGTAATCAGGAAATGTTTCTCTGTGTATTATAGTTTTGAAAATATCGAAAAAATATTCCAAAAGACCTTTTATACAGTGTTTTCTTCACATAATAATGCAACTTCATCTTTTCAAGCATTTGCACTAAACTTTGATTGGATGGTAGCAATATAATTCAGAGAGATACAACCGCAGATAAAAGCAGCACATTCCAAATTGTTGCTTTCCTTACATTTGTCCTTATATTGTCTTCTTATAGAGGATACAGATTGATCTCAATATTCATGTAGATAAGATCAGTGCCTCAATAAAATATTTGATTCTATGGTCTCCGTTCACCAAAGCTGTAAAAGTGAGGTATGAAGGCGATTACTTGTGCAAGGTGTGAGTCATTCACAATCCACAAGGTGACTCTGCCAGATGGTGTAACTCAAGGTTGCCTTGTTAGGCTAATTCCTTTCTGCATCTTTGATTAAAGCTATTGCTGCCTCAGGCCCATGGGACAGCTGATGCAAAAGGTCCAATTAACTGATGATTATACTAACACTTGTTGACAGGTGATTGTTCTTAATTCCATGCTTGAATTTTTAATTTATTTACTCATATTCATTGAGCATCCTAATAGCTCAAATTAGACAGATGTCCAAACTGTCCATTCAGATTTCATCTCTCAGTGCATTTCTCCAAAGATCTTTCTCAAAATAAATGATGGATCTTCTTAAATTTGTAAAAATGTTTTACAAATCTGGCTGAAAACCAAATCCTTAACTATGTGTACTGAGTCTTTGCTCATGCAGCAAGATGAACAAAATAAAGAAAATTTTCGTACTAATCTATTCCAATTTTGCAGAATCAATTTTGTTTTTAGAAGCTTACATAGTGATCTAGATTCATTGGTGAACCAAAATATGCTTTGAAAGTGAGATACATGTAATTGTCTGTGTAAAAATGAAAATTAAAGAGACCAGAGTATTGGTAATCTGACAAAATCGTGGATTACCAAGAGCTGTGCATAGGTACATATGTAGGCAAGATCCACACAAATAAAAAGCAAACCAGTCAGCGAGTCTAATACATAATTGTGATGGAGTGTGTTACGGGACAAATTACTGAAGCCTGAGATGAGGATGGAAAAACAGAAAAGGAGATGTAAACTCAGCCCTAAAAGGTTCCTGAAAGCGTGCCATGAATTAGGAAGGCAAGGCTGACCGCATTTGAAGTAAGGTTACGTGAAGAGAGCATCCTGAAGCCATTTCATGAGTATTGCGTGTCTTTTTGGAATTAATTTTGAATAATCTAAGAGTAGAAGTGTCCATAAAGCAAAACCTTGTTTTAAATGCGATTAGCTATGGTCTCAAGAGATCATCCTTTTTACAATTTACAAGTCCACTAGCAATGCAACCATCTCGATCACAAGATTTTTATGCAGAAAGTTTCACAAATATTGACTGAAAGTCCCTTCAAGCTAACTGTGATGTATAACTTTTATGCAGACAACTTTTATGCTCAACATAGATGGGATGGCAGCAGCATTACTCAGAAGCATTCCAACATTCATGTTCTAGGTATATGCTTGCTATGATTCTTCTAGGCAAACATGTACAACATCTGTATGTGCGCAGATGATTAAGTATCTGGCGAAAGATTAAGTAGATCGATTCTATTTCCATAGGTAAATGGGAATAATGATTATATCTCTGTTAGTCTTGGCAATACGGCAAGTCTCACAATATCTTTGGTGTCTGGTAAGCTGCTCATGCATGTAATATAATGAAGCAACATTTTTAGCATTTCGCAATTTGGAAAACAAGATAATGATCACTTGATTCAAAGCTGCATTTAAGAATGGAGAGAAGCAAATAGGTGTACATTTAAAACAATCTTTAGGCAAGGTTTTGAAGGCCATTGGAAAAAAGAGAAGTCATTAATTCCATACCGTTCTGAACATTGTCCTTTCACATTTGATTTGATCACTGGTACCCCTTTGAAAACAGCTATGTAGCAGAAAACGGCTATCAGTGATAATCCACAATACGCCATTTTATATTTCTTAAAAGAGAAAACAAGACAAGACCCCCTGCAGTGCCTCTGTATCCGTACTTCCAACTTCAGTTTTTTTGCTTGGATATGTGCTTTGAAGTGCATTTCAGTCCGATTCCCCCTTTTTAGTGCTCATTATCTATGGTTGATACTTGGTACTGTAGGTGGCACATGCGGAAGAGCATTAAAATGGTATTGGTTTCTTTTATCTTCTTTCACTTCTTTTTCTCCTTTACAAGCACGATTATCGTCCAAGTCACAAAAAACTCGAGTTCCTCTTTCAACTTCTCCCAAAGCTTATTGTCATTCATGGGGTAAAGACGCATGAACTTCTTTTTACTTTAAAGTCATTTTATGCTCCAACTGCGTAAGAATGATACTGTCTCCAGATATCGATCTATGAGGAAAGGTAAAAATGGGTTTATACTGCTTCAATAAATTCAAGCATTTGCTTTTTTGAAAAAGTTGCCCTCCTGTAAAGACAGCATCTGTAAGGTTCACAAAAGCCACTGTCTATTGAGTGTTCGAATGTGATGGAAACATAGCCTTGATATCAAAGATTACGATACAAGAAGTCCAAAATCCTAATATTGATCCTAATATTGATATGGAAAATATTCAATCAATAGTAGAAGTTTTTCGTTATCTTGAGAGCACACCAATCACATAATATAGGAATCAACCAGTACAAAAATGTCTGCTGTTATAAGTACAATAGCCAGTCAGTCTAGATAAGAAATTGATATCAAATTTAATTCTTAGGTTGACAAATACACAGAATAGTTTACAAATTTATGGTTACGAGATAGTCTACTTATAAATGAAGGCTAAATAACATCTGGGCCAAATTAGAGCTCTTACACTGTGGGATGCATGTATTTATTTGAATTTTGTACACCCTCCAACAGAGAATAATTCAATGTGCGAGTCTCATGTCTAAAGTGTGGATTACCTTTTCAGCTGACTTCAGCCAACTGCTAGGGAAATCACAGATTCCATCAGTATGATTAGTTGCTTGCATCTACCTTGGTAATCTTATTCACATCTCATATGTCAGTTGAAACATCAGTTCCATCAAAAGCCAACAGCCTATAAATAGATGTGAATCGCCACTAAATTCCAACAGTAACTTAATTCTAACTTTAGTATAATCAACCATTATGGTACGACTGTGAATCCACGTCGCGGAACTCTAAAGTATGAGGTTTTTTTGTTTCACATTCCTTCCATCTCAACCTATATTCATGCCAATGTCATCATTCTAGCCTCAATATTTAATTTCAAATTTGCAACTTTAGGCCACTGAAAGTGAGATCTTCAGGAAGGCAAAATCACTTGTTCAGAGTGTGAATCATCTAACATCCACAAGGTGTCACTCAAGGTGCCTTGTTTGACTAATTCCTATCTAAATCTTTGATAGCTCTTTTTTGGTGCCTCAGGCCCATTTGACACCTCTTGCAAAAGAGCAAATTAGTTGTAAAACTGTAATCATGCTGATGCATGCTGGCACTTGATTGTTCTTAATTCCTTGCTTTCATTCTTAATTCTCAAATGTATTTAACCGAATGGTTAAAATTGTAAAATTGTCCTAACTTTGCACTCGTAATACCTCAGTGAAAGTCTATCCTCAAAAAATTGTTATTTTAGGAAAAAAAAACAGTCAGAAAAATGGTGACAGAAATAGTGTATTTTTTTGTATACTCATAGGAATTAAGAAAAATTCATGTATCCTCATTAATTAGACAAATCTATGCAGAGCTGAGCGCAAGTTAGATATAGACAAGATTAACACCAATAAAACCCAGCGGGTCAATATGTCTTACACCTAATTGTGATTGAGTGTGTTATCGGACAAATTACTGAAGTTTGAGAAGAAGGCAGAAAACAGAAATGGAGACTCAGCCCTAAAAGGTTCCTGAAAGCGTGCCATGAATTAGGAAGGCAAGGCTGACCGCATTTGAGGTAAGGTTACCCAAAGAGTGCATCCTGTTGGCATTTCATGAGTATTGCTACAATTTGCTAGTCGTGATGAAATTTATTTTGAATAATCTAAGAGTAGAAGTGTCCATAAAACAATACCTTGCTTTAAATGTGATTGGCTTAGGTCTCAAGAGACTATCCTAATTACTATTTATGGGTCTGCCAGGTAACCTGGAAATGTTTCTCTATGCATGATAGTTTTGAAAATTTCGAAAAAATATTCCAAAAGACCCTTTCATACAGAGTTTTCTTTACATAATAATGCAACTTCATCTTTTTAAGCATTTGCACTAAACTTTGTTTGGACAGTAGCATTATTATAGAGATACAACTGTCTGTTTATTTGAATTTTGTATGTTTATCAACGGAGAAAATTTAATATTCTATAAGCCTGTATGAAATTCCAGCTTACCCGCTTCTGTGTTTAGCCAACAAAACATTGATGAAATCATACATGCCATCACTTGCTTGTATCTTCTATGATCATTTCATTAACATGTTGTGTGCCAATTGAAACAAGATTTTTTTCTTTTCAAGAACCAACTACCCCATATGAACAGGTCCAACTGAACCTTTCTTTCAAAATAGTACATGCATTTCGGTTGTAGGCCTACTCTCAGTTTCTGTCACATAAACAAAGGCTAACTAAAATCCTCAACAAGAATTCTGTATACGAGAAAGAAGGTAATTGTTTAATTATTTAATGGTCTAAGTCCTTTTCACTGTTTCGGTCCCAGGTTCATTTTCGGGAAAAAAAGTGCTCAATAAAACATTTGATTCTATGGTCTCCATGCAGCAAAGCTGTGAAAGTGAGATGTGCAGATAGAATTACTTGTGCAGGGTGTGAGTCATTCACAATCCACAAGGTGACTCTGCCAGATTGTGTCACTCAAGGTTGCCTTGTTAGGATAATTCCTTTTTGCAACTTTGATAGCTGTTGCTGCCTCAGGCCCATTGGACAGCTGACGCAAAGGGCCAATTAACTAAAAATTATACTAACACTTGTTGACATGTGATTGTTCTTAATTCCATGCTTGCAGTTTTGGCTAACTCAAATTCATTGAGCCTACTAATAGCTCAAATTAGACATTTGTCCAAATTGTCCATTCAGATTTTGTTCTTATTACATTCCCCAAAGATCTGTCTCAGTACGTACATGTATGATGGATCTTAGCAAATTTGTTAAAATGCTTTACAAATCCGGCTGAAGACCAAATTCTTATATATATTTACCGAATTTTTCCTTTTGCAGCAGGAGGAAAAAATAACCACAGTATTTGTCCCACGTGTATTCTATTCTTAGTTTTTTAGAATCAATTCTGTTTTTAGAAGCTTACATAATGATCTGTATTCATTGGTGAACCAAAATATGCTTTGAAAGTGAGATACATATAATTGTCTGTGTAATAATGAAAATGAAAGAGACCAGTGCATAGGTGATCTGACAAAAACTTGGATTGCCAAGAGCAGTGCATAAGTTCATATGTAGACAAGATCCACACAAATATAAAGCAACTGGTCAGTGTGTCTAACAGGATTGCAGGATTGCAGGATTTCTGGTTGCAGGATTTTACTAATTTTTCTAGTATTGAGTTCTAATGTGCATTTTGTATTTGAAGTTGCATTTATGTATTTGATTCTGTATGTGTGCTGTTTAACCGAAAAGTGCTGACCTCTATTGGTGCTACATGTAGGTCTCTCGGTTAATTTATGATTGTTGTACATAGGCCTATGCCAAGTGTTTTATCATAGAATGTTAGTGTAAATCTTAGTCTAGATCAATTAGTTGTAGTCTCTTTTATTTGTTAAACTGATGTAGTTGTTCTTAAAATTTGTCGTACAGAAGCTTTTGCTTATTCCCTGTATATCGTTGTGTATCTTGTGAATGATTGAAAACGACATTAAATAAAATTTTACCTACCTACCTACCTAACACATAACAGTGATCGAGTGTGTTACGAGACAAATTACTGAACCTAAGATGAGGGCGGAAAACAGAAATGGAGATGTAAACTCAGCCCTAAAAGGTTCCTGAAAGCGTGCCATGAATTAGGAAGGCAAGGCTGACCGCATTTGAAGTAAGGTTACGTTAAGAGAGCATCCTGAAGCTGTTTCATGAGTATTGCGTGTCTTGATGGAATTAATTTTGAATAATCTAAGAGTAGAAGTGTCCATAAAGCAACACCTTGTTTTAAATGCGATTAGCTATGGTCTCAAGAGACCATCCTATTTACAATTTATATAAGTCTACTAGCACTGCAACCATCTCAATTAAAAGATTTTTATGCAGAAAGTTTCGCAAGTATTGGCTGAAAGTCCCTTCAAGCTGACTGTGATGTATAGTTTTCATGCAGACAACTTTTTATGCTCAACGTAGATGGGAAGGCAGCAGCATTACTCAGAAGCATTTTAACATGCATGTACTAGGTATATGCTTGCTGTGAATTCTTCTAGGCAAATATGTACAACATCTGTATGTTCGTGGATGATTGAGTATCTGGCGAAAAATTAAGTAGATCGTTTCTATTGCCATAGGTAAATGGGAATAATGATTATATCTCTGTTAGTCTTGGCAATACGGCAAGCCTCACAATATCCTTGGTGTCTGGTAAGCTGCTCTTGCATGTAATACAATGAAGCAATATTTTTTGCATTTCCTAAGTTGGAAAACTAAATAATGATCACTGAATTCAAAGATTCGTATAAGAATGGAGTGAAGCAATTTCGTGTTCATTTAAAATAATCTTTTATAAACATTTTATACACTCTTTATGTTCTGCACAGAATTTGTCAAGCCTTCACTTCTCCATCCTTCAGAATTCTCATGTAATTAGTGACTCCATCATTCTAAAAGTTATTTTTTCCATTTGACGGTGTCTTCGAAATTAAAAATAAGAAGGTTTCAAGCCTAAAAAAACTGTCATAGTTATCGTTTAATACATGTCATGTAAAATTTGAGTAAAATTATGAATACAGTTTTCTTTTTTGTCCGTGCTCCTGTGAATGCTAACAGCTAAGCTTTATTTATCTATGGAGCATTTGAATTTCTCAGCCTCCTGCAGATCTTGCCTGTCTGTGCATTATTTTTACTTGTCATGGATTGCGACTGCATTTAGCTGTGTTGAAGGCATTTTGATTGAAACCAAAACCTTCGGTCAATGTAGGGAAAAAGCTGTTCACGGATTTCTTTACTGTCATAACTGGATTTGTCATGTAAATATTCATAGTGGATGAGGCAACAGGAGGCAATGCGGAAGGGCAATTCGACTGTGCTGTAGATGAACAATATTTGCTTCAATTGATGTTTTTAATGTGATTTTAGATATGCTTTGTGTCAATTAATGCTCATATACACGGATGTCAAAGTTTTTAGGCAGCTACATTTCCACATTTTTCTGGTCTTATTTTCAAAAAAAGTTGAGATCCTGCCTACACTACATCGATCGAGTTAAATATCACATAGAAAAAGGTTTAAAATACTTCAGCATCTTCCAGAAAATTATTCACCACATTTTAAGTACTTGGTAAATTTGATTTTAATAACGTTCATATTGTACCCTATGTTATAACATTTTCCATGATCTTGTAATGTACAAAATGCACAATATTATATCATTATTTTACATTCACACATGTTATTATGATATAATGCAAGAAGTTCTTGACTGATCTGCCAGTCGCTGGGTCCCAGGTTTGAATCCAGCTCTTGCTGGATCATCTGCATGGGCCTATGTTGGACAGCTGTTTCAATCATCCTTTGCCTCATTGCTGTGTCCTCCTCCTGTCCTAATTAGCCTACCAAGTGCATAAATACAGGACGTAAAGCCCCAATCATCCATCATCTTGACTGATATCTTACTGTTATCAAGTATGATGAGGTACAGCTTGGCAACATCATGCCTCCCTGTATTATGAGAAGAAGGGCTGCTGGTTCATACAACTTGCAACAGTAGCAATCAGTCTGCCCCTTTTATCAAGCTTCTCTGAGTTCTCATCATAACTCCTTGTTTCTCATACCCTACAGGATCATGATACGACTATGTTGCTCTGCTATGTGGAAGATACAGCACTCTGGGTGTTATTTCTATTAATCCACAATAATCGATAACTTACATAATTCAATGCCAAGTTTTGATAGATGTACATCAAGCAGATCTGTATGTCAAGTTTCATTACTTTACCTAATCATTTTGATGTCCTTATATCCTTTTAGGTGCTATTTGCACAATATCTGGAGCTCTGTTGACATTTTTTATCTTGACACATGTATTGTTTGTGCAAATTATTTTTGATAATTCCAATCATGCAATCGTCGTAAATGCTAAAGAGCCAATTAGCTGTAAACTGATAATTACACTAACACATGTTGACAGGTGATTGTTCTTACTGTCGTGCCAGCATTTTATTCATCTCAACAAATTTAGTTAAATAGCCGAAATTAAAAGGTTGTCCAAAGCTGTCCTTTTTTATTTCAATGACGTGGAGAAAACGTACAAAACTATAACTCTGTTGATTGTTATTGCCATAAATAGAATTATAGATGTTACAGAATTGAGGGGTGGCTAACTGGGTTAAGGTCCAAGTATTAGTTTATTCTGCTGTACTGTAAAGTTCCTTGGTGGTCATGTGTCATGAACTCGTCCATTTTGCGTCGCAGGTCAAAAATGGCAATTTTTTCTATTTTCTTATATAGGGGAGGCGGGGGTCAGAAGTCACAAAATTTAGAAACAGCCCCAGAACAGAGCAGGTGTTTGTTAGATCTGAATGACCTTTGGCACAATTATGCAGTATTTAGTTGACTATGTCTGTATCACATGATAGATGCTGTGCTGTAAATAGGCTTTAGTCAGTTCACAATTATTTGAGGCAAAGTCCGATGTGACTTTTCACCCCATGCCAGGGTCAAGAAGTCACAACCGCTGGGTAACAAGTCACATACTATTTTTGTGAACATACAGCACTATATGGGGTTACATGCAGACATAGACTTGATAGTCATCCTTGTGCATGATATTTATAGATAGCCTTCCAAAGCTATCTGCATGCAATGACAATGCACCATCAGTAAAGCCTGCGTCAGAAATTTGGCCAAAGTTCCCGAAATGAAACTTGTTGCAATACTCTCTCAGATGTATTATTGATGATGGATGATGATAAAATTGTAAGCTAAAAGCCTCAAGTGTAGGATATTTTACTTTCCTTAGCACAGAATATTGAACTCACTATACCCTATGGTAAAATATCACAGTGCTGGGGTGAAATGTCACACTGTGACATTTCACCCCTCAGCTGTTTTTTAAATTCAACACATGATCATGGCAACTTGGTGACCATATGGCCAAAATGGGTTCACAGCATGAAAGACTATTATCCGAAAGACCTTGAAACAATATCACAACTTCCTATGTCACAGTGACCAGACATTAATAGGGAAAGTTCAGAGTCGATAAAACCTGTTTGGGACCCCAAAAATGCATGAGGTGGGTAAAAACCCACTTTGCATAATGAGCATAATTTTGATATTCCACACAGACCTTCTTCTCATAAAAGCGTCCCAAATGATGATTCAAGCTAAAGAATTAGGTCACTGCAAGTTGGTCAAAAAGGCCTGTGACTTTTTACCCCTGTGACTTTTCACCCCCTCTTCCCCTATCATCACAGAAGCATAGCACTATACAGTGTTTCAAACAGAACTTAATTATATTGTATACTTACCGAGATATGGGCACTTTTGTGATTCCTCCGCTCATTGAAATACGTAGACTTAAGGGAAGGTTTTTAAGGCTTTTCTCAAAATTGATGTTTTTTAGTAAAACGTTAGTAGCTTTTCTACTACTTAACCAATTATAATGGGGTTTATCGCAAAATGATTCTGACTAGTTCCTGTAATGATATATGTTGACACTTTTTACATAAATCCCATTGATCAATATGAAATCCTGACAGCAAAAACAGATATTTTTACCCTCGGCAATGTATACATTGCCGACGGGTATTTTAGTTACTTTTGGAAAATTTGTCTGTCCAGCGGGCGGGCGGGCGGGCGTACGGATAACGGGCGTCCCACTTGTGTATTGGCAGTAATGCGAAAACTATGGCATGTACATATTTTATTTTTTGGACATTATTGTATCTATCGTCCTAGTTTGCCTTTTAAGGGTCTTATCCACATGATATTAATACTTTTCTCACAGTAATTGAAAAATGTTGAAAAATATTTTTTTGTGTATTGGGCCTCATGCCAAAACTATGACATGTATATTTTTTATTTTTGAGACATTATTGTATCTCTCATCCTAGCCCTGGGTTCCATGCGTAGCAATCTTAATTCTCCCAGACCCTTTCTGTAAAATCTCATGATTTTTCAATGCGACGATTCATGACCCCTGTCCCACAGGGGTCCAGGGCTACTCTCATCCTAGTAGTGTCTTTTAGGGGTCTGATCTTTCAAACATTAATACTTTTCTCACAATTATTGAAATGTAAGAGGTACTTTTCTATCTTATTTATGAATCTGATAAGAATGTACAAGAGAGGCAGCACTTTATGGTCATCAATGACAAAAGTGCCCTCTACTGATTAATTAGATTATCAATCCTTAAATTCAAACCTTAAGTGAGTTTCTGGTTGAGTGAATCATTGTGGGAGGTCAGATTAGAAGAAAACTTTGAGGAGTCAACAGCTTGTTGGTCTAATCTGTCTGACAGTTCTCCAATTTTACCTGCTTTGCACTACATGTGCTTCTGGTGAGTTAAACATCATTTCTTTATAACTCTTTGTAAATGCATAGTTAAAATATAGTGTAGTAAATTAAATATTGTACAGAAATGCAGTATTTGTATAAAAATATTTTAGATAAATTTTGTTAGAATTGCAAAATATAAAATTGCAATGTCATGCCATGTGCTCCCAGCCATGCTTGTTTCTTCAGTGATAGAAAGTTTCTCTATGGTTATTTGGTACAAAGGTTTATTGTATATAAATGGTGTATAATGATAAATATATATGGTGTATAATTAAGAACAGTTTATGTAAAATGTTGTATAATTAATAAGTTTCATGTATAATTAAATTGTAACATTTTTGACTTTGACATGTGAGTAAAGTGAATGCATCTTGTGCAGGTGAATTGCTGGGTGAACTAGAAGCCTAAAGAAGGCCATGTGCAGAAAGCCATAATAGGGCATTCATATGTCAGGTATTTGGTTTTGTTAATTAAAAATAATTATTTCTAAATTATAGTCATTATTAATTTAGTCATTTTTACATGTTTTACTGATTTTGTATTTTTCTGTTTTTCTACAGAGTTTTTGAGGATTTTAAATAAAACGTTGAAAACTACATCCCGAGTTTGGTTGTGAATAACCCCGTGTCTTAGAGAAAAATGTGAAAAAATAATTTTTTTTCACTTTCCGGAATTACTCAAATACTGTTGTACTTATGTCACTGAAATTTGCATATGGTATGTGTTAAATACCCAAGATGTGTCCTTTGGGGATTTAAATACTCTAAGAGAAACTGACTGATGTAAATTCATTAAAAATGTGATAAATTAAACATGTTTTAAACCTGCATTATTCAGTCAATTTTGCAGCTACATCTATGAAATATTCCAGTTAGGTGTCTAAATTATAGCTCTTTTAACATCTCAACTCAGTTGGAATGTTAATCATATGAATGTTTTATGAAAACAAAAACCAGAAATAATCCTGATTTTTTCCAATTTGCCAACATTTCTGTGTGAAACGCCAAGATAATCTGATTGAATTTAAAGCATATTATAGTTAAACATACAATAAAAGATTAGTCACAGCCACTGAATGAGTTATTGAAAATTTAAGATTTAAAAAACAAAAAAATTGCTCAAATGTCTATTTCCTCCACAATTTCATTTCTGATGTCATACTATGCTTTGGAATATTTAGCCAAATAAACATGACAGTTTATCACATCATCATGATGCTAATTTTGAGCAATTTGAATCTTTTAAATTCATACCAGAGGTCAATATTTGCGAAATTTAATAAATATTATGGATTTTCAGATTATCACATATCAGTCAATTTTTGCATGGTAAGTCAAAATTTCTACAAACATGTCTAAATTTTACTTTTTACTATTCTTTATCAGATATTATCAATTGGAAATATATAAGGTGGCGTGTTACAAGGTCGTACAATTTGCGTTACATGGTGGTTTTGGACCAAAAATTTTTTTCATTAAAAAAGTCTAATTTAGGTCTTAATTACCCTATTCAAACCAAAAACCAGCATAATTTCACAAAAATTAGGGCTGTTCATCTTATTATTTGATTTTATTCACCATAAAAATCAATGTACAGGCCACCAAAAGAAGGCAACTTGTACTATGATAAAATGTGTGACTCTATTGAGAATGCTTGTATTGAAGACAAAATAATTGTGATAACTGGTGATCTGAATGTGAACTATACATTAGATGAAAACCTTTATAAAAACCCACTCTATCAAATTGAATGTTCTAATGGTCTTTCCCAATTAGTAAATGAATTTACTCGAGTAACAAGTTCTTCAAAAACAACTATTGATGTTATACTCAGTTCACATAAGGAATTACACAGGACCACAGATGTTATAAAGTTAAGCCTAAGTGATCATTATCTAGTTTATACAATACTGAACAAATGTAAGCCAAAATTAAATGAACAATCTCATAAAGAATTGAGGTACAGGTGTTACAAACATTTTGATGAAAATAAATTCCTTTGTGATATTATAAATTCGAAAACTCTCTCGGATGTTAACAATATTCCTGATGTAAGTTTAGCCAGGAAAAAATTCAAAGAGGAATTTTTAAAAATTTGCGACATCCATGCCCCATTCCGTATTTCCCGCATGAAAAAAAGATACAAACCATGGGTTACCCCTAATATTGTACAACTTATGTATCGCAGGGACTATTTGCATAAAGTTATGACAAGAAATCCTGATACTGACACTATCAATGAATTTAAGTCAATTAGAAATGAAGTAAATGTTCAGATTCAAGAATCAAAGAGAAATTATTATGACAACTTACATAAAGAATGTAAAAATAACTCTAAAACTTTATGGAAGGAATTGAAAAAATTGACAGGAGGTGTACCATCTGAAAATGGGAACACATCGCTTACTGCTAGTCAGTTTAATGACTTTTTCAGTTCAGTTGGGCACAAAGTAACTGAACACTTATCCAGTAACATTAACTTGACGTGTAAAGGTCCAGAAAGTATATATAAATTCAAGTTTAATGGAGTCTCAGAAAATGAAGTCTTGAAATTATTAAAAAAACTCAGTTTTTGCAGTTCAATGGATGTCCTGAACTTTGATTGTAAACTACTTAGAATATCATCTACTCATATTGTAAAACAATTATGTTATATTTTCAATTTGTCTTTAAGTAGTGGTATTGTACCCGATGAGCTTAAATATGCAAGAATCACTCCAATTTATAAAGGTAAAGGTGATATGAATGACACTGTAAATTATAGACCTATTTCTGTTCTTAGCTTTATTGCCAAAATTATTGAAAATATTGTCCAATGTCAATTTATGCGCTTTCTGGTAAATCATGATTTAATTACCCTAGATCAATATGCCTATCGTAAGTTTCATTCTACAGTCAATTGTTTACATACAACTATAGATGAATGGTTGCAAAACATTGATGATAAATTTTATACAGGTGTTTGTTTCTTAGACATATCAAAATGTTTCGACTCTATTAATCATAGTTTACTGTTACAAAAATTAATGAAATATGGTATCAAAAATGTAGAGCATGACTGGTTTATATCTTACCTAAGCAATAGAAGTCAAAGTGTATTTTATAAAAATGAGCTGTCTCAGCCTAATGAGGTTGATATAGGCGTGCCGCAAGGATCAACTCTTGGGCCGCTTCTTTTCATGGTTTTTGTGAATGACTTACCTTTATTTATAAAAAATGGTCGTTGTACTATGTATGCAGATGATACTATAATTTATGTACAAGATGATAATGTCAAAAATGTCTCCTCAAAACTAAATGACGAATTAGCTGATGTTTTTGATTGGTATAGTGCCAATAGGCTGGTTCTTAATGTAGAAAAATCAAATTCTATGCTTATTGGGCGAAATATAGATGATTCGCACAGAAATCAACTCTTTGTTAACTTAGATAATACTATTCTTGAAAATGTTCCATGTACTAAATATCTTGGTGTCTACATTGATGAACAACTAAAATTTGAATTGCATATCAATGAACTTATTAAGAAACTGTCTGTCAAATTATCATGGTTATCTAGATTACGAACTATTGTCCCAAAATCTATACTTTTATTAACATTCAGGACTTATATCCAGCCCATTTTTGATTATGCATGTACCATATGGGGCTGCTCAAATTCAAATATAAAACAAATTCAAAGACTGCAAAATAGGGCAGCAAGAATTATTTGTTCAAATTTTGATATTATAAATACAAGAGGCATTGACCTAGTTAAGCAATTAAAATGGCAAACAATTTCTCAAAGAATAGATTACTTTCTGTCAGTCCAAATGTATAACTGTATTCATGGCGATGCACCTGATTATTTAGCAAATTCTGTTATTATGGCATGTGAGAGTAATGATGTACGCACAAGACTTAATGACACGATGAATACTCAGGTTCCAGAATGTAAAACTGATGTTATGAAGAAATCGTTTATTTATAGGGGTTCCATTACGTGGAACAATCTTCCGGTTGCCACACAAAACTTAGGGACATTGCAACAAAAGAAATGCTAGAGATTTTCTTTGTTAGTCGTTATATTTATCATGCATCTGTTTATTTTATATACTACAATATGTTATACTTGTTTTATCTTATCTGGGCCACATGAAAAACCTTGTATGGATGTGTCACCCAGTTAAAATATTTAAAAAAATAAAATAAAATAAAAATAAAAATAAATGTAAAGCTCAAAATTTAAAGGCATTTTTCTCAAAAACGATTATATTTCAGTAAAATTACTATAAAGTACAAAGTACTCCTTGTATCCCCATGAAATTTTCACTGAAGTTAGTTGAGAAGATGGTCCTATTAGTCAAAGCAACAAAAAATATGTCCTCTTCTCCAAAAGACTTTATATACGTCAATGAATTTATGTTACTGCAACAGAGAAAAAACCTTTCTCAGGCATCATATTTAAAACTGTGCCAGAAGCCTGATTATTGTCAAAATCTCAAGTTAAATGTTCAAAAACATTACCAAGTTACCTGAGAACAAATTCTGATATTGCAAATAAGATATTATAAGATATTTACATGACATGTTGCAAATATATCTTATATCAGTTATTGTCCAGTGCATGAGAAATCAACATCTCATGTGAGCATGCCATTCTGGAGCTATCTGTGGATTTAACCTATACGTATCTCTTTTTTTGGCTATATGAGAGCAAGATTATCAAATGCGATTGTTATCTATTCATTTGATGATGTGGCCTGCCCTTTTCGTCCTTTTGGAAGTCCATTACATTAAGCGAAAAAATCGTATACGCTTCAAGCATGTGTGTGTTACATTTGGTTCAGCCTTGTTCAGAGCATCACAGAAGTAAGAAAATGATTGAAAACATAGTAATATTTTATACCTTGGTAAAATATAGCTCATGAGCATTTAGGCAATAGCCTTACTCACAGGGTGTGGTTAACCTACTTCGAGTTCTTGTGGTTTAAACTTAGAACCCCTCTCCAATTTGACGGGTTTTTGCAAGTGTAACGAAAAATTCAGCCTAAAGTGGACAAGCAGCACACAAAGAATTTTACCTGCAAGCAAAATCTGGTAAATGCATTTGAAAAAAACCAAGAGGGTGGCTACAATCAGTTACATAACATCCTCAACTTTCTAACAAAATTTCCCTTTTTTAAAGAAATGGGTCCAAACTGCAATGATTTCACCTTAGTCTTTTTAATTTTGAACATGAAATTAAATTTGAAATTTGAATCACAACACTGGGCCAAGTAGACGCTGAGATATGACTTTTAATTATCAAGCCCATAGCTTACGGGCTATGTAACATGTGCAACCATACTGGGCTGTATATTAAAGGGTTGGTTACAGAATTGTATAAGAAGAAAAAGTAATTATTTAATAATTTCACTTAAAACATATCTTTATGTTACCTATGTGTCAGCAGTGCCATTAGTGCTATTATGTACATACAGTTCAGGTTTGGTTCTTTAGTTTTTCCTTTTCAGCTATTGTTATGCCCCTATTATGTTACTCCCATGACCATGTTTGAACAACATTTAACTCACTTTAGTACATGCTAATATATACAAATTTATCAGTTATTGATACAAATTAAGTTAAAATTAAAAATAGTAATAGAAATCTCTCTATTGCTGTGAGAATCATAGCTGTATGAGTTATGGCTTAATCCCAGTTAAATGGGCAAATTGCTGTCTAAAAAAGTGAAAAAGTGACCATCACGGAAATAAAAAATATTACTGAATATCTTTCATACATTGTCAAAAGTAGTAGTTTCTGTAATATCTTTCACTAATCTAAACTTTTATTTTTCAACTTTCCAATGCAATTTTACAGGTTAAAATCAGATATGGTAACGTAATTCACAGTTTGGAACAAATTTACACACATTTGCACAGTTTTTCCCTTCTCAGAGGAAAAATACTTGTCACAAATTCATTAAATTTGCAAGATAATCTCAGACATTAAAGGCAAACTGAAACGCAATATAATTGCTATCTACCTTTTATGGTCTTTCCTGTAGGTCATGGTAACGTAATTTACATTGAAAAACGACAAAATCACTTTTCTACCTTCTTTGGCCTCCTGTAAATAGAGTTCTCAATATTTTGCAAAACCATAAATTGAACCAAAAACTAGACTTTTCAAACTTGTTGATGAAGTTCTTAATTTGTAGAATCCGCAAATATTAATATGATTAAAATGGCCCTGAACCTTGGTAACATAATTTACAAGAATTCATGTGCACTGTGCAGTGACACTAATTTCAGTTTTGGAAATAACATCTAGTGACAGATGACCAGAATTTAGCAAATGTGGCTATATAATTATTAAGTATGTGGGTATATATACCCCTGGGACCCCATTATGGGTACAAAGTAATGCATTCCATCGTTGTCATGAGACTCTGACATGATTTCACACGAAAATAACTGGACAAAAAAAAAAAATTCCTGGTGATTCTAAATAAAACTGATTTGTAATGTTCAGAAGGCAATTTGAGGCACTTTAAAAAAAAATTTGCACTTTATTTTGAATTCCACCTGCTCTTGGAAGGCTCCTACATGGTATAAATAAGGCTTTTCTCCAAATTTATAAAAATTAATTCCAGGAAAATGAAAAATAACACCTCTATCTTTTTTGCAGAAATACAAGATGATCTCACAAACTGATTAAAAAATAAATTTCGAGTTTCTATCACCTGTCCCACATGGCCATTTTTGCACTTGAAATTAGTCAATTTTAGGAATCGTCCTGAGATTTTCGTCATGTGTATAAAAAGTATTGGAGTCAGAAATATGAATAAATTCGTACCATTAGCAATCGATACTGCCTCAATTCATGCAAAGTTTCAGGTTAACTGAAAGCTTGGTTTCTGAGAGAAAAAATTCCAAAAACCCACAAGTTACACAAATTTCGCAAAAATGAACCAATTTTAACAGGCTGGTGCGAACAGATGGAAAGCATCATCTGCATTATATTGAGCGTATATTATGCTCTACATCTCACCATGATATATGCATAGTTTTGTGGCGATATCTTGAAAAATGAACCTTCAGCAGCCTTTTTCAAAGATTTCAAGAGATGAAAAATACATTTTATGTTGAAAGCCAACATTTTCAAAATGCTGTCAAAAGCAAAATGTGTGGAATATGTCCGAAATATTTCGCATGTGCTCATTAAACATATACATGTATATCAGGTTAAAATTTAATCAAAATCGGAAGACATGATGTGGGATAATTGATTGATTTTGGTCCATTTGGCGTGGAATGGCCCTATAGGAAGGCCATTACTGTTAGGTACATTTCCATGCTCTTCCAAAGTTAATACCTGCAAAATTGGTGACACATCAATTGATAAATATGAAACCCCTCAGTGACCATCACGTGCTATTTCTCCGTTTTTCTGGAATTTAACAAGGAATTTACCCCAGTTGCTATCACACATTATATGTATATTGTATATGACTGTATTTCTACATATGTTTTCTAAATTACTGCCAAATTTTAAAATTGTGAAATCAGTCTACTTGAAATGACAGCCGACAATCTTCAAATATTCTTTCTTTTTGGAATTTGCCCATTTAACTGGGATTGAATCAGCAAATTCCGCCTCATTAGCATAACATGTATTAAGGCCTGTTCAGCTGCTGATTAGCCGAGGGTATGCTGCCGCGCAGCTTATGTTTTCTTTTAAAATTCCTCTAAAATCCCACCTTCTACTTGTGTTTCCAAGTGAAATTCACCTAAGAATTAAGACAAATTATATCCCCTTTAACTAGGAATGTTCTGGAAATTTGTTGTCCTTTTATGAGCCAGCTCATCTTAAATGTAACAAAATTAAAGCAAAGGAAGATTTCTTGTCCATGGATCAAAGTGATTGGGAATTAGCATAAGAATGCTGAATAGATAGATGGATATATCGATAGATATATGGTAAGCACAGTCCTGTATGGCCTGCTGTAGCCACTCATAAGGTTACATTGTTGAAATGAGAGAGAGGGCAAGAGTCCTCAACATGCTAAACATTTACCCCATGTGAGGGATTTTTTCCTTGCTCAGTAAATGCTCTAATACAAGGATACACCAATTTAGCAACTAATCTCAATGAAATCAAGCTTGGTTTTTGCTTTTTAAGGGTACATTGAATATATTTGCGATCACAAACTACATAATTTTGTAATACGCTTTCTGTAGATTACTGCTAAGGTTGAGAGTGACATCTGCTTGGCTTTTCCTGAGAATCAGTCACAAACCCAAAGTAAGGCATCTAAAGCATAGCACATGAACTAAAATAACTATCTGAAAAATAAACCATGATTGGGACAGTGCAGTTGCGCTGATTTCTTTTCTTCACAATGTTGCTACACCGAATCCGCTAAGCCGACTCCGGATCCACCCCTGATTCTGACTGATATGCTTCAACGTTCTGGGCAATAGCGTTTAATGGTTTAAGTGAATTTAAAAAGTACAACAGTTCTGTAAACTATAGAGAATATTTCCTTTCTTATGAAGTCAAATATGCTGAAATAACTTAGGAAGAAGTGGCTGAAAAGTCTTATTGAATATATACTTTTGAAATTTCTTGCGACAAATCCACCATTTTGGCAGACCACTTCATGACGCATGACCTGGTACAAATATGGGTCACCTGGTCACAGCATTATTAGTTTATATGCGGCATATACTGGTAGACAAAACTTATGGAAAATGTGTATAGTTGCTGGTTCATATTTTGTTTCCCCAGTTTTATGAAGCCTGAGCAGATTAGCCAAATATAGGTTGAATTTGCCAATGCTTTGAGTTACTAGATACCATTAACTGGCCTGGGTGCATTGCAGTCAAGTACTATGTAGAGCAATTGGTTACCCTTCATTCTCTTTGTGGTGAATGGCACTTCAGGATTTGCCCTTCAGTGCAAGATTGCAGTTTTGGAATCCTTCTTAAGATCCCACTTTGAGATCCATTCTTCCAGTCCACTAGCTCCCCCATCACTCACAACTGCTCCATATTAACTAAAAACCATTAGCCACGCAGAGGTTCATTAACGTGGGGTCAAAGGTCATAATGGTTGCCCTAGTCACGTGCTATGCCAGTAAAGATAATACCCACAAGACACCGAACGTGCCTTGCTTTGGCATCAGCCTTCTTGCGAACTGGAAGTCACAAGTCGTTGTTGTCACAGCATTGTTTTCTCAACTGTTTCCATCATACAGTCAAGTGGTGTTGTTCAATACCCTTTGGCCAATTAAAGCAAGTAAACACACTGCCATCTTAAACAACACAGCAGCTCCCCTGTTGGTAATTGATGTCACTACATTGTGTGCTGGAGTGAGGCTTGTTTTATGACAATCAACTTTGCTGCCTTCAAGCTCCCAGCCAGCTATTATTTCTAGATTGCGGGGATACCAACTTCCCACTTGCCCAAGCTATCCCTTCAGCTTATATTGTCTATACTAAGACAGGCAGACTTGGCTAAAAAGTTGATGTATGCTGCAAAAACTTGGCTTTATTAAAGGGGAAATGATTAGCTGTTTGGAACCGGGCTGCTTGGTCGTTCATCACTTCGGACAGCTAGTGCTTAATCTTTCTGACTTAGAGAATATCATAGTCATCCTGGCTCGCTGTTAGGTATTTGCTGAGGTCAAAGGTCACCAATGGATGATGCCTGGAGAGATGCTTCTTTGAAAGCAATTGCCCTGGGCTTACATGTAGTGTCATATATGCATATTACGCGCTTCATACAAGTGCCAAATAGTTTTACTTTATTGGCTTTTGAGAAGAAATTTTTGGATGCTTTTCATTTATTGCAAGTTGCAACCAATGCATTTGAAATTCGATACAGTGTAGCTGACAACCAATACAGCACAGAGATGCAGAAAGAATTTACTAATTCAGTGGAGCAAAGGTTTATTTTCCTCAACCGTTCAAATTCTTTTTAAAACTGATGTAATACACATTAAAATGTTGATTATAATTGATCAGCATTCCATTCACATTCTTACTGAAACTGCAGAAACATACATTTGTACCTATTGATTAAAACTGATCATCTTCCCATTTGCATGTTTATCGGAACTGCAACAATAAACATAGGCCTGATTACAACTGATCAGCATTCCAGTTAAATCTGCAATTTACAGGCATAGAAAAGTTGCAAGCAAAGTGTGCTTGTGATGTTAGCTTAAATATCCTTTTACACAAGTTTGCCACTTGATGAAGCATATCCAGTTAGTGAGGTTATTCCAACACTTGTTATGTTATCAACACGTCAGTGAATGAGTCGCCTGTGAGTTTACATGTCTTCCAAGTAAGTCACAACAAAAAAGGTTCGACTTCCTGGAAAATACCGTAACTACCAACTCTCTACTAATACCATATAGCAATTAACTGATTGGTTCAGTCACTCCTTTGAACCATATTTGGTAGTGGGTTAACATGTCCCACCAATGACCCATTTGACTTCACATCATGGTGCATGTTGGACTCGATGAATATGTGAAATGACAATAGCAATGACACATGACAATATTACATTCCTTTGGGGCAATACACCATAATGACCAGAGAAAGTGGCCTTTTGCTGTCGTAGATTACAAATGTAATGTGATAGCCTTTTGTGAGTTGTCATATACATATATTTATGTGTATTGCTTTGTTGTCTAATGGCCATTTTGGGAGCTGGTCCTCTCTGTGTCTGTTGTGTATAGATTTTGCCGAGGCTATCTGGCCATCGGCAGTTTATTATGAACAGCATATCACTTTATCTACAGAGATTATTTCTTTGTTTGCAAAATTACTCATATGAGGCTTGTAGCATGGGCACGCATACAGATTCTGAATTTCGTTATCTTGGGTAGTATTTAACCAACTTTGAATACATTATGACAAAGGAAGGTTTACAAAACAAAGTAATAAGATTTGTTAATATTTTATTATCACCTGGTTGGCTGTGAATATCACTGTTTACAGTCAAAATATCAGGGCCTATGATATTGTAAAAAATACCACCCTTCAAGGGCGATATTTTTTAACAATGGTTATGACATCACCAGCATTTCAGCTGCCTGATGATGTCACAAACCAAACAAGGGCCAGAATAATGGGATTGTGACGTCATGTCCATTGTTGCTCCATGGTGACGTAACATTTTTGTAATGGCAGAAAATAGTTCCTCTTTATAACTGAAAATTTGAGGCAAAACCAGGTGATAAAAACAAAACAACCACGCGTCAGGGCACTTCGTACAATATCACTCGCTGTTGTGTGAATTAATATCACTCGAGCCCGCAGTGTTATAATATTATGGGGTCTGATTTCGTAATTCTGGAATTTAGCATAGTTGTAAATTAATTTCAGAAATTCACAACAATAACTATGCATGCTGCACATGCATAATATAATGATGTTAATAAGTATTCCATTGGCAGAAAGTTGCTCTTATTCTACGAAAACAGAATAATGGCCTGATTTTGTAGAGTCCAGGTAATATGAGAGTACAAATTCATTTCATTTCTGATTTCTGACTTGTAGATTTGCATTTCAATCAGGAACGTGATGTTCATTGCAAGGGAATTTACTTGTTGAAATTGTTTGCCTTCTGCAAATAACTAAGCTCATGAGAACCTGTTAATATGGACAGAACAGGCTGCCAATAAAATCAGCAAGTTTTGCATTCCACTAGTGTTTGGGCAATTAATGACGTCACAAAATCAACGTCATATCAAGAATTTGCAAACTTTGACCGGGAGGGAGAATAATTGTCACACAATTTAATCAAACCTGTCTCTCAATGTGCTAAGGGAATTCGAAACATGATCTGCCTTCATAACTGGCTGGCAATTCAAAAAGATTGAAAAGACACCAGACTAAACCTCACCTGGTCCAACAAGTCTGTTGATACTCAATACATGATTCGAATGGAATTGAAATAAAATAACAGGCAACTTAGAAAAGATTTTCATAATAAGAGTAATATTGATTCCATTGCCACAACTTGACAGTTTTCAGTTTCACATTACCACTCAAGAGCATCTATTTTGGACTTAATGTTGCTCTTCTGAAAATGGCTGCAGCATCTAAATCTGTTCTTTTAATTGTGCTTGGACAGAAAACAAACACATCAGGAAGTCATTAGGTGACCACAGCTCTGCATGGCTTTTGTAAGGCAAATTGTAATTTACAATAAAAACAATGCTAATAACAGCAAAAAAAGGTAATTGAAGGTTCATAAGGAATGGGCAGGCTTGCAAAATGACAATGACAATGACAAAAGTTTATTTATTGTCAGATTTTTCAACACATACTTTAACTTAAGACTATTGGCCCACAAGCCTTCAAACTACAAAAATAGCACAGTCCAACCCTATAAAAGTTTCAAACTTGTTCAACTCCAGGAAATGCAGAAACTCCCAGATTTATGCTTCATATATAGAGCCACTTTGGCTGGCCATTAGGGTTGATAATACCTTGAAAAGTTGTCATTCAACATGTGACAATAGACTAGTACCTGGCAACGTGTATGCTGTAAAGCACAATGGGTCATCTGATTTAAATAATCAAGCAGATGTTCATTAACCTAGGGTCAAAGGTCATAATGGTGCCCTAGTCACGTGCTATGCCAGTAAAGATAATACCAACAAGACACCGCACGTGCTTTGCTGCTGTAACAGCCTCCTTGCAAACTCAAAGTCACAAGTCGTTGTTGGCACAGCATTGTTTTCTTAACAGTTTCTGCAGTCAAGCGGTGTTGTTCAATATAGTCTGGCCAATTAAAGCAAGCAAACACACTGCCATCCTAAAAACAGCAGCTCCTCTGGTGGTAATTGATGTCACTACATTGTGTGCTGAAGTGAGGCTTGTTTTATAACAATCAACTTTGCTGCCTTTAAGCCTTCAGCCGTCTATTATTTCAAGATTTCGAGGAAACCAACTTCCCCCTTGCCCAAGCTATCCCTCCAGCTTATATTGTCTGTACTAAGACAAGCAGACTTGGCTAAAAAGCTGATGTACACTGAAAAGACTTGGCTTTATTAAAGGGGAAATGATTAGCTGTTTGGGACCTGGCTCCTTGGACGTTCATCACTTCAAGACAGCTAGTGCCTAATCTTTCTGACTTAGAGAATATCATAGTCATCCTGGCTCGCTGTTGGGTATTTGCTGAGGTCAAAGGTCACCAATGGATGATGCCTGGGGAGATGCTTCTTTGAGAGCAATTGCCCTGGGCCTAGTATCATATGCATATTGTTTGCCTCGTACAAGTGCCTAATACTTTTGCCTTACTGGCTTTTTGGACTAAACTTAGCATGTTTTACTAGTTGTATCCAGTGCATTTGGAAATTAGATAGCTGACGACTAAGACACCTTAAATCAGACTTTTCTTCAATAGAACAGTTTGCTTTTGTTTATCATCCACATGCTTATTAAAAGTGCTGTAACAGTTGTGGCGATGCAAGGATTAAAGATTACCAAAGTGCTCCTTCCCCATTTTAAAAGGCATATCTTATTATTTCTGTATCATTGCCATCGAAAAATAATAGCAGAGTTCCATTTGAACCTGATAACTACAGGAATTGATTTTGTACAGAACCTGAACCACATGCAGGGGCATACTTTGAAAGGCATAACATGTGGCTAATAAGTGGTAATCAGCAGCATTTTCTACTTTTTTTTTATGCACATATCGGCCAAATATACCATAGATACATGAGTAGTTTTGGATGTGGCCGACACTTTTACAGTTGAAATAACAAGTGACAAGAATAAATGATATGTATGCAGGTGAAATTATCATAATCCATGAAATGACTGGAACTTAAGTGAATTACAGTCTTGAAAAAGCTATTAGCCTGCCGTGCAGATGTGTATGGAAACTCCACAGCTTTTCCTATCTCTTCTATGTTAATTTTTGGCCTGAGTTGGGGCATGGTCCAAAACCCCTCCTTAATACACCACTGCCCAGTTCTCTACTGCAATTAGCTGATTTGTTCAGTTGCTCCTTTGAACCATATATATGGTGGAGGATTAACATGTCCAACCAATGACCAATTTGGCGACTCATGGTGCCTGTTGGACTGTCACATGTGAAATGACAACAGCAATGACTCATGACAGTATCACATTCCTTTGGGGAAACAAAATCATAATGACCAGAGAAAGTGGCCTTATGCTGTCATAGATTACAAATGTAATGCGATAGCCTTATGTGAATTGTCATACACATATATTTATGTGTATTGCTTTGTTGTCTAATGTCCATTTTGGGAGTTGGTCCTATCTGTATCTGTTGTGTATATATTAAGCAGAGGATATCTGACCATCGGCAGTTGATTATGAACAGCATATCACTATATCTACAGATATGATGTATTTGTTAGCAAGATTAATCATACGAGGCTTGTAGCATGGGCATGCATACATATTCTGGATTTCGTTATTTGGGTGGTGTTATACCCACTTTGAATACACAATGATTTATAAAAGAACACTTACACTACAAAGTAATAAGATTTGTTATATTTCAACATTATTGGGTCTGATTTCATAATTCTGGAATTTGGAATAGCTGTAAATCATTCTCAGAAATTCACAGCAATAACTATGCCTATTGTTCATGCGTAATGAGATGATGTTATTACAGTAGACGAACTTCGAGTGCTTACAAGTGACTGGTTTCAGAGTATCAATGAGGTCACTAAAGCTGTTGCTTCAATCTTTACCATTGAAACTGGTGGCTCTTTCACTGACTCATAGGACTTCTAATGACATGTATAGATGCAGCAGTGACCAACATCTGGCTCAGTGACGTGTATCAGAGCAATGCTACTTAAGTGAATGGGCAGTAGAACAGTTGTCATATGAAGTGCAGTCACTGAGTCAAAATCTAACCCATATGACAATTTATATACCATTGCTCTCTTCATGAAAGATGTGGTGTTGACACAGTCAGTCAACATGAAAGCTTATCCATCTGAATTGCGATAGTGAGTTATAAATCATGGCAGAAATGCAACGGAATTATATGCATGCTTGTGTCTAAGCAGGGTTTTTGTGTATATAAAATGTAGCAACCTGTTTGATGACCAAGGGAGCTACACAAGAAAGCCAGGGGCATCCCTCCATTGCATAGTTCGTTTACATTTGCCCTGCCAACAAGTTCAATAAAATTCTGAAGTATTCTAATCCTTCACAGCTTTTTCTGGCCTGAAATATCTATAATTTAGATAATTGTTTGTGTTTTTCCCTCAAAGAAATATTTGGAACAACAAACAGACAACAATTAAACATTCAAACATAGATACAATTGCTTTGAATATCTCAAACTGTGAATTCTGTTAGCAATATGCTAAAATAAACATACACACACACACCAGAGGAAGATTAATCTGTTTGTTATAACTTCGCTAAAATGAAGCACTTGTGGTCAGGATGGCCAGGAGCAGCAGACGCCAAGATCAGCTGGGGATCAGTAGCATTGACATTGGTCAAGTTCTGTTGATTGCAGGCCTATTACTCAGAGAGACAGGAGTGAGGTCACTGGTGAATGCTATGACACCTATCACACAACATGGTATGTATGGGCTATGAGTCAGTAACACATTTATGAGGTATCAAAGCTATGGTCACTTAACATGGCAGGGATAGGGCTGTGATGTCAGTAACAGCCCAGAAGTGAATTGCATGTAAACACTCGAAGTTCGTCTACTGTAAGTCTTCTATTTACAGAAAGTTGCTCTTATTCTACAAAAACAGAATATATGACCTGATTTTGTGGAGTCCAGGTAATATGCGAGTTCAAATTCATTTCCTTTCTCTTTTCTGACTTGTAGACTTGCATTTCACTCAGGAACATCATGTTCATTGCAAGGGAATTCAGTCGCTAAACTAGTTTGCCTTATAAAAATAATTCAACTCATGAGAACCTGTTAAATATGGACAGAACAGGCTGCCAATAAAATCAACTAGTTTTGCATTCCACTGGTGTTTGGGCAATTAATGATGTCACAAAATCAACGTCATATCAAGAATTTGCAAACTTTGACTGGGAGGGAGAATAATTGGCTCAGAATTAAATCAAACCTGTCACTCAATGTGCTAAGGGAATTCTAACATGCTCTGTCTTCATAACAATTCCGAAATATTGAAAGACGCCAGACAAAGCCTCATCTGGTCGAAAAGGTCTGTTGATACTCAATACATGATTCGACCAGAATTAAAATAAAATAACATGTGTAAAGGGGAACTTAGAAAAGATTGTCATGAGAAGAGTAATATTGATTTCATTACCACACCTTGACAGTGTTCAGTTTCACATAAGCACTCAATACTATCTATTTTGGAGTTAATATTGCTCTCCTGAAAATGACTCCAGCATCTGAACGTGTGCCTTTAATTGTGCTTGGACAGAAAACAAACACATCAGGAAGTCATTAGGTGACCACAACTTTGCGTGGCTTTTGTATGGCAAATTGTAATTTACAATTAAAAAAACAAAGCAAACAACAGAGAAAAAATGTAACTGAAGTTTCATAAGGCCTGTTTACCCATTTTCCCCTCCTTTCTCCTCGTCACCCAGGATATCCTTACAACTACAAGTACCTTTGACTCCTCATCACAACTTTATCCCATATTACACTATAAGAACTCTACTAAGGAAGTTGGTAATTTAATTGCAGTTATTACAGATCTCTTATAAGTGTACCATGTTCCATGTGAATATATGCACAGCTGATGTCAGTATTGCAATAATCACTATTGACACTCCAAGCTTGAGTGTTGATTCCAACTGCTACCAACAAGTCACGCTTATGGGCTAAGTGTGAATAACAATTGATTAATCTGCATTCATTGGTATGGGTGTTTGATTCAGTTGGAGCAGGTGAAACTGATATGTTTGAGCCACTTGCTTGATCCATCATGGGCAGCAGCTTGTGGCTTTTCAGCCTTTTAGGTGAGATCTTTGCCAAAGAAACTGTTCAGAATTGATGACTGGAATGGGGATGATGGGGAGATTTTTTGGAAGTGAACATGGCGGTGTTGCATGGGCATACTAGAGGACCAGAAATGGGGGGGGGGTAGTTGTTCCCCAAAAATTTGGGAAAAGGCCAGACAAGGAGGCTAAGAATTCGATCATCAAATAAACATTATTGGAAATCAGTGATAAGGATGCACCCAAGCAAAACTCCCCCCCCCCTTAGGTCTTAAATTCTGAATGGTTTCTGAGTATATTATTTTTGCCAAGACAGAGCAGCACATGATAACCTCTCAGACCAACAAATGAATGTGAGAGTGAATGAATTCGATTTGTTGTAAAGGTGCTGAAACTGATAGCAGTTATACACAAAATCCATGCATTATATATAGCTGGTTATTGTAACCTTTGGATTTATTCAAAACATCAAACTGAATAATCTATGTTGAGCAACAATCTAACAGCTTATTGTGGATTTGTAATGGTGTGATCAGTATGGGTTCCAAGTGACACAGCTGAAACTGTGAATATACCAACTGTGAAATCACTATGCTGATACTGACATCACAAGAGCACTGTGGCAGTTGAAAAGAACATGGCACACTTATAAGAGATCTGTAATAACAAAGGGGCACAATATCAATGTAATCAAACATTAAGGGGGTGATGGAGTATGAATTGATATTGGCTTAATGTCAATTTATTGTTATTTTAAAAGGCAGTTTAATTAGGTAAATGTAGGAGGTGATTTATAGAGAGCCCAAAGGTGTGAAAGGGTAAAGTATAGTGGCTGATTCTACCATGCTGCTGGGGTAATCATACTTTATTTTGGGTTGTACCGTATGCATCTATTGAGCATTTGGGTTATCCAGCCTCCTGCATATCTTGCCTGGCTGTGCATTTTGTTTGCTAGTCTTGGATTGATACTGCATTAAGCTGTGTTTCGGGTAAAGTTGAAGGCACTTTGATCAAAACAAGAACCTTCAGTCAATGCAAAGGATTAACTGCTGAGGGATTTCTTTACTGTCATAAATGGATTTGTCATGTAAATATTCATAGTGGTCGAGGCAACAGGAAGCAGATCGGAACGGCCATGCAAATAAGAATCAGTAAGTTGCAGGATCCCATGCACCTGGAATGCTGATGTAAAAAATAAAACAATATTCGCGCGCAATATTTGATTTCCACAGCCTGTGATTATTCTATATTATCATGTGTCATTATATAACTGCATAATGGCTTGCCCTGTGTCACCTATGCTTGTATTTTTTGCTTGGGCAAGATACAATTCAGTGGCCTGGGTACAATGAAGTCAAGGACCATGTAGAGCAATTGCTGACCCTTTGTTCTCTTTAGGGTGAATGGTACTTCCAGATCTGTCTCTCGCTGCTAGATTCCAGTCTTTAATCCTTCTGATGGTCCCATTTTGAGATCCATTCCTCCAGACCATTAGCTCCACCTTCACTCACAACTACTCCACATTAACTAAAAACCATTAGCCACGTAGAGGTTCATTAACGTGGGGTCAAAGGTCATAGTGGTTGCCCTAGTCATGTGCTATGCCAGTAAAGACAGTACCCATAAGACACTGTGCTTGCTTTGCTATGGTAACAACAGGCTTATTGCAAACACGAAGTCACAAGTCGTTGTTGTCACAGCATTGTTTCTCAACAGTTTCCATCATGCAGTCAAGTGCATGGTGTTGTTCAAAATCGTTTGGCCAATTAAAGCAGGCAAACACACTGCCATCTTTATAACAATCAACTTTGCTGCCTTTAAGCTCTCAGCCATCTATTCTTTCAAGATTGCAAGGAAACCAACTTCCCAAAGCTATCCCCCCAGCTTATATTGTCTATACTAAGACAGGCAGACTTTGCTAAAAAGTTGATGTACGCTGCAAAAACTTGGCTTTATTAAAGGGGAAATGATTAGCTGTTTGGGACCAGGCTTTTTGGTCGTTCATCACTTCAGACTGGTAGTGCTTAATCTTTCTGACTTCGAGAATATCATAGTCATCCTGGCTTGCTGCAGGATTTTTGCCGAGGTCAAAGGTCACCAATGGATGATGCCTCGTGAGACGCTTCTTTAAAAACGATTGCCCTGGGCTTAGTATCAATTGCATATTACTTGCAAGTGCCAGCTTCACTGGTTTTTGAGAAGAAACTTTGCATACTTTCTATTGTGTGCCCTGCACCTTAGACGGTTCAGCCAAAGGTAATTACCAGTGGCCAAGGGCCAAGGTGTTGGGGTAGCTTCACACAGCCTGTTGTCAGAGCTGGGGTTGTAGGATGTGCTATTGATAGACACAGCATAGCAGACTTGCTCACCAAGCCCCTGGTGAGAGAACACTACATGATATTTAAACTTCACCTACACATAGGTGAAGTTTCTTGTAATCGGTAGAATTTATTATTATTATTATTCTTCCCGATAAACCTCTTCGGAAAATGTTCAAAAAATTCATATACGTAGCCTACAAAAATACAAGAGAATCATTTTGAAAAAATTGACCTTGACCTATTTTTCAAGGTCACAGGGCCTTTCAAAGTCGGATTTCGCAATATTTCAAATACATGTACCTCGCCCGGTTATTACGGTTTTCACTTTCCGGTACATGAAAATGTCCCAGACAATTTCTACACAATTTGACCTACTTTCATGAAAGTAGGTCAAGGTCACATTGTACGAAGTCCATTTTTATGGTTTGAGACCTGCCCCTGTGCCGCAAAATCGGTAAGTCGTAGAAACATACCGATGGTGCCATTACATGCCCGAACTCACGGGACACCTGCGGGAGTCTTTGTTATTCATCGGCAGTACCGGTTCTTGAGTTACGGAACTTTAAAGTCATACCGTGTCATCAAAACCGGTGACCTTGAGAATTTTACCATGAAATATCGATTTTAAGTCATAACATGTCATAGTAAACCCCCCAAACATACACCTAGTAAGCCCAAAATGACCTTTAAATTTGACCTTGACCTCATTTTTCAAGGTCATTTGACCCAAAAAAGTTGGAAAAAGTGCCATTTTTAGCAATTTTTTTCACCATGTTCTTTTCAAGATATCACTGTGATTTACTGTTGACAAATGAACATTGGCCTGCTTATTCATAATATCTAATCATATTTTGTCTAACTCCTTCTCCGGATTTATGAAAAATTTTCAAATATTCCTAACCGACAAATGCTAAAAAATGACACATTTCTGCATATTTGACAGGGAAATATTCATTCTACAGGGTTGCAATGCATGACTGACCCCCCCTTTGTTACCTACTGCCTTTCTGAATAGCATATTAATTTTGACCTAGAAAATGTTTTTCAAGGTCAAACTCAAGGTCAAACATGACAAAAATTTTTGCATTTTTTACATTTCGTATTTTTTAACAGAGAAGGAATCAAGATATTGTTACACAAATGGTAGACATACTTGCTACAATACTCTAGAAGCTTCCTGTAAATTTTCAAGGTCCTCGGACTGGCCTACGTTGCACTGTAAAGGTCAAAAGGTCTAAAAACGAGCGAAAAATTTATGATTTTTTTTCACATTTCTCAAAGATAGCGTCATTTCAAACGGCCGTAGCTCCGGTCCTAATTAAGATAGAGAAAATCTGAAAACAGATTTGGAAAGGCCATATTCTCCTCTAGTTTTCATTTTCTGAACATTTTGTCGTAGCTACGACGGTTAAAAAGATCGCCGGACCCTGAAAATTTCATGTTTTTTTCCGAATTTTCATAATATATCATTATTTTGACAAGGAAGGAATCCTCCTTTTTTGATCAACCTGCCTGGACGTCTTTGTAACATCTGTTTACATAATCCTTGCAAATTATATATGTATTCATTGAACAGTTTTGGTTATACAGTGATTTTAAGTTAAAAACTACATTTTTTCAGGTATTTCTAAAGTTCATATTCCTGAATTGTACCATAATTTCAATCTGCGATAACTCCGGTTCTAATTAAGATACAGAGAATCTGTAAACAGATTTGAAAAGGCCAAATTCTCCTCTAGTTTTCATCTTCTGAACATTTTGTCGTAGCTATGACGGTTTAAAAGATCGCCGGACCCTGAAAATTTCATGTATTTCTGATGGTCAAAGAGATTACATGACCCTGATGTTCTCAGAAAGAGCAGAAGATGTACTGGTGGATGTACTGGTGGATGTACTGGTGGATGTACTGGTTCATGTATTGGTTCATGTACTGGTTCATGTACTGGTTCATGTACTGGTTCATGTACTGGTTCATGTACTGGTTCATATACTAGTTCATGTATGGTTCATGCACTGGTTCATGTACTGGTTTATGTACTCGTTTTTCTGTGCATACTTGCATGTAATGTACTCAATGTACAGGAAACATTCTTGTATTCTTGTCTGTATGCTTGTTACATAATTATGTATGATTCCTGTGTACTTTTCCCTGTACCTTTTACTTGCTCATCTACTTGTGTCTGTTTCGAGTTACTGGTACCATAGTAGGTGAAGTTTTGTTACCGCTCGCGGTTACGTCCACTAGTTCCATTTAAAATTGAAATTGCTACGAATTCATTTGAAATTAGATACAGTGTAGCTAACAATCAATACAGCACTAAGCTGAAGCAAGAATTTACTACTTCGGTGGAGCAAAGGTTTATTTTCCTCAACTATTCAAATTCTTATTAAAACTGATGTAACACACATGTATATGTTGATTATAATTGATCAGCTTTCCATTCACATTCTTATTGAAACTGCAAAAACATGCCTATTGATTACGACTTATCATCTTTCATCTGCATGCTTATTTGAACTGCTACAAGACACATAGGCCTCTTGATTACATCTCACCAGCTTTCAATTAAACATACAATCTACAGACATAGAAATACAAGTTACCAGCAAAGTGTGCTTGTGATGTCAACATTTCACATAAGCTTGCCATTTGAAAGTTAAGAACTCATATCCAATTGGAGAGGTTATTCCGACACTTGTTATGTTATAAATCAACATATCAGTGAATGAATCGCCTGTGAGTTTACATGTACATATATTCCAAATAGGTCACAACAAAAAAGGTTCGACTTCCTGGAAAACACCATAACTCCCAACTCTCCACTAAAACCAATTGCTAGGATTTTTCTCTTGGGGGGGGGGAAATGACCCTGGATTTCCCCAAAATGTTATCGACAACATGGGGTACGTTAGACCAGCTATCGACAAACTTTACCGAAATCTCAAATAAAGCATACAAAACATTGAAAACACTTTGAATATGATGATGCTAGTTACAGCAATTTGTAAACTAACAGAAAAAGTTGTTAGCATCCAGCATAGGACATCATTTTGTGATAGATCAGTTGCATCTTTTAGGAACTCGGCAACATTAAAAACACACAAGTTTTTAAACACTTTTGAAATAACTAACTTATACTGTAATGTAATTTTTCACTTACGTCAACTTACATCACACAATACTGATTGGCCCAAAAAAAAATCATAAAGTCTGTTACATGTTCCATGTCTAAATTTAGTTCAGTGGTTTGCACACAAGCTTGATAAGTTACTTAACAGATAAACCACAGCAGTTAAAAAAAGTTATGACACTTTGAAAGGATGTGCGTTTTTAATGTTGCTGAGCTCAAGTTAAAATTTCTTTAGAAAAAGGAGCTAATTTTATTAACTGGAGCTTGATCTGCTATGACAAAGACTCCTTTTATTTCTTCATTCATCAAATATGGAATCTGTAGACCTGCATGTATTCAGATAAAAAACCAAGGCATTCAGAGACATCCTTGAAAAAGCCATTGCCCATTTAAGAACAAAAAAATTGGCCAAGGTGTTGTGAGCATGAGAAACAAGCAGGGAAAAAATTTCAACAAGAATTAATTGAGAGCCATTAAGATCAGAAAATTGGTATGAAAATTCCTGTTTGATTCATCAAGCAGTGCTCAGTTAATTTTTTTTTTGAATTCTAATTCCACATAATTTTACATGTTCCAGTTCAGCATCAGCATTGTCTCCAGCCACTCTTTAAATTGTTCTGTCTATTAGACCACTGATTTCAAAAGTTTTACTAAAATCTTCATTCTTGTTTCAAATAAAGTGCCCGAAAGAATTTCAGCAGGATTTCCACAAAAGCTTTTTCCCTCTCTGTTTTCCCCCTTTCCTCCCCATTTTCCTATCTATTTCCCTCACATTTCACAATTTTTTCTCAATTTCCCCATTATGGCCCATTTCCCAATTTTTTTTTGTCCATTTCCCCATTTTCCCCCCAAAAGTTGTCGGGGGGGGGCAACTTGAACCCCCTACCCCCCCCCCCCACAAGCTACGCCACTGCCAACCAATGACCCATTTGGCAACACATGGCACCTGTTGGACTGTCACATGTGAAATGACAACAGCAATGACCCATGACTATATCGCATTCTTTTGGGACAATACACCATAATGACCAGAGAAAGTGGCCTTATGCAGTCATAGATTACAGATGTAATGTGATAGCCTCATGTGAGTTGTCATATACATATATTTATGTGTATTGCTTTGTTTTCTAATGGCCATTTTGGGGGTTGGTCCTATCTGTGTTGTGTAAATTTAGCAGACGATATCTGACCATCAGCAGTTGATTATGAACAGCGTATCACTGTATCTGCAGAGATGAGCTCTTTGTTTGCAAAATTACTCATATGAGGCTTGTACTCATATGAGGCTTGTAGCATGGGTACACATGCAGATTCTGGATTTCGTTATTTTGGATGGTATTCTACCCACTTTAAATACATAATGACAAAAGAAGGTTTACAGAACAAAGTAATAATATAAATTAATATTTGTTGAAATTTTTACATTATGGTGTCTGATTTGGTAATTCTGGAATTTAGCATAGCTATAAATTATTTCCAGAAATTCACAACAATAGTTATGCATAATGTAATGATGTTTATAAGTCTTCTGTTTTCAGAAGGTTGTTCTATTTCTACAAAAACAGAATATATGGCCTAATTTTTGGAGTCCAGGTAGGCCTAACATGCGAATACAAATTAACTTCATTTCTGATTTATGACTTGTAGATTTGCATTCAATCAGGAACGTGATGTTAAGATTAGACAGGAATGAAAATAAGGGTTTAAAATTAAAGAAAACTTACAGATTGTCAGAAGAGTTATATCAATTTCATAACCACACCTTGACAGTGTTCAGTTTCACATTAGCACTCCAGAGCATTTATTTTTGCGAGTTAATGTTGCTCGTTTGAAAATGGCCGCAGCATCTAAATATCCTTTGTAATTGTGCTTTGACAGAAAACAAACACATCAGAAGTCATTAGCTGACCAGTGACCGCAGCTTAGCATAGCTTTCGTAATGCAAATTGTGGTCGACAATAAAAAAACAGGCAAACAAGAGGAAATTGGAGTATTATTGAAGGCTCATGAGGAACTGGTAGTCCAAATTCAGCTTATTAAAGTTACAAAATTCTGGAAATTCAGTAACTCCCAGATTTATGCTACAATCATATTGCAATTAGCTGATTGGTTCAGTTGCTCTTTAGAGGATTAACATATTGAACCAATAACCCGTTTGACACTACTTTGGTGCCTGCTAGACAAGTCCATTTTCATATGTTAGAGGCATAAAGGTAACATCAACCCTGAAGGCCAGCGATATTACTTTAATCATTTTGTCATATTACAAATGTAATGTGATAGGCCAAATGTAAATTGCCATATACTGTATTTATGTGTCTTGCTTCACTGGCTTTAATTGTCATGATCCTTGATGGATGGATGCTTAGAACTCTACGTCTTGTAATTATGCACTTGGTAAGCTGATAGAACAGGAGGAGGACACAACAATGAGGTGAAGGATGATTGAAACAGCCATTCAACATAGACTCAGGTGACCCGGCAAGAGCTGAATTCGAACCTTATACTGAGCGATTGAAAGTCCAGCATGCAAGCATCAGACCAACCCCCCCCCCCCAAAGTTATAACTACATTGCATGTAATAGTAGTGCAGAAATGACATGTCCACGTTTGGGTGTAAATTGAAATTAAACATTGTAGACAATTTCTAAGAATGCATTCCTTACTGGTTCTAGAGTCATTTGTATATTTGCATTTCAATCAAGAACGTGATGTTCATTGCAAGGGAATCCGTTTTTCAAACAAGTTTTACATTCCACTAGTGTTCGGGCAATTAATGACGTCATGTCTAAATCAACTATCAAGAATTTGCAAAGTTTGACTGAAAAGCAGAATAATTGGAACCAAATTTCATTAAACCTGTCACTCAATGTGCTAAGGGAATTCTGAACATGCTCTGTGTTCATAACTGGCTGGCAATTCCAAAATATTGAAAAGACACCAGACTAAATATCATGTAGGCCAACATGTCTGTTGATATTCAATCCAAGATTAGACAGGAATGAAAATAAGGGTCTAAAATTAAAGAAAACTTACCGATTGTCAGAAGAGTTATATTGATTTCATAACCCCACCTTGACAGTGTTCAGTTTCACATTAGCACTCGAGAGCATCTATTTTTGCGAGTTAATGTTGCTCTTTTGAAAATGGCCGCAGCATCTAAATATCCTTTTTAATTGTGCTTTGACAGAAAACAAACACATCGGAAGTCATTAGCTGACCGCAGCTTAGCATGGCTTTTGTAATGCAAATTGGGATCAACACTAAAAATCAGGCAAACAAGAATAAACCTCATCTAGTCCAACAAGTCTGTTGATACTCAATCCAAGATGAGACAGAAATTAAAATTTATAAAATGAAATAATAAAGAACTTTGCAAAGATGGTCATGATTAAGAGTAATATTGATTCATTACCACACTAAGTCTTCACAGTGTTCAGTTTCGCATCAGCACTCTGAACCATCTATTTAGGAGTTAATGTTGCTTTTCTGAAAATTGCAGCAGAATCTATGATATTATGTGTTTTTAATTGTTCTTCAACAGAAAACAAACACATCAGAAAGTTGTTAGGTGACCGCGGCTTTGTATGGCCCTTGTAATGTAAATTTTGATCAACAAAAAAGCGAATAAAAAAGTCAGAATGACATGCATTATTGGAACAACCTGAATAAATGAGAGGGAAGCAAAAACACGAAGTATTGTTGATTTTATTGAGAACTTGATGACGACACAAAAGCTCACTCTTAGAGGGCGACCATTACATTTTTGGGGGGGGGGGTGTGACGCTTCATTGAAGATCACTTGTTTCACCAAAAATGAGGAAGAAAATATTGATCAAAAACACTCCAAGGTAACACTGGATATCCAGTAGCTGCCCTCACAAGGCTGAATTGGATAGTTTTCAGTGAGACTGAAACTAATCTATATACTGTCAATAGAACATTGCTTCTATGTCTGAAACAATTTTCTAATATATTTGTTGTAACTGGAAAGCAATATTCCCAAGCTTACATAACCATTGTCGTTTCAAAAAATGCTTTACCCGTTGATAAGTTATTATATATATATATTCTTTTATTGACATCTATAAATATCACAATTGATACATATGTCATTTGTAATGGGGAAAAGTTAAATAAAATATATAAAAATAGTATTAATTATATACAAGATTAACTATATATACATAAAATTGATTATACACATGTTATAAATAGCTAAAATCAAGTGAGCATATTGATACAAACATATACGAGTAATAGTAGTTTTGGATAAAAAGAGCACTCAGCACAAGATTAAAATACATACAAACTAGGTTCCAGCCACCCAAATAGTTATAAAATAAAGTAGGTATCAAACATCAATTAATATAGATAACAGTCATTAAAATACACACACCACTGATACTGATCACTTACAAATAGTCATTTCGGCTTATTAAAAAAATAATGATTAATTATATATATATATATAAGACCAAAGCAAAAGACATACAAGTTAACAAATTTATAGATTAATTAATAATGCTTGATATTTCATATTTGAACATTATTTACAAAACATGTATCAAATATCATACATTGTCGCTTTAATATTGATCGATTGCTATATTGAATAGTTCAATTTATGTTAGAAATAACATAAAAGTTTAACCTATCTAAAAAAAAAGAAATAACTTATTTCTTAAAGTGTACATTGTATACTAATTATCATAATTATCATAATTGTGTATTATAAGTGACCGTGTGGATGCAGGAGATAGTCGCTTTAAATTTAAACATCAGCCTGAAGTAAAAATTTCCCTAGAGTATTTAGTAGGTCAGGTTCCTTACTTTTCATTATTGATGTGAACTTGTCACTGTCATTCAAAGATAGAAAATTGTTGATGAATTTAGCAGCTGTTGAAAACAGTTTTTCACGGAACGATTCATTAGCAGGGCATACAACAAGGCAATGGATTTCATCCTCCACCATATTTAATGAACACTTTTCACATATTCTATTTGCTGCAGGAATCACTGGCTTTTGATGTCTGCCTATTTCGATTTGTAGACTGTGAGAACTTGTCCTGAATCTGGCAATCTTAGTTAACACCTTACGGTTTTGTCGCAGCCTGAGATATGGCCAGTGGCGGAGCTATGGGGGGGCCTGGGGGGGCCAGGGCCCCCCCAAATGGATAACTGGCCCCCCCCCCCACTGGCCCCCCCATTTCAGATTTGAAAAATTTGAAAAAATTGTTGGAGCAGATTTGAAAAATTTGAAAAAATTGTTGGAGCAGCAACAGTCACTGGAATACATCTGTCTAAAGTTGTCGTCCTCGCTGGCGGTAACTTATATCCAATTTTCTCTAGACCTTTGAAAAGTTCTGAGGCCTCTGATAATTTTTTATTTCCCAATTTGAATATATCTAGCAATATGTGTACCGTTTGCAAACCTTTTGGGGTGAGCGACATTTACCCGAATATCAGGATCTAGATTTAATGATGTCCCGAAAGAAATCTCTTTGAAACTAGCTATTGATTGTTAATTATGTTTATTCAATTATCTGCCCGAATTGTTTTGCCTTTTTGCCTGAATTTTAGTGTTTCCCAAATTTTTTTGGGGGAGTGTGACTACTCCCCCTTCCAGTATGCCTTTGTATCTAGAGATTCCATGCAACACCTAAAATCAGGGTGTTTTGAGGAAATATTTCTGTCGTCATTGCTCGGTTAAAGAAGTAATGCTCCTTTGAATCTTTTCTGATTAAAACGGTCTGCTTTACCAGAGTGATTTGTACAAACTGCTCAATTTTTCATGTGTGCATGGATATCCCTACATTTTTGGTATTTGTGTCATTTGCACAAATTGCTACTACCTTTTACCTATTTGAGAAGTTGGGTAGATTTCCATCAAAAGGACTTTTATAAATTTTCTATTTAGACCTTTGAAATCTGAAAGAGGACATTCTTAGCAGGAATATACTGAAAACTTGCAAAGACAGTTACAAAAAACATAAAACAAGAGGATCATTTCGCTGCAAAATATATTCTTTGTGACTCATGGTAATTGATGAGGTGTCATTGTCATATTTTTTATCGGAACCATAGAATCTGTTTCATTGAAAACTGATTTTAGTGTAAGTATGAGATGTATGGTCATTTTGTTTATCAGTCACAAAAGATAAGATGGTCAATATTGCTAAGTCGTTCGTAAAGGAGACTCGTAACGCTGTTTCAATTTTTTGCCATATAATGCCGCAAAAAAGTCGCAAAAATGCCGCGAAAAGTTGGCCCCCCTAGTTCAGACCCTGGCCCCCCCTTGGCCCCCCCACTCTTGGATTTCTGGCTACGCCACTGGATATGGCTCTAATCTACAGTCAGTTTTAAAAAGCTTATATGTTCTAAGTTTTGGTTGCTGTGTACTATCATTTATAGATATGAATAATTGTTCCTGTTCTATTTCATAAAGTTTTGATTTTACAGTTCTACATATGCTGTCAATGTCCAAGTTAGTATTGTTACTTGTTTCATATTCAATGTTACAAGAGCTTAAAATGTTTATTATTTTACTGAACCAATTAGTTTCATTAGCTCTGTTTGTATGAGTATCTTTCTGAATTTGGAGACATCTCCTTAACAGGCTTCCATCTGGTGAATTTTCTAATCTCATCCAATAATTGATCATCCTAACTTTTTGCCTAACATGCAGTGGAAATCTACCAGTTTCACCATAAACAGCCAGAGAAGGTGTCTGTTTTCTTACGCCTAACATACGTTTTAGATAGCCAAGTTGCAGAACTTCTAATTCAGATACAGGTTTTTCGCTACTCCATATTTCACTGTTGTACTCAAGGATTGGTAGAACATAAGTATCAAACATTCGCAAAGATATAATTGGGTCCATGTGTCCTAGGACTTGCTTTGAATCACTTTGTTATTCATTACAAACTTGAAGCATGTCGGGAAGTTTCAGGGGTGGAGCCCTATCCTGATTGGTGGAGTAGGATTGGCGATATTATGAAATGAAGAAATTAGCCTCTCTGCACTATCCTACTCATATTTCATTTTGCCGGGTAGATATTTCAGTTTTTGCTAAATGCTGAAAGCACTGAGTAACTCAGAAGTTCGCATGAATATAACTAATTACTATTGAGCTTAAATCCAAGGCATAATAAATCAGACTGCACCTACCCCATTGGAGCCAGACAGCAAAATGTGAGTCATGATCATGATTGTCCCAATGTACATTCTGCCATATAAAGTGCGTCCCAATGTGTCCCATGTTCACTGTCCCAATGAGCCCCGATATAAGATTTTCACGCCAAAATGCTAATTTCTCAGGCACCAGTCAGTGTGTTTATCAGGATAGCATTTCATAACTGTTTGTTTGATATATCAAATTCATACAAGCATTGAGAAAGCCTCAGAATGGTTTGTATTAAACCCCTCTGAATTTACTTTAGTAGTAGGAAAACAAACTTTTCCTCACCATACTTCTGCATTTGGCTGTGATTTGCCAATAAAACGATAGAAACATGAGGAATTTGGGATGTGAAATTACAAGATATGATGGCACTACCATATCATATACCTTGCCAGGAACCAAGAAAACCACACCGTCCCATAGTGCCCCTTGTCCCAATGTGCCTCGGTTCCCCCAACAGAGAACATTGCAAAATGATGTGTTCGATGAAACTAAATCATTTAATCAATTTCAATTGAAGTGATGGGTACAAGTGTCTATATCTCGGACAGTATAAAAGATAGCGAAGTTCTGTTTGAAGCACTGAGTAGTGTTATGTTTTTGTGATAAAATATCACAAACTGAAAAGTGGGATAAATTTGACCCATAGCATGAAATGGACCAGTTCATGTCGCATGACCTGGTAAAATTACCATTGATCACACACTCAAAATTGATCCCCTAAGCACATTGGTTACGTTGTGGGAATTTTTTGCAGAAACATGACGAGCAGGGGAAGTAAAAAATGGGTAAAATCATTTTGAAGAAAGAGGAGACGTTATAAAACCCTTTGTATAAATCTGTCTTGTTTCTGTTTCTTCTATTTTAATATCCCTAGTTTATAGAAAAATTGTTCCTCCTTTGTGTTTTTTTGGCTAATTCAACATTATTTTTTTCCATTTCTCCATTTTCTATCCGTTTCCCGTTTTGCTTACCATATCCCAGTTTTTCTTACCGATTACCAGTTTCTCCTCCTACTTTGAGGCAAATTTCAGCAAAAGTTTGTCTAAGGTTGCCCCCTTCCCATCCCGTCCCTCGCTTGCGAGGCTATTGCTGCCAAAATGCATAAATAGATGATGTAAAGCCCCAATCACTCCCCAATCTCCATCCATGTCTTGTAAGCGCTAAATGAAGCAGGAAGTTACAGTGGAAGTGTTTTGCATTAAAGTGAACACAACACACCATAAGAAAAAAATAGCTAAAAGATTGTATATCACAAGGAAGTAGTATGCAGAGAAAAGCGTACAAAGTATTTCAACAGTGAATATTGTTTTTCATGTTCCGGTATGCGTTTCATGAAATTTATATATATTCAGGCCAGTCATAATTGATCTTTAGCTTCTCAGATCTTCTCAAGACACTTATTCTAGGGTCGGTCAGCAGTACGAGGGAAAAAAGAGTTGTTATCCAAATTTTTAAAATGTCAATTTTATGAAAATCACTTGAGGGCAAGCTCAATTGTTTTCCTCCGGAAAATTTGGTTGGGTTTGTTGGTGCTAAAAATTAAACACGTGTGGCCTAAGCTTTGTTATTCTGGCAGTTTCCGAGCAAGCAGTTTCAGAAATGTGTGACAGAGTCTCAAGGTTTAATCGGGGTACTAGGAAGTAAGAATAATAAGCTATTTTATTCTGAAATTTTCCCCATTAACCAAGCGGGATCGGAGGTGCGAAAAAGGAGAAAATGGCTCTCCTGTTTGTCAAAGTGCTCGTTTGGACTCTGCTCTCAACAGGGATGGACCAACTCGAGCTTGATGCATCTGCTTCAGGAACAAAGTGCTGCAGAAGAATTGGGACAGCCTTGAATTGTCACAAATGTTCATTATATGAATTACCCATGTCACTGATGGACCCCAGTATAACTGACTTGGATTTAAGTGACAATGATATTCAGACCATTCCTAATGGCAGCTTTGATCACATGACATCTCTGAAGAAACTGAATGTTGCTGACAATCCACTGAAAAATCTGAGTAAAGAAACGTTCAGAGGTATGTGAAGTTAAAATATCTGAGAACAGAAACTTTCATAGGTGCGAAATTACAAAATCTGGGTAAAGAAACTTTCAGAGGTATCTAAAGTTAGAAAATCTGAAAGAGAAACTTTCAGAGGCATGTAAAGTTAAAAAATCAGAGTGGAGAAACTTTCCAAAAAATGTGAAGTTTAAAAATCTGTTTTGAGAAACTTTCAGAGGTAAGTGGTGTTAAAAATCTGAGAAAAGAAACTTTAAGAGGTATGTGAAGTTAAAAAATATGAATAGAGAGACCTTCAGAGGCATATGAGGTTAAAAAATTTGAGTGGAGAAACTTTCGAAAGGTATGTGAAGTTACTTATTTTATTTAGAACTACTCTTTATGTAACATAATTATCCTCCTTCTTGACTTGAAATGTTCAATATATATGTTATTATTTTACAACGTCTCAAATAAAGGGATTAAACAGCTGCTTGAGGTAATAGCATGCAGCTTCCATATTCTGTTTTCGAGTGTTTAGGGAACTATATCCAATTGAAGTACATATCAATGCTATTTCACCTTCAATACAAGGCAATTGTATTGAAAGTTACAAAAAATGTTGACTTAGAATTACAGTCCTCGTCATACTTACGGGGAATCTCAAGTTCTTTTCTATGCTGTTGAACTGTGATGTCAGAGATTACTGTATTCTAGCATTGTAACATATGTAAATTAACTACAAGCTGTGATGTCATTTCAAACTTGGTCACATTCCCCGGCTTCTACCCAATGTTGGTCCTCCTGAACTGAGCGTTACAGTTTCATCACAGTGTCAGAGTAAGAATTTTATCAGGGATAGCCCCTACAACCACGTCATCACAGCTTGATAGTCAATGGGCTGACAGTAAACTACGCATCACAGTTCAAACATTGATATATTGAAGGAAGCATTACATTTGTGATCCCAATAGTTTAGTAAATGTCCAGGAAAGTCACCCAGACGATGTCTGTCCGGATATCGCTATTTTGTCTTTTTAGAGCTTTTCTGAATTTAACGAATGACATCATCAGGGTATGTCCTTGAACGAAGTTTAGGGTTAAAAAAAATGTACAAATAATCTCTCAGCGCAGCGTTGTTGTATGTGGCTTCAGTTTCGATTTGATGTGAAGATTTAAAAAAACATCCATTATTGAATTTTTATAATGATCTATTGGATGATCTTAACATAGGAACGTTTTCTTTTACCACCCTGGTGCTTATATGTGACCTGCTCCACCAAAATGAGTTCAAAGTAGGCATTATATATTTCTCAGAAATAAGCAAAATGTGTCAAAAGGTCATATTTTTATGTTTTTTAGCTGTTGGTACCACGCTTTAGCAAAAGTAATTTTATTTGAATATTTAAGACCATTTTACCAAAAATTGATTTTAAATTATCTGAATTGAGTGTACCTCTTGATTTTCTTAGTTCTTTAATTGTAATGGCGGGAATTTCAAATGCCATTTTCTCAAAGTTTGGTGTTTCATATCATCGATGTTTGTGGTGCAATATCTTTGGATTGGATGGAGATATCAAAACATACTAAACATCATTTTAAAGCTCAAATTCAGTAGAATAAAGATATTTTCATGCTTAATATGACAGGAGGCCGACTTTGAACCCATTTTGGTGGAGCAGGTCACATATTGACAATTGAAAATTTCAGAATTATGATCAAGTGGATTTTAAAGGAATAAAACGTTCATAAGGTGTTACCAACTTCTCAGAGCACATTTAAAAAAAATCTAATCAACTAAACCTACATAGTGTTACTAATTCGAGTGCCTAGGTTAAGTAGCCAAACACTGTAGCAATTAAGTTGATAATAAGACATATTCTTGCATCAACAGTTTTGCCAGGGTTTGTGATCATTACAGTGTTTTCTCAGTGAGGCACATCTCATTATGTGATTCTCTCCTCAGGCAGGGATATAAATATAGGTTTTTATGCAAGCAACTTTGCGGTGTTTACAAAATATATATAAGTCCATCGAAAGAGATTAAAGAAGAGATTCCTCTTCCCGTGATGGCATTTTGTACTCGTTTTGTGACAGTCAGGTCTCTATCCAGAAGCTCTAGTTCTTAGATTTCCATTCCAGGGTCTTGTGTAGGAGGAGATGGAAGGTTGGACGTCCTGAAAGGCCTTAACATCACATGTGAGTCCTAAGTCCAGGGGTGGACTGGCCTATGTGGCAAAGTGGCAACTGCCACGGGCCCATCCACTCAGGGGGGCCCACAAGATGACAAAAAATAAAAATTTTCAGAAAAGAGCAAAATTTTGCTCTCAAGTTCACGATTATGTGTCGAGAATACATAGACTGAAAAGCACTGCCTCCTCTCATATGGAGGCTCCCAACCAAATATTAACAATTTGCCAAATTAGACCTGTTGAATTTTTCTTTTTAATTGGAAATAGTGCCAACGGTAGAGACGTAGGGGCCCATTGACTTATTTTGCCACTGGCCCGAAATGCCACCAGTCCGCCCCTGCCTAAGTCTCACACCTCCTTGAACCGGACTCTGGTTTGTTTTGGCTTACTTCCTCTGCCCTTTGCCAGGTCAGGTTCTGGGATCTCAACAGTTTGGAATGCACCAGGCAATTTGTTAACTTTTCTCTTGTAATTCTATAAGTAATATTATCAGGGTTGTTATTAGTACCAAAACCTCTCATCATAAACTGAACAAACATGATTGATTCTCTAGATTGTCCATTCCTTAAACTTGATATTTTTGTTCGGGGACTTTATTTCTGAAAGTATGTCATTGATTTTCTTCAATTGTTCGGAAGTCTCAAATTAGTAATGTCTATAATATATATAGATTTTACAATTACTGATGCAATGAATTGGCTAGAAAATATGTACAAGATGCATTTTTGAGTGTTGTCATTCTAATCATGAAAGAAAAATAAGTAATTTCTCCCATTATTATTTGTTGGATAACTTCTTGTATGAAGTTAACTTATTTAAAATAATAATAGCTCTCAATTTTGTCGGGAAAGTTCACAGGTTACTGATATTAACTAGATGTAACCATGGAAGAGAATCTGTTGACTAGTAATTTGATAATATGTTGATTGCACAAAGGCATGATTCAACTAAACAACTGAATTTTGGAAGTCTGCAACCAATACATTCCAAGAATTAATCTAAAAATTTTCAAAAACAGATACGAAGCACTTCAAATTCTTCAGATTCTTCAGAAAACCACAAATTGCTATCTACGTTTCAATATGGATAGAGACATTGTAATAAAACTTGGAATTGGACATCTTAGCCCTTAGCCCACTTGCATAGTTTTTGAAAAATTGATTTTAGAAAATAGTTTTATCAAAATATATCATTTCTTTAGATATCAAATACAACCTTCATCCGAAGCTGTGGTGAAGACACAAACTTGTCAGATCCCGGCAGTAGGAACATGTATTATTATAAGACAAAATGGGTATGGTGGTATTTTGAGCTGTACGCCAAGAGTACGCATTCGTGGGTAAGAGGACTCAGGATATCTTCAACCCTAAACTTTGCTCAAGGACACTGTGCTGGGTTGTTTTCCACAATGTTGTTTCATCTTCTGAATGGCACTTCAAGTATTTCGATGATACTGTCTTTTCTAAAGAGCAATTTCAGGCAGCCCAATTTAGGCCTAGTATTCTTTTTTATAAGATGTAATATCACATTTTTTTCATATTTAGGGGTGTTGCAAACTCACTGAATCTTATAATGTGTCAAATCAAATATATAAATATGGCCACTTCGGTTTACTACATTGCATTTCTTGAACCAAAGAAGAGCGGCAAATAAACCACCAAAACAATTTCGATTGGATGGATTGTGATCAGTCACTTTTGAGACATTCCCACGGTTGGAGTTATCTTTGAACAATAGAACCTACTGGCATCGGCGAAACAACTGGGCAGTCACAGAGTCTCAGACCTGCCTCTTCTGTATTCTAATTACCTTACTCGCCAATCCACTGAAAAATCTGAGTAAAGAAACGTTCAGAGGTCTTTTTCTATAAGGTTCATTAGTGATGTGAAGTGAGACTTCTAGCATTTCACCAGTTGATGTTTTTCAAGTGATGTTCACAAAACATACGCCAAGTTATCAGACAATAAGTTTGCAGACACATGTAGAAATACCTACTGCCAGCATCTAACAAGTGTGTATCTTCACCACAGCTTCGCATTTAAGTTGTATTTGATATCTAAGGAAATAATAATTTTTAACAAAAATATTTCTTTGACAAATATAGCGCCTAATGACTGAGATGGCCAATTCCAGGTTTATATACAGGTAGCAATTTATGGTCCTCTGAAGAAATTTAAGAGCTTTGTTTACCCATTTTAGGTTATTTTTAAGATTATTCCATACAATTTAATGGTTGCTGACTTCCAAAATTCAGTTGTTCAGTTGTAGCATGCCTTTGTGCCATGAACATAGTATAAACTGAGTGTCAGCAGATTCTCTTCCATGGTCACATAATTAATACCAGCTTAGTACCCATAAAATTTATTATGAGTTTATGGGACCAAAGCCAGATGAAGATCTTTCAGGAAGTAAAAGAAAGCAACTGGCAAGTTTTCATGGCTGAGGAATGAGTATTTTGACTGGAGTAGCGTAAAACATCCATGAATTTGAAAAAAGGATTTCAAAATGGCTATGTTCCGGAAGGGTTCTATTGTATAGAATGGCCGTTGGGTGAATCGAGATCACATAATCATATATAAGTTCGGAAGATATGAAAACAAATGAGTTATATTTCCTAGATTTGAGGCAAATGTGAGACAGTGATATTTGAATTGCATGGTAGTATTGAAGGAATAACTGCAAAATTATGGAACATCATAAACACCTAGATGGACTACGCTATGAGGAGAAATTATCCTTGGTAGAAAAGTGTTAAGAAATCATTTGACACAGACTGAGAAAAACAATATGTGTAAAATTTGGGCATTTCATGATTCTCGCAGGAAGTTGGTAACAAATAAAGTGCATGTGGGACAGCATCATAAAAGATTTTAAATTTGATTCCTCATAATAGAAGATTCGCAGAAAAGGTTTTCAAATGCAAGTGAGAAGCATAAACTCAGGAGTGATTGGATATGTCACCATGTTATATAGACAGCGTGACAGAGGTAAAGAGTCTAGAAGTCTTCTTGTTAATAGGCCTACTTGTGATATAGGCTATATCTGGGGATTTGTGAGATTAAGGATGTGAGTTTTTTCATAAGAGAATGGGTCAAAATGACTTTGTGTCAAAAGTTGTGAATTGACCAATGAACTCATCCCGACTTTAAAAATACGACAATAATAACTGCAAAGACTGCTTAACCCAGGGTTTATATCCTCAGATTCTTGTTATTCAAAATATGTGCACATGAACTTTTCATGCTAAGAATTAAAAGTACAGTTGAATGATATGTTGAGTGAATTGCAGTATATTTTTCATGATTATATATTGTAGACGGTAGAAGGGCTATCTGTCTGTCTGCATCAGTAAATGGCATACTTATAGTTGCAATGACTATTGAGATAGATATGCCAGAGAAACTTCCCCACAACTTCGAGTAGCAGACTGTAATGCCCTCTGCCATAAACTTTTTGGAGGAGAACATTTCTGACCTATTTGATTACGGAGGCTGTTGTTGTTTCTGTGAGTAAGTTGTCAAAAGAAGGCAGATTTCAAAGGAATTAGAGGGTGTCAAGCAATAACAGAACTTATTGCAGGGTAAAATGTCATTTCCTATAGATATGCTAAGTTTGGTGGTGATTGGGAAAGAACAGGCATTTTCAAATAACATGCACAAGACTTCATAAAGCTGTCCCATGAAAGTTTTTAAAAAAAATATTAAGGATAAAGCTAATTTTGAACGAAAAAATCTAAATTTAGGAAATACCAACTGGAAATGTAGAATGTGAACCCAAAGTACCGAAAAACAAGTTTTTATGCATACCCAGGATAGAAATATACACATAGACAATCATTCCTTATTATCAATACTCTCTAAAAATCTGAATAAAACATCTTTTTTAAGATTTTGACAAAACGCTTCTGCAGGGGCAGGGCAACATTGACACTAAAAATTGTATTAATTTCATCCTCTTTAATTTCGGTTGAGTCAAATATCACTTTTTTCCATCCCATCAAGCAAGTAAAATGGTAAACTATCCTGACTTAAGGAGAACGTATTGTGGAAAGAACAGCGAAGTTATTGAAATTAATCATCACAGGATCTTGAAATTTTGTGACTTGCATTTTCAACAATAGCCCCGACGATTTTAATTTGACACACTCGCGACAAACTTTTTTATCGGAATTTTAACATTACGGTACCCTAGCTACAGGTGGAAACAAACTTTTTTTTTTTTTTCCATGTGCTGAACAAACTTTTTTTTTCAGTTTCAAGTGGGAAACAATCTTTTTTTTTCACCAAATATCCATAGCCCCCCCCAAAGATCATCTGGTCGGCCCCAGGCATAGTGTACATTACTACATGTTTTACAGCAATAGTGTGTGATGTCAGACCTGAAAAATACTCCCCCCCCCACAAAAAAAATCATGAATCTGCCAATGGTTTGCTGTGTTTACTGGAACTTTGCATCATTATAGCGTAATGCGCCGAAGAGGTTCTTGCGTAGTTAATATTGCAAATAGAGACAATGAATAAGTGAATTGAATTCGGAGGAGTTTAATTGATATATGCAGGTTTTTTAATTTTGAAAATCGGATGTTTATTTAGGTTTTTATGGCAAGTTTTGCATTGAAAATGATGTACACAATCTTTGATGATGTTTCACACTCAAAAAATATCGCCAGCGAAATCCCTTATCTTGTAGAATCGATGTACTGTTAAGAATACTTATATATAAGTTTTTTTAATTATTATTGGTTGAGACTTCGATACAAAAAGCACTAATCTGAGGCTTATGAACAATTGAAGAAAATCTATAACATACCATCGGAAACAAAGTCCCCTAATAAAAAATTTCAAATTTAAAGAGTGGAAAATTGGACAATCATGTTTCTTCAAATGATGATGAGAGGATTTGATTTTGATATGAAGAGATATACTTAGTAAGTGTTGTGACATGCATCTCAGAATATGGATATAAAATGCTGAAAAAACCCCAAAACGTCTTATTATTATTGCTATATTGCCACAGTGTTCTGCCACTTAACTAATGCACTCCATGAATTAGTGAAAATTTTCAGGTTCATTTAATTGGACTCTAAATGGGTTCTGAGAACGCAGATTATAGTCTAGCAAGTTTGAAACACTTTCAGAATGTGATATTCTTTTAAAAACCACTTAATCGTAATTCTGAATTTGGTCCACTGTATATATAAGCACCAAGGTGGGAAAGGAAAGCATTTCTTTGTTAAGATTTCAATAGATCATTTTTAAAATTCTATAATGGATATTTTGCATGCAGCAAGGGCATGAAAAACTAATAATTTCAATTTCAATTCTCTCACAATTTTCCCACAACAGATTTTTTTGATCTTACATCAAAACAAAGCTGAGACCGCATACTACAATGCTGTGTTGACGGATTTCTTGTATGTTCTTAAACCCCAAACGCTCAAGGGCACTGTGCTGTTCCGTAAAAAAGCCAAATTGTGACACTAGGTAGATCGGCCTTGCCTGTCTGCGCCTAAACAAAATTTTTGCAAATACTTTATACCTGGAATAGGTGGTGATTGACTGACCATAGGGAGAAATTGTGACATGAACAACTGTCAGTCTAGTGTTAATAAATTATTTTATTTTCAATGATTGATGTCTTTTTCAGGTCTTGGATCAGTTGAACATTTCAAAATTGGGTCTGCTGATAAACACCATCAGCGATATCCTGCTGCAGTATTTCATCCATTGACCAATGTAACTAATATCATATTGAATTTCCTCTACCCGGACCACGTTGAACGAGCATTTATGCAGCATTTGCAGAAAGTGGAGACACTGTTAATAGGTCTTGGCAGGAGCGCTGCACTTGGAAAGGAGTTCAGTGGTTTAAAACACTTAAAGACACTTGAAATCAGATCCCGTCAAGTACGAATAAACTTGACCGAAAATACACTGGCAACAGCTTCATTTGTTGAAATCCTGATCATCTCGCGTGTCTTATCATCTATGTCAACAGCTGCTCTGAAACCCTTTACAAAGCTGAAAGAACTTAGACTATTGTTCAATGTTCCATTTTCATTGAGAGAGGCTTTCACTGCAATAAAGAACATGAAGCGCTCAACGTTGACCAAATTAGTTTTGGATGGTTCCCATAATACAGGAGAATTCAATGCGCTTACCAAGGACCTGTTTGATTCACCAAATTTTGCAAATATCACTCTTCTCTCTCTCCAAAACACATTCCTTGTCAAGATTGATCCTACATTAACATTGAAACTTCCCAGACTTAAGAATATTGAATTAGGTTTTAACCTGATTGCATCATATTTAGAACGACACAATAACTTCAGTAACACACCATTCCCATTCACGAAAATTGAGGCTATCAGTTTGAGATCAGCATCGCCTCTTTCAGATAAAATTTTCATGAAACAATACTACAAAACTTCCCTGGATGTTTTTCCTGAGCCCCCCAATTGGATACATCGTCCAAAAGATAAAAATGTTGCCAAAACACACTGGTTTCCGGAAAATGCAAATGCAACAGTTTCTTGGCGGTTTTTGCCACCCTCAGTTAACTTTTGCTATTTAAGGCATCTACCAATACTTAAAAGTAAAAATGAATACACTGCACGGACTGACAACAATTTATTGTATCTTGATTTGTCTTATTCAAAAATTAAGACCAAATTACCATTACTAATCGGTCTCCGTAAACTTCAAGGGATAAATTTGAAGAACTGTGGGGTCAGTTATATCAATAACAATCAGCTTCATCATCTGCCCAGTTTGGTTTATCTCAACTTACAAAGAAACCATATAGACGTCACAGATCTTGCTAAGGCTCTGCGATGGGGATCCAAACTCCGGTGGCTTGACCTCAGTTATAATCAGATGACATTTTTACCAACCGACCTAATAGGTAGCTTGTCTTCTCTTCAATCAGTGTCTTTCAGGGGAAATCCTCTTGTTACACTGACACTCGACTTACAGAATAATAAGAATTTGAAATTGCTGGATTTTTCTGAATGTTCACTCGTCAACTTAACTGACACATTCATGGATCAGGTGGACAGTCTACACTCTCACAGTGGCAATGGGGTAAAGTTAAACCTGACAAGCAACCGATTTGAATGCTCATGTTCAGCTATGGGCATGATCCGCTGGTTCCAAAGTACGCAGGTTAATATCATCAACAGACTTGTCATCCCATGTGTATACAACAACATCTCCACTGCTATAGTGGATCTTGACATCAGTAAAATATCAGAGGAGTGCAGGGTGACAACAGACAAACTGCTGAATACTTTGATGCCGTTGCTCTTATTCTGTGTTCTGTTGGTAGCAGTCATCCTGCTCCACCACTTCCACTGGCAGGTCAAGTGGTATATCTACAAGGCAAGGAGATCGGTCAGGCTAGCCCTCGCAAGGAAAGACAAAGCTGACAAGTTACTCCAACAAGTGCAGTTCGATGCCTTTATCGCCCACGACCACTCCGACGAACACTGGGTGACAAATGACCTCTACGATTTCCTTGCCGTAAACCGTGGGTTCAGTCTGTGTCTTGGTCAGAAGGACTTCGTCGGAGGTGTTCCCATCACAGAAAACATTGCCCATGCAATTGCCAATTGCAGAAAGATTGTTCTTGTTGTAACCCCCGCATTTGTGAAGAGTCAGTGGTGTATCTTTGAAATGCACATGGCCCTAGTGAAGGGCATGCACCACATTGTTATCATTCTCAAGGAGAAAATTCCTGTCAGTAAAATGTGCAAGACTCTGCGAATGATCCTGCGGATTATGACTTACATTGAATATCCCAAGGAAGAAAGTAGTCTTGATATGTTTTGGAAGAAGCTGGAAAGGGCAATAAAAAATTAATGAATACTCTTTCATACTGCGAATTATGACTTATGATCTGATGAGACGGCATGTCTCAAGTCATGGAGAATTGTGCTTTGATGGTGTGAGCTTTTTAATAACTTTAATTATTTCTACTCATTGACATAAAAAAAGGGTTTTCCTTGAAAAGAGTGATAGATGGACAGACACAGATAGAGCTACAGTAGATAGGCCTATGGTAGGTTGAGCAATCGAAGTCCAGTTCTGGGCGCTCACGAGGGTCGATTGATCAAATGTTGTGTTTGTGAAAATGCCACTTGGTGTCTTTTAAAATTTGTTGTTTAATTGTGTGCTTGGACAGAAAACTAACACATCAGAAATTCTTTAGGTGACCGCAGCTTTGCATGGCTTTTGTAATGGAAATAAGGATTAGCAAAAAGCAATTTTGAAAAAGGCAGAAAAACATGATTATTGGAACACACTGAATGAATGAGATGGCCTCAGATGGAAGAAAAAAAAAAAAAGCTAATTTGAGTTGTATTTCTCTATATTGAGAAATTGATGATTACTAAACTGCTGTTATTACAGATCTCTTATTAGTGTGCCATGTTCTTTTCAACTGCCACAGTGCTCTTGTGATATCAGTATCAGCATAATGATTTCACAGTTGGTGTATTCACAGTTTCAGCTGTGTCACTTGGAACCCATACTGATCACACCATTACAAATCCACAATAAGCTGTTAGATTGTTGCTCAACATTGAGTATTCAGTTTGATGTTTTGAATAAATCCAAAAGTTACAATAACCAGCTATATATAATGCATGGATTTTGTGTATAACTGCTATCAGTTTTAGCACTTTTACAACAAAACAAATTCATTCACTCTCACATTCATTTGTTGATCTGAGAGGTTATTATGTGCTGCTCTGTCTTGGCAAAAATAGTATACTCAGAAACCATTCAGCATTTAAAACCTAAGGGGGGGGGGAGTTTTGCTTGGGGGCATCCTTATCACTGATTTCCAATAATGTTTATTTGATGATCGAATTCTTAGCCTCCTTGTCTGGCCTTTTCCCAACTACCCCCCCCCCTATTTCTCGTCCTCTAGTATGCCCATGAAACACCGCCATGTTCACTTCCAAAGAATCTTCCCATCATCACCATTCCAGTCATCAATTCTGAACAGTTTCTTTGGCGAAGATCTCACCTAAAAGGTTGAAAAGCCACAACGTGCTGCCCTCAAGGAGAAATTTCACAACAAGACAACATGAATGTCCATGATGGATCAAGCAAGTGGCTCAAACATATCAGTTTCACCTGCTCCAACTGAATCAAACAACCATACCAATGAATGATGCAGATTAATAAATTGTTATTCACACTTAGACAGCCCACAAGCCTGACTTGTTGGTAGCAGTTGGAATCAACACTCAAGCTTGGAGTGCCAATAGTGATGTCAGTATTGCAATACTGACATCATCTGTGCATATATTCACATGGAACATAGCACACTTATACGAGATCTGTAATAATGCGTGACTATATTACTCAGTGGTCATTCTAACCCCAGGTGAATTTTCTGTCACTGCCAGAAAATTACTTAAGTTGTTTCACCAAATAAGGGACTTAAGAAAATTACTTAAGTTGTTTCACCAAATAAGGGAAAATCAGGCATCTCTATAACTGACATTGAATTCAGGCATTAATAAAAATTGCTGCAATGTTGTATTGTGGAAATCACGTTGTTACAATGTCATGAAACAACGTCTAAGATGTAACGTTAGTATGCGACGATGTGGCAATTAGAGTCAAGGAGGGTAAATCCGTCCACTTTTGGCTGAAACTGTATTTCCACAAAAGTGGTTAAAAATACAAGAATACAAATTAGTCCAGTGGAAGGGGCATATTCCGTGTCATCACTTGCAGCCAAAATAAAAACAAATATTGAAATAATTTTTGCTGAAACCGTGGAACAAAATTCAAGGTTGGGGCACCTAAAATTCAAGGTTGGGGCACCTAAATCCGTCCACCTTGCTGCTAAATCCGTCCAGCAAGGATGGTAAATCCGTCCACAGGATAATACAGCCCACACCCATCATATCATTTTATTTTTTTTTTAAGTTTTGCATTTTATTAAGAGTTAAAAAGGCTTTTGTGTTGATTTTAGAATAATGATTCACTGATTACTCTTATTATACAAGAATTAAATAATAGAGGTTAAATTGACTATCAAGAATTTCAATTGACTGCATAAATTACAATTAAAGAACTCATTTAAGCCCAATCAAGTGGTCTAATCGTTCAATCCAGTTTTTTAAATCATTGTTATACCATTTATGGATATTAAAAGTCATTAAGGTACTTTTAAACCCCATTAAAAATGGGTGGACGGATTTACAATCACCTGGTCAAACCAGTCTTAAAATAATGATGGTAATTCCGTCCACTTTTATTTCCACTGTATCTCCTTTCCAGGTGTTGCAATGAAGTGATTTAACAAATCCTACAGGAATAATAAAGTTCTAAATCTCATTCAATAACTTTTTTACCTTCAATACCTTTTTTGATGATGGAAATAGGCCTACAAAGATAACTCCCACCAACTACAAAATGGCTGTGATGACGTCACAGGATTTCATTGTATTTTGTCTCATGTCTTTAAATGGACCTGAAATACCATTTTAAATTCTGTCAACACAACAAAAACGACAAAGTTAGTTTAAAAATAGTTAGCCTACTCTTTCTTTTAAAACCCACACAAATGTAATGAATGTAATTGTATGCCCTTATCAGTGGGTGGACGGATTTACCATCCTGGACGGATTTACCATACTTGACTCTAATGTTTCACAGTTTTGTTTGTAATCATTCACATAATTAATATTCTTGTATTTACTCTTTTGATCATGATATGAATTTGTTGTAATTAAGACTATCAAAGAGCGCTGGTCTATTCTTTTAGGTTTGTAATGGATCATATATCACTAAAACATTTTTTTATCAAATCAATTTAATAAAATTTAAATAGAATGTTTAAGGAGATTCTGTCAAAGGTAGGTTTTTGTAAAATTAAGTAGATTTTGACATAAAAATGTCTGAAATAAAAAAGTAGAATTTTTCAAAAATAGATTTTGTCAGACGTAGATTTTGGAGAAGTGAATTTAGGAAAAAGGAGATTTTGACCTGCCCCCATTTCTACTATACATTTCTATGTGAGCAACAGACGAGGCCTTCACCAATTGGCAACATGTGTTTATGCTGTGAGACCCTTTACTTTAAATGGTTGTAATGTGTCATGAGTGGTTTTTATTTGAAAGAGATAAATACATGATCTTTAATTATAGTCTCCTTTCAGAGTCACAATGTTGTGGTTACTCATCAGTGACAATATTTTTAGGAGTAAGAGTGATCTTCGGCCGGCCTATTAATAATTTATTATAATGTTGCACATTTGTCTAAAGTGATATATCTACTATAATAGGTGAGTAAATGTGTCTTGAGTCTTGAATTAAATGTTTTGCAACTTGCAGTTCTTGAGCATTTGAGCTTCATGAGTCATGACAAATAAAAAGTAATGTTTTCTTCAAACCAGTGTTTCCTCTTTTTCCTAATAATTAAAAAGTACAGTAAAATACTATAATAAAACTTAATGGGAGTGTGGTTCACAGCAATGAACCTCATGAACGTCAGGTTGCGGAGAAAACAACACGAGTCCGAAGGACGAGTGTTTATTATACAGCAGACCTGATATGAGTGAGGCTCAATGCTGTGAACCACACTCCCATTAAATTTTATTAATATCACACAATAAAAATAGACCTCGAATCAAAAAAATTAATAATTTCATTAGGCACTATTTTGTTGGAATGGCCACACAAAATCCCTAGCAAACACACAGCCAAATCAGAGCGTCAAAACATTGTGATGTCATCACTTCACTGCCCATTGTTTACACAACAATGCTAGATAATGATATGCATGTGGTTCACAACGATGAACCACCTGGTGTGAATCAGATGGTTTTTTTTGCCACAACTTCATTGCCCATTGTCGGACATTTAGTAAAACCATCTTGGAACTTTCATTTAACTCACAAATACTCGCAACAAACAAATCAATTCTGTTCCATTTCTCCACTCATATTTATATCCTGGCAACTACAAGTTTTTATCCTAAGCAAATATTGGTGCCCTAACTGTACGGAGGAAAGATCTCCAGTTACGTTACATCACCCAACGACGTTTTTGCATCAAAGAAAATCGTGATGAGAATAAAGGCATTCACTCTGTGACAATCTCCGGCCATCTCCTACACAGGAACAAATATATAAGTTGACAGTTGAAACCATAAGAGCATTAGAAGTCCATTAAATTTGCCAGGCCATGTCCCACACAGCATACCTGTTTTGTTTTAGGCCTATTATTTTTCCTTCCCCCTTTATGGAATTTTACCTTCTTTTTTTTTACAGTATTTCAGTGTTAATGTGTTTTGTTCTTTGACTTGTTGCACAAGATATGTATTCCTTCTGTCTTTGACCTATTTCCAACACTTTTTGTTCTGTTATGCCCCCCCCCCTTTTTCTTTCTCTTGGAAATAGATCATCTGCAGACAGAATATTTCTTCTGACTTCTGAATAAGTGAAACCTCTATATATAAATGATTCCTTTCTTTCTTCCTTCCTTCCTTCAATTTACTTTTCTTTTGTGAGATCCCCCATGGCCTAATGGTCAAGACTGCTTGTCCACTGGCTTTGAGGGTGTGGGTTCAAATCTCACCCCGAGAACTCACTTTAGTCCGAGCCCATGGGACATTAAATGGAGGCGGGTTGTATCCAGTATCTATGCTGGGGCAACTGAAAGACCCTGGGCATCCCTGAATTAAAAGGGTATGTGCCAGACTCACAGTCTTCTCATCTCATCATCATACGGCGATCACCTGCCTCGATATAGCCCACTAAGGTGCTGCAGAGGCGTAAAACACAAACAAACAAACAACTTTTCTTTTGTTTTTTCATTTATCTCATTTTCAGTTGTTAGGCTTAAAATACAGTCTTGCCATTTCAGTGCCAGTTATTATCGTTCTCATAACTACCCTCCTGGTCAGGACAGGTACGTAATCTGGAAGTATCCTTCATTGGTCCTTCTTGAGCAAAATCCAAATTGGTGTTGTGAAGAGATGTTAAATGGACGGCCCTTTGTATATAAATCAGTGTCATTGCTTGGGAACAATGGGAAGTGAAAGATCCCTCACATGGAGTAAATGTGTAACTCCCGCTCTCTCTCCCATCTCTTAATCAACCCTTGCGCAATGACAGGACTGGTTTGCATGCGTTAACAGTCTCTTATAACTTTCTTAGTTTCTTTATATCGCTAAATTGTATGTCTGTTGAATGGAAGAATTATCAAAGATAAAGTAGAACAAAGAAGGACATGTAATCATGTCAATAACTTCTTTATTTTTTATTATCTTCTAAGCTCAATACATTTTCTTCAAGAGTCAGTATTTTTCAATTATTTTATAAATGAGTAGTCCTTCATCTTCATCTTCTGGAGTCTTTACTCTTCTGGCAACCCTCTGAAATGAAGATAAAGTTAACTAAACCACAAATCCAACAAACATGAACTGTGTATAAATATTTATACCATTCGACACCTCTGTCAGCCAATCACATTACAGTATTTCAGGGGAATAATTCCCATATTCTTTGTTGTCTAGTTATCCTCTCATGTTTGACTGTTTGAGTGTTTGTCTCATGGTATAAGCGGGTTATTCACCATGGGATCAGGAATATGTGTTTACCACACCTCGGCCTAAAGGCCTTGGGTGATAAATCACATATTCCTTCTCCCGTGGTGAATAACCTTTACTTATTGAATTTATTTGGCGAATTATTCACAGGCTTGGCGAGTACTTAACATTTAGTTATTTACTATTTCAAACTGTGAATTACATTGATCACACCGGAGATAGGTTAATCTTTAAGTCATGTCTTCGTGAACAACAGGCAGATGCCCTTAGGCAACTTGACCTATTTTGATGTCAGGGGACGTTCAGTGTGACGTCATAGGTATTATCCTGACGTCAGGTGAGGTCAGAATGCCCTCTGGGAGTGTTCAGGGTACGCTTTCACAAGACCACACCGAGAAGTGAGGATGGAATGTTCATTTTTTTTACAAAATTGCAGGCAGCAAGTATTTGCCTAAAACCAGAAATTTTAATGTGTTTGTTTAAAGTTATTAGATTACCCGATTCCATACAAAATTCAACTACTTGTAGTTAAAGATTAGACCGAGGTCACAGTCTTCACGTTGCTGTAGGCAACGTAGACTGAGGACATTACCTTTGATGAACACTCTTGAAAATCATTGCAAGGAATAAGTGACAATAACAAACAATCAAACAAGAATACAAACGCAAAACTGTAATCTGCAAAGTTGTAAACAGAAAGCAACAAAAGCAGTCATCTGGTTTTGTCGCCAGTCCTGAGGTGTGTTAAACACAAAGAGCAGTCAAGATTTCGAAAAGTGGGCGGGAACATGTATTTCTGTATGTCAGTTGTAAATAATATCAGAATATGTGGTAGTTCATCACTTGCGAAAAATTTTTTTTTTTAAAAGCATAAATTAAATTAAAATGTGCTTTCCTGCTTTGGTTTCAGTATCTATCTATCTATCTATCTATCTATCTATCTATCTATCTATCTATCTATCTATCTATCTATCTATCTATCTATCCAAGTATCCATCCATATGGGTCCCTATATATTTTTATATCTAAGCCAATCTATTAGATTTTTTTTAATATACCTTGATTACAATAACACTTTATGCCTGTAAAGAGGGCTGGAATTAAGTAGATTCCACCAAAATGCGATCTGAACTTGTCAAATGTGGTCTAAGTCAATCACTGTTCAGCAAAGTGTATTTGAAGCAACCAATCACACAAATCAGATAAATGCTTGACTGAGTTTGATTGACTGCTAAAAGTATCAGTCCAAAGCTGATCATTTCAAAACATAAAACACAAACAGAAACAGTGAATCATGAACAACATACTGATTAACAGTTATGTTTGTACAACATTCTAATTAACAGTTATCTGTTTGTACAAAGCCTCCCTCCTTTCAGCATAAATCTTCTGTCATTTTTAGTGGTAATTTTGTTGAAAATTAGCCGATTTTGACACTTTAAAGTACAGGAAAATTCTGAAAATCGCACACAATACATTTTAAACCATTTCCAATCAACCCATACCTTTATTTTTGATGGGAATAGGCCCTAAACTGCCGCGACACGATCCTTGTCGCAGGTGTATAGTTCTCAACCAGTGATTTGTCTCCCATCCTTCTCAGCTAACACTGAGAAGGTGGGTCTTCCTATCTAGTTAAAGATCATAAATTGGCAGATTTTAAGGATACTATATACATCCAATCAAGAGATTGTTTTCCGTGCTAAAGTGAGTTTGATTTATGACAACGACTTTTAAACGTTTCTTAAGGTTACCATTTGAAGTCTATAGTATAGGCCTACTTAAAATCTATCAATGTATCATCTATAAAGTTCCACAAGTTGAATTTTCCATGGAATCAGCTGACTTACTACCTTTAAACCCATTTAATGGTAAACGTGCAATTCTGTTGATTGGAAGTGTACATTGCATGCTGCTATTAGTTTGTCTATAAATGCAAGTTTAATTTTACATATAATATACCAATTTCAAGGATGGTTCTCCCAGTTAACACTAGGGGAAAAATGGTGAATACTTGAACCCCATTGGCTAATGGCTTTCCCGCCCTTGCTTCTGATTGGTCCAGCCAAGGTGTCTCCAAACTGAAGTATTTTTGGCGCATTTTAATGTAACTTCAAGGCTGTATGACTTGGTCATTATTTCAGTTTAAATTTTGAAAGTTGTGTTTTTGGATTAAGAGTGTATATACAGTTGCGGTCAAAAGTATTCATACAGCTAAGTATTCTGCACATTACTGTTATTTACTCTGGATTCAGGCATGCGTGGAGAAAAAATTCACTGTTAAGTCATTTCTCTAATTCATTATCAGTGTCAAACACTGTAAACTTAAGCATTTCTCTGTTTTCAAGCTCAGGGGGCACACAAGTGTAAAATTTCAGCATGACAAAAGTATTCATACAGCTGAAACACACTGGGTATAAAGTGCATCAAATCTTGAATTTCTGTTCAAATAATATGTAACTCTCTGTGGATTCTTTAGTTAACCTCTTCAGCAGTTCTGGGTGCTTTTTCGGGTGTTTCTATCTGTGTTGTGCGACCCATTCCACTCTATATCACTGGTATCATTTTACCATTAAATGTATATGACATTTCTCAAAAGATGGCAATAAGTCCACAAAGGAGAATTGCATCTCTTCAAATGGTCCATATATAGTTTTCCTTATGCAATAGGTCATGTCTAATGTAAACTACAAGAAGTTGTGTTTGGTTTTACACGATTTAGACATGGGTACCAAATTTTTAGTGAAGCCTTGAAAGTTTTGCCCATTGAAATGGCATTGGGCATTGGCCAATTTTTATCCAAGGTATTTTGCATTATGTGCAAATCATCACCTGCATGCATAAGTTAATTTAGTCCTAATGAGAGTTGCACTAATGATTAAAGCAAGCCATGAAACCAAATTGTACTGTGTATGAGCATTCAGCTTGGCTCAGTGAATATCTTTGTGGAAGTTTCATTTACATCAAAGGTTAAATGATACCAGCGATATAGGGTGGTATGGGTCACACAACACAGATAAAAACACCCAAAAAAGCAGGTGCCCAGAACTGCTAAGGAGGTTATCCAAAGAAGCCACATAAAGTTACAAATCATTTGAACAGAAATTTAAGCTTTCGATGTACTTTATACCCAGCGTGTTCGAGCTGTATGAATACTTTTGTCTTGCTGAAACTTTACATTTGTGTGCCCCCTGAGCTTGAAAACAGAGCTATGCTTAAGTTTACAGTGTTTGACAATGATAATTGATTAGGGCAATGACTTAAGTGTAATTTTTCTAGTCTCATCCCTGAATCAGGAGTAAATACCAGTTACGTACAGAATACTTAGCTGTATGAATACTTTTGTCCGCAACTGTATCTCCTGTGTGTGAAAAGCAAATTAAGAATTGTTGAATTGCAAAAAAGTTATTTGGGGTCCACATTCAGGCCATTCAGTGAAATAGGTCTATTGGTGGACTTTGTACCTTTAAATAAACAATTTTTCAGTTCATAGTTGTTCTTACTCTTGCTGCAATTGAGCCCTCTTTTTCTCTTGATCCATGGCTGTTCTGACATGTCTGGACAACCGGTTGTAGACGTTCTTAAGGAGGAGGTTGTGTGGCTGTTTCTGAACCATCCGTCTGACTCGACGTTTGTCCCGGATGAGTTCTCGAGTTGCAGCTGAAACTGTATAGTAGTAAGTATTAGAATTAGAATTAGAATTAGTTTATTTATAGATATAGAATGCATACAATCACATACAGTGTATTATAAATCAGATATTTTTGTGGAAGAAAAAATTGCTTCAAAGGGTAAGCAGCCGAGTTACAAGTAACTGGATTTGCTGCCCCTGTTTATAAGAAGTTTACAAAATAAGTTATAATTTATGGATTTTTAATTATAACCAGGTAGATGAATTTTGATTAGATGAAAATGGTTATTGATATGGATTATGTTTAATAAGATTTGATTACATCCAGACAAAATTGTAGGAGTAAATACAAAATTGTAGGAGTATTGGACCTTTTATAGCCAATTCCATACAGTGCATGTATAAATTTAGCAATTCATACAATTTATAAGGGAAATTTGCAATTAACCATGTACATACTTGGAAAATCGTTATGGTGTTTTCCTGATTGAGTCTCTGTCTCTTTCTCCATTATATTCCAGGATGCAGATGATAGTCCAGCAGATCAGCGGAGCGAGACAAGCAGACTGCAGGGATGTGGTATTCTGGATTAAGTAAATATATATAATCTGAACTAAATCAAATCAACTGAATGAGATAAAATGAGGACGTGCAAAATATATACCTTGACCCTGGTATCCGTCCCCTATATCATTTAGGATAGTTGATGCTGATTGGTCTTTGTAAAATAGGAGGGAAAGCTGCACCCCTAGTTGTTTTCTGATTGGTCAAGATGAGGGAACTTGCGGAGACCCCTATCAAACTTCCATAATTTAGAAATTTAAATGCTCCATTTTAGAATTGCTCTCAAACAAAGAAAGTCAAATGCTTTACAAAGTATTAACAAGATTTAATGTAAGTTGTCCTTATTAGACTGCTAATAGTCTTAATGAATAGGGGCCTAGACCAATTTTAATTGTTGTTCAAACAATAGCTACCACTACATGGCAATACACTACATGTATTGCTCACAACAGACAATAGTCTGCGTTTCAATTGCACTTTGTGACAATGACCAGTGTTTGAATTGATTGCAATTGGCATACAAGGTAGTTCACTTTGGAGACAGTAATTATGTCATGAATGCAAACGCATACCAATATCATAGTAATTATACAGAGAGCACACAATCAAACCTATTTAGGTTTACATATATTTAATTTTACCAATAGTCCAATACTGAATTAGACAGTGTGTCTAAATTTTGTTAAAGTCAACTGATATGCTTGCTGATATTGCCCAAACTATTCTAAGTTCAAGGCCAAACATATTTGATATTAAATAGCTTCACAGATCGACCAACCTATTTTCTTCATACTGGCAAGAAAAAATTGAGCTTACTATTTTTATCAAGATTGACATTATAACAAATTTACATACAGCTTTTTTTTTTGTTTCTCCGATTGACCCAAGCAAAAGAGCCTCGAGAAGATTGGAGAAGATCCGAGAAGCTAAATATCAATAATGTTTGGCCTGAGATATATGGACTGGATTGGGACCATCATATGTGACATTTAATGCCATGACATTGACATTGCGACCATTGTGTGGTCTTCTGATATTGGACAACAGCCCACATGATGCATGCGCACTCTAAAAAATGTCGGGACAAAATTGGTTTTTCAGATTCAAAATGGTTTTTTGAAAAACCAAATTTCAATGCAAAAAACCAACATGGATTTTTTAAAAAAACCATTTGAATCTAAAAAACCAATTTTGCCTGAAATTTTTTAGAGTGTGGGAGACCAGAAATGATAGGAACATGTAATGGGGGGGGGGGGGGCACCTTTTGATCTTAGGGGGGGGGGGTTTGAGTTTTTTTTCTTTTTCAAATAAATAAATTCTTGCACAGTTTTGGTGAAATAAATAAATAATTTTTGGGCAGTCTTGAAATTAATAACTTATATGGTGGGGGTATTTCTTAGCGGAGTGATGCTAGATATATAGAAAGGAATAATTCGCGACATCACGGGTGCGAAATAAATAATTACCATCGCTGTTACTGACGAATAAATAATTGCCCGCCGAGGAAAACTCCAAGCCCTCCCCTGATTACTTAATGGTCGCCCCCTAAGACATAGATCTGTAATTCTTGAAGCATTTGAGACCAATCCTAAATCTCAACAATATCAGTCCACAATGATTGAGCTAATTTTTACAACTGTCTGCGAAATGTCAAGTGAGTTTATGAATGTAAGCAAGACATTGAAACGAAAAAAAAATTAATCTGATTGTAATGTAGAGGGATGTGAGAGTTCTACCTATTTATACTTTTGAATTATCTGGTATGTGCTGCTTTGATCTGTAATTTGCGCAGTATTGAGATGCTTTTGAATTATAATTTCAGGAAATGTGCATCCCTTCTTTTGTCTAGACAATGCCATTTTCATTGCTTGACTTTTTTTAACATAATCAGAATGTCTCTTTTAAGCCTCACGTCTACCAGTTGATGCCACAGGAAATGTCAGTCCTAACGATAGATGGATGACATGGGCTTTACATCCTGTATCTCTGCACTTGGTCTGATTGCTATAATTAGGACAGGAGAAGGATGCAGCAGATTGAATGAATCGAAGGATTAGTGAAACCACTGCCCAACATAAGTCTAGGCGACCCGGCCAGAGCGGGAATTGAAACTGGGAGCTGGCGATTTGCACATTTCTGCATTACCAACTGGCTAATCCCCCCCCAAACAGTAACAAGGATTAAGCTGAGTTTCTTGCTGTTTGCTTATGACAAACTGACCACACCAATAAGGCACTTCCACAGTGACCAGAAGCAGTGTGACTGGTTGAGGAGCCTTTGAAGCGGGTGAGTTCAAGGTGTGTCATGACCTTCTTATGGTGATCTCATAGCCCTCCTCAGACATCCTGTGCCCTTATTGGATAGTCAAACTGCTCAGAAGTACAGGGATACAAATATGTGCATCTTATATCATTTTTGTATTTGATAAAAGAAATTAATATGGAAAGGCTAAACATGAATACAATATCATGTTGCTTTTTCTATCCTGGTTTATCCCATTTCAGTTGTACATTGTTTGGTACCTAAAAGTAATATATGCAGCATTCTTTAGTTCTTCTTTGCATGCACCCTATCACACTGTGTCACTTAATGTCACTAATGTGTAAATCTATTTTCAAATTACTAAGTGGTAAGTGTAAAGTTGTTATATTACAAATGCCCTCCCTTAAATGTATTCAACTTCAGTAAAGTTACCGAATGGTATCCTTTGATGATTAAATCAGGGATTCTCCTTGGTGCGAAACAATTTCTGACTTGAATTTGCTTGTTCAAATGATTACTTTTCTCAGCTTGGTGGCCAAGGGGCTGATCAATTCCTTGATAGCATTTCTAGACATAGCATTTGGACTGTTGTGTGGTGGCCATCAGGATTTTTCTTAACTTTCAGTATGACTGTGATTCATCAGATTAATCCCTTTCATAGACTTTCTGACGAATAAACAGGATTAAACTTTGTTTGCTTGGAATAGAGCAGGTCGGGGCAAGAAGCCCGGGTTAGGTGAGAGGCCCCCCCCCAGGCTTATATCCAAACTTACATTTTTGGTGCATTTATCTATTGATAGGATTGAAGCTAGATGCGTTTTAGGTGACGTCACAAATTTTCAGGGCAAACAGCACCAAACCATTGCAGAAATGAAAGAAACAAAAAAATTTGCATGGTTTTTGTAATTCCTTGAAAGGGGTTGTCAGAAATAACATTGGACATTTTTTTAAAGTATAATGGATATCTGCATTGCTTCACATTATGACCATCACAAAAATATGATTTGGATCATGTTTTTTGCATTTTAGTTCAGATATAGAGGTCAAATTAAAATATGTGGGTTTGCAGCGAGAGGCCCCACATGATATGGGGCATGAGGCTCCCTTCACTGGGGGGTCGAAGCTGCTTCAGGAACCATTTAATAATGTGTACTTTACCTTAAATCTTGATAGAATAGCTAAATAAAATAGAAAAAATTTGGCCCGAAATTGAAACAGGGCAAAAAATAAATGTATGAACAGAAAAATTCTGAAATTCAGAAAAAGTGAATAGAATGCCTTAAAAATTATAGAAGAACCCTAAGAAATAACTTTCAGGCTTAATGCGCTCGCAAAAAAAATTGCCATAGGATTATAATAGGGGGGCTTCTTGCTCAATGGGTGGGGTACGAAGGCCATTTTAAATTTTTTACCAAAATGACCGTAACTCCTTTATTAAAATTGGTAGACATTTGTTTCACTAGTTATTAGCAGAGTCAAGTGATACCTTCCTGACAACATAAGCATTCAAATAATCGCCCATAAAAAGTAGGTCAATTGCCCCTCGAAGTTAAGGGGGGCAGCATGCCCGGACCTACTCTATATGTAATCAGAAAATAAAATTTGTCAATTTAAAGAATGTCTTTTATGACAGTAAGACAAACAATGTAACTTTAACACATTGAATGTGCAGATAAAACTGCTTGGGGATTACAAGGTTATGATGAATTGATCCTCAGCACTCATGATGTGTAATGAATCTGGATGCTCGCGGCTGTGAAAAAGATTAAATTAGTCTCTGGATGACATTTGCTTCTCTCTTTCAAAATTCACCCGAGGGCAACACAAGAGGCCACTGGGTGCTATATGTCACCATGGCTTTGAAATATCAGGCCATTATGTGGAGCCATTTATCAATGTCAAACCGACTGAGTGTGCTGCAAAGAATAAGCAGTCTTTTAACAAATCGTTTTAAACCTAAATATCCCAATATGAATCTTTGGATTTCTAGTTTTTCACGCAACGTCACCATTTTATTTTTGTTTCCTATTTCATTGAAATAATTTATGATATTTTATAATAGTGAGACCAAACACAACATGGTTTGTTATCTGATAACCACCATTTAAGTCATGTACCATCACAATTTAGAGCAAAATATAACATGCAAGTGTGATATTTTGATATAAATTAAGGTTATGCAATTTTGATTTTGATTTGTACTCACCTCTTGCAAGCCTCCCAAGTCTACCAAGTAAGTATGATGAGCCCCGGATCAGGCACATGAAACCCTGGGTCAATATGTAACTGAGGCAGCTCCTCAATACAATTGAATGGATTGCCCTATTCTTAACCCCTGCTTCAAGACATGTTGACCGAACTTCTTGGTCATCATTAAAAATTCAGTCCGGTGAAGCAGGTTATGATAAGAGGAATTGTCTTTCACCGAAAAAGCCTAAACACTGCTTTAAGGAATGGACTCGGGAGGAGGATTACTATTTTTACATGCTAATTATATTGGCACAGAAATGCTCTAAGTGAGGGCTCTTCATTCCACGGCTCAATAATCTTATAGACCACCCCACTACCTAAATTTACTAAAGTATCACTGGTATCAAATATTTGATGCCCCATAATCTAACGTTAATTTGCATTTCTCAGTGGACCAATGACGTATATAAGGAAAAAGGATTCACCAAGTTCAACATAGTTGGCAACAATATTTAATAATATAAGCAGTCTCTCAGAATATTTTAGGAGTGTCCAGACAATCCTTGTTGGCCCTGAGGTCGAAGGGTGAAAGGATACCATCCATTGCCAGTGCTGGACAGCAGGTTATGGCAAATGAGGCCTCTTATATTAGATTGTGTCATCTACCCCTTTGGTTTTATAACCCAAACCCTACATTGTATGTTGGACCCTTCCTAAATTGGTCTGCCTCCCAGAACAAGCTTTCCAGAGCTCACAAGTCTGCATGTGAAGAATGATGGGCCCCGGATCAATCATGTGCTCTCTTAACCCATACATGTCATAACTGAGGCAGCTCCAGCTGACCCTCTTCTTGGTGTCCCAACTTGGTGTCCCAACATCCTAAGAAAATGAAACACCGACTTTGCATATTCTACCATTGCTGTGAACACTATAAGTCCTCCATCCCTCCTTGTGGTTGCGCTCCATTCATCAGACCATTGTCTTGCATTTTCTAATTGGCTCCATAATCTACAAAGGTAAAACAATGACTTCTGCAGAAACCCACTGTTCATTACTGTTGTGTTATAACAACAAATCATGCAAAATTGTGTGATAACTTGACACTTGCAAAGCACGCCATTTTATAAAATCAAGACAGTTTAATTAATGTCATATACTGGAATATTTATTTCAAGATTTAATTTTGCCTATGCTGGCTGGTGTCAAGTGACACAAAAAAATTAATATCTAAGTCAAAAGACAACATCAAAAGTTCGGATTTGTAGTGGGATAAATATCAACACTCTTTCACTCAGGCATTTATCTGACATTGTACAATCATTTTGCAGTTATTTTGTGAATATATTTGAGTGATATTTTGGCGTCTAACATCTATGAGATGGAGGAAGGTATAATAGCAAATGAGGCGCATTGACCAGACGGCATGTGAGGTGCCGTTGTGCCCCTGACTTCGGAAATTCAGGGTCTTGGATGGCCCTATGACTGACCCTGCTCCCCTAAACAACTGAAAAACACGATTCAGAAAGTTCAACAATGTTGGCAGCAGTAAACAGTCTCTTGGGATATTTTAGGATAACCCTTGTTGGCCCTGATTCTTAGGTTGGAGGTCGAAGGGTCAAAGGACGCCATCCATTGCCAGTGTTGGACAGCTGGTTGGGGGGATGGCAAATGAGGCTTCTTAGATTGTGCCATCTACCCCTTTGGTTTTATAACCCAAACCCTACATTGTATGTTGACCCCTTCCTAAATTGGTCTGCCTCCCAGCACAAGCTTTCCAGGTTCTCAAGTCTGCATGTGAAGAATGATAGTCCCCAGACCAAACACGTGCACTTTTAGCCCATACATAACTGAGGCAGCTCCAGCAATACAATAGGATTGATGGTCCCATGTCTGACCCTGCTCGTGTTGTCCAACTTCCTAAGAAAGTGGAACATCAACTTTGCATATCTTGCCATTCCTATGAAGAAAGAAGAGGTCTTCCATCCCTGTTTGTGGTGGTGCACCATTCATTGGAACCTTGCCATTTTTTGCCTTAATTGCCAGTGATTGGCTCCATAATCTTCATAGATAAAACACTAACTTCTGCAGCAACTGATTGTCCATAACTACAGGGATACGGTTAAAAAAAAACATGGACAGTTTTGTGATAATTTTGAAGTTTAAAGAAACCATTTTATCATATAAAGACAGTTTAATTAATGACACATGCTAAAGTATTTATTTTAAAATTCGATATCGCATATATATATGCTGTTTGGTGTCAAGCGATTAACATTGATTTCACAGGTAAATGACAAAATCAAATGTTCTGATTTGTAGCGGGACATCCACAATCTTCCCTCAAGCACATATCTTACACCTTACAATGTACAATCGATTTGCAATTATTCTGCAATTTTGAATATTTATGAGTGACATTTTGGCATTGGTGTTCTCATACTGTATTTCAGAGTAAACGAAATATGGACATATTCAAGGATTTTTCAGGAATAATTAACATAACTCATAAAATGTTGCAAATCTGAAAGCTTGCAGCTGTGAAAATGACAAAAATAGCCACTCGGTGACATTTGAGCGTCTTTCAGAATGTATCTGCCACAACTTCGAGGTCAGAAGGTGCACTATTTGTCTTCATGGTTTTAGCATCATGCCATAGACTTAAGTGATATGTATTTATATACACTTCACTTTTGGGTCATAAACAAGCAAGTGACTGTGTTTCCTGAAGTTTGAATAAGGGCCTTGGAGATGTGTAGTAGAGCCCTGCGAGGTCAGACCGTGGTAACCCGCGAGGACCACAGCCAGCGGGGCGGTGTGGTCACAATTTTCTTGACCGCATGTGGTGCTGGGTGGTTGCGGTCAGGTAGAGACCTTCGCGGGGCGAGACAGTGACTGACTCATGACTCTTTTGGCTTCATGAAAAATGACTCTGCCTCCTACCCCATTCATTTTGACCCCCACTTCCATCTCCAAAGGTCTATTGGCATTATTGGACTCGAATATCATTATGTGGGTAGCTGGAAGAAAACATTGAATCCACCAAGTTTGTACAACTGTAAAGCTCAGGTTGCTATGTAAATTTGTGATTTGGTCTTTTTTGGCTTTACATAATTTATAGAAGAAGTTTGTAACACCAACATTAATCCATAATTCATAATACTTACCTTGACTTTGTAAACTTAGTTTTTATTATTATATCCTACAGTATTCTTTAAAATGACAAAGAGAGAATACGCCTTTGTCATTGTGTGGCAAATGTCTCCTTTTTATGTGTTAAGTGAGAAGCAATAAAAACTTAGAAAATAAAGAAAATGAAGATGAAAATGCATCATAAAGGAATCAAACAGCAAAAAAGAAAATGCTTACAAAATTCAACTGTGAATAATGGAATATCACACATCTTAAGACATCCAATAACACATCCACTGCAATTACTGTGAGGCTCAGATAATGTTACGCGTAACTTCTATGAGATGGAAGAAGAAATCACAGGAGATAAAATGTGATAGAAAGTGAGGCAGGGATATATAAAGACATTACAGGGCATGAAATCATGAATGCTTTTCTTGTTCATTATGGTACTCACATTTTTATGCCTTACCCATCTGATTGTAATTTGTCTTTTTTATTGACACCTGACACATATTATTAATATGTGAATGTTTCCCATATTAGCAATCAAAGACTAGCACAACTAACTTGAAACAATATATTTTAGATATTCATCACTACATTTTGACTGGCCTGTGCAATCTCCATCAAATAACCAAGAAAAAAAAGATTCATGAAGTTCAACAAGTTTCTCAGTAGCAAGCAGTCTCTTGGGACGTTTTAGAAATGTCCAGATAAACCTTGTTGGTGCTGATTCTTAGGTTGGAGGTCAAAGGGTCAAAGGATACCATCCATTGCCAGTGCTGGGCAGAAGTTTGCAGGGATGGCAAATGAGGCTAGCTTCTTAGATTGTGTCATCTACCCCTTTTAGTCCAGTAGCATTAGCTCCATATTGGCATGTACCCGGAACAAATTAGTAACAAGCTGAAATTTTCAGGAAACGTTCAGAAAATTGTCTAGAATAACATACTAAAAGTCCTCGAAAATCCTCCTATTGGCATCTTGGGAATTCAAGATGGCGTCCAAGATAGCTGACTTGAGCGATTATACCATTTTTCGGCTCAAAATAATCTACAAATGCAATCAAAGTGTCATGGATCTGATTCTCAAGACCATAGAATGAACTAGAAGAAGTTATTATGTTATCAGAAATTCAACATGGTATCCAAGATGGCCGACTTTATGTTTCTGTTATAGTCAGGTAGCCAGAGGGTTATACCCTGCACCGACCGATAAAGTTTTTTTCTCAATGGATTTAGGGTCCTTAGATCCTCCGTAAAACATAAATGGCGGGAAACGAGAGCGTATCCTTGAGGATTTTGGGAAAATGGCTGAATTCAAAATGGTCGCCAAAACGTGCATCGGTCAGCCTAACTTTCTTAATTTTGGGTCTAGAAAGATGTGAAATACCTTTATTTCAGGTAAAATAGACATAGAGAACTCATTTGTCAGGTTTTTAGGTGATTAAGATCAACCTGTTGGATATCATTCGGAAAATACAATTTTTATCTCTCAAATTTACAATCATTTCCATGTAAGTTGTAGTTTTATGAATTATTAGGTTTTTAATGCAAATGCATGTCAAATTGTTTTTGACACTTATATAATTCTGTAAGGTATATTTTCAGTGGATTATCAAATGGTGTCATTCTGGATAATGCTGATACATTTAAGGTTATAACATTGACTTACATGTGATTTAAGATTGATTTGGCATATAGACATTGTCACAATAATCGCTGACACAATTTGCATTCTTTGACCTGCAAATGGCTGTTTCAGTTTATACAGACTTCAATCTGTCAAGGAAAAAGGCCCAATGTAATCAAAAACATAAAACACATGGGTATGCTCTGCATAAGGAACTACTTGACATAAATTAAATTGAAATAATGGTTCTTCATACCAGATAAGATACCACAAATTCGCATTTTCAATTATTTCATCAAGAAAAGAACTGCTGAGATGAGATTTTTCTCCTGCACCTAAAACAGGACTATCTTTGTAGTGGAACTATAAATTTACTCACAATGTTATTTGACTGGAAGAGCTTTCAGAGACCATCCAGTCTCCTTCCTCAGTTCTAAGTGTGTATGTTGTTGTCACATGATGAGGTTTTGTAGTTGTAACATAACAAGGTGTTGTTGTTGTCACATGATGAGGTGTCACGTGACATAAGGAGCCCCTGTATATTACCGTGAGGGTGTGACTATCCTTTGTGTTGGTCCTCCCTTTGACTTAATATTTAAGTCAATGAAAGGGTTTTAGCTTTTGCCAAATCTGCCGATCCATTGCATCTTTGGTCATTGCAAACCCGCATTTTTGATCAACAAAACTGAAAAAGGAAGTTAAAGTTGGAAATGGGTTTGCAACAAATCAAGGAAAAATGCAATGATAGGAATGACTATTAGGCTGGAGGAGCGTAAGAGCAACTGAACATGTTAAAATCATCCAGACCGCAAGTCTCCATGCAACACATCATTTATGGTAACACAAATGGTATTATTCCAGATTCTTCAGCGATTTGGCAGATACAGAGATTCGCATGCAGAATGTTTCAGAATCTGAGAGCTGTGTTAAGAAAGGCATGAGATCCTCAATGAGAACAAGCAAGTGCGATAGCACAAGAAATGGGACTTCGTCCAGTTGAAAGAATGGTACTTAGAATTAGAGGTAGAGGAATGAGATGGTTATCTTCCTAAACTTTTCAAAATTAGCTTTGTGACTCCAGGATTTGGATATTTTTCTAGCACCACCTATTGCTCCATTATTTTCTTCACAGAAGGACTAAATTTTTGAAAGGAGGAGGACATAGGTCTAGAAGAGGACATGGCGATCATAAATACTATAATTGCTTTTTTATGGCATTTGAGGAATTGGTGGCCAGAAAGCAACCATTATTGGGATCACACAACGATGTCAAAGGATCTTCCTGGTTCATGTTGGACGAAAAGTTCCACATAATGATGATGGCATTCAGAGCAAAGTTTCAATTTTAACAAACACTTGACATTATTTAATTCATAGTGTACAATTTTGGCGCAGATCCCACCTGCTGTGGAACCGTTTTCCATCATGTTACTGAGTCACTGCAGTGGTCCATCTGACCAGCAGAAGCAATTCCATGGCAGAGACTCCCCAAGAATATAAAAAGATGAAATATCAATGCCAAGAAGTTTGGTTGCGGACTATGATACTTTGATTTACAAACAATTTCATCAGCTGTTGCAGCCATTGGTTACTGCTGTTTGAACTGCATTTCTTCACACCTAAAACCTTGTCACAAAAATAGTGATGCCTCTTCTCATTGGCAGGTATGAAGAGATTGTTTGGACAGGAGAATCGGTTCTTCAGAAGATATTCAACATCATTTGGGACTTCATCATACAAATGATTGTTTTCAAGCCATAAGAGCTCCCTTCTTATCTGTCTGACAGCAAAATCTGTTGTTGTAGTCTCCTGACTCTCCTCTTAATATTCGATGTTTATATTTAGGGTAACATTAGAGCTTTTTGTGAACAAAATAATGGAGCAGATACTCTCTCATTAACTCTCTCAATCTGCGCTATTACAGAAGAATCCGGAATAACATAGTTTGTGGTACCACAAATTGGTTACTTGGAGATGGACTGTTACTATGTCCAGTATCTTGCACTCCTCCAGCCTCCTCCAGCCTAATTGTCATTCCTTTCATTGCATTTTCCTCGATTTGTTGCAAGGCCATTTCCAACTTCTACTTTGTTTCTCAGTTTTGTGGATCAAATATTCTGGTTTGCAATGAACGAAAATGCAACGGATTGGCAGATTTGACAAAAGCAAAAACACTTGTACACATTGACACCCGGTGCAGGAGAAAAATCTGATTTCTTCATCTCAGCAGTTCTTTTCTTGATGACATAATTAGGAATGCGAATTTGTGGTACCTGATCTGGTATGAAGAACCATTATTTCAATTTAATTAATTTTATACTTCTTAATGCAGAGCATTGCCATGTTTTTATGTTTATGATTCAATTGGACCTTTTGCCTTGACAGATTGAAGTTTGTTTGAACTGAAACAGTCATTTGCAAGTCAAAGAATGTAAATTATGTCAGCAATTATTGTGACAATGTCTGTACGCCAATTCAATCTTAAATCACATGTTTGTCATTATAACCTTAAATGCATAGGCGGTATCCAGAATAACACCTGCCCATATACCTATGTTAAAGAAATGTACAAGTGTCAAAAACAATTTGACATGCATTTACATTAATAAACCTAATAATTTATAAAACTATGACTTACACTGTAAATGATTGTAAATTTGAGGGATAAAATTATATTTTTCCATATAATATCCAATATATTGGTTTTAACTACAAACGTTTCTAAAAACCTGACAAATGAGTTCCCCATGTCTATTTTACCTGAAATAGATGTATTGTACATCTTTCTAGACCCAAAATTAAGAAAGATAGGCTGACAGAAGCTCGTTTTGGCGGCCATTTTGAATTCCGACCATTTTCTCAAAATACTCAAGGACACACTCTCGTTACCCGCCATTCATGTTTTATGGAGGGTCTAAGGACTACAAATCCATTGAGAAAAAAACCTTATCTGTCGGTGCAGGGTTCAGGTAAAAAATCAAGTTTGGCTGCCTGACTACATAAATTCCGCCATCTTGGATACCATCTTGAATTCCAAATTACATAATACATGCTTCTAGCAGGGTTGGGCACGAGTACACATGTACTCGTGTACTCGAGTACATTTTTTCAAGTACTCGCATGTACTCAGTACTCGTGCCAAATCATGAGTACAGTACTCGTACTCGTACTCGAGTACATTGCTAAAGTACTCGTACTCGTAGTGAGTACATCACGAGTACAATTGAAGCTTCAAAAGAGCAAAATTGAACACAAAAGCAAGTGTCTAACAAGACCAAATGGTTTATTTAATACATTTATAGTTCAACTTTCTAAAAACCTTCAAAGATGCTTTTAAAATTATTTCACAGCTAAAGTTATAAATAATATCTCAAATGAATACCAGTAGTTAAAAATATAATAATTACATAGTGAGTAGTCTTTTGTAATTTTGGACCTCTCACACATAACAAGCCAAAATTGTGGAATTGTCTACCACATGTGTTTCATCTATATTACTACAATGTCTATTTTCGTAATTAAGTGTAAAACAATTATTCATTCAGTAAGCAACATTTTTGATCATATTTGAAGAACTTCTACGATACACTATTTTCATTTTCCTTTGAGTATACAAAATGTGACAATAAATAAACAGTTGAATCTTGAACCTTGATTTTGATGTCATGGCCGCCATTTGCTTTTTTCACACCTTTTGGCGCAAATCAAAACATCGTAACTTACAGGCTAATGCTGGCCTTAGAGTTGAAGATACAACATTTTTACTTCCGCCATTGTATTCCGCTTCTTCTAAATGATTTATCTATGTTTTTAAATTATGTTTCTAGCCCTATTTTAACCATTACTAGAGCCGTTTCCCTTTTAACCTTTTTTGGTTAAATTGGCACTTCTACGGAGATAAAAAAATTATATAATCTTTAAATGAATATTTATTGTGAAGGATACCACTGCATAGTCTCTTCTAACATTCTGATTCTACTACATTATGATTTTATCTAACGAAAAATATCCTTAGCTGGACGAAATAACTATTTCTATACTGGCAATAGATTTATATTGTATTAAATTTTTTACTAAACTTGCCATGCAAATCGTTGATATGCCTTTCGAACGAATTCTTGGCACTGAGAAAAGATATTGAAATGAAATAAAAAGTGGCATTTAGCATGGGAATGTGATGTTCTCTGAGATTAAAATAGTTATAATTGCAGAACAAACATAATCAGCTAAAACCAATTTCGACCAATCTCATGGCTATACAGCCAATCACCAGAGACTTACATGTTTCTGTTGAAGCCATGGATGTATGTCACGTGAAGTCTTATATTTCTAAATTATTAAGGTAAATGATTTCCCTGTACTTCTAAATAAATGTCAATATTTGTTATCCTATTTAAAATTTTGTTTTTTTTGTTCACTGTTACATGTAAGAGTGATTGTAAGCACAAAAGGGCTAAGTGATTGTAAGCACAAAAGGGCTAAGGAAGTTGGGTTAAGGCCGGCTAAGCGGAAGCTATGAGGCCATACACTAATAAAAGATTTTCTCTCTCTCTCTCTAAACACTATTTCGTCTAAAATGGGCTTTAACATAATTAGCAGAAAATTTTACTTAATCCTTCATTTCTCCAGTGTAATCACTTAGTTTTTAATTTTGCATTTGAATGCCAATCTGAAGTCTCAATCCACATAGCCTCAAAGGATGGATGGATGATTGGGGCTTAACGTCCTATATTTATACACTTGTTGGGCTAACTAGGACAGGATGAGAACATAGCAATGAGCGAGAGATGATTAAAACAGCCGTCCAACATGGGCCCAGGTGACCCGACAAGAGCTGGATTCGAACCCTGGACCCAGCGATTGGCAGCCAGCAATTAGCTTCAAAGGTCATTTTATATTAACACAGTTCACTTTTGATTAACAAAGGAGCATAGGCCTAAGGAGTAGCCTTCACTATTATTCTTTATTGTTGCTCAATTATTCCATCTTAATAATGCTTTTATTTCTTTAAATATTGCACAAATAAGGTTAGAAATTGCATAAATGTACTCGTACTCGTACTCGAGTACATTTGAAAGTACTCGTACTCGTACTCGAGTACATTCAGAAAAAGCTGTACTCGTACTCGTACTCGTACTCGTAGATGTGGCAAGTACTCGTACTCGTACTCGAGTACATTTGCATGTACTCGTGCCCAACCCTGGCTTCTAGTCAATTCTCTAGCTTTGAATATTAATTTCCAACACTTTTATAAAATTTGTAACATATTTTGAGCCAAAGAAGCAACAACAACGCTCAAGTCAGCCATCTTGGACGCCATCTTGAATTCCCAAGGTGCCAATATGAGGATATTCAAGGACTTTTAGTATGTTATTCTAGACAATTTTATGAACGTTTCCTGAAAATTTCAGCTTGTTACTAATTTGTTCCGGGTTAAATCTAATGCTCCTGGACTATTTGGTTTTATAACCCAAACCCTATATTGTATGTTGACCCCTTCTTAAATTGGTCTGCCTCCCAGCACAAGTTTTCCAGAGCTCACAAGTCTGCATGTGAAGAATGATCGGCCCCAGACCAAGCACCTGCACTCTTAACCATACATAACTGAGGCAGCTCCAGCAATACAATAGGATTTGATGGCCCCATGTCTGACGATCTTCTTGGAGTCCCAACATCCTAAGAAAGTGGAACACCAACTTTGCATATTTTACCATTGTTGTGAAGACAGAACATAGGTCCTCCATTCCTGTTTGTGATCAGTGGCGTAGCTACAGGGGGGGCAGGGGGGGTGGTCGCCCCCCTGGCTCCATCCTGACCAGGAAAGAAATGATTACATTGTCATCAAACGTTACATTTTGCCGATGGCGCGTCTCTGCCGCGACAGCGATAATAGCTCTCCCGACAAAAATGTTCCATTTCCATCGCTGACTTGAATATTTTGCCCCCCTGGAAAATTTCCTAGCTACGCCACTGTTTGTGATGGTGTTCCATTCATCAGCCCCTTTTCCTTCTGTGCCTTGATTGCCAGTGATTAGCTAGGAGTAATATGGACTGGGATGTAACTCACACAAAAACAAATTCAGCAAAAATGTTTTGACAATTTGAGGCTTGCAAAAGATACCATTATACACTGTCAAGCTAGTTTGAATTCATATCATATCCGGGAGTATTATTTTCAAGATTTAATTTTGTTCATGCTGTCAGTTGTCAAGCGATTGAAAAACATTAATATTGCAGGTAGAAGACAAATACTATCGATTTGCAATTATTGTGAAATTGTGTGAATATATAAGAGTGACATTTTGTCATAGATGTTTACACACTGCATTTCAGAGCAATAGAAATATGGACATATACAAGGATATTGCTTGAATAATTAAAAGAACTCATAAAATATTGCAACTTGTAGCTTTGAACAGGCTAAAAATCATCTTCTGGCGACATTTCAGCCTCTTTCGAAATTAACCTGAGGCAACTTAGAGGTCAGAAGGTGAACTACCTGTTTTCATGGTTTTGGTATCACACCATAAGCAAAGTGAGATGTCAATGTCATAACTGTACAGCCTCACAATAATCATTCAATCTTCGTCTTATATTGATTTTATCACTTAAAGGTCATAAACAAGCAAATAATTGTGAACATTTTGGGTCATACTTGAACAAATAAATTTGGTATCCTAAAATTACAATCAGGACTTTGGAGATGCATGGTAGCAGGTGCCTGACTTTAAATCGGTTGTTGAAGTTATTAGTCCTAATTCAAGGCATCCCTGTGATAGATGGACTGCTTCTGCCTGATGTCACTTTAATGAAGCCAATTGCAATAATCCAAGTTCTTGATGAAAATCTTTCAAAAGTTTGATCTGTCAAAATATTTAAGAGATAGACTTATTAACAAGACAGACAAGAAGACAAATAAAAAAAGAAATAAGAATTATGGCACTGTATTTAGTGGAGTTTGGCTATACTTGAGTCATCAGACATGGAGAATGCAAAGTTGCAAAGTGATAGGCCTGGCAGCTGATCGCTTCATCTATTTTGCATGGTGTCCACTGTCCAGGTGACCCATTTCCTTCAGTAGACAGCTCGCCATCTCTTTCTGACATCTAAATAGCTTCAAATCTACACTTACTGCCATTTCATTAAAACTGCACAAGACTCAGTATCTTAATGGAAAGGTTACTCTACCTGCTCTACCTTTTGATGTACCAGAAAACATCTCACGCCTTCAATAATGTACATGTGGATGGATTATTCTGATATAAAGCCATATAATAAAATTTAAAAAAATACGATGTCGTACTCAGCTAAGATGTCACACAACCATAAAAGTCATACTCTGTTAATTTTTTTTAATACAAAGTAACTTTTGTGATTGCTTGAAGCTTGCATTACATACCAACTGACACCAAGGCAATTGATAATAAATGCATTTAAGTCTTGAAATAGCAAAAAAGCCTGAGTTGTAAAGTTATTGAAATACTTCTATAGCATGTGAAAAAAGACGACATGAAATGCTCTGATTTGCATTGTGACATCAACATTCGACATCATTCCCATTGGCATCTATCTGTCAAGTGGTTCAGTATTACTTAGTAATTGTAAATATCAGTGACATTTGACAATTGTGTTCAGCTAGAGTTGAGGAAATATGGACATATTCAAGGATATGATGCTGAAATAATTTACAGTATTATGAATAAATATGTTTGTCTGTCTGTCTGTCTGTAAAGTACTCCATAAATATTGACAATCTGGAAGATTGCAGAAGCAAAGTGACTAAAATAATCTCCAGATGACATTTGTTCCTCTCTTTCAAAATTCACCTGGGGGCAACATAAAGGGACACGAGGTTTCACTATCTGTCACCATTGTCTTAAGATAAAGCCATAATTCTAGATCATTTGTCAATGCCAATGGCTAGTGCTGGGAAGCTTCAGCACCGTAAATTCTGAAATTTTGAGTTAGCTCAAATGATTGAGTGAGATGGTTGCACAATTGTTTGAGCCATGATAGCTTGCTGTTTTGAGTTATGATAATCTTTATGTTGTTATAACTTGCAAACAACAAGCTATCTTGGCTCAAAGGAATTGTGCAACTATCTCACTCAATCAATTAAGCTAACTCAAAATTCAAAATTTACAGTGAGTGAATCACTTTCACAGAACACAAATCACAACAGAACAGGGAATAGTCTTGTCAATATTGCAGTGCAACTTTTCAGTATTGTGTTCCAATATCTCTCCTTATTTCATGCACTTAATAAATTGGTGAAATCTTGGGGTGTGTTTTTTTTACTTGTGCGCTAGTCTAACGAATGCGCTTAGAAATGTCTGAGTACATCTTGCTTCACGGGTATCACATCTACAAGTGTAGGTACAGCATGACATACTCAATTACTTGTGAATCTATGCTATTTAATTTTGTTTAATAATTATAAGATAATGTAGTGATGTCTAAGCTCTTTGTTCATCGAAGTACAGCACAACTATCATAAAATGGCTTGTCAGTTTGGATCGACACTTATCTATCGATCTGTAGTGATCCATGGTGATGTTCTGTGACCTCCCATTTTTTTCTTTTGGCATTTCAACAATTTTCATTAAACTGGTTAAATGCCGGTAAAGACAACTTCTAGACCACATAATATTTTTGGAACTGAGGGCAGTTCGTCACAAAAGAGGAGGTGGTACTGTGCATGGTCCAAAGCAGTCTGATCCTCAAAACTACACACCAGGAGATTTTGAGTATCCATAGAAACTAATGTTAAAATTGCTGTAAATTTGACTAAATAATCCTACAGTTAAAATCACCCTCATAGACAATTTGAAGAAGTGTCGTAAGAAAAGGACTTTCATATATATATCAACATATATATAAACTGCTGGGGTTTTCACAATATCATGACTTCCATTGTGAAAACATAAAACGGACAATACAATTCCTAATTTATGATGAAGTAGTAAAAGTACGTTCAGCTAAAGTAAGACAAAACAAATTCTCTACAGTCTCTCTCTACAGATGCAATGTGGTACATGCACTGTAAATTTTGAATTTTGAGTTAGCTTAATTGTTTGAGTGAGATGGTTGCACAATTCCTTTGAGCCAAGATAGCTTGTTGTTTGCAAGTTATAACAACATAAAGATTATCATAACTCAAAACAGCAAGCTATCATGGCTCAAACAAATTGTGCAACCATCTCACTCAATCATTTGAGCTAACTCAAAATTTCAGAATTTACAGTGTGCCATGAACATTTGTAACAAAAAACTATCAATGGTACGACACTGTCTACAAGTTGACCGCTATTTACTGCCACCTAGGGTGCAAAATTCGCGAGCTCCTGTGAGCGGTCAACAGAATTTGGATCCCTGGAAGAAACCAGGACAGTGTGGAAGAAACCAGGACAGTTTCATCATTTAGTGATGGTCTAGTTTATTTCCAAAAACTCTGCAAGTGTCTAATCTGACTTTGGTTGGCTTCAATTTTAAGCAGACAGCTTGTAAATACCAAAATAAGTTGGAACTATTTTTATCATGGAGGATGTATATATTGTAGCTCACATATATTGCCAGTATAGAGGGGGCCACTTGTGGCATGGACAAGACATTTTGCTGAGTGTAACGCAGCTTTTATGAAATTGTAAGTTGTACTATTGTCCTAGTTAATAAATCTCCATAAAGTAACAGAATAAATACAATTGAGCATTTTTGATATCACAAAGCAAAAAAATTGGCTTTGTATGGACACATGAATAAGTGAGAATGCATTCTTTTTGGACCCTTTTCTTACCACAATTTAACATGCACTAAATGGCATAAGTAGATTGAATACCACCAAACTTCTGATGAGTAAAATCATCAATTTCACAGGCAAAGTTTATGTTAAAGTTTCAAAACTTTCCTTTTGTCTCATGATTTCCGAACATTTTCATTTCATTCAAAGCAGTGGACTGGATATTTGTCAGCAACCATGCTTTGTGAAAGTAGTTTGGCGTAGTAATATGGACAGCTGTTGTGCGACCTGATGTGGTGATCTGTCCAAAACAGATCAAATTATTGTTGACCCAATTCGATTTTCCAGGGACTGTCAGCATTCTGCTGCCACTTCACAGTCCCGAACAGAGACAGGGTACGACAGTGACGTATGGGCTTAAGAAACAATTTTTGCTATCAAGAGCCATACAAATTAATTTGACAATAAATCAGTCGCTAAGAAGGTAAGGACAAATCAGCGGATATAGCCTTGCAATTTCTCCAATAAAAGATTGAATCCAGGGAAATGGTTATTAAAGACTCACTTATTGATGAAACAACAACTGTGGCTTATAGTGGCTTAATGTGCTAATCAAATATATCCTTTAAGCCAGATCAAGATTTTTCAAAGAGATTAAGTTAGGAACAGTGATTTGACTTCACTCAAAAGGATATATAATTTATATTTAGGGTTGACGGAAATACGCTCGGAGTTTTAAGCTACATCATTAAAATCAATGGTTGAGCAGAACAAAAGGCCTCTCTAAATGGGTCACCTTGGTATCATGCAAAATGGATGAAGAGATCAGGCATATTACACTGCATCTCTCCTTTCTCTCAAATGTCTAATGACTTTTGATGCTCTTTTGAGAGTTAAATGCCCACAATCAACAACCACAACAACTGTATTTTTCATCACGAGTGTAGTCTTGCATGTTTACAAAGTATCACATGATTTTCTTCTTTCTTTGTCTATATATTCTCAGAATATACATGTGTAGTTCAATTTCCTGTCTGATTCCGGTGTACTTAATCTTGAATTGCATTTGTTATTCTAATACAGATTTTTAGTCTTTTAATGACATTATACTTTTAGAACATAACCAATAACTTTGGAACAATAATATTGGGACTGATTTGCAATGCACATGTAAAGAAGGAAACCTTGACAGTAGGCAAGTGAAGGGAGAAAAAGCCAATGAACACAACTGACAAGAACTCAGGAAAATAGACTCAGGCAGAAATCTAAAGAATATTTTTTTTTATTATTGTCATAATCCATGGGAAAATTTGAAATCAACAAATTTTTGATTCTATTGCCTTTGATCAGTCAAATTTTTAAACATTCTAAGAGGAAGAGTTATTCTGGAATAAAAGGTCACATTGGCTAATGTGGAACAATTTGGCCCAGGTTGCTCCCTAGGGACCTGGAAGATCAAGGAACATCGACAATTGCCACTCTCGAGCAGCAAGGTGCAAGGATTGCAAATGAGACTTCTTAGGTGGCACCACCTGTTGTCTTTCTATTTAACAACACCTCATGTCCCCGATTCCTTAAAATGGTTGCCTTCCTACACTGAAAGATGAGTTTGCAAGAGCTCTCCACTCAACAGGCTAAGAATGATGAGCCCCAGACCAGGCATGTGCAACCCTGGTCAAAACATAACTAAGGTAGCTCCAGCAATACAGTGGAATGGATCACCCTATGTCTGACCCTTGGTCTTGTTGTCCCAACTTCTGAAGAAAATGGAATGTCACCTTTACATATCTGCCATTCCTACGACAACAGACAAGGTCCTTTAGCTCTTTATGGGAACAACTGTTGATCAGACAAAGCAACCTTCTTCACCTTGATTGGCCTTGTAATCATCTCTAGTTTATCCTATACAATATGCAGCACCCCATGTGCTTACCTTAATTTTGTCTGCAGTCAAAGTGTATTGCATTAATAGACTTAGATTAATGGTACTATTCAAAACAAAATTAAACGGGAAAAATTTCATTGACGGTTGCATGCACTCATTTTAGAATTTGCTCATTTTGAGGTTCTTGACAATAATCATACGCAATTTATCTATTTTGGATAAACCATAGATTAAGCAGAAATAAACTGTGTTTACACAACATACAACTGTAAAAGGGCTAAAGGCAAGTCATAAGATTTGGGGGATGTCCATTAGATTTTTTACGGGGGCTTTGATTTTTTCTTGAGGGGAATTTATCTGTTTTACTGTAATGATGACAGTTATTAATTTTTTTTAGCAGGGGAAGTCCCCAAATATTGCCCAACAGTCTGCAGGTATAACCTTAGATAGAAGTATCCGAAGTATAGTTTCTTGATGGCCTCAGCTAGCATCCCCCCCCCAAAAAAAATGCAATAATGGGCACCAGAGGTCAAGGGACATCATCAATCGCCAGTGCTTGGCAGCAAGGTGCAGGGATGGCAAATGAGGCTTCTTAGGTAGCGCCATCTATTGTCTATCTTTTATGACCTCCATCTCATGCTGCTTCCCCTTAAAATGGTCCCCTTCCAAGCATGAGTTTGCAAGAGCTCTCAAGTTCAGAAGCTAAGAATGATGAGCCCCGGACCAGGCACGTGCAACCCTGGCCCATACATAACTGAGGCAGCTCCAGCAATACAATAGAATGGATCACCCTATGTCTGACCCTTGTTCTTCTTTTCCAAACTTCTTAAGATTGGAATGTCAACTTTGCATATCTTGCCATTCCTATGACAACAGACCAGGTCCTCTATTCTTGTTAACTGGGGGTTCGCTGTTGATAACATAAAACCATCTCTCTTACCTTGATTGACCTTGTAATACTTCAAGTTTATACGATAGTAAAAGGGTAACTTTTTTTTTCAGTTTTATTCGAAACACACTACAGGTATTTAGGGCCTAATGTTTCGCCAGGGGATGTTGAGGAAAAACCACTCAGCACTTTCTAATGAATCTCTGCAGTATCCCCCTATCATTTTGGGTGGTGGACCTGTGCACTCTACAGAATTCTACCATCTTGTTTGCGTATGAAATGCTTAATGGAGAAAAGTTCCGAAATTAAAATTTTTGTTAGTCGCGCAAGATTCAAGTGATTTGTAGATTTTATAGACATGTGAAAAGTGACTTTTGCTCTGCCTGCCATGGCAGCTTTGTGACGACATATAAGGACCTTCATCTGGACAACTTAATGAGCCAAAAGTCCCAAGTTTGTCTCTGTGGATAATTCATCATTGTTTGAACAACAATTTTGTATTAGTGCCTCAAGAAAAGTATCCATTAATGTCCACTCTTTGCTGGGATTATTGGGAAACCTGCAAAAGGATAGAGTGCAAAACGATATATCCAATTTATGATAAGGCCTTTGTACTACTGGGCAGGCAAAAATATACTTACATAAATTTCTGTGTGATTAATTATTTTACAATAACAATTGTGTCTCTTGCTCAAATATATGAGTTGCATTTTGACTGCGAAGTTCATATGAAATATGGACAAGGACATCACTGAATTAATCTACGGCAATCATAAATAGTGTGGGATCAAGAAGCTTGAGGCTGTGAAAATGACTAAAATAGTCTCCTAGTGACATTTGCTTCTCTCTTTCAAAATTCTCCTGAGGGCAACTCTGATGCAACAAGTGCAATATCTGTCATGATATAGGGTCGAGGGCATTAGATATCAGATCTGGCCATGGATTTTATAGTTTTGCCATGGGTTATCAATCAAACATTTCTCTGTTTCCGAAAGAAGAAAAATAATCCAAGGTCTTCTTTTGCCTGCTGTGCTCTGTCTTCAATTTTGACAGTAAAATCAGTCAATAGTACAATTTAGTTATTTTAAAATTCATGAAATGTCATATATGAATGTATTATCTTGAATAAGAACCAAATTGTGACTTTTGCTGAAAAGTGGGATATTGTATCTGGCTGTGGTTCACTAAATTCACTTACAATTGCAGTTTGAGCAGAAAAATCTAGGCCTCTCTAAATGGCAGAAAGAGAGGACTGTCTGCTGAAGGAAGTGGGTCACCTGGACAATGTGCAAAATAGATGAAGCAATCAGCTGCCAGGCCTATCACATTGCATCTCTGCATTCTCTAATGTCTAATAGCTTCTCTGCTCTTTTGAAAGTCATGAATCCACAATCGACAACCACATGCCATTATATTTTTATGACATGTGCAGTGTGCAATTTTGTCTGCCTTCAAAATAATCAGATCGTCTATAGGCCTATCTTTTTTGTGTCTATCTTTAAACCTTACAATGTCAAGTAATATGATTTCTGCCTCATAATGAAAGGCAGGTAACTGGTCTAGATCATTGAAAACCATCTGAATGAGGAAAATATTCATCATAATGTTAAGGCATTCATTAAAAATAACATAATCTTTTTCTCCATTCTTTTTTCTCTCGATATCAATTGGGCACTATTTTTCTCAAATTTTTCAGTTTTTATCTTTGTATTTAGCTGAGAATGATTGATCTTTTCAACCTATGATCTTCAAGCACAACAAAGTTATTCTGCCCATGATAATCATTTTCAAAATTGCTCTGAACTCTGAAACTTTTTCAATTGTGTCAAATATCCTCTCATTAAAAAAATATCAAAGCATATAATTGTGAGATTATACTTTAAAACTCACCCACTGGCAATGGGTCATTGCTTCACTTTAATTATTAAAAATAATTGTCTGGTCAATGTCATGACATTGGCTTTCTTCTATCTTTGTGCAAATGAAATTATTTCTGGAAAAGCAAAGTTGTATTCATAATATGAATGATTTTGCACACATAATTTTGTTATGAATAATACTTTACACGTATAAACCTAAGCCTATTATCATTATGTTAGTACTGGTGGAATTAAGGTGGCTCGATACTCGTGAACTTTCTAAGATAGGATTTCTTTAAAATAGTTTAAAATGATCCAAAATATAGTTTATAGCAAGGATATACAAACAAAAGTGGTCGCTACCAGCCTTTCTTTCAAAATATTTGAGGTAATGTGAAAGAAAATCAATCCATGCAAACCTGAAAAACTCAATTTTTTTCTTAATTTTTTTTACTGTGAAGTTGTCCATGCCATTCAGTGGCCATTCATCATATGTTATTAAATGAAGCACGGAATTAAAGAGGAAAGGTTGATGGAAAGGCTGACTAAAATTCCAGAGAAATATATTTAATTTAAAGAACTTTTCTAGGGGTTCGGAAAAAAAGTTTCAATTTTGAAAATTATATATTTTTTATGAACCATAGCGCCAAAAAAAAAGAACGAGATAGAATTCTTTATTTCTTTGTCATTTGCTTCCAAATAAAGTGAGGAACAATATAATGATACAGACATATGGCCCAACGGGCCTAGATATTGATACAAAAATTTATTTGTGTCACAAAGTCATGTTTGAGAAATTAGACATGCTTGCCGAAAATCACCTGCAGAAATTTTCTACTAAGAGTAGAGAACTGAAAGTCCGTCAGATTATAGTATTCGTCATAGCGCATCTAATGCTCCAAACGAAAAGTCTCTAACCCCAATAGAAGTGGCGCAAATTGCAAACGAAGCGGCCGAGGTATGAAATTCTCAAAATTAAAAAAAGACCTTGAAGCAGTGTCAGCACAGTGGTGACGTTACGATAGATAGGGCCTGCCTGGCTGCGCGTGAATGTGCGCTAACTACCACTTCGCATGAGTAGCGAGCCACCTTAAGGTCAGCAATGAAGTGTTAGGGATTAAGCTGTGAGGATTACAAGGCCAATCAAGTTAGGGAAGGTTGCTTTATCTGATCAACAGTTGTTCCCATAAACAGAGCGAAAGGACCTTGTCTGTTGTCATAGGAATGGCAATATATGCTGAGGTGACATTCCATTTTCTTAAGAAGTTGGGACAACAAGACCAAGGGTCAGACATAGGGTGATCCATTCTATTGTATTGGTGGAGCTGCCCCAGTTATGTATGGGCCAGGGTTGCACGTGCCTGGTCCGGGGCTCATCATTCTTAGCTTCTGAACTTGAGAGCTCTTGCAAACTCATTGCTGGGGAGGAGAAAGGCAATAATAGATGGTGCCACCCAAGACGCCTCACTTGCCATCCCTAATATTATATTTGAAAATAATTGTTAAGTCAGTGTCATGACATTGGCTTTCTGCTATCAAGGTTCCAATTAAATTATTTCTGGAGAGGCAAAATTGTGCATGTATAATATGAATGGTTTTTGCACACTCATAATTTTGTCATGGATATTATAGTGTATAGGCCCAAGCCTATTATCATTATGTTAGTTTTGAGTACTGCTAGACTTAAGGTCAGCAAATGAAGTGTTAGGGATTAACCTGAGAGGATAAGAAGACCAATCAAGGTAGGGAAGTTTGCTTTGTCTGATCAACAGTTGGTACCCATAAACAGAGCTGAAGGACCTAGTCTGTTGTCATAGGAATGGCAAGATATGCTAAGGTGACATTCCATTTTCTTAAGAAGTTGGGACAACAAGACCAAGGGTCAGACATAGGGTGATCCATTCTATTGTATAGCTGGAGCTGCCTCAGTTATGTATGGGCCAGGGTTGCACGTGCCTGATCCCGGGCTCATCATTCTTAGCTTCTGGACTTGAGATCTCTGGCTAACTCATCCCTAGGAAGGGGACCATTTTTGACAATAGATGGCGCCACCTAAGAAGCCTCATTTGCCATCCCTGCACCTTTCTGCCAAGCACCGGTAATTGATGATGCCCCTTGACCTCTGGTGCCCATTATTGTATAGGGTAGCTTGATGGGGCCACTAAGGAACTACTTGGGATGCTTCAAAGGTTATTCCTACAGACTGTTGACCATTTCTGGTAACTGGTTACCGCCTTGCCATTGTGTGGTTACATTGCTTGGCAGCGTCATGTTCATCCTCCTATTGCAACAAGCACTATTAAATGACGGAGTTTTATGAATTTGCTAATCTTTTTACAGCATTTTTCCAGCGTTTAAAATCTGTGATTCAAATAATTGTTAGTGGTTTTCCACAAAGAAAAACACTTAAAAAAAAGAACAGGACAACAGCGACAACATTCAAACATTCATTCAGTTGTTTTTAACAACGTCAAACTGTGAATTATATCACACCAGAGACTTGTTAATCAAACATGGTGCATGTGGTCAGGGTAGGTTAACCAGCCCTACACCGAGAGGTGAGGATGATCATGTTGGTTATGCCAACAAGTCCATCCACCTGGATCAAACTTTTGCAAAGCTACCTGATGCTGCGTCTCTGTGGACTGCCATTGATCCTGTCAGCTTACCACATAAACCTTTTCGGTCTATAGCCAAGGTCATCCTCCTCACTCATCACTTTGTCTTGTTCTCTCTGCAAAGTTCTTCCAACCAGGTGCCCATGGACGGCTGTTTAAGTAGAAAAATTATGGTAGGATGCATATCTGAGGTTGGATGTTTGGGGCTTTGTCCTTATGTCCTGTATTTATGCACTTGGTAGGATATTAGGACAGGAGAGGACACGGCAATGAGGCGAAGGTTGATTGACTGTCCAACATAGGCCCAGGTGGCCTATCGACTGGCAGTCCAGCACGCTACCACTACAGCAACCCTCCCCCCTTTACATATTTGACGTGAATTTACATTAATAAAAATTACTAATCAGTTATAAAAAATACATTCCTGGCTACATATCAATCGTGTAATAATGATTATAGCAGTTACCCGTGATATAAATAATTGTAAAAAATTGCACGAATAGGAGGGATAGAGCATTATTGTTTTTTGACTGGGAGACCAAAAGAGTAAAAGTATTCCGAAGCATTTATTCATTACGGAATAATGTACGACATCTATAGATCAGCTGAAGAGCCACCCCTTGTGGACAATTTCCTTTGAGGAACGTTGGTCTAAGGAAGCATTAAACCTCCCATTCACATCGGACCCAACATTGTAAAACTACGTATTTTGTCGACAAATGGTTACGAGATTATTACGTACGTATATATCGTAAATATTGCGTATTTCTCCAACTTCTGATATTAACGTACCCCCCACGTTGGAGGAATGGTCGTTATATGCCTCTGGGGCGTCCGGCGTAGCAGGCCAGCCCAGCGCCCTGTGTCTAGCGCATGCGCAGAAATCGGAGGAGGCGGCCATGGCTGGCAAGACGCTCATTTGGATTAGCTTTAAATCGGTCTAGAACACCGTTTATAGCACCGTAACAAGTTATTTAACCATGGCCGATTGATCCTAGGATGTATATCAGTTAAATGACCCATTCGGGTGGACTCTAACTGCTGTGTATGCTTCAGAAGCACCCCGTCAAGTCGGCGATGTGAAACATGTGGATTCAATGCGAGCGGAGGCGCCGGCCAGGGGCGGAGCGCTCGGTAGGCCCGGGGGGCTGCCGCATTGCTTCAGGCGGACCCAGCCGCCCGTCCTGCCCTGCCCCCTTAGAAAAAAAATTAAATTAAATAAAGCCCTTGAATATTGGCCCTCGTTCTGGTTGAATAAAGAATGCTCTCACATGATTTTACTGCAGGAATTTTTTTAGGAGGGGGGGGGAGATTTCAAGGGTTTCAAGATTTTTTTTTTTTTAGGGCTTGAGGGGATGGTTGGTTGGTCAATTGATTGTTGAGATCTGAAAAGAGAAAACATAAATTAAACAGTGAAGAAGTGAAGAGAAGAGAAAAATAGAGAGAGATAGAGAGAGCAGAGCCAAGCAGCAAGCACTGAAGGTGGCTCCAAAATTAGCAGACTTTTCTTCCTTGTTTTACCAAGCAGTCTGCAGTCCATTTAAGGACTAAGAAAAATAAGGATATTCACTTGCCTTGTAAGGGATTAATGCTGCAACTCTGAAGAGTTGGAAAAATCCCAATCCAAGTGGCATTCAGTTGCAAGTAGGCTCAGTTCAACTCTGGTCTTAACTGATTCTCTCTTGCTCGTTTGTGGTTGAGCAGTACTTCAGAATTTTTTTTTGGCCAATCTCATCTTGCGCATGTTAAGAGTATATATTTTGAAATTTTTGTGACTGGTTTATCTACTATCTTTCCATGGCTTCATTCAATCATCACCAGCAAGCATCCTGTTGGAGTATTTATAAACTCTAAGTTACAAGATAGATTGGAATAGGTATCGAATAGATGGCGCTACAAGGCCCTCTGAGAATCAGGATCCTAGGGTCTGCAACTTTGTGCAAACCTTCAACAAACCTTTGGCAGATACGTATGATCAGACGTTTGCCCTGAACATTACTTTCAAACGTTGTCTACACATATCAAAAACATGTTGGAGAAACCTTGGAACTTACGTATTGCCGAATGTTCGACCATGCCTTTGATAAACCTATGAATCAAAGGTATGGTCATACGTAGTAGTCTAAGGTTGTAAAAACCTCTCAAATGAATGTTCGACAAACCTATGAATCAAAGGTACGGTCATACGTAATAGTCAAACGTGCTTCAAACCTCTCAACCAAAGGTATGACTTACGTAATAGTCTAAGGTTTTAAAAACCTCTCAAATGAATGTTCGACAAACCTATGAATCAAAGGTATGGTCATACGTAATAGTAAAGCGTTCTTCAAACCTCTCAACCAAAGGTATGACTTACGTATGACTGACACGTTTAGCCAAACGTTACAACCAAACTGTCTTCCAACCTCTCAACCAAAGGTATGACTTACGTGGGACTCAAACGTTAGGCCAAACTATAAAACAAACTATCTGCCAACCTCTTACTAAGGTTGCGGCCTACGTTTGGTTTTCCATCTGAGTGCAACGTTTGGAAATTACCTTTGCCCTACCTTTTTCATAGGTTGTTTGGCCCAACGTTTGATTCTAACCAAAATAATTACGTAGGGAAAGGTTTGATTTACGTAGCTGCTCGGGAGGGACAAGATATTTATGAGTATAGCTGGTGATATCCATGGAAAATGGAGGTTTTATAGTTGAGGTGATTGGTAATTGAGGAAATGGATGATTTGCAGCTGAAGGAGTTGCAAAAATATTTGTGAAAATGAGACAGGCATGAATAAATTGTAAAGAGCATGAACATTTGTAATATTGGAAAATGCTACAAAGAACATTATTAGGACTTGCAAGTATACAATTAGAGTATCTGGAAACAGTTGGTTTTGCAGTGCCCTAATTTAGCAAGAACTTATAGTGGAAGGGAGTTGTTGAAGTGAAAGGCACCTGTTGAGAAAATGATAATTGTTGAAGTGAAAGGCACCTAATGGAAAATGAGAAATGTTGAAGTGACGGCCACCAAAGGGATCAGAGGGTGATTCAGACTGATTGTAATTAATGGAACTAATGAGAATTGAGTTTGGGAGATGATAACTACTCAAATGGGAAGTAAAATGGGGGGTTTTGGGGCTGCTTTTAATAGTATACATGTAGGTGTAAAAATGAGAAAGCCTTATTGGTGAGTGTGAAATGAGGACTACAAAATGGCCACCGAGAATACTATTATAGGATAATATCAATGTTGATAAAATGGATTTATATAGTCCTAATTTCAGCAAACTTTTTCATCTTTTCAAATCAATTGTACATTGAAAATTATATTAGCAATGTGTCAAGGCACTTATCAAACAATAAAAAATATAATATGGCTGATGTTATCAAACTTGATTCATCACTGTGGAGTGGAATGTTTTACACCTGAATGAAAGTAATGATATTCAAAAATCTGTCTGGAATGCATTTTATTAAAAGAATGTATAGGCTAATGACAGAGTTGGAAGAACAGTGATTGAATACTGTGAATTGGGAGTACAAGAAACAACTAAACATTGACCAAACCTTTTATGTCCGTCTGACATCAGATGAGATCAGATGCCAACGGGGAGGCTTTCATTCAATTTAGGAAATTGTGTTAAGCAGGTACTAAGTGATACACTCCTAAGAGAAAAGGTTCCTTTTGGTATATATAAAGAACCCACTGCTGAAAAAAAAATTCTAATTTTTTGTTAGGTTTCAATTGAATTGAAAAGGTTCAATGCTTGGTGGGAAGGCCCTATGATAGGACCCTGTGCTCCCAATGCTCCCAACTTGAGAGAAAGGGGCTCCATTGTGGGAGTTTAGTGCATTTGCTGTTGGAACCTTTTTAAAGTTGAATAATGAACCTTTTAAGGTTCCTTTCTATACCAGCCTATAGAGCCTTTAAAGGTTCCATGTAAAACCTTTTCGTACAGAGTGTACAATTTTCACTCAATTATAAACAGCAAGCATTGGAATAGAGAGTGGGGTGTAAAGAAAATTGTTGTAATGTGTCATTTTTCTTCTTCATATTTTATCATCTTTATAATTATTTGGTTACTTAAATGGCTTTTTTTAGCATATTTGTATTCAAGTTCACCAACCATAGCTCTATCTTGTATTTAACAAACATGGAGTCATTTCCCTTTTGTGTGGCAGTACTGTTTTGGTCATTCACTGTTTAGCACATTTTCAGTCAATATGTTATTGCGCTGCCCTGGGGGTGCCCCCCCCCCTTGGGCAAGTCCTTGGTTTCGTAAGCAAGCTTTTTTGCACACACTGAAATGTTAACATTCTTGCCCCAATTTTCTGTAAAAGCTACTGGGCACCTGCCACTACTTTCAGAGCCCTTCTTCACTGTAAACTCAGCAACATTAAAAACGCACACTTTTAAAAAGGCTAAAAAATAGTACTTGTTCTATAGATATTAAGATGAAAATTTTCCCACATCTAGAAGTTGCCATCAGGTATATTCACCAAAAATTTCAAATCTCTAAGTGCAGTACTTTTGTGTCAAATTAAGTTGTCGTGGTCACTGTCGAAAAATGGAAGTCACAAACTGCACTTTAACACAAAACGCACAATTGGAAATATTGGTTTTGTGGCATACTGGATGGGATTAATCTTATGAAATTTTCACATAACAGGCACAAGACTTCCAAAAGAGGTCCCACAGAAGTTTTTGAAAAAAAGTCAATGATAAAGCAGATTTTGAATTAAAAACTCAAAATTTACGAGTTCACATCTTGAAATGAAGCATGTGAACCAGAACTATTAAATGATGGGGGTTTTATGCATGCCCAGGGTAGAAACACACACATAGACAATCATTCCATATCAATTGCCTCAAAAATCTGAATAAAACATCATTTTTTAAGGTTTTGACAAAAGGCTCCAGTAGGGGGCGTGTCAGCATTGACACTTAATTTTTATTAAATTCATCCTCTTTAATTGTGGTTGGGTCAGATATCCCTTTTCGCTAACTCATCAAGGAAGGAAAATTATAAACTTTCCTGGCTTATCAAAAAAGTTTGTAGAAAGAACAGCTAAGTTGTTGAAATTAATGATCAGAGGAAATTGAAGTTTTGTGACTTCCATTTTCGACAGTGACCACGACAATTTAATTTGACAAAAAAGTACTGCACTTAGAGATTTGAAATTTTTCGTGGATATACCTGATGGCAACTTCTAGAAGTGGGCAAATTTTCATCTTGATATCTTAAGAGGAAGTACTATTTTTAGCCTTTTTAAAAGTGTGCGTTTTTAATGTTGCTGAGTTTATGTTACGTTACTGTCATAAAGTTTGTCCCCGAATCTTTAAACTAACATTTAGTGCCTTTATTGTGACATTTTGAAAGTATTTCTTGCCCAGTTCTACACACACACTCCCCAGTGTGGCTATGGCTGCATTAGCCTGGTCTCCTGGCCTGTATGCATTCACATAGCAGGGCACAGGACTATGGCTGCATCACAGTCATCATTGAGGGGGGGGGCACTCGCTTTCAATTCAGTGAGATTTGTTTTACAGCTTTTTGGGTTCCTATGACATAGTGGGGCTCTACTGGACTAATAAAATGAATTGAACTCACTTAATTCTGACAAACATGCAATTGTGTTGATTGGTATTGTTTCATATCACCCCAATGTTGTGAATTTACCAGTTTGTGTTATTTTAATGCAAGTTGAATTCTATGTAGAATTGGCAGATCTAATCTTTAATTTCAAATATAAGTACAATGATTTTTTTTTAACTTGATTTGTGCAGTTGGTCTATGTCAGTGCTTGCTTGTACTCAATTAATCTCAACAGGAAGTTTATTGAAAGTGGTGCAATCATATTACAAATCTAATGGAAAATATTTCATCTGACATGTTATTTACTATTAGCTGACAATGATAAGAAAGCCTAAAGAAAAACATACCTTAATTCCTGTTCACATATCAAGTATTCCCTTAGAAGTGAAAAAAGCAGGTCAGCATAAACTTTATACTTCAAGAATGTCCATTTATCACATGGAACTAGGTGTGAGAAACATGAAACACCTTGTAGCAGTCCTGTTTGATGTTAACTGTAAAAGTTAGCTGTTATCAACAACTTGTTTATGCTAAATTTGTCCTAAAAGCATCCTAGTGCCAGCTAGATCCTGTGTTTACAAATTCAGTAGAAAGAATGCAGGAAGGAAGGAAGAAAAGAAGGAATGAAGGAAGGAATGAACAAAGGAATGAAAAAAGGCATGAAGGGAGGAATGTAGGGCATAATCACGAAATAAACCCCGCACCTCTGACGGAATGAGTGGCAGCCTATGCTTTTCAATGGTCTCGCTCATTCCGTTATCGGAGGGCGGGGGCTATTTTGTGATTATGCCGAATGTAGTGGGGGAAGGAAGGGAAGGCCTCGAGATAGATAGACAGATAGACAGACAGCTAAACATATAGATAGATAGATAGATAGATAGATAGATAGATAGATAGATAGATAGATAGATAGATAGATAGATGCAAGAGCAGTGTTGCCAATCGTAAATAAGAGAGCAATAACAAGCTGGTAAATTACTGCTGCATGGGCAGAAAGACAGGAGAGTAAAATCAAAGACAGGTGGATAGTTTGGGTCAGTGGGATGGCCAGGAAATGTGTATTTAGCCAAGACAGCAGTGATCCTGTGAGCCAAGATTTGACTGAAATATTACACAGAGGGATATACACTAACTACGGATACATGTGTGATTCACCCTTAGGACTCAGTCCGGGCAGCGCATCAATCACCGGTTTCCGGTTATGACATTTCTAGTTAAAGAAGTTGTTTATCAAGGTTGTCACAGAGTGAGCTAACTCATTGTGGCAAATTTGCACAGTTTTTAGTGGCATGCAATCAAAACCAGCTGGTTTGTTTCTGTTAATACCTTTGAGTTGTACACAGATGTCTTTTATAGTTACTGGATTAAAACTAAACTGAGTGATTGCTATGTTTTCTGATTGGAGATGATTCCCTATATTTGTAATGCTGGGATGATTGCTGTGAAATACTAAACAATTAAGAGTTTCACAATCAGAGAGCATCTCATGTGCCAATCCTATATTGTTTGCTATGTTGACAAAGTATTCATTAAATATTTCACATACACTTTCGGGGTCACTTACAATATCATCTGATTCTGTCAAAATAATACTTCCTTGGGAATCTGCGCCTTTTTCTGTGAAAAATGGTTTAATGGTTGACCAGAAATTTTTGGGCGAGTTGGATATTTGACATCTTTTCGCGAAATATTGCTTGATGGCATTATGTCTAATACAAGTTACATAATTTCTTTGTTTCCTATACAACTCCCAGTTCCTGTGACTTCGATTTTTGTATTAGATTTTTTTGTAATGATTTCTTTTATACATTTCTTTCATTAGTTCAGAATTCATGTAGGGTATTTTCTGACTTCTAACAGCTTTGGTTTTAAGGGGAGCATGCTCATTTAATACAGACATATACATTTTTGAGAACACCCAGTATTGGTCATCTATGTCATCAAAAATATTGCATATCTGTTGAGGTATATCTTCAACATCTTTCTTGAATTTAATTTCATTGAAATTCTTAAGAGATCTGTACTGAATTCTATGTGGTTTGATTAATGGGAAACTATGTATCAATATACACCCTACTATATTATGAAAATCACTTGCCCCACATACAATGTTAAAAGGAGAGCAGAGTTTTCGACTGTTTGATACTATAACAGGATCTATCAAGGTACCTTTTTCACTCTTGAAACATGTAGGTTTTGTAATCAGGTTTTTAAGACCGTTCATAGCACATAGTTGTTGCTCAACAATGTTGTCATTGACAGACATATGTATATGGGGTATGAGGCCCCCTTCAAAGGGGGAATGAAGCTGCTTCAGTAACCATTTAATAATGTGTACTTTACCTTAAATCATGATAGAATAGCTAATTAAAATAGAAAAAAAATTGGCCAGAAATTGAAACAGGGCAGCGCATCAATCACCGGTTTCCGGTTATGACATTTCTAGTTGATCCAACGATCACAGGAAAAAACATTGAAATGTTCATAATAATAAATATAAATATAACTTATTCATTGCAGCTATGTAGCAGTAAAACTGGACTCTTTGTTCTCAGTTCTTTTCATTTGAAAACTCAGTTATCTTAAATTTTATGAGAATGTCACTATTATAGCAACAAAGACTTGAATGGTACTAATTTTGGCTCCTCATAAGCTACAATTGCTGTACATTGGCTGACTACACCAGGATGAATATGTACACAAATATTTCATTTTCAAAAATGTTGAAGTCAAACAATGTTATTCTTGTCACTTTAGCAGTAATATCATGGATCGAAATTCATGTGGCAACCGGACCTTGTGATCGTTTCAAAGACTGCCAGAAATATGGACCACTCACTAGAGAGCTCAAACATGGTTGTCCCTCAGAGGCCACCCCAACGAGATTGTCAGACATCATGGCTGTGGAGTCTGTCTTCAGCGTCTTCAGATGTATCAGAAAATGTGTCGCACTTGATGGCTGCAAGGCCGTGGACTTCATGGAAACAACAAGTCAGGACAACTGCAAACTGATGTACAACAAGAGGAGAAGTGACTGCAGGACTGATACTTCTGTTCAGCATCATACCATTGTAAATTGTTTTGCATATTATATATACATACATTGTACTTCCTTACTGTTGACAGAAAATAGTTACTATGAGAACTAACAATGATGACATGGAATGGATTCAAATCGAAAGTTACAGTAATATTATGATCATTATTTGCATTCAGCTACAAACCTAGTGCCATATTTTTGTTGAGATTGCCTAAGTTACAAGCCAGAACCTTTGACTGACAAATATAAAAGTGACGGAAACCCTATTTATGTCAGCAACATTACTAACCAACAATCTAGCGCAGAAAATAGAATACCCAGAGAAGAAATTTGTTGATCAAAAAAATCTTTCAATTCTGGCTACTAAAAAATAAATTTATAATATAAATATTTCTAATGTGCATGACTTTTTGCCTTTCATCTTATTGTGTATAGTCTGTTGCTGTTGGCCCGTTGTTATAAATAATTAAAGGTTGTTTTTTTTTTTTCAGGTTGGATGCAAGAGACTGGTTTTCAACCATAGTCTTACCTATGGATGCCATGGACCTTACATACTTCAGAATTACTCTTGTCATGGGTATCCAGCATTTCATCATATTTCATTAACAAACAGATATTTGGTTCGAACAGGAATTAAAATTTTCTGCAGAAATCCCGCAAGTACCAAATGCGGTAATGGCAATTGGTTAACATATTCTATTCTTGGAAGAAGCAGCGTGTATCCTGAAGGGTTGATCACTGGAGACCTACATGGACTATGATGCTAATTGTTGTGGTAAAACTCCAAGGCAGTGTCTGTCACAGCAATGAACACCATGAGTATCCTGAGTGATGGAAAAATTGACCAATGTGCCCGGTACCCGTTATGGTCCTATCGAGTTATATTTATATAATCTTGAGTGTTTCATCAGGACGCGTGTTTTTTTAATTATTGAGCAGGACTATTGAAATTATCCAAGCATATGACTAGGATTCAGAAGTGTTCCAAGCCATTGATGTTATCATCATACAGACTGACAGTTACATGTTACACGTACTTCAGAACACTTGCGAGTTCTTCTTCCGCAGTTTGGCATGTGAAATCTCACTTGCAGATGAAGGCTAGTGATAGAATGAAATTGAATTCCTTTCCCTCAAGGAACTGTTAGACAACTTATACAGTGAAAAAGACAACAATCTTTTGTAATACCAGAACTTTGACTAATCAATGCATGAACTACATGTTGGATTTATTAATTTATTAATTTCAAACATAAAGAATTGGAACCAGGAAAACATTGCTGCTTATAGGTAAGCAGATGGAGCGTCGTATACAGCAATCAATGAGGGAAAGGTTGCTTTGCCTGATCAACAGTTGGTCTCTATAATACATTGTAAAAATAGATGAAGGACCTAGGCGGTTTTCATAGGAATGGCAAGATATGCTGAGGTGACATTCCATTTTCTTAAGAAGTTGGGACAACAAGACCAAGGGTCAGACATAGGGTGATCCATTCTATTGTATAGCTGGAGCTGCCTCAGTTATGTATGGGCCAGGGTTGCACGTGCCTGGTCCGGGGCTCATCATTCTTAGCTTCTGAACTTGAGATCTCCAGCAAGCTCATGCTAGGAAGGGGACCATTTTTGACAATAGATGGCGCCACCTAAGAAGCCTCATTTGCCATCCCTGCACCTTGCTGCCAAGCACTGGCAATTGATGATGTCCCTTGACCTCTGGTGGCCATTATTGCATTGGGGAGGGGGGGGATGAGGTGGGGAGCTTGCTGGGGCCACTAAGGAACTACAGTCAAACCAAAAACCATTCAGGCAAAATCAGTTTTTGTCATTATTTCGAAGCAATCACAAAGTACTTAAAAACAAACATACACTCAAATTCATCCTTAGTATTAAATGTAACATTTGGCAAGAAATCTGGTGCATGAAAAGAGCAACTTTTGTTGATTTCAGAAACCAAAAATTATTGAGACACTCTAAGTTGTGGAAAAGGATATGTTTACTGGTATTTATTAGTTTTTATTCCGAAACTATTCATCCACTACCTTGGTAACATTATGACTACACTGAATGACAGGTTTCTGAATGTGTTTGACACACACCAAATGCTTAATTTGATGTGTACATTCAGACACTTTGGAGACTATTACTATCATGCAAATGGCATTTAGCAGCAGAACTGACTTTTTGCTTAAATTTCTACTAATTTAGTATTTTGGTATTCTTTCATTCAGCAACACCTGTTACTGCGTACTGTGTACACACTATAATTCCTGACAATTTTGTGAAAATTTAGCAAGTATTTGCTATGGCATCCTGGTGAAGCATAGCAGCTGAGTGAAAAAAAAAACTAACGGCTGCAGCTCTTTCTCCAGATTTCTTGTTTTTGATTGCACACTTGATTGCTTACCATGTAATTCCTTCAAAACAATAACAAAAAAGAAAGCATCTGAATAATTTTTGGTCTGAGTGTACTTGCGATGCTTTCTTCTTAAAGCATTCCTACAGACTGTTGACCACTTCTTCTGGAAACTACGTTCAATTCAATACAATTCAATTCAATGTACATAAGTGTTGTTTTAAGAGTAATGCTACATTTTCCGGAATCACAAATTGCACTACATTGCAATTATGTGTTCAACACTGCTTGTCAGCATCAGGATCTAACACTCCCAAAGCTACCTGATGCAGTGGATATTTGGACTACCGTTTGCCTTGTCAGCTAACCTCATAAACCTTTTCTTTCTATAGCCAAGGTCATTCTCATCACTCATCACTTTGTCTTTTTCTCTCTGCAAAGTTCTTCTAACGAGGTGCCCATGAACTGCAGTCTTAGTGGACCAGCTATGTTAGGATGCATATCTGAAGAAAAATTGTATATATTAAAAAATCTGTCTGGAACTGCATTGAATTGAAAATGTCATGGGAAAATAAAGACCTATCAACAACTTTCTGAAGGCAAAAACCTGAGGGAACTTTGAGGCACTTTGAACAGATTACCACAATAGTTTGTGTAAGGAAGTTCACAAATCATTTGGGTTGTGTTAATCTGTGAAGAGTGCTGCATTTCATCTGAGTACTATGTTTATCAAGACTTCTAATATTAAGATGAAGTAGATCTATACAAATTGTATTCCGTTCTATTGATTAGTTGGTTCTCAGGTTCCATCCTTGAAAAGAACACTGAAGTAGTACATTGAAATGCATTTGAATCAAAGGAATGCTTTCTGTGTGACTTGAATCATTTTTTTCACACACATAATTTTATTGTGAAGATTCCTGTAGAGATCCAAGCCTGTTATCGTTCACAGCGCTCCTGAATAAATTTCAAGATTAAAAAAATTCAACAAGAAAACTGTAAGTGCACGCTTATAGAACAGGGTCAGGAGCACATTTTAAGACAAAAACCGAAAAATTCCGTTGGGAAAATTTTGAGTTATATTAATTTTAAATATTTTGTTTATCACACTCATATTTTCACGCTGAAATTGGGGCAAAAAATGCCTTTAAAGACATTTAGGATGTTTAGGGAGGCAAATGTTGATGGTAAGACATTGCTCTTTAATTTACATCACCATTGTATCCGTGTTAGATATGTTTAGACCATAAATATTGTGCAAAGTGTGATAAACACCTGTGACTGCATGTTATAGGAATTAATGCACCTGCAAGTAAGTTTTCAGCTTTTGTATATTGCCTCTGTTAATCCCTTTGAACAATTTATTGTATTCTGGCAATTTTTTAGCAAAATTAAATGTATATTACAAGTTATATGAATATTTCATGCATTTTGTCATTACAGAATTTGTGTTGTTTGTTATCATTATATGTATGTGAGATTTAGTTTCAGTGATTTATCAATATCTTCAAATGTCAGCAGATGCAGAAGTTAAAAGAACAATGCCTTTGCATAATAATTAGCTTATAGCCTCTATGAGATATCTTTTATATAGATTATTTGACCCACCATTGCTCAATTGTCTGCCTTTGCTCTTGTTTGCACATGAGTGACTCTCTTTCAATGTCATGTTCTGTTTCAGTATCAATTGTCAAGCTATTTAGCATCTCATAGTCATAATATAATGGCTTGGATGAGTAATTAAGTCCATTAAATGGGGTTTTTGTCCTGAAATTATCGCAAAAAAACATCCATCAGTAATATTCATTAACTCACTTCTTGGATCACAAAAAGCCACAGTTGGGGTTTATTTCTTATCATTTATGCAATGTTTATATGATATATTGAGGCAATTTATGTAAATCACATTCAGCCTCAGTAAGAATGATCTACAAATTGAACTCATTTGAAATGTCATATTTTGATGAAAAGCATCGCAAAAATTCAAAAGAAAGGCTAAATTAAATTCAAATCAAGCTAAAAGCAGGTGAAACATTCACAACAAACTATTGAATCAATTTACAGTGGCTACAAATTCACTTCTTTGATAAACTATGCATCTGCATGTGTTTATCACACTCTGCACACTATTTTTAGCCAATACATATCTAACACAGATTCAATTATCATGCGAATTAAACAATGATGCCTTACCATCAACATGTGTCTCTCCAATTATGATAAATGACTTAAACAACTTTCTATGCCCCCGTGTCACCAAGAAACATGAGTGTGATAAACAAAAAATTTAAAATGACGATAACTCAAAATTTTCCCAACGGAATTTTTCAGTTTTTGTCTTAAAATGTTCCCATGACCCTGCTCTATAAGCGTGCACTTTCGGTTTTCTTGTTGAATTTTTTTAATCTTGAAATTTATTCAGGAGCGCTGTGCGTTATGTTTTGATTATGGACTAATGGTTAACAGTTGAAGTGTTGTTTTGGGTTAACTTGTGAGGACTAAAAAGCAAATGAAGGTTTGGAAGGTTGTTTCGTTTGATCAACAGTTGGTCCCTAATACACAGTGATGGAAGACCTGGTCCGTCATCACTGGAATGGCAAGATAATGCTTAAGTGACATTCTATTTTCTTAAGAAGTTGGAACAAAAAGAGCAGGGGTCAGAAATAGGACCATCCATTCCACTGTATTGCGGGAGCTGTCTCAGTTATGTATAAGATTATTTTTTGTAATGTGCTTGGAGTCTACAAACATGAAATCATCTGTAAGCACATTTCCAGACAGTACATAATACGAGTGTGTATTGATCACACAATCACCGGAAATAACATTGAATATTTTCATAAATTTTTCATGAGTACATTGCAGCAATGCCACAATAAAAGTAAACTTTTTTGTGCTCAGCTCTCTTCTACATGGTTTCCGTGTTCAATTCTCTTAAAATTCATGTGAAAAGGTCAGTTTGTTTACTACTACGATAGTGATAAAGACTTGAATTACATTAATTTCAGCTTCTCAAAAGCTACATTAGCAAAACATTGACTGAAGACACAAGGATCAAGATGAACACAGCCATTTCAGTTTCTAGAATGGCTCAGTCTAAATTTCTTACTCTAATTACTTTGGCAGTAATATCATGGATCACAATGCATACTGCAGCCGGACCTTGTGATCGTTTCAAAGACTGCCAGAAATATGGACCACTCACCAGAGAGCTCAAACATGGTTGTCCCTCAGACGCAAACCCACCGAGATCATCAGACATCATGGCTGTTGAGTCTGTCTCCAGCGTCTTCAGATGTATCAGAAAATGTGTCTCACTTGACGGTTGCAAAGCTGTGGACTTCATGGAAACAACAAGTCAGGACAACTGCAGACTGATGTACAACAAGAGGAGAAGTGACTGTAGAACTGATATTTCAGTGCAGCATCATACTATTGTAATTGTTTTGTATATACATATTCTCATATAATGCATGAAATTTGTGCAAGGCCTCCCATGTAAGCTAACTTTTGGCCCTATTAGCCTGTAATATATGTATGTTTATGATTAAGCAACAGAAAATGGCAACTATAAAAGCCAACAGAGATCGCATAGAAATAATTCACAAGTGTAGTGCAATTCATACCGAGCCAACCCATTTGCAACCAGAATCTTTGGTTTGAAAATGTAGAAGTGACAGAAGTACTGTTTATGTGAGTAACATATTAACCAGCAGACTAGTGTATACAAATATAATAGAAAACACAGACCAGAAAGTTGTTGATCAAAGAAGTTTCTTTACCTTACTCACCCAAGGCTACTGACAAAAAATTCTCATAATATTTTTACAACTGTGCAAGATTGTCTGCTCTCAGGCCTGATCTCATAAATTAGTATGTTGCAGTTTGCCCATTGTTATTAAACATTGTTGTTGTTTGTTTTTATCAGGTTGGATGCAAGAGACTGGTTTTTAACCAAAGTTTCAACCACGGATGCCAAGGACCTTATATACTTCAGAATTACACTTGTTATGATTTACCAGCATTTCATCATATTTCATCAACAAACCACTATTTGATTCGAAAGGGAAATAGATTGCTCTGCAGAAATGTGAAAGGTGGAAAATGTGGCTATGGCGATTGGTTGAAATGGTCTATTCTTGGAGGAAGCCGTTTGTATCCTGAAGGGTTGATCACTGGAGACCTCCATGGATACTGTTGCTAATTGTTGTGGTAGAACTCCAAGGCAGTGTAGTTCATAGCAATGAACATCATGAGTATCATGATAGTGGAAAAATTAACACAAGTCCAAAGTGTCCTGTATGTGCCAGGGTGCTATGGAGTTATATTTATATCATTTTGTTTCATCACATCTTTTTTTGACATTTTAAAACATGGTTGTTCGAATTCTTAAATCTTATATCAATGATTTGGCAGCGTTCCAAGAGGGTGATGTTACTATCAAGCACACTGACAGTTACAAGCACTTTGGTACATTTATGGGACTTCTTCTTCTCCAGATGGGCAGGTGAAATCTAACTTGCAGATGAAACTGGTGATGCAATGAAATTTTATTCCTTGCTCTCAAAGAACTGTGAGGCCTTTAAAGAAATATGAAGAGAATGGTTTAGAACAGTGCATTGAAGTCATCAATTTTTTAATGTTCTGATATATGATGTAGAATTTAAAAAATGATTGAATATACATGTTTGCCTTTTCTTGCTGCTAGAAAATGTATCGTTTGCAACAAAATAATATTTAACAGTGGGTGGATATTGAAAATGTCTGCAAGAAATTACGAAAAAGATTTAGCTTATTTTTTGTCTGAAATTCAGGATACTATTGTTTCGCCCACTTGTTTCCAGACAAATTTAAAGAGGCAATCACAAAATCGTCCTCTAAGGTAGATTATCAAAAAAGCTTGGAGAAATTAAAAAATCTAAGTATGGCATGACTCAAACGAAGCAGGAAATGAAATAGAACCAATAATCTTTCTTATCAAGGACTCAGAATGACACTGTCTGATGAAAAATGAACAAGGTGACTATAAAAGTCTTAAATTATAAGAACAACTGTAACATATACATCAATGACATTGTTGTCAGTAGTTCTAGCTGGGAAGAGCATTAGGGGAGAGTCTCCTGGATCGGACCGGTGCCTTGATCTGAACACTCAGATTGTGACAAAATTATTAAGTTTATGAACAGCTGACCTGTCTTGAGCGATTGCTTTTCAATCATTTGGAAATGGTCATGAATGTTTGACTTGAAAAATCATTGATATTTGAAGTTAAGATAACAAGTATAAAATGGTAGTGTCTGATCTAACATTTTCATTCAGGTCCCACACAGTCAGAACTCACATACTGCTGGGAAATCTGTTTCAGTGACCTCCAACTAATTATCTCCCAAAATGAAAAAAAAAATTAATATATCTATAAAATTCGGGGCACTGGTTTAATTTTTGCAAATGACAGATATTCCCTCGATTGGGCCAGTGAAGTGTCCTCGATCGGACCACCTCATGGATGTATGCATATTCATAATACTACCTGTAAACATGACAATTTTAGCTATTTATGAAGAAATAATCCCTAAAGACATAAAATTATGGCCCGGAAATATGTTAAATTAATTACGATAATTAAACTCCCATGCTAAGATGCCCTCTACTTTTCTGGAACAACGCTGAAATGTAAAAAATTGCTTTTGAGAATGTGAAGGAACTCATTTATATCGAATAAGATTTGACGGAAATATTACAAACCACGAATTAAGACAAAATAATTAACAGTAATTTGAGGAAAACTTCTGAGTCTCTGGCGACCTCAGAAATGATATTGGGTCCAGCTAATATGAAATATAGTTACTTATTAACTGTACTGTGGCATTTTTATTATAAATATAAGCAAAATATCCAACATTTTCAAAAAATGATGCACCCCAGAAATACTTTCATCACACAGAAACTCCAAGCAAATAAAATATATCTAATGATCCGTTCAGCCGAGTTAGTTGATCTGTTCAATTAAAATTGTTGATTTTACTATTTATACAAAGATATGATCAATTTCTCGTGTCTCAATTAAACAGAAATACTGCTTTTTGGCTAACCACCCCTCCCCTGCAAATTTTCGCTATTCCAAGAGTTCACTCATTAAGCAGCAAGTGATGGCATGATATCGAATTGAAGTATTCCAAATATCTATTGTACCTGTTCTTCTTGTCTGGTCTTAGTATAATATAGTAATCAGACCTTGCAAAGCCACTCCAATCTAGTATAATAGCCATTAATGTGAGGCGTTATGGTCGGGACAAAAACGTTATGGTTGGGACACTTTCATCTTTACATTGCTGTATGAAAACTTTTCTGAGCAGCTGAAAAACCTAAAGTGCAATGAAATGTGTATGGGCAAATTATAATGCGTCAAAGGGAAATCAATACCCAAATGCTTTTAAAGTGAAGGGGGTAACCCACAGCAACACTCGTTTTGTTGGCTTCAAAAATAAAGTCACAAGGTGCACCAGGCCTTCAGCAAATACGCAATAAGTAGATCAAATGAGTGGGTAATTGATTAAATGATGACAGGAAATAGCGCAGACGATGTTCATGAATTGCTATGAGTATCCATGAAGCAATTAAATAAAAGTGGACTTTTTTGGAGCTTAGCTTTCTACATGGTATCCAAGTCTCCTAAGATTTCACAGGTAAAGGTCAGTTTGTTTACATACAACAACACGATAAAACATTTTAATTGGCATTAATTTGAAGTTTACATTAACTATGTACAGTTACTATAAACCGATTGACTGCATGACAATAAAGACATAAAGAGCCATTTCAGTTTCAAGAATGGCACAATCTATCTATCTTCCAATTATTTTGGCATTGATATCAATGATTCAAAAACAAGCAGCAACTGGACCTTGTGATTATTTCAGTGACTGCCAGAAATATGGACCGCTCACTAGAAAACTCATACATGACTGCCCCGCAGATGCTAGCCCACCGAGATTGTCAGATGTCATGACTGTTGAGTCTGTCTCAAGCGTTTTCAGGTGTATCAGAAAATGTGTCTCACTTGATGGTTGCAAGGCCGTGGACTTCATGGAAACAACAAGTCAAGATAATTGCAAACTGATGTACAACAAGAGCAGAAGTGACTGCAGGACTGATACTTCAGTGCAGCATCATACTGTGGTAAGCTCCATTACATCACCTACTTATACACTTCCCCTCAATATTATTGAGACATTCCACTTATCTAAAGTTTTTTTTGACATCCAAATATGTCTTTTTAAAATGTACATGTAAGAAAGAATATTTTTGTTAGTTCTTATTTTCAATTGATACATGAATAATCGCCATTCACAATTGAAGTTTTGCAATTTATTGAGTATTTATGATCACAAATTGCAGGATAATTAGCCAGATACCTTTCGATTGTATGTGTCTGAAAAAGTTTTGAACTCAGAAGTTACAAAAACAAAAATACACAGGCGCTTTGGCAAAATTCCTAGGTTCATATAATTGTACTATACTACTATGAAAGACAAAGTTGTATCAATGAGTAAAAACAAATATAGGGTTCGAGTTTGCAAAGAATAACGCAACTGTCATCACACATACGCCCAAGCCTAAATTGTCTAAATCTGCCTACTCGTCTCTCATATATAAGGGGCCGACCAGATGATCTTTGGGGGGGGGGGCTATGGATATTTGGTGAAAAAAAAAAGATTGTTCCCCACTTGACACCGAAACAAAAAGTTTGTTCAGCACATGGATAGATCTCCACATGCCAACAAAGAGGGTAAGATACAATAAATACAAACACAAAGAAAATAATAGGATTACAAAAGGGATAATGAACTCCTTGAAATTTAGAGATAAACTATTCCGCAAGCTAAAAAAGACGCCTCATGACTCCCCTCAATATGATGCACTGAAGATTAATCTGAACACGTATCGGAAAATATTAAAAAGAGCTATAAGGGCCGCCAAAAGAATTTACTACTCAAACCAATTCTCCAAATGCAAAAATGATCTTAAAAGTACCTGGATGACTATTAAAGATATTATAGGCAAGAATAAGAATAAAAATGATTCGCCAGATCATTTTATAGTTAATGACACCAGAATAACAAATCACCATATTATTGCTGAATCTTTTAATAAATTTTTTACCGATATAGGACCGCAATTAGCCAATAGAATTGAAACACCTTCTGACAAAAACTTTACAGACTTTCTGAAGAACCCATCAACAGCTCACTTCACTTTTCAATCAGTAACAGAGTAAGATACAATAAAGGCTGTTAATGAACTACGTAATAAATCTAGCGTTGGTATTGATGGAATTTCAACTAATCTGCTGAAACAGCTCAAAACAGAATTATGTAAACCCATCACCTACCTCATCAACGAATCAATCAATGCAGGACTTTTTCCAAACAACTTAAAAACAGCTAAAGTTATTCCTATTTACAAAAAGAATGATAAAACGACCTTGGATAACTACCGACCAATCTCAATCCTTCCAGCAATATCAAAAGTCTTTGAAAAAATTATTCACAAACAGATAAATGAACTCTTTATACTAAACGAACTCTACTACACTGGACAATATGGTTTCCGTGGGGGACATTCAACAGAATTGGCAACAATTGAATTAGTAGATCGAATAGCTCTCAATATGGATCAAGGGAAAACACCTATTAATATTTTTATGGATCTGAGTAAGGCTTTTGATACTATTGACCACCAAATACTCATACATAAATTTAAATACTATGGCTTCAGAGATAAATCATTGTCACTCTTGAATAGTTATCTTAGTAATCGAAAACAATATGTTGAATATAATGATAGTAAGTCGAGCTTTCTTCCGATAACCACAGGAGTTCCGCAAGGATCGATATTAGGTCCTCTTCTTTTTATAATTTACATAAATGATATTAGCTGTTCTTCCAAAACATTAAAATTTTTGACTTATGCAGATGACACAACCCTTTTTGTTACGCTAGACTCTGTCCGCCAACAAAATTATGATAATTATAATATTAACCCTGAAAATAAACTTAACTCTGAACTTACAAATGTAACAGAATGGTTGAACCTAAATAGATTATCCCTCAATGCAAGTAAGACTAAATGTATGACATTTCGAACCTGCAATAGAACTGTCCAGCCTCCTAAACTTCTGATAAACAATGAAATCATTGAATATGTTGACAACTTTAACTTTTTGGGCATAATTATGGACAGTCAATTAAACTGGAAAGCTCACATAGAAACTATTGGAAAAAAGATATCTAAGACTACAGGCATCTTGAATAAACTCAAACATTTTCTACCAGTGTTTACACTCAAAACAATCTATGATAGCCTTATTAACTCATATCTTAATTACGGAGTATTATGTTGGGGATTTAAGCAAAGTAAGCTTTTTAAATTGCAAAAAAAGGCAGTCCGAATTATCACTAATAGTAAATACAATGCACATACAGATCCCTTATTCAAAAAGCTAAATATTCTAAAAATCAGTGATGTTGTCACAAGAAAGCTCTACAAATTCTTTTATCGATATTCAAAAAATGCCTTACCATACTACTTCCTTAACAATGCATATCTAAATCAACCGACTCATTCTCATCTTACTCGTAATTCCAGATATATAATTCCCAGATAGTGCTGCAGAGGACCAGCCAAAAGGGCTTTATTTTGGGAGTAGGTGCAACCCGAACATACACAAAACATAATGGGTATGGAAATGTTCCTAAAGTTCTCTAGTTTAAGAATCTGCCGGTAGCAAAACTCAAATGTGGGTGCGAACTGAGTTATTTGGCTTCAAATGAGAGAAGGTTTAGGAACTTAAATGTGACGCTTACACCGGCGTCGACGTTACTAACAGTTCTTGATTACTCAATACTCCCTTAGATTTTACTCTATAGCATGATGTTGCATACCAAATTGATGCCAAAGAGTTTCTCCTTCTATTGGTGGTCAGATTATGCTTCTATCTGTCTCCTAACCACGTTTTTTGATGACCAACCTGAACCCATATTCATTTACCAAAAATAATTTCTCAAAATGTCATTTTTTAAATGTTAAAAATATTTTATACCACACCATATAGTTCCAAAGTTACAAAATGTCCCACCAATTGGTAGTCCATGCTGTTCTGAGTCATTCTGCACCTTGATAAGGATGTTAATTTCAAATTCCTGTCCCACAAAAATAATTTACACATCGTTGTCCGGGCTCGCAAATTGCCTTGCGAGTAAATGCAGCATGAAATAAACCATAAATTTCACTTTTCTTAATGAATAATTATCAAATATACAGCAACTAAATGGATGTAAGCAGATTTTTAATTTATCAGTTTTTATTTTCATTTGATATGGATGTTCAGTTTGTCAATTACCCCTTCAATACTCAGGCAATATTGAGACAGAGTCTGAAATACACCAGAATTCATTTACCTGAAAGTGCTGTTGGAATGAAATTTCAAGCAACTAAGACAAATAAAAAGCTTTTTAAATGACCTTAACTTAGCCATAAGACATGACAGGGCTATATGAGCAGCACATACAATATTTGTTTTATTGGCACCTTAGTTGTAGATCTGGTAAGTACTCACTAAAAGGTGATTTTGTGTTATGTGAATGAGAAGGACGAGAACCTGCTTTATGAATTACAATAAACTGGGAAATGATGGATGTGTGCTTGGGGCTTTACATCCTGTATTTATGCACTTGGTAGGCTAATTAGGACAGGAGGAGGACACAGCAATGAGGTGAAGGATGATTGAAACAGCCGTCCAACATAGGCCCGGTGACCCGGCAAGAGCTGGATTCGAACCCTGGACCCAGCGATTGGCAGTCCGGTACGCTACCACTAGACCAACCCTCCCAACAAAACTGGGAAAGGAACATTTGCACCAGTTTAGAAATAGACCATGAACCATTCTTCAACTACAACCTTCATACAGCCAGCTAGCCAATATCATCAGCATTTTAAGTTGTTCCATGTTTTATAGTCTGGTGAACATACAATTTTACATAACCATTGATTTGTAGGCGGACTATTTGGCCAAACATTTAGTTGGGCAGATCAGAAGGTCCCTCAGCACCCATGTGAATAGTTAATTGGACCAAGTGTTATGGGTATCCTAATAATAGCTTGGTAGGAATGAGTTATCCAGTGATCAGGAAAAGTGTAATTGAAAAAACACGAGAGAATTTTGTGTTTCCGAGGAGATTTTAGACACTAGCAGCAACATTTATTCAGCTTTTGGCGGGTTGACAGTTGCAGTAACAAGGAAACTAGGGTGCCAAATGAAAGCCTACATCAAGGGCTATCCATCCACATTTGTTTTGGTTGGTTAAGAATGAGTTATATGGTGATTAGGACAGGTGGAATTGAAAATTCATGTGAGAATTTTGTGTTTACGACGAGATTTTGAACACTGACAGCAACATTTATTCAACTTTTAGAGTATTGAGAGTTGCAGTAACAAGGAAACTAAGGTGCCAAATGAAAGCCTACATCAATGGCAATCCATCCACATCCATTTTGATGGGTTAAGAATGAGTGATATGGTGATTAGCACAGGTGGAATTGAAAATTCATGGGAGAATTTTATGTTTCCGATGAGATTTTAGACACTGACAGCAACATTTATTCAGCTTTTGGAGGGTTAACAGTTGCAGTAATAAGGAAACTTAGGTGCCAAATGAAAGCCTACATCAAGGGCTATCCATCCACATCCATTTTGATGGGTTAAGAATGAGTTATATGGTGATTAGGGCAGGTGGAACTGAAAATTCATGTGAGAATTTTGTGTTTCCGACGAGATTTTAGACACTGACAGCAACTTTATTCAGCTTTTGGAGGGTTAACAGTTGCAGTAATAAGGAACCTTAGGTGCCAAATGAAAGCCTACATCAACGGCTATCCATCCACATCCATTTTGATGGATTAGGCATGAGTTATATGTGAATAACACAGGTGGAATTGAAAATTCATGGTAGAATTTTATGTTGTCGACGAGATTTTAGGCACCAACAGCAAAATTTATTCAGCTTTTGGAGGATTGACAGTTGCAGTAACAAGGAAAATAAGGTGCCAAATGAAAGCCTACATCAATGGCCATCCATCCACATCCATTTTGATGGGTTAAGAATGAGTTATTTGGTGATTAGGACAGGTGGAATTTAAAATCCATGGGAGAATTTTGTGTTTCCGACGAGATTTTGAACACTGACAGCAACATTTATTCAGCTTTTGGAGGGTTAACAGTTGCAGTAATAAGGAAACTTAGGTGCCAAACGAAAGCCTACATCAAGGGCTGTCCATCCACATCCATTTTGATGGGTTAGAAATGAGTTATATGGTGATTAGGGCAGGTGGAATTGAAAATTCATGTGAGAATTTTGTGTTTCCGATGAGATTTTAGACACTGACAGCAACTTTATTCAGCTTTTGGATTGTTAACAGATGCAGTAATAAGGAACCTTAGGTGCCAAATGAAAGCCTACATCAAGGGCTATCCATCCACATCCATTTTGATGGGTTAGGAATGAGTTATATGGTGATTGTCAAGTCATCTCCAGATTTGCAAGATGAGAAAAAATTGATTGTCCCATTTTCTCAATGTAGGCCTAATATTAATGGTGCTGGTATCACAATATTTTGTGATTATAAATGGGTAATTAAAAAAATCAGATATCCAAATCAGAGTACCAATTAAAGTTGAAAAATTAGGAATTTATTAATATCCATTTAGTTGCTGTATAGCTTTATAATAATGCATAAGGAAGAGTGACTATCATTGCTGACTTGATACTCATTTTACATGTGAAACAATTTGCGATCTCAGACAACTGTTTGTAAATCATTTTTATAAATAGAATCTTAAACTAATAAGCACATCAAGATGCAAAATGAGAAAGAACAATATGGACTGTAAATTGAAGGGATATTTTGTAAGTATGGCACCAGATGGTATCTTATAAAACATTATTAACATTTGAAAAGTGTCATTCCGAGAAATGGCTTTTGACAATTAAATTCAGGTTTATTTTGGCCTTCATAAAAGCTGATAGAAGGCAAATTAAAGCATGATATTACTATAGCAAGAATGAGATACTCTTTGGCATTAATTTGGTATGTCATATTATGCCACAGAGTAAATTTTAAGGGAGCTATGACCACTTTTGAACTGGAATTGACATTGACGCTAGTGATTTTCAAGCAAAAAACGTCTATTGACATACCTAACTTTGATGGCCTATGGCCACTTTCGCACCCAAAATCCAGTTTTGCTACCGGTGGTTCCATGACCACTGGGTCTTTGGGAGTGCATTCAGGTAGGCAGCCTTTTGTGTATATTCGGGTTTAGGTGGACAGCCGCATTGGTGCTTCCCTCTGCAGCACTAAGAGTCTTCCACAAATACGCTGAATTTAATGTTAGATATCAGCTCCCCCTTCTCCTTAATCAGAATGAAATCAACATCACTGAAAAAGTTAATACTCATAGTGAATTTGGTTTTTCCTTCTACGTCAAAAGGCATCTTATCAGCTTGTATGAAAATAATTGCTTTATTACTAATTGTTATGTTTGTAACAATTAGGCATTCTGCTGATATTGCATCTATGTTTTAATATTATTTTCATTTATTGTCGTTTACTTGTACCATCTCTTATTGAGATTGAAAGATATTCCATTCATTCAAATTTTCAAATTTTCATATCATTCCATCTACCCATCGTTCATTCATTCATACTTCCAAATTTCTACATCTTATTCATTCATTTATTTACTTGCTTTTTTTATTTTATTTTTTTTATTCAAACTCCTACTCTATCTACTATCCTTAAATAAACATGTAAGAAATATCCAGAGATGATGAAGTGACCAGTTTCAAACATGCTTGCATGATGATATTAGATATAATGAATTACCAAAAGGGGGCAGTACCGACAGCGTTACGTAAGTGACTTAGTTGCTGCCTCCTTGACCACAATCTTACTATCATACAATGTAAAATTAAATATCTGTCTGTAAAACTTGATTGGTCAAAATAAAAAACATCTCTCTCTCTCTCTCATGGAAATAAAAAAAAAAAATTTGTTTCCACCTGTAGCTTTGGTACCGTAATGTTAAAATTCCGATAAAAAAGTTTGAAGCGAGTGCGCATGCGAAAAAATTGTACGTCGATGCGCCGAGAAAAAAAAAAGTTCATCCTGGGGGTAAAGTCCATAGCCCCCCCAACTATCATCTGGTCGGCCCCTAATTTTATCTTATTATACCTCCACCATGAAAACAGAGCTCTCATTGGTTGAGAGATGATCACATGTCTGTCATTATTTTAATATATTGCCCAATAATGGTTCACAAAAAACGAAAACCCTGAAGAGAGGGTCATCGATAAAAACTAATGCCCTGGAATATTGCAGGGAAAAAAATTTAAAAATCTAAATTTAGATATGAGGACATTAGTATACAAATATTAACCGATCACGAGGGCATTAAATGTAGTTCTTCCGAGGGGGTGTTTGTGACTAATTTCCGAGGCCAACGGCCAAGGGAATTAGTCTAAAACACACACGAGGGGGAACTAGATCGCACTGATGCCAAAGAAATCAGTTTATACTTGTTTTATCACACCTTTAATTCTCATTATTACTGTAGATACTTATCTCATAAAACGATCGTATTTTCGTAATATTGGTGACAGATATGGCAAATCCAGTATTGTCCAGAATAGCTGAGCCCTTCCTGATCGTTTTAGTTTTTAAATTGTTTAATTCCATCCATAATTTGAGAAATTAGAGGAAAATTCCACATCTTTGCTGTAAATTTACTTGACCATGTTGACAGCTTGTTGAGTCAGCAACGTCACCATGACGTAATTTTTGTCATATAGTAGTCACGGTATTACACTTGGTGGCGCTCAGACACTAATACCCCGAAATGAACTAATACCCAGGCATTAGTCCTCTACCTGGGTATTAGTTCAAATAATACATGTCATGCTACACAGCTTTGACCAATCAATACACAGGGATTACAGGGGAGGTGTGATAATAAAGACTATTGCCCTGCAATAGTCCGCAAAAAAAAACCTTCAAACTTAGTAAGGGGCCGACCAGACGATAGTTGGGGGGGGCTATGGACTTTGCCCCCGGGACAAACTTTTTTTTCGTTCGCGACGCGTCGACGAACAATTTTTTCGCATACGCACTCGCAACGAACTTTTTAATCGGAATTTTAACATTACGGTACCCTAGCTACAGGTAGAAACAAACTTTTTTTTATTTCTATGTGCTGAACAAACTTTTTTTTTCAGTGTCAAGTGGGAAACAATCTTTTTTTTCACCAAATATCCATAGCCCCCCCCCAAAGATCATCTGGTTGGCCCCTAACAGTACAATGTTTGTGTCTGCTTGTCTATTCTGTATAATAGTAGTCAAATCTATTGTGTAAGGTAAACTATTTCTCTCAGCCTTCTGCCTCGTGATATAGTTTTCACTTACAAACCCTCGAGGGAAACAGATTTGACTAATGCCCTCGAAATCAGTCAATATTTGTATGGTATTATATCCGAGAGAACACACTTTTTTTATTTTAAAATTTGATGATTGCGTCCGGTTACCCAAAGGTACAGTTCAAAATTCATGACTGGGGGATTGGCGTGAGCTTTGCCAGAAGGGGTATTAATTTTCCACATGTTTTTATAGTTGGGGGAACTAATTTTTAACAACACGTTCAAGGGGGGGTATTTCATTTATACAAAAGAAAACGTCACAAAGCTTGCATACACTAAGTTTTTCCCTTTCATTTCAGGTTGGATGCAAGAGACTGGTTTTCAATGGAACTCTGGCAGCCGGATGCACTGGACCATACATACATGAGACTTTCAACTGTTTTGGATATCCATACAGGTTTCGTCATATTTTGGGAAACAGAATTTTGTTTCGAAGCGGAAATAAATTGATATGCAGAGTCCCGAACAGTAAATGTGGATCTAGCGATAAGGCAAAAATATCTTTTCTTGGAGAAAGCATTTTGTATCCTGAAGGGTTAGTCAAGGGAGATATCCATGGATTCTGTTGCTAATTTCTATAATAGAACTCCAGATTAGTGAAGTTCACAACAACAACCGTCAAATAATTAACAGAAGTCCAAAGTGACACATACGTTTTTTTTTTAGGAATTTTATATTTGTTTTTCAAGTATTTTTGTGCACACATGATTTTTGAGATTCAACTCTATGTCACCATTCTCCAAGCTACTTTAAACTAATACTTGTAAGTGAAGTCCAATGTATTTCCTATCAATTGAGTATGCATTGCTTTAAAAACTTAATTACTTGTACTTGTGAAAATGTTTCAAGCTTAGATTTTGTGTATATATGATGCTGGGCACCAGGTGGCCTGAAAAATAAATAAATTTCTTAATTTCAAATCGCATACCTCTTCATTTTATGTGAAATGGTATAAGTAACATGCTGTTAATTTTCAGAAAATTCCTGCAAATCTAAGTGGTCCCACAAGACCTGCCATTATCAGACCAAAATGTCTGAAAAATGCTGGTTTGCGTAATCTAAAATTTTTAATCTGCTAACATAATAATTGATTAAGTTGCCACACAACATTTCAATTTGATCTGATTGGTTCATGAAGCCAATAGAGCCAATCAGAGAAAGCTAAATGATAGGTAGCAAGTTGAAAAGAAACTGATTTTAATCAATTAAAAAAAATGTATTGTCTGTTTTTCCATTGTTATCTATACCTCTGATATATTAGCACGAATCTTTGCTGATTCAATTTGTTTCAAAATCCAAGTTTGAATGAAAGTTTTTATCCGACCACCAAGGCCAATACTTGATTCCGATTAGTTGAGACTTGTGAGCAGTGTAGTTCACAGCTATGAACATCGTTTGTGTCTGGTCTGCTTCTGAATTAACACCCATCATAGACCTATCTGACACTCATAATGTTTATACCTTTGAACTACATTGTTATGGGGGTTTTATTATACCATGTGATCGAATAAATTCGTAATTTGTTGTTTGCTTTTGGCAGATACAGGATTTACCTTCCCTCAGATAGCATTATCCGGGCTCAGCTTCGCTTCGCCCAGATACAGCTATCTTCGGAAAGGTAAATCCTGTATCCGCCAAGCAAACAACAAATAACTAATAGTATCCTCAGTCCAGTGTTTATCCTCGAATCTGAACGGCTGAGAGCTGAGGTATATCATGAGGACGATGAGGTTATACCATGGGTGGGTGCAGTACATCCCCGGTATACTCCCCGAGACCCCAGTATATTCCCGAGACCCGAAGGCTTCGTGGTGTATGAGTCCTTCATGGTGTAGGGGAGAGCGGGGCACAGTGAGACGGCGGGCACAGTGAGACGAAGCCCGTAGCATCTAACTGGTGCTGTTTACAGATCAACCCTTTTTTGTATAGTACAAAAATTAAGTAAGTGAGAGACTGACCTATATCCTGAATGTCTACACAGCATATCGAGAGTGGAATTTCAATATTTTGGTTTTTAGCCCGTAAAAGTAAATAATTTTGCTAAATGACTTTTTGTTATAATTCCCAAGAAAAATTGTATAATGCAAATCAATTGCCAGGGATTCAAACCTTGGTTATTTGTCTTAGTTTAGTGAGATGACGAACCACAATGCAGGCATCCGGTCCGCAGGATTAAAAACATTTATAAACAGAGCTGCGTGGGGCACAGTGAGACAGTTTGAGGTGGGGCACAGTGAGACATCACAAAATACACTCGAAACGACCTGAATGTAATGCATGGCTCACAATTCACTATAAAAACAAAATGCCTGCTATAAACTACTTCTATTATTGAGTAATATTCACAGGGAAACATCAAAGAAGAATTTTGATTAGGATGTAACAGGTGCGGCAGGTTAAATAAGTCGTGCATGTGTCCCATGCTATGAAGTTTCCAAACATGTTAAAAACAGGACATAAAAAATCACCTAGTCAGCTGCTTTTATTAGAGTGCAGTAGTTTCTGCAGCAACAATTGATAGAACAATTCCGCAGGTCCTGATGATTGGCGGTTATGGCAGCAGATGACCTGTCTCACTGTGCCCCGCCTGCTGTCTCACTGTGCCCCGCCCACGGGGCACAGCGAGACACTAAACGAGCATGGACATAACTCAAAGTTTCTCCAAACCTGTAAAAGTTAGGAACCTGAAACTACTTGACAATATACCCAACGTCATTATCTATAATGTGGACCTGATCTAATTTAACTCGTTACTGTCAACATTTTGTCAGACTTGAAAATAAAAAAAGTGTCTCACTGTGACCCGCTCTCCCCTATATTCCGTATCATCCAAACAAGCAGTGTATAACAGATAGTATCTTTTATCCTCAGTCCAGTGTGAATCCTTGATTCTGATTGGCTGAGAGCCGCGGTGTATGACACCGTACACCCTGTCTGTCGTCACCAGACAGGGTGTATGAGATAAACAATGATGTCACAATTGCAACCATAGGATTGTTATGACGTCATCCTTGTAGCAATAATAGTCATGATGTCACAATGCCATTGTTTGAGCCATTGTGACATCATCCTGGTGACAGCACTGGTGATGACGTCACAATGCTGTTGCTTTGTTACAGAAAGACATTTCAGACTCAGTTTGCAAGAAAATGTATGGGCATCAATATCACAAGAAGTCTGAGGATAAAACCGTTACACCCTGCTCGTTTTTCGAGGGTACGGGAATATACACCACTCAGGCCTCCATACACCACTCAGCCTTCGGCTTCGTGGTGTATGGAGTCCTTCGTGGTGTATATTCCCGTACCCTCGAAACGAGCAGGGTGTAACTGATAGTATCTTGTATCGAGTCAGTTTTTCTAATATCAATGCACTTAACCATTTGGGGTGACACAACACTGACTCACTTGTTAGGTACATACAGGTTTGTCTCTAATAAATATTGGTTGTTAGGATATATTTTGCTTCAAATAGTGTATACAGGCAATAACGAGGCGCCACAACTACCCCAAAATGTAATACATGTATTCATCTCTTTTTCATGCTTGCTGTTGCAGCACTCATTTCAGTTGTAGGATGTTAATTTTCTTTTGTATCATCTTACTGACGAGGGTAGGGGAAGCTTGGGAGAGTTGGGCCACTTTTTACATTCTTGCACCTCCTGGTAACAGTAATGATTATATAAACATGCTGAATGCATGTATTATATCTTGAAATATTTCAGAAAAATATCTTTAGGTTTGCATTGATATTTTCCCAAGAACTTATGAGCTACAGCCCAATGAAAATTGGAAAAAGTTTGGCCCAACTCTCCCCATCAAGTGGGAGGCTTGGGCCGATCAGGGGGGAGACCTGGGCCATTGCAATATATCAGGTTTGGTAAGGCTGTACTTGAGGCCATAATATTTTTAACCTGTAGTGTGGTGGTCATAGAAGTCATTAATTCTGAATTGAGGCCTCTTGCAACTCTAGTTTGCTGTCAGACTTAAGCCTCAGCCTGAGGGCCCAACTCTCCCCATCTAGATTTCCTGATATCTAATTTTATTTGACCATGAATAATTATTAAGGCCTAAAAATATTCAATCTCTGTTGAAAATTGCTCTAGACAAGTTTTTCTGTCTTAATAAAAATAAATCTGTGTAAATGCAACACATGTGGGGAGAGTATTGGCACTGTCCCAACTCTCCCCCATTCGACCATTTTTCTCTAAATCGCAATTACAGTACAACCATCTTAAAGTGGCTCAACATTGTGATCCATAGTGATCCAGAGCGGTCCGGATAAAGAGTGATCTGTAGTGATCTGAGATGATATAACTCTATCTGTAGTGATCTACTAATCCACATTTAGTGAAAATCAATCATGTCAATTACTTAGGATTGTAAGTCAAAGAACAGATAAAATCCATCTAACAATTGAAAATATTGATTAAGGAAACATATTCAAAAGTTATTTGGTACAGAAAAGTAAATTTATTAATATTAATTTTGATTAATAGAAACAGATCACAACAGATCATTCCAGATCGATCACTCCATATCAACCAAGATCGCCATGGATCACTATAGATCGATAGATAAGTGTCGATCAAAACTGACGAGCCATTTTATGATGGTTGTACTGTATGACAAAACAGGTTGTCTGATAATTTTCCTAAATATGTTAATAACAACTAAATGGTCAAGTCGACCAAGCATGCCATAGAAAAATTTTTCAGTCCTTGTTGTCTGACAGACAATTAAAAACTCGTAACATGGCTCAGTTTTTCCGTTTTTCATCCAAATTTGAATTTTCTTCTCTCTAAAGATCGTGACAAGTAAATTAGCCAGAAATGTTACATCCATTGAAAGATTTTTATTTTTATAAAATTTTGGTGGCTGCAGCGTTCTCAAAAAATGTTTAGTTTCCTCAAAAATCAGGGTGGCCCAACTCTCCCTGCGGCCCAACTCTCCCAAGCTTCCCCTACTTATTGTTTTTATGTCATATTGTATTCAAATTCACCAAACAACTTTAATTCTGACATTTCTAAATTTAATAAACAACGTTTTCTGGACACCCATACAGTGCCCGATTTAGGAATGTGCGGAGTGTGCGGCTGCACAGGGCCCCCACATTTAATGGGGCCCCACACAACCAGATCACGCATAACATTTATAGCAAATTCGTATTATAGTTCACGCGAATGATGCAGATCTGAAAAATAACCTAATTGTGCAACAAGAGCATTATGAATGATTAAAATGTGGGGGCCCCAACCTTCTTGAGATCCCTCCAATGTAATTACATTGCAAAATTGTGGTCATTTTTACCAAAAATGTTGCTCGTGTGAACAGGTGATCTGTTAAAACCAGTGGAAAATCGTGGTTGATATGTGGGGGCCTCTGCTCAGTCCCCTTCCCTATATGTCTTGCCTCCTATGCTCCTCCCTTCCTCTCTGGAGCCCATTCCCTTGCCGGACCTCCGCCTCTGGGGGACCCAACTTACTCTTGGACTCCACCCGTTCTGGGGGCCCCACCCGTTCTGGAGGCCCCACCCACTCTGGGGGCCCTTCCCAATGCGGGGCCCCCCTGTCACTCTGGGACCCCCCTCCCACTCTGGGGCCCCCTCCCGCTCTGGGGCCCCCTCCCACTCTGAGGCTCCCACTCTGGGGGCCCTATCCCACTCTTTTTACGCAAACTAGATTCTTGCCATGCAGCGAGAATCTCGTTCCAATGAAAATGGCAGTGACAAAGTTTAACTTTCATCACGGCGAACTATTTTCGTCCTAAAATGACAATAAAACCCACATTTTCGGCCAAATTTGGGAGAGAACTACATCATCGATGTGGCGAGGGCAGGAACCGGTTATTCACGATACAGTATACTGCTGTTAACCGGGCTGTCGGGATACACATGTAAATCGATCCAGCATTACTATCTGCTCCCTTTCAGGTATTTACCAACATTAAAGATAGGGATGAACGGATATCCGGCAAGGTATCCAGTATACGGCCGGGTATTGGAATTTGCAGGATATCCGCTATCCTGCAGAATAGGGGTGTCATAACCGGATATCTGGGATGCTCAAAAATTAGTGAAAAGCTAAAAATACTTCGAAAAAAAATGAAAGAATGTCACAAGAACTGAGTAAAAATAAAGATGTAACCATCTTCAAATTTTAAAATCGGTTACAGAACATAACAAAAAACATTCTGTCAGTGGAACAGTCCTCCTGCCGGACATTGTTTCTCTCGGCTCTCAGAAATATATTTATAATCAAAAGCGAATGCTGAAAAACTTCCTTTTTCGTATGTTTACTATCCGGTTTCAACTATCCGGTTGCTACCTGGTATTCGGCAGTTGATGTTGCCGGAGTATCAGGTATCCGGCTATTTTCACTATCCGTGCATCACTAATTAAAGAGAGAGAAAGCCCTTTGAAAAAGGTCTCCCATCTTAACAAACATGAATAAGTTTAGCATTTTATCGATTTAGCCAAATTACATGCACATACCAGGACAGAGTCTACATGACCCTTCCGAAAGTTACAGAAACATCTCAACGTGATGCATTTCGGGGGCCCCCACAACTTCTCGGCACAGGGGCCTCCACACACATAAATCGGGCACTGCACCCATACGAAACTGTGCTGTGTTCCTGTCATTGTTTTTATGAATATGCAGTAAGTGAATTATATGAGTGTGTAATTGATCGGATCATGGCAGGAAATAGTACCATACAGTCATATTGTCTACACGTGTTTGAAGCAAATTAAAGTAGTTTTTTTTTTGCTCTGCTCCATACATTTCTAAGTCTCTTTAAACATTCACATGTAAAGGTCAGTTTGTTTACATACTTGTAAGCATTATTTTAATAGACGCTTAGAAAAGAATACTACTCATTTCAACAGCACATAAGCTACACTAACTACATTGTTGACTATACAAGGATGAAGTGTACACAGCCATACAATTGTATAATGATGACAATTAATGGCTTGGTTTTCATTACTTGGTCAGTATTATTATGGGTTGAAATATGTGCGGCCACCGGACCTTGTGATCGTTTTAAAGACTGCCAGAAATATGGACCACTCACCAGAGAGCTCAAACATGGTTGTCCCTCGGATGCAAGCCCACCTACATCACCAGACATCATGGCTGTTGAGTCTGTCTCCAGCGTCTTCAGATGTATCAGAAAATGTGTCGCACTTGACGGTTGCAAGGCTGTGGACTTCATGGAAACAACAAGTCAGGACAATTGCAGACTGATGTACAACAAGAGGAGAAGTGACTGTAGAACTGATACTTCGGTGCAGCATCATACCATTGTAATTGTTTTGTATATATTCTTACTGTCATTTAAGGCATGATGTTCCTTTCAATGATCATGTGGAATGAATTTACACAAAAAAGTGACTGTAACAAATGTAGCACGAAGTAGCTTGTTACCAGCCAGAACCTTTAGTTTGCAAATGTTAAAGTTACAAAAGCTCTTTTTATGTCTGCAACATATTTTAGAACTAGCAAAGTAGTGCACAAATTATGAAAATGCAGTCCTCCAACCAAGAAGTTGTTGGTCAAAAATATTCTTTTCGCTTACTTTAGGCTACTAACAAAAAAACTACTTAACTGATAATTATTTTAAAAAGTTAAAATGTGTGCGAGAATTTTTAATCTTAATCTAATGTGGCAGTCTGTTGCTCATTTCCGGAGAAGGGCAAGCTCAGTGGTAGCACGATGGGCTGCTTATTCACTAGGTCATGGGTTTGAATCCAACTCTTGACGGGTCACCTGGACACATATTGGACGGCCATTTCAATTATCATTTTCGTCATTGTCGTTTCCTGCCCCTGTTCGAAATCTATTACTAAGTGCATAAATACAGGATGTAGAGCCAACGATCCATTCACCCATGGATGCTGTTGTTTGCCCAGTGTTAAACAATGTTAACTGTTTTTTTTGTTTTTTTTTCAGGTTGGATGTAAGAGACTGGTTTTCAACAGTACTATCGACGCTGGATGCCGTGGACCTTACTTAATTCACCCTTACAATTGTAATGGATATCCAGCGTTTTATCATATTTCAAGTGGAAACAGATATTTAACTCGAATCAAGACAAAACTATATTGCAGAAGTGTTAGAGGTAGACAATGTGGCTATGCTACTTGGACAAGAGAACCTATTCTTAGATCAAGCAGTGTGTATCCAGAAGGACTAATCAACGGAGAACTCCATGGATTCTGTTGCTAATTGTTTTGGTGAAACTCCAAGGCAGTGTAGTTCACGGCAATTAACATCAGGGTGCCCTGTACCTATTATTAACATATATGGAGTTATATGATTCTGAGTGTTTCATCTGGACACATTATTTAAAAAAAAAAACAAAAAAAAAACTGTTTAAATCCTCAAAGCTTATACTTTATGTCTGTGATTCAGAAGCAAGGAAGTGGCATTACCAACAGACAGACTGACAGTTACAAGAATAGCCATGCAATGAAATATAGTTCCTTCCTCTAAAAAAATTTTTGAGTTATCTTTAATTGTAAACAGGTCTGTGTGGAACAGTGCATTGAAATCGATAATATTTTATGGTTCTGAGACATGGCTAACAAATGAGTCACTTTACAGTGCAAAGTTGATTTTAAAATTTGTGCCATTTTTTCATTGTTTTGCTATGTTATGATACAAGAAAATCGTGTTTAAATGTACTAACTTGGCATATTTCGTATTGGGTAAAAATCCTAAATAACGGCAATATATAGGGTAAATGTGGGTAATATCACGCACCTAATGCGTGATATTACCCTGCAGAGTTTCTGTATAGCTGTCATTTCTTTGGTGTTATGAAAATCACGACCAAAAGTGAAGCTTCTGACTGACATTCAACTAAGGTGCTATAAAAATGTCAATTTCCATTGGTCGGCAGCTTTTAGAACACTCAGCACTTAGTTAAAGTAACTATGATCATTTTTGCACATTCTGAGGGTAATATCACGCACTTCTGTTTAATATCACGCAGTAGTAGGTCGAAATCCACGCAACTTTATTATGTGGTAAAAATGGGCTGCATGGTGTGTCCAGGAGCATTGAAGACATGAAGTTCTATCCATTTTTTTGTGACAAAAACAATACAGAGCCCACCGAGAATATTAATGGTTTGCTAAAGATGATTTCGGGAATTAAAAAATGAATTAGGCCTTCAATAATAATGTAACTCATAATGATTTAAAATCTGAAGAAGATGCTTGTCTGCTGAAGTCAGGCTCTCTGTAAATGCAGAGTGTTGTGCCTATATATTACAGTGTTTTGGGTGGAATATAAATTATGAAGCTGACCTTAACAAAATACCTTTTGAAATAGTTGTATTCAGAAAAATAGCTTTATCACAACCATTTGGAAAGAATCAGGTTCGCTTCCAAATGAGACCAAAATCAAACTTGAGCTATTATTTATTCATTGCAGAATCTGCGGACTTAAACATTGTTTTGGAGCTGCCTCCATGGCATGATTGCAACTGGACCTTCTAATATCAAAATAACTTAAAAATTTACAGCATGGTTGAAAATTGGAGTAACTTGAGCTATAAAAAAGTACAAACAAACAAATTAACAACTATGGGCTAGCCTATATCCAATTATGAGTGTAAATTTATTCTTACTTTTTGTCTGATTCTTTCTGATTCATTATAAATAGTATCTATCTCTCCATCCATCTATCAATTTATCTATTTAACTATTCAACTTTCGAACTATCCAACTATTATCTGTGAATGGAGTTGCATGCTTCAGCATTTTTTAAAAATCCAGAAGATCTGCCACCTACAATGTATCATATGCCCATTGCCAATCGCAACCTCAAGATTGAGTCAAGAAATTGCTAAAGACCAGAAAAGAAAACAAATTGTCCAAAAACACCTCACCAGAGCTTAACAAGGTAATGTCCCTGTACATGTTATTATTAAAAAGAGGGTACATTGTATAATAGTACAAATAACTGTTTTAGACGAGACTTATTTGCTCTTGATGGTTAGGGAAATTCTGTACCTTTGACTGAAAGGCTCATCAGAAAGATGCTGCTTTAGTATTGATCAGACAAATAGGCAGTTATTGTGTGCGTGATAATACCCAAATGTGCGTGATATTACCCTTAAAATGTGCGTGATACAACCCCTGAAACGTGAGTGATATTACCCCTGATCAGTTCCCATTACATTTTCATGAATAACAGTGGCTTCTTCACGGCCAATATTCTGCGTAATAAAATTTTGAATTTCCAATTCTTACCTTTGTCACATCATAATGATTCATTTAATGCATTGCCTAAATGGCAGCTGCAATTGTATACCTTTTATACTGTGGAATTTACATGAAAATGCATTAAATTTGAGAAAAAAATGCACACATTTCTTAAAATCCCCTTGCAATTTTGTCAGGGGCAATGTCAAGCACAAAATACTATCAGGTAGTGTCTAAAGGATCTATTGCACATTTTTCATATCTTACCTGGAAAATCACACAAACAGCTTGAGCTTGCAACAGCAATGAAGTTAGGTGCGTGATATTACCCACCTGCGTGATATTACCCACTTTTACCCTACTTATATCCTATTTATGCAATCATATAGGTGGTCCAACATGATTTTTGATTATTTTACATCTGCATAATTACAGCCTAAATTACTATATTTAAAGTTTTAATATGACCAAGAAAAATTCATATACACATTTACACAAGACGTTTCTTATATGAATCTAAAGCCGTTTGCATATATTTTCATGTGATATGCATGTTTTGTTTCTATGACCTATCCCACATTGTGATTTTTCACTCCGAACCAGTGTTCTCATTAACGCCGTCCCTATCGCAAATTTACGCACCTTTTTTTTCAAAAGGACGCACTTTTAGGACTGTCTATGCGTCCCCAGGACGTACTTGGTCTGACTGCTTGTCACTACAGCAAATGAGGCAGTGAAACAGCCCTATTAAAGCCCATCGCAAGAGCGTCAATTGCGTGTCAATGCACCAATTGGTAATTGGTTTTTTCAATGACAATGAATTCAGTAATTAGAGAAGCATCAAAGAATGCTTAATTGCAATTCTTGAGGTTCTAAGGCTTTGTTTCACCCTCAGTTTACTTAATTGCCATTGTGGAACAGCACAGATACAATGTATTTAAAGTGAAGCTGGCAGGTGTGAAAGTTGATTGCACTTTGCACAGTGGGCCTAACAGGGATAAGTCATGATTATATACCAATGTACCTTCAATAGCCGTTGACAGGGAAATGAGCTAATTAAAACTATCTGCTTGAATCAGGGACTGAAATCAATTGACCACAACAAAATAAAACACCTTCACCATTAAATTTATATTACTCATTTGTGGTTACAAGTCATTGACTCAATATGTTTTTGACCCACTAAAAAAATAAGGTCATAGGGCCAGAGTCCGCGAAAATGGCTTTTGACACACAGGACATTCGGGCAGGTAGGTTCTGAAGTTCACCTGCCCGAATGAAATCTTATCAGCCTGAAATTCATTTTCGAAAATTTCAAAAAGTTTCCTTGAATTGTAATTCAAAAATGTGATCTTACCAATACCATGAACTGCTCTTCATAAAGCCTATAGTATTCTTTTCGCGGACTCTGCATAGGGCCTGTTATTTATAAATGCATGGTCATAGGGCCTGTGATGGATTGCGTGTTATATTATAATAATAAATAATAATAATAATAATAGTAATTTATACAGCGCCTTTTCCAGTAAACTGCTCAAAAGCGCTTTTGTGAGTTGGCTGTTATTTGTAAAATGTTTTAAACAAGTGGGTTTTTAGTTTTATCTTGAATGAATCCAGAGTCTCTGCAGCCATGACACTTCCTGGTAGCTTGTTCCAGAGTTTTGGTGCTGCAAAAGAGAAAGCTCTATCTTCAAATTTATTGTGGCTGCTTGAAGCTGGTTCCATCAACAAAGGTTTGCTGTTGCTCCTTAGGTTATGGCACAGGTTGGGTTTGAGTTGGACGAGTTGCTGAATGTATGTTGGTGCTTGGTTGTTCAATGCCTTCCAAGTTGTGGTCATCAGTTTGAACTGTATTATGGCAGGAATTGGCAGCCAATGAAGTTTCTTTCTGTGTGGTCCCACACTGTCATGTCGTTGTAACCTCTCTATGAGACGAACTGCTGAGTTTTGGGCTACCTGAAGTTTGTTCACTAGATGCTGAGATATGCCATACAAAAAGGCCATTACCATAGTCCAGGTGGGGTGTGACCAAAGCATTTACTGCAGTTTTTACTATGTCTTTGTTCATAGACTTTCGGAGTTTGGAAATGTTTCGCAGATTAAAGTAGGCATTTCGGCACATTTTGTTTACTTGTTTCTCCATTGTCATGTTTTTGTCCATGGTCACACCTAAATTTCTGACATCCTCTGCTGTTTTGATTGAAACATTATCAACTTTGATTGAAGAAAGCTGAAGTTTATTCAGTTGGTGTGGCGTGCCAATCAAGAGAAGTTCTGTTTTGTCACCGTTATTGCACAGTTTGTTTTCATGGAGAAAATTTCTAATTTCCGTAATGCATTTCTCCATTTTCTCAATTGCTATTTCTTGATCTGTGACGTTTGGCTTAAATGATATAACGAGTTGCTCGTCATCAGCGTATTTCTGATCCTCAATTTGGTTTCGTTTGGCAACTTCAATAAGTGGGGCAATGTAAGAATTGAATAGGATTGGACCAAGCTTAGACCCTTGAGGGACACCAAATTTGAGATGAAGCCTATCTGATGTTTGGTCATTTACCAAGACTGATTGTGATCTTTCTGAAATGTATGACTTAAACCAGTTGAGAACTGAGTTGCACACGCCATATCTGTTTTTCAATCTTGCCAGTAAAATATCGTGATCAATTGTGTCAAAAGCAGCTGACAGATCTAGCAGTACAAGCATTGTAATTTCACCCTTGCTCATATTCAACATTGTGTCATTGTGGATCCTTGTTAGAAGGGTCTCTGTACTGTGAAATTGCTTATATGCAGATTGCTTGTCATCATCAAGTTTGCTACAAGCAAGGTGATCCATGTATTGTTTAATAACTGCACTTTCAATTATCTTTCCAAGGAAGGACAAGTTTGATACTGGTCGGTAGTTTTTCTTGATCAGATCAAGTCCTCCTTTCTTTAAAAGTGGCTTAACCAGTGCATGCTTCAGATCAAGGGGCATCTCCCCTAAAGTCAATGATGTGTTCACTATTCCAGTTATCAATGGAAGAAATTCGTCGATGCACTCAAGCAGTAACCATGTGGGGATGGGGTCTAGTTGACAGTGTTTGACAGGCATATTTTTTATCAATTTCTTAATTTCCGATTCTGATAGGGTTTTGAACTGAAATAATTTGTAGCCTGTAAAATTGTCACTAACTGCAGTGTGGTTGCTGCCAGAGTCCAGTTGCGTCCTTATTTTCTTGATTTTTTCATCAAAGAATGTGTTGAAGTCATTTGCAAGGTCTTTGCTATTTTCATGACTTGGAAGTGGCAATTCTTGCTTCCTGTTCAGGTTAGAATTAAGTACCTTGAACATGGCCTTTGAATTTCCCTTAGTATTCTCAATCTTTGCCCTCAGATCATCAGATTTCAGCTGATTGAGCTGGTCATTTAATGCATTTCGTTTGAGCTGAAAATCTTCCCAATCTTTCTCAAGCCCAGTTCTTCTCCAAGTTCGCTCTGCTTTCCTCTTAGCCGTTTTTAGATTTTTTATGTCAGCATTAGTAAATGGAGTGGGTTTGCGCAGTGTAACCTGCTTCGTAATCAGAGGTGCATGTTTGTCAAGTACCTCAGTTGATGAATTGTAAAGCAGAACCAGTTTTGACAGGTATTCAGATGAGATTTCTTTTTGCACTTTCACGTACAAGTGTTTGTCAATGTCTTTTCTAAAAAGATTCAAATTGATGTTGCGCAGTTTTCTGAGAGCAATTTTCTTTTGGGCACTTTTTATTTTCCCCATGGCTACATTGAAAAGTAAACAGTTATGGTCAGAGAGCAAGTCACTGACAGCACAGTCTCTCAGAATTGAGTTCCTTTGTGTAATTATGAGGTCCAATGTGTTCCCCTCTTTGTGGGTTGGTGAAGAAACATGCTGTTCAAGACCATACATTTCAAGGATGCTGTTGAACTGTCTGACTCTGGCATCGATAGGCTTGTTCATGTGAAAATTAAAATCACCAGTTAACACAACTTCATTGTGATATGATTGATACTGAGCTAAGAATTGTGTGAATTCCTCAAAAAAGTCTGTTAACCTGTATTTGTTTTTGTTTGAGGGTTCAGGCCGATACACAAGAAGAATTGTGATAGTTTTGCCATTATGATTTATTTGAATTTCCATATGCTCAAAAGTTTTGGTTTTCTTGCTGTTGATTTTTTTTGCTTTTATGCCTGACTTTATAATGCAGCCAACACCACCACCAGGTCTGTCTTCCCGAGGTGTGCCAATATAAACATACTCGCCATTTCTTTCCAAGTTTCCAATTTCTACAATATCAATTGCCTTCAACCAAGTTTCTGTGAAAAGAAACAAGTCAAGATCAAATTCATCCCCAAAATTCTTCACTAATTCAGTTTTTTGTCTCAAACTTTGTGCATTCCATACACAGGCCTTTAGAGTATTGTTTTTAGTACTGTTGGTTTGTTTTTTTGTTTGGATAGGCCTACAGTGTTCTTCGGGTTTGTCTGAGTGCATCAAAGGATCAAATCTGTTCTGTAATTTCAGAGAGTCTGAGTTGCTTGACCTCCGTTGGACATAGGGTCTGGGAACTGGATTGTATATATGTCTTTGATTGGAATCATTTATACCAATGCGCAGGACATCAGAGTATAGCTTTGCATGTTCGGACATCATTTAAGTGAAAGAGAATTGCACTCTGAGGTCTGTCAGAGACTTGAGGTTAGACTGTGAGTCTCTCAGGTCTGAGAGAGGGAAGAGCTTACTAGTGATAAGGTTCTGAGGTCTGTCAGAGGCTTGAGGTTAGAGTGCGAGTCTCTCCGGTTTGTCAGAGGCAAGAAGTTAGACTGTTAGAGTAACAAGGCTCTGAGGTCTGTCAGAGAGAAGAGGCAAGTTTGAATCTGAAGTCTGTCAGAGGCAGGAGTAGCGAGGCTCTGAGGTCTAATAGAGACAAGAGGTACAATTTGCAGTGCTCTGAGGTCTGTCAGCAACTAGAGATAACAGTAGCGAGGCTCTGAGGTCTGTCAGAGACAGAAGTTAGAGTGTGAGTCTCTCAGGTCTATGAGAGGCAAGAGGTCAGAATACAGAGGCTCTGAGGTCTGCCAGAGACAAATAAGAGATTAGGTGTGAGTCTCTCAGGTCTGTGAGAGGCGAGATGTAGGAATAGTGATGCTCTGAGGTCTGTCAGAGACAAGAGGTAACAGTAGTGAGGCTTAGGTCTGTGAGAGGCAGAGGTGAGAAGAGTGAGGCTCTGAGGTCTGTCAGAGTCAACAGGTAAGATTAGTAAGTCTTTCAGGTTTGTGAGAGGCTAGAGGTGAGAAGAGTGAGGCTCTGAGGTCTGTCAGAGTTTAGAAGCAAAAGTAGTGAAACTCTCAGGTCTGTGAGATGAAAAGGTAAGAAGAGTGAGGTTCTGAGGTCTGTCAGAGTTTAGAGGCAAAAGCAGTGAGTCTCTCAGGTCTGTGAGAGCAAAAAGGTAAGAAGAATGAGGCTCTGAGGTCTGTCAGAGTCTAGAGGCAAAAGCAGCGAGTCTCTCAGGTCTGTGAGAGGAAAAGGTAAGAAGAGTGAGGCTCTGAGGTCGGTCAGAGTCTAGAGGCAGAAGCAGTGAGTCTCTCAGGTCTGTGAGAGGAAAAGTTAAGAAGAGTAATGCTCTGAGGCCTGTCAGAGTTTAGAGGCAAAAGCAGTGAGTCTCTCAGGTCTGTGAGAGGAAAAGGTAGGAAGAGTGAGGCTCTGAGGTCTGTCAGGGTCTAGAGGCAAAAGCAGTGAGTCTCTCAGGTCTGTGAGAGGAAAAGGTAAGAAGAGTGAGGCTCTGAGGTCTGTCAGAGTCTAGAGGCAGAAGCAGGGAGTTTCTCAGGTCTGTGAGAGGAAAAGGTAAGAAGAGTGAGGCTCTGAGGTCTGTCAGAGTCAACAGGTAAGATTAGTAAGTCTTTCAGGTTTATGATAGGCTAGAGGTGAGAAGAGTGAGGCTCTGAGGTCTGTCAGAGTTTAGAAGAAAAAGTAGTGAATCTCTCAGGTCTGTGAGATGAAAAGGTAAGAAGAGTGAGGTTCTGAGGTCTGTCAGAGTTTAGAGGCAAAAGCAGCGAGTCTCTCAGGTCTATGAGAGGAAAAGGTAAGAAGAGTGAGGCTCTGAGGTCTGTCAGAGTCTAGAGGCAGAAGCAGTGAGTCTATTACTTGGTCCTCAGTTGAGTTGCTTCTTACGGTGAAGCACAGAGAAGTGCATACTTTTCTTTTATATTAACACAGTTGTGCAGGCCCAACACATCAAATGTTTAGTCATGACGACCACTGCCCTGCAATGGGCCATTTAAAGCATTTTTCTATCAAAAATTACTAATTAGGTGAGTTATGTGACATTGCTCATTATGAAAGAGTGATATATTTTAAAACTATAAAGTGATACACTTCAGGGTCATTCTCAAATTTCGGGACAATTTGCGTCACTCTAGCTCCCTGACATTAATATGAATGCGATAAATATCTGAAGCGTCACTCTGCATCTGTTATTCATATTTCTACTTAGAACCACTGCATTTGGAGCAAAAAGTCATTCATTAGACTTTTTTTAATGCATTATGTCCCGAAATCTGTGCAAAATCAATGGTTTTTCCCTGTCACTGAACCTGACATGACAAAATCAAGTGTTCATAGTCCTCCTAATATACCATTATTTTCAAAGTTTCTTTGCACGATTCATGGGAATATAGACTTGAATTTATATTTAGTTCATATTCAATTTTTTGTGTGTATAATTTCATTGATTAAATTGATACAATAGTTGTGTCACTAATTTATGTCAATTTTTTTGTCCCCTCCGTTACTTGCCATAGCTCTGTTCGTTATTGTTTTTTATGAGCTATTTTCACTGAATATCATCAGACGCATGTGCGCCATAGTACCACTGCCGTGAAGACTTCATAAAACATGTATTCAATAAATTATGACATAATGTTCATAAAAAAATGTTTTTGGTCCCACTAAAATGTCCCCTCCGTTTCCTTCATTTCCAAGCTTACCAATGATAATTTTACAGAGCGATTTCATTTATATGTTGCTGAGGGTGGCAGGTTTTAATATTCTGCAATTATCTTGTCTAATCTCCAAAATAAAAAGCAGTAATGAGCGAAAAGCAAAAAATTGTTCCCCTCCGTTACCGTCCACTCCGTTACCAGATCATGAGCAAGAAATCGACATTTGGACCAAAAAGTCTACTGATACGAGATGAAGTACTTCTGAAAATAATAGTTACATCAATCTTTTATCATTTTTCCTTTTGTTGCTGTTCCTACAGTTGGTTTTTTACATCGAAATTCACCTCCGTTACCACATTGTCCCCTCCGTTACAGGACAATTTTCCTATACCCGTTGTCCCGAAATTTGAGAATGGCCCTTCAATGAAACTTTCACAATAATCATTTTGTAAAATCCATCACTTAACATATTGTTTCCTTTTTTTTAAATTCTTTAAACCGTATGTCTTGAAGGACACATTGTTTTAAGGGAAGGACGGATTTTCTCGGACCTCAATGCGTCCCAGGGACTCTTTTTTCCTGAACCCTAATGAGAACACTGCTCCGAACATTGGTAAATTTGATTTTTTTTTAAAATTTGAGCTTAGTCAGTATCACAGCAAACATCATCCAGGGATATGAAATCAACATTACCGCTTCTACTCATCTCAAAGAACAAATTTGTAAAATATATAATTTTGGAAGGTTTGTGACCGAGTGGGAAATTATTGAAATTTGAGTTTTAGTGTGATAAACCTTCCAACTTTGAAAATTAGTGGAAGGTCATCAAAATTTTTTTCAGCAACTTGCTTTCAGCCATTTTGTTTATTGACATATCAAGCATTCATTTGAAAAATTTTAGGGCATTATCTTGAGCAGTCAATAAATGACAGCAATTTCTAGAAGGGACAATTTTCTATTGTCGGTTCGAATTTTCAAACTTCAATCGATCAGTACTTCCCCCTATTTGCAGTTACAGAACTGATATTTTGCATACATTCATTCCATATATAGTTCTTCAAATGTGGGCAGTTTCGTGAAAATCTGAGATGGTGAGGTGGGGCACGAAAAATACTAGAGGGACTCATGGAGTCTGACTCAATGTATATGTGTGATAAAAAACGAAAAAAAAGATTATATCAGCCAATTCGATACTTTATATCAAAACAACCAATTTAGTGAAATCCACACTATAGTATAGCTTTTCCATAGGTCGAAATCTTTCATCTGGATCAATGTCCAAACTAGTATCTTACAGCTGCTGAGATTAACTCTCTGATTCTCTGCGCCTACACTGTATGCTCCACTAAATCACTTTGCAACATTAATCTTTTGGTCATACACAAAATAAAACAAAAATTCAAAATGTGGATCAGATGAGTGTGTGGAAATAACATGGACGATTTTCATGAATATGTCATGACTCGTGAGTATCCATGTAGTAGGCATAATTATCTGTATATATATATATCAGTGGACTTCCTTTTATGCTTAATTTTCAATATAACATCCGAGTCTCTTAAAATTTTACAAGGAAAGGTCAGTTTGTTTACGTACGACAAGATAAAAGCATTGATTTGAATGGCAATAATTTCAAGTGTGCATTAAATATAGTAACTAAATTTTTAAAATGATTGACTGCACAAAGATAAAGGTGTACACAGGCAATTCGATTTCAAGAATGGTACAAGCTAACTCTCTGGTGCTATAAGGCAAATGGCACCAAATAGAGTCACTGAGAGTATATCAGTAAAGGGCTGAAGTATCACCTCAAAAACTAGAAATTTCGATCGCAAGCGAATCGAGCAATTGGAGGTTTGCCAATGTTTGTACGTTTTTGGGTTTTCATAAAACTACATCCTTGATACCTTGGCTTGCGAGGGCGATAAAACTAATGAATTGGAACGATTGCCAGGGCTAGAACCACCAAGTGCAAAAATTCACAGATGAAATAAGTTGTCTAACATATATTCTTAGAAGTGAAGAGAAATACACAGAAGCAGAGCCGAAGCATTGGAAATAGCCTTAACCATAAGCCACATTCACTGAATTATAAGCAAAATCTATTTATTTATTTAACATATTTGCAACATTACACCAATTGGCAACATTACACCCATTGGCAACATTACACCCACTGGCAACATTACACCTACTGGCAACATTACACCATTGGCAACATTACACCTACTGGCAACATTACACCATTGGCAACATTACACCATTGGCAACATTAAACCCACTGGCAACATTACACCGTATAGCAGCAGGTAACATTACACCCATAGGTAACATTACACCATTGGCAATATTACACCAATATGTAACATTACACCCATTTGTAACATTACACCCATTTACAACATTACACCCATTTGCAACATTACACCCATTTGCAACATTACACCCATTGGCAACATTATACCATTGGCAACATTATACCATTGGCAACATTACACCATTGGCAACATTATACCCATTGGCAACATTACACCGTATGGCAACATAACACTCATTGGCAACAATAAACCATTGGCAACATTACACCCATTTGCAACATTACACCCATTGGCAGCATTACACCCATTGGCAACATTACACCATTTGCAACATTTCACCCATTGGCAACATTACACCCATTGGCAACATTACACCATATGGCAACAATACACCCATTGGCAACATTACACCCATTGGCATCATTACACCCATTGGCAATATTACACCCACTGGCAACATTACACCATTGGCAACATTACACCCATTTGCAACATTACACCCATAGGCAACATTACACCCATTGGCAACATTACACCCATTTGCAACATTACACCCATAGGCAACATTACACCATTGGCAACATTACACCCATTTGCAACATTACATCAATTGGCAACATTACACCCACTGGCAACATTACACCCACTGGCAACAGGTAACACTACACCCATAGGTAACATTACACCATTGGCAACATTACACCAATATGTAACATTACACCCATTTGCAACATTACACCCATAGGCAACATTATACCATTAGCAACATTACAACAATTCATGACATTCCATCCATTGGCATAACACCATTTACAACATTACACCATTGGCAACATTACACCCATTAGCAACATTACACCCATTAGCAACATTATAACCATTGGCAACATTATAACCATTGGCAACATTACACCATTGGCAACATTACACCCATTGGCAACATTATATCCATTGGCAACGTTACACCATTGGCAATGTTACACCCATTGGCAATGTTACACCCATTGGCAACATTACACCAATTGGCAACATTACACCAATTGGCAACATTAGACCATTGGCAACATTACACCCATTGGCAACATTACACCCATTGGCAACATTACACCCATTGGCAACATTACACCCATTGGCAACATTACACCATATGGCAACATTACACCCATTGGCATCATTACACCCATTGGCAACATTACACCCATTGGCAACATTACACCATTGGCAACATTACACCCACTGGCAACATTACACCCATTGGCAACATTACACCCATGGGCAACATTACACCCATTAGCAACAATACACCATTGGCAACATTACACCCATTGGCAACATTACACTCATTGGCATCATTACACCCATTGGCAATATTACACCCATTTGCAACATTACACCCATTGGCAACATTACACCATTGGCAACATTACACCCATTGGCAACATTACACCCATTAGCAACATTATACCCATTGGCAACATTACACCCATTGGCAACATTACACCCACTGGCAACATTACACCATTGGCAACATTACACCCATTTGCAACATTACACCTATTGGCAACAATACACCCATTGGCAACATTACACCCATTGGCAACATTACACCCATTGGCAATACTGCCCTGTGAAATTGAAACACAGTAACTGACCAAAAAACAGTAACTGAGTTGAGCATAATTTCTCTATCCTACTAGTAATATCTACCTCCATGCCAAATTTCATATCTGTATCACCTCTAGTTACCCCACAAATCCATGATAAAAAAACACAGTATCAACTGCTCACATCAAAATGGACATGTCATGTCAGGCCAAAACACAGTAATTTACTCATTTTATTTTGAAACACAGTATCTGTTTGGCCTATTATTGAGTTACTGTGTTTTGACATCACACAAACCGGGAGATACTGTTTTTTCACATCAACTGAGTAGATGTCTTCAGCAATGACATAAATAGAAAATAAAAGGTTTCTCATACAAAACACAGTAAGTCATTAAAAAGCAAAACGTTGTCTAATATATCTGTAAGAAGTCATTTTGGGTGACAAATGATATACACACATACACTTTGATTATATTTCTTCATATTTGAAGCATTGACTTGAGGGTGCTTCATCTGGAGAGTAAGATATAGAGGTCGCAATGTTACAAACAAAGAAATGTGTTTTTCTCAAAATCACTGAAATGGCAGTTACTGTGTTTTGAAATCACAGGGCAGAATATTACACCCATTTGCAACATTACACCCATTGGCAACATTACACCATTGGCAACATTACATCCATTGGCGACATTACACCCATTAGCAACATTATACCCATTGGCAACATTATAACCTTGGCAACGTACACCATTGGCAACATTACACCCATTGGCAACGTTACACCCATTGGCAATGTTACACCCATTGGCAACATTAGACCAATTGGCAACATTAGACCATTGGCAACATTTCACCCATTGGCAACATTACACCCATTGGCAACATTACACCCATTGGCAACATTACACCCATTGGGGTATCCTCACCCTGAAGGGACACCCCCTAGGACTACCCCCAGGAGGCACCCCCTTATCTATCATCTTTCTTTCTATCTATCTATGAATGTGTCAAGAGTATTAATTGCCATCAGTTGCTAATTGCTATTTTGAGTAGTGTCAAAGAAGTGTCAAACATATTTGCCAATCCAATTGAACAGTTAAATACAGTTGACAGAGCAAGAGAGTCTTGAAAGAATAGCTTGGTCAATTGACCAGAATAATATTAAGCACCCATTTGGGGACTCTTCACCAATATACACAAGATGGCGCTCATGGTGATTGGTTGCTAAGGTAAACATGATCAGAGAGCCATTTGTGTGAGAGCTGCTTCAGGTGGCAGATGAATTAGTGGAAAAATAAAGAAATAGACAATCCCAGTTGAGCAAATGGAACACTTTCTCGCATCTACAATGCTCATAGTGCAAGTGTGTAGAATTGTAGACCCCTGGATCATGCATAAGTATGATTGAAAAGCGATACAAAATTTCTTTGCAATTTGTAAGGAGGGCAAACCTCCAATGATTCTGGTTCTATGACAAAGAAAGACGTGGCACCAAAATATGTGCATCACCAACGTTAAATAACATTTTGATCTAATCTTTTGGTAAACTGTTCAAGTTTTTTGGAAACTGACGTGTATGCTCTCATTCATGATAAAAATTAGTATTTTTTCTATTTGTATGGCACGAAATCGTGTTATACAAATCAGCTAAAAAGTGTAGTCATAATTAACTTATTTACCTGTTATTGGTGTGGCTGTTATATCACACCATTGTGAATCCACCAAGGGAATCACATGTCTTGTCCTTGAATTATACACACAAGAAGAGTTTTGACATTGGAGCTACAATGTATCACGATTTCTTCAAATCAGAATTGAGTTTTTTGTTCTAAATTGTCTGCAACAAGAAGGCTATTATGACCTGTATTTTACTGCTACATCATTAGCGCTGCCTGAGGGGGTTCCCCCCTGGGCAAGCAGCTCTCCATTTCGTAAGGAAGATTTTTTGCACACACTGAAATGTTAACATCTAGGCCTAATTTTCTGTAAAAGCTACTGGGCACCTGCTACTTCTTCCATTGTCCTTCTTCACATAAATGTTCGGTTCCTGTCATATAGTTTGTCACTGGGTCTTTATTTCTACTTCTAGTGGCTTTATTGTGTAGTTTAGCAACAAATGTTCCTCTAATCTTTCCACCACTGTCTTCACACACGCTTTCCCAGCGTGGCTATGAGCTGTGGCTGCTGCACCTCCCTGTATAGATGGGCCCTGGCTGCAACACGTGACACATTACTGTAACTTTGAGGGGGGCACTTGCTTTCAATTCAGTGAAATATGGAGTTCTGAGTATGAGATTGGATACCTTCATTACCATGCCACACTATCTAGACTTGGCCAACCATTTCAATCAAGCTAACACTGTGATGATGCTAAACTTTGCAATACAATGGTGCAATCATATTAAAAATCTAATGGACAATATTTCATGTGACATGTTATTTACTATTAGCTGACAATGATAAGAAAGCCTAAAGAAAAACATACCTTAATTCCTGTTCACATATCAAGTATTCATGAATTCCACGCAAATGTTGCATCTCTTGGAAACAGGACCTTTTCTCACCTAAAGTGACCTGGCACCAACAATTTTCAAAATATTTACCCAAAATAAATTTATTTGTGATCCAGACATGTCAGGTCACATGTTACTTGCATACTTTTGGAAATCTTGGTGCTGGTTAGTTTGTTTTCCTTCAATATTCATCAGAAATTTTGTTATTTTTTATTGTTAGTGTTTATTTCGCTGAAAAAAATCAAGAAAAATGCCTATTTTCGAGGCTCGAATACAAGTAGATAACTTATTTCTTGATGTTTGATGTTTACATCACTTGATATTAATATTTTTCAAATTTAATGTTTTTAAAGAATTTTTACCATTTTATTATTTTCTCACTCGATAGGCCACACTCAACTTTAGGTAACGGAATCACATTTCACTCGGTAACGGAATCACACAATTCCCTCAAAAACCCATCCTAAATGTTGGAGCGCAATATCCATGTGTCAAGACCAGAGTCCATGAAAATGAAACTACTGTGAGAATGTATTCCTGGGATGAACACTGTCAGTTTATATCTTCCATAGTTGGAATGTTTTTCTCAAATGAGACGACGAGATCAAAAAGTCACAAAATTGGGTGTTTTTGCTTGTGATTCCGTTACCAGGAGTTTGATTTGCTGTAAAAAACTGATCGGGCCAATTACAGAAATTCTCCATATCAAAAATTTTAGTTATCATTAATATAAATCAAAATAAATCTTATCGTCATGAATTTATTCATCATATCTTTGGTAACATAATAATAAAGTACAATTTTCATGACCCCGCGGTGATTCCGTTACCATGGAATTCATGATTCCCTTAGAAGTGAAAAAAGCAGGTCAGCATATACTTTATACTTCAAGAATGTCCATTTATCACATGGAACTAGGTGTGACAAACATGACACACCTTGTAGCAGTCCTGTTTCACGTTAACTGTAAAAGTTAGCTGTTATCAAAAACTTGTTTATACTAAATTTGTCCTAAAAGCATCCTAGTGCCACCTAGATCCAGTGTTTACAAATTCGGTAGAAAGAATGCAGGAAGGAATGAAGAAAAGAAGGAATGAAGGAAGGAATGAACAAAGGAATGAACAAAGGAATGAACAAAGGAATGAACAAAGGAATAAAGGGAGGAATGTAGTGGGGGAAGGAAGGGAAGGCCTCGAGATAGATAGACAGATAGATAGACAGCTAAACACATAGATAGATAGATAGATAGATAGATAGATGGATAGATGGATAGATGGATAGATGGATAGATGGATAGATGGATAGATGGATAGATAGATGGATAGATAGATAATAGATAGATAATAGATAGATAGATAGATAGATAGATAGATAGATAGATAGATAGATAGATAGATAGATAGACAAACAGACAAACAGACATATAGATAGATAGATAGATAGATAGATAGACAGACAGATAGACAGATAGATAGATAGATAGACAGATAGATACATAGATACATAGATACATAGATACATAGATACATAGATGGATGCAAGCAGCTGTTAAAAGTGCTTGCACATTTTTTTTAAAGGAATAGCAGTGTTGCCAATCGATAGAAAGAATGCAGGAAGGAATGAAGAAAAGAAGGAATGAAGGAAGGAATGAACAAAGGAATGAACAAAGGAATGAACAAAGGAATGAACAAAGGAATGTAGTGGGGGAAGGAAGGGAAGGCCTCGAGATAGATAGACAGATAGATAGACAGCTAAACACATAGATAGATAGATAGATAGATGGATAGATGGATAGATGGATAGATGGATAGATAAATGGATAGATAGATAATAGATAGACAGGAGAGTAAAATCAAAGACAGGTGGATAGTTTGGGTCAGTGGGATGGTCAGGAAATATGTATTTAGCCAAGACAGCAGTGATCCTTTGAGCCAAGATTTGACTGAAATATTACATGGAGGGATATACACTAACTACGGATACATGTGTGATTCACCCTTAGGACTCAGTCCGGGCAGCGCATCACTCACCGGTTTCCGGTTATGACATTTCTAGTTGATCTTTATGTCATGTCTTCATAGTTAAAATCATATTGATCACTGTACCAAAGCTACATGTTTGTATCACAGTACCAATTTAACAAGTTAATTTTAATTTGATCATAGTACCAACGTAACAAATAATCAACAATTGATCATGATTTACATCACCAGTTTGAAGTTTCCCACAACAGTCCCGCTGATCTAACTGTACATGCACAGCCACAAAAATACACTAATGGACCATTCTCACGGCACAATCCTCAGGACTTTTTACATCGGGGGAGCAGCTTAAAATGATTTCTAGGAGAAAATTGGCCTGACTCGGCAACACAAACAAATTATATAATTAATTAAAAAGAGATTAGAGGCATAGAACGGCGGGGCAAGATCATATCCACCTATCAGGCTGCGAAAAACCATCGGCGAGGCTGCAGATGTTACACAGGAGAAGCACAAATGTTCTGCAGGAATAGCGGATGGCCCTATATCCCGCCGATCATCCTATGATCTAGGAAAAATGCTCGCCGGACATCCAAAAATTGAGAAAAACTCTGGCTCTTCCTCGGCAGCTTAAAAAAGAAGTTTCAACAAGCTGAATCTTTTTCTCCCCACATTTCTAGGAATGCTATGTATTGGCAGCCAATTCGCTACAAATCACCAGCGGGATATCACAAATTGGCAAAAAATAATCTAAATTCCAAGGAAATCCTAAAAAAAAATCCTCATCCGGTACTGAAAGTCATCCGTGTCGTGCTGTGAGACCCACGCATAAAATAGACTGTCGTGCTAACAGAACTGGACATGCAGAGCCAAAAAAAAAAATAACACAAAGATAAACTCCTTTTTCCAGTTTACCTGGGCAGTGCTGGGCATGCACTCATTCAGGAAAGCTGGAACCATGGATGTGGCTTTTGAGTGCAGGAGTCTCTCACAACTGTTCACTGCATATCTTCAAATGGAGGCAGAGATTCTAGAGAAGAAACAATTTGACCAGGTAGGCCTGTGAATTACGCCAAGCATTTAATCATTGTCGAAAAGTTTTGCCAAGGAAACAAGTATTTTGTCTCCGTATCAAACGACAATATATTTTTTATGTATGAACTATGAAAGATTGTAGCATGTTACGAAAGAGTTCTCATTTCTTTTTCTTTTCAGTTGCAGTGATGTAAACAGTCCTTGTTTTGAACATGTTGTGCCAGACAAGTTCAAGGAAACAATCCTAAATGTCTTCCTATATGCAGACACTCGGCATGCTCAGCAAAAATCTCTTAAGAAATTGAAAAATGTAAATATAGCGTACTTGAATTGCACAGGAAATGAAAAGTCTCTAAGTCTTTTACAGTCTTGTCCTCATGTCTGGGAAAAGGATTGTGGAGGCAATACATTTTTTATATTTGTAAATGTCGCATATACAGTATCAGACGAAAGTTTAGACCATGTCAATCTTTTGTCAATATAAGGGAAAATAGGTGCTCAGCGAAAGAACTTCTGCATGGATTCTCTTGCCTATGTATCAGAGAAGTTCTACAATAGAGAAAACTCCAACTATTTTTATCACTTACTTGAATATGTGTGATAAACAAAAATTTCAGGTGGTCTAAACTTGCGTCTGATGCTACTTACATCCAAAAAGGCCATTAATGGCATTGTACATTAGAGGAAAGGTGGGTTAATTATTCAATGTTATTTTAGACAAGATATTCAATCATGTTTCATGTGATTTAAAGGCAATGAGTCATGACACAGGAAAAAAAATATTTTTAAATACATTTTTTTAATTTGAACTTAAGAGGTAATAATGGTGATTCAATGAGTCAAAATTGTTAATAAATGAAAGGTCAACTAAAACGCACATAGAAAATATATGTCTGACACATTTTTATCCTCCCAATGGAGTATGACAACACTTGATACCCAGCCATAGTGCTAAAAATGGTGTTTTCCCTAGGTTTTGTCTGACAGCCACCCATTTGAAGTATCGTAGACCAATGACTGAGGTGTTTACATAGACCTGAGCATGTGTCCTGATAAAATCAAACAACTTTTGTTCTTTTTCCACAGTACAGACAAAATTACAGACACTACTCAGGATGGTGTATTGAAATGTAATGTTAACGAATGGGCCAGATTTATGCCTTCCATAAAAGTGGATGTAGTTTCATTGTAAGTAAAGCGAACGAACAAAAGTTGTTTGATTTTATCAGGACACATGCTCAGGTCTATGTAAACACCTCAGTCATTGGTTTATGATACTTCAAATGGGTGGCTGTCAGACAAAACCTAGGGAAAACACCATTTTTGCACTATGGCTGGGTGTCAAGTGTAGTCATACTCCATTAGAAGGATAAAAATGTGTCAGAAATATATTTTCTATGTGCGTTTTAGTTGACCTTACATTCACAAACAATTTTGGCTCAATGAATCACCATTATTACCCCTTATGTTGAAATTAAAAAAATTAAATAAAAATATGTTTTTTCCTGTGTCATGACTCATTGCCTTTAAATCACATGAAACATGATTGAATATCTTGTCTAAAATAACATTGAATAATTTACCCACCTTTTCTCTAATGTACAATGCCATTAAAGGCCTTTTTGGATGTAAGTATTATCAGACATAAGTTTAGACCACCTGAAATTTTTGTTTATCACACATATTCAAATGAGTGATAAAAATAGTTGAAGTTTACTCTATTGTAGAACTTCTCTGATACATAGGCAAGAGAATCCATGCAAAAGTTCTTTCGCTGAGCACCTATTTTCCCTTATATTAACAAAAGATTGACACGGTCTAAACTTTCGTCTGATACTGTATATAGTCGCCGTTTGATGTTGAAATTTTCCCGTAAAACTAGAGAGATTCTCTTTACATATAGTTTTGTGATTGATTAATTAACTAACGGTTTGATTGATTTGTTAATCGATCGATTGGCTGATTAAGTGTTTTTCACAATGAACCAATCCTTTAAACAGTATTCGTTTATCTTAAATTGTATTATTTTTGATACTAAAATAAACTATATCGTTATCGCTATTAAACAGGTTTTTATATGTCTCTTATCAGCAAAGGAATTTTTAAAAATGATCATGTTGTTAACAAATTTCACAAAGGCTTTTAAGTCTAAATATTAAAAAAGACATATTTACAAAGAATCTGCTGGAAAAGATATTTCACATGATGTTGTCTTTCTTGGTTTTTAGATATGCCATGTAAATGCAAAATTTGAAATGTTTACCAAACTGGCAACACGATTATTCATGACTCTTGGCTGGCTTAATGATGTTATGAAAGAGAAAAACAGATGTGACATTTTACATTCTTTGACAAGTTGCATATATACTAGGGGAGGCGGGGGTCAGAAGTCACAAAATTCAGAAAAAGCCCCAGAACAGAGCAGGTGTTTGTTAGATCTGAATGACCTTTGGCACAATTATGCAGTATTTAGTTGACTATAGTTGTATCACATGATAGCTGTTGTGTTGTAAATAGGCTTTAGTCAGTTCACAATTATTTAAGGCAAAGTCCGCTGTGACTTTTTGCCCCATGTCAGGGTCAAGAAGTCACAACCATGGGGTAACAAGTCACATGCAATTGTTGTGAACATACAACACTATATGAGGTGACATGCAGACCTAGACTTGATAGTCATCCTTGTGCATGAAATTTATAGTGAGCCTTCAAAAACTATCGGCATGCAATGACAATGCACCATCAGCAAAGCCGGCATCAGAAATTGCCCAAAGTTTGCAAAATGAAATTTTGCTGTAATGCTCTCTAATCAGTATTATTGATGATGGGTGATGATCAGATTGTAAGCTAAAAGCTTCTAGTGTGGAATATTTTACTTTCCTTATCTCAGAATACTGACTTCCCGGTACCCTATGGTAAAATATCACAGTGCTGGGGTGAAATGTCACACTGTGACATTTCACCCCTCAGCTGTTTTTTAAATTCAACACATGATCATGGCAACTTGGTGACCAAATGGCCAAAAATTGGTTCACAGCATGAAAGACTATTACCCAAAGGACCTTGAAACAGCAGCACAACTTCCTATGTCACAGTCACCAGACATTAATAGAGAAAGTTCAGAATCAATAAAACCTGTTTGGGACACCAAAAATGCATGAGGTGGGTAAAAACCCACCTTGCACAATGAGTATAATTTTCATATTCCCTGCAGACCTTCTTCTCATAAAATTGTCCCAAATTATGATTTAAGCTTAAGAATTAGGTCACTGCAAGTTGGTCAAAAAGGCCTGTGACTTTTTACCCCTGTGACTTTTCACCCCCTCTTCCCCTACACGAAATATGCAGTTAAAACAAAGTTGGCTTTTTGGAAACTCTGAGCAAATGTCATTTCGAAACAGGTCCATTATATAATTTTAAAAAACTGTTAACTCACGACCCGTATTATAGCTCTTTGCAAATTGGCGGTCCACTGAAAAAATTAATTTTCTTATTTTCAATTTTCAAACCGGCTTTGCCTCATCATCGACAGTTTTCTGTAGGTCTCCTAAACTTCTCATTTGAAGTCATTCACCAGTTTCTTTATTTTCACCTATACTACTAGATATGATAAGCACCAGATCAACTGATTAACCATAGCTGACAAAAACAAAACATTTTTAAGACAGTGACATAACACGACCAAGTTGAAAGATAATTTTGAAACTGTTTGGACCGCTAATCAGCATGAAAGCAAGAGCGGTTTGCTCAAATCACCGAGAAATTCATTAAAATGTATTAAAAAATTCAGCAATTATTTGAGCAGATCACATGAATTATCTGCCCAATCACCAGATTTTTAGTGTGTTTTTTTTAAGGCTTGCAAGTTACAAAACTTTTCTCTTGCTTTCTGCCAGAACAACTATTATTTCACCTTTTATGTCTTCAGTTTCATCCAGATGTTTATGTCTTTACATTTCATTCCACTCAAAATAAAAGCAGTAAAACGAAATTTTTCAATTTCCTAGAAATTTTGTTAATTGTCTACAATAAGCAGGACATGCCACTTGCAATATTCTCTTTCAATTTGGCTGGCATTGTTCTTGGCTAATGATCTTCCTGTTACTGCAGTATACCTATGATATAACATAATTAAAAGCTGAATTTCTTCCAAGAATTTGTCTCATTGTTTTGGATCAAGAAAGGCTTGATATAAAAAGGGGATCTTTGTCCATAAACTAGTTTTCTGTCAGTTTGCTGTTCCAGAACTCTTGCTGTTTTCTATCAAATGATAACAGTGGACGTCATAAATTTTTCTGATACCTTGATATCAGAAAGAGACTAGCAATTATTTAGGAAATTTTGTTTACAATAAATAGATATCGATTGGCATCCCACTGATTGTGCCATAAAAATTATGTGTAATAAATTTGGAAAGCAACAACTTTGTTGTTGCAGTATAGCGATATTTATATGCTAAGGTTAATTATGGAATCTGCACTCTGCAGGTGCAAAACTTTTGTTGGGGGTGTTAAAATGGGAAGATACAATGTAGGCCTACTATTTTTACACCATGCTTACTTCAGTTTGGCCTTTTATCACTGGAGCAGGTATATATATAGCTTGCCTAATAATGAAATCATGGATGCAAGATTGACACGAGTTATCGCTACATGCCTTGAAACAATGCTGCTTGGTTTTGCTACAGATATTCTTCGTAGTGCAACGTGTAAATTTGTAAAGAATCAATGTATGTATGATTTTTACGCTATTAGTGGCATTGGCTTCTTTATGAAAGAATGGCAGATGCATGAAACTACATGAACGTTTGGCTAATCTTTACAGTGTTGTATTGTCTAAAAGCTGTGTTCCTTCTGTATTTAAAACTGGAATAATCATTCCGACACTAAAAGAGGTCTACATTAGATCCAAATATAACGAAACACTATGGGCCAGTTACACTACGAGTAAGTTTTGTTCATACTAAGATTGTAGAGCTATTAATTATCCCGAGAGGGTAGAGGCACTGGCATGGCTTGCAACCTATTTACTGATGTTATAAGCTACTGTAAATCACAACAAAGCCCCGTTCTTGTGGCTAGTTTAGATGCAGAAAAATGTTTTGATACTGTTTGTCACAAATCTCTTTTTGTTTTAAAACTGATAGATGTCCTTCCCGCTTATAAGTGGCTATTTCTGTATGAATGGTACAATAATTTGAATGCTGTTGTTAAATGGAATGGTAAGTTAAGTAGTAAATTTATTGTTACCAGAGGTACAAGACAAGGGAGTATTTTGTCACCACATCTTTTTAAAATATTCATAAATGGGTTATTACTGGAATTGTCATCACTAGACACGGGTGTGCGAATTGGCAACATGACTTAAAATTCCTTTGCATATGCTGAATGATGTGACTGTTATGAGTTCTTCTATCACTGGACTCCAACATATGTTAGACCTGTGTGTGAATTACAGATGAATAAGAGATGGAGGTTTAATTATAACAAGGAAAAGTCAAAATGTATGATTATTCGAGACCCCTAATTACACCAATGATTATTGGCCTTATCATATTTAACTCAGAATACAGGATATCCCAATATAATTGCTGGGATAAATTGCCAATCATAGAAAATTAATGAATATTTCCTCTACCAGTCTTCTTTTGTGACGGTATTTTAATGAATTAAAACAAGTCATAAATAAATGGGAGAAGAAATAAATGGAAATCATGAATAGTGTAACTCAAGACATGGTATAATTGATTGAATTACATATCTGATCATGCAATATAGGAAATCTATATTAACCTTGTGACTATAAAGGTCCAAATGACACAAAAAGTTCACTGTAAAATTTGAAAACTGAGTTGATGCAATAATTTGAGCTGTCTGAGAATGTTAATAATTTTCAAGCTATGATAGCTCAATCCTATAAATTGTCAAGGTATGATAGCTCAATGCTGTAAGTTGTCCAAACGAATCATAACATTAAGCTGTGAAAACATGAAAGCTTCAGTTGTTGCAGATAGCTTGACATCTCAGTCATGCCACATATAGCGCCATCTATAACAAGCACTTCTCATAAGACTGCATTTAGTTTTAAATAATTATTTACTTACAAGAAAAAATAACATTTATATTACACTATCCAAGAGAAAAAATGAGTAGCACACCACTTTAGCTGGTTACTTTTTTATGTTTATCTCTCTTAAATTAATTTGTGGGAGTAATTAGATGCATGCTTTCACACATCAGCCAACATTTCCAAGTCAGAGTGTGTTCAAATACAGGCTTCTAGCACTGTATACCAACTCAGATGAACCACAGGCCAATTAATATATGTTAGCTCAAACAACTTGTGCAACCATCTCACTCAATCAATTGAGCTGAATCAGTGCCTCCGATTTTACAGTGTGGAGACAGGCCATTTTCCTGGGGGTTGGCCACTTCAATGCTATTTCTCGATGGGATAAAAATAACCAGCCACATATTTTTTGTCTTTAAAGTTTTGCTAATGTGCTTGTCTATGACAAACGACAACAAGTGGTCCTGCATGTTTCTTCCTCTCATTGTGAATTATTGTTAAACACTGGAGACAAGAATTTCAGACTTATCAAATTTTGACCCAGCAGCACAATTCATATCGGCAACTCACTTAGCATGAGCCCAAAGTCCTACTTAGGTATAAATCATAAAAATAGATTATGCAGACGACACATTTTTTGATTTTAAAATTTGAAGATTGCTTCCAGTTACCCAAAGGTAGCGTTCAAAATTCATGACTGGGGGATGTCGGGAGTTTTGCCAGAAGGGATATTCTTTTTCTACATGTTTTTAGAGTTGGGGGTACTAATTTTCAACAGGGCGTGGGTTCAAAACTCACCCCCGGGAACTCACTTTAGTCCGAGCCCATGGGACATTAAATGGAGGCGGGTTGTATCCAGTGTTCTATGCTGGGGCAACTGAAAGACCCTGGGCATCCCTGAATTAATAGGGTATGTGCCAGACTCCCAGTCTTCTCATCTCATCATCATATGGCGATCGCCGGCCTCGATATAGCCAACTAAGGTGCTGCAGAGGCGTAAAACACAAACAAACAAACAAAAGAAACTAATTTTTAACAACACGTTCAAGGGGGGTATTTCATTTAAACAAAAGAAAACGTCATAGAGCTTGCAAACACTTTTTCTCTCTCATTTCAGGTTGGATGCAAGAGACTGGTTTTCAACGGAATTCTGGCAGCCGGATGCACTGGACCTTACATACATGAGACTTTCAACTGTTTTGGATATCCATACAGGTTTCGTCATATTTTTGGAAACAGAATTTTGTTTCAATCAGGAAATACGTTGAATTGCAGGGTCCCTAACGGTAACTGTGGCTCTAGCAAAAAGGCAAAAGTATCTTTTCTTGGAGAAAGCATTTTGTATCCTGAAGGGTTAGTCAAGGGAGATATCCATGGATTTTGTTGCTAATGTCTATAATAAAACTCCAGATCAGTGAAGTTCACAACAACAACCATTGAATAATTAACAGAAGTCCAAAGTGACACATGCGTTTCTTAGGAGTTTTATATATGCCTTTCAAGTATTTTTGAGCACACATGATTTTTGAGATTCAACTCTATGTCGCAATTCTCCAAGCTTACAACCGGCCTACTTTTTATAGGGAATGAGAGGACAGTTTCATCATCAGCTATTCAGTTAAATGATGACAAAAAGACTTGCAGTATGTGGTGGATCCACCTCATGTAAATATTAATTTTTTACTTACATATTGTTATGATAACATTTCTAGCTTTTCCGTGCTATATGCCCATTCAACAAACAGAGTGAGTTCAGTTGGAAATGTGGTAAACAAAGATAGGTGAAGTCCAACTGGAGAAATAAATCCATCGTGATATTCAAGTACTTGCACGTATCTTGATTGTAATTGAGAGAATTTATCAGACACGAATATTTGAATTTCCTATGAATTTTAAAAGTAATTATATATGTAATGCTTTAACAAACTAATTGCATATATATTGTACTTGCGAAAATGTTTCAAGCTTAGATCGTTGGGCACTATGTGTGCAATTAATATATTTATGTATAGATTTTGTGATACGAATGTATGTGACTTTTTATAACCAATAGCCTATGTGCACTTCGGCAGCTATATATTTACGATGGCTCTTAGATATTAAAATCTTGAAGAAGAATATACTTTGGTCAAATGTTGTAAGAATAACTAATGTTTGCTAAATATATAACTTAATTGTCTCAGTTTTAAATTGTATAGTGGTCATGCAAAAACAGCTTCTTTTATCTATATATACTTTGTATGAGTCTTGTGACTGATTATACAACATTAATCTTAGTTTCACCCCCTCCACAAAAGGATCAAAAGAGAAAAAAAGTATATTCAGTTTATGACACTTCGAACCATGCGTTAAATTTTTCACCGCTTGGTATCGTCTTCTCATAAACTACAATTCTTCAGTTCATTGGGAATCTGTAAATACAACATATTTATTACATCCAGTCGTACTCTGCATTGTACGTTTTTCTGTTACCCAGGAGATATTATAACTAGGCATCTGTTTAATATAATTGATTAAGTTGCCACACAACATCATGTATATACTATGTATGTTGGAAATAAATATATCTATCTATCTATCTATCATTTCAATTTGCTGCTTGCTGTTGCAGCATTCATTTCAGTTATGGGTTGTTAATTTTCTTTTTCATCATCATACTGACGAGGTTACTTATTGTGTTCCTCACATATTGTATGTAAATTCACTAAACAAACTTCAATTTTGACATTTTTGAATTTAATAAACAACTGTTTCTGGACACTCATTTGAAACATTGTATTGTGAGTCTCTCGTGTTGTGTAGATGATTATAACATGTTCTCAGATCTATCTGTTATTTTAATGTTATTATTTTAACGCCACTGTCTAGATTATGATTGTAATAATATTGATATAAGGGTGTAGCATTCCCATTACACCCCCTTGTTTCGTTGTAATTCATGTTTTTTCTCTGTTAATAAAATTTAAGAAAAAATTAATTGAATTCATTGTTTTGTGAATATGCAGGAAGTGAATTATATGAGTGTGTAATTGATTGATCACGGCAGGAAATAGTACTATACATATTATCTACACATGAATATGAAGCAAACAAAAATAGATTTTTATGCTCTGCTCCACATATTCTAAATCTCTTTAAAACACTCACATGTAAAGGTCAGTTTGTTTACATACAAGCATTATTATTATAGAAGCTTAGAAAAGAATACTACTCATTTCAAAAGCGCATAAGCTACTAAATACATTGTCGACTACAATAGGATGAAGTGGACACAGGCATAGAATTGTAGAATGATCACAATTAACGGCTTGGTTTTTATGACTTGGTCAGTATCATTATGGAATGAAATTTGTGCAGGACCATGTGATCGTTTCAAAGACTGCCAGAAATATGGACCACTCACCAGAGAGCTCAAACATGGTTGTCCTTCTGATGCAAGCCCACCTACATCACTAGACAGTCATGGCTGTTGAGTCTGTCTCCAGCGTCTTTAGATGTATCAGAAAATGTGTCTCACTTGATGGTTGCAAAGCTGTGGACTTCATGGAAACAACAAGTCAGGACAATTGCAGACTGATGTACAACAAGAGGAGAAGTGACTGCAGGACTGATACTTCTGTTCAGCATCATACCATTGTAATTGTTTTTTGTATACTTACATTCATTTAAAGCATGATGTTCTTTTCTGACCTCTAACAATGACATATTTTAAACAGCAGCTATAGAAAGGTATCCATGTTAGTTCCATTTGGCAATCTTAACCAGCTATATATATATATATATAAATGCGTTTATAAAAAAGCAACAGGAATGTGCAACTACGTAGTCTACGTTATAAAAACCGACAATGATCACGTGGAATGAATTCAAACAAAAAAGTGACCGTAACAAATATACCAGCCAGAACCTTTGGTTTACAAATGTTAAAGTGACAAAAGCTCTATTTTTGTCAGCAACATACAAACTTGTGCACAATTTATGAAAATGTAGTCCTCCGACCAGACAGTTGGTTGGTCAAAAATATTCTTTTCAACTTGCTTACCTCAGGCAACTAACAAAGAAATACTGATAATTGTTTCAAAATGCGTGCAATAATTTCTTATCTTAATCTAATATGGCAGTCTGTTGCTGATTTCTGGAGGAGGGAAAACTTAGTGGTAGCATGATCGGCTGCTAATTCACGATGTCCTGTGTTTGAATCCAAATCTTGCAGGGTCACCTGGACTCATGTTGGACGGCCATTTCAATTATCCTTTTCATTGTCGTTTCCTGCCCCTGTCCAAAGTGGATTACCAAGTGCATAAATACAGGATGTAAAGCCCCAATTGTCTGTTAACCTGTAGATGTTATTGATTGTCCAGTGTTAAACAATGTTAACAGTTTGTTTGTTTTTTCAGGTTGGATGCAAGAGACTGGTCTTCAACAGTACTATCTATGCTGGATGCCATGGACCTTACTTAATTCACCCTTACAATTGTAATGGATATCCAGCGTTTTATCATATTTCAAATGGAAACAGATATTTAACTCGAAGCAAGATAAAACTATATTGCAGAAGTTTTAGAGGTAAAAAATGTGGCTATGCCACTTGGACAAGAGAAACTATTCTCAGATCAAGCAGTGTGTATCCAGAAGGACTAATCAATGGGGAACTCCATGGATTCTGTTGCTAATTGTTGTGGTGAAACTCCAAGGCAGTGTAGTTCACAGCAATCAACATCGGGGTGCCCTGTTCACATTATGGACTTACACATGTATGGAATTATATTTCATATCATTCTGAGTGTTTTATCTGGACACATTTAAAAAAAAAAAAAAAAAAGACTTTAAATTCTCAAAGCTTATACTATATGTCTGTGATTCAGAAGCAAGGAAGTGACATTGCCATCTCACACACTGACAGTTACAAGACTAGTACTTTGGAATCCCTGTGAGTTCACCTTCGTTGCTGGGCAGGCAAAATCTCACTTGCAGATGAAGGATAGCCATGCTATAAAATTTTGTTCCTTCCTGTAAAAAAACAAGTTATCTTTTAAAACAGTAAAGAGATCTGCGTGGAACAGTGCATTGAAATCGATAATATTTTGTGGTTCTGAGACATGGCTTACAAATGACTTTAGTCACATTACAGTGCACATTGATAAAGTCACTTTACAGTGCAACATTGATAAAGTCACTTTACATGCAACGTTGATAAAATCACTTTATGGTGCAATGTTGATGAAGTCACTTTGCGGTGCCACGTTGACAAAGTCACTTCACAGTGCAACGTTGATAAAGTCACTTTACAGTGCAACATTCATAAAAAAAAGTCACCTTAGTGCAACATTGATATATATAGTCACTATACAGTGCAACGTTGATAAAGGCACTTTAAAGTGCAATGTTGATAAAGTCACTTTACAGTGCAACCGTTGATAAAGTCACTTTAGTGCAACATTGATATATATAGTCACTTTACAGTGCAACATTGATAAAGTCACTTTACATTGCAACATTGATAAAGTCGCTTTACAGTGCAACGTTGAGGAGCTTCCTTTGTGTGAGATTGATGACATGCAATGACGGCGTGTCAGCTGAGAGTAGAGAGTTATGAAAACGTGGCGCCATACCATATATTATCATTAGACCCAAGCATAAGACATTCCTAAAGAAACTATGTGGCAAGAAGTCACTACGAAGGGAACTAAGATTATTATCATTTTGTTTTCAGTATATGTTATAATTTAGTTTGTTAGAAGTTCTTACCAATGTAACATAAAAATTATTTGTATTATTAACTATACGTCAGTAGGTATATACATTTTTTTTGTATCTTGACTAAGGAAAATTTGATTGTTTATAATTGTACATGATTAATGTATTTTGCTAAATAATTATTTTCCAATAAAAGAACTTGAACTTGAACTTAAAAACTTAAACTACCTATAGAGAACACCAAGGCCCAAATTTTCATCTCTAGTTTAAACTTGGTTTGTGGATAAACTAGGTTTAAACCCAGTTTAAGATTTTAAAGCTTAAGTTTTTCTTTTCTCGAAATTTTCATGTCTGGTTTTAAAAATCGACCAGGTTTTTCTGTGGTTTTAGTAGAAACCTGCTCAGGGGAGGTTTAACTCCTGGTTTTGGTAGCCTTCAGTGTGGATTTTGCATCTGCAAAGTCAGATTTCTTTTTCACTGATCTAGTAAAGGATATCAGTTGTACTCTGAATTTTTTTTTTTCCAAGAATATTTTTATCCCAATTTTTTTTTTTCAAGTTCCCCACCCCCAAAATTTTCGAAATTCCACCCCCCCCCCAAAAAAATGCTTCTTTTTCAAATTTTGTTTCAACATTTCTTTTTTCCATTCCCCGTTTGACATTTTTTTCAAATTCTTCTTTTATTTCCCAAATTTTTTTCCAAAAATACTTTTTATAATTTTTTTCTTTTCATGCATGTTTCTGTCGTAACTTTTTATCAGGAGAAATAGTAATACAAGTATTTGCAGCTCATTACAATTTATTGTTTAAAATGTATCTTTTGGGTCCATATGTCGCTGTCCTCATGCTTTGGCATTTACATAATCATTCATTCAAAACTAATTATCTATTCAAATTATTGTCTCTTCCATTTTTGTTTTTTATAAATTGTTTTCTTCTCTCTCTATTCATATTCCCCTTTTTGTCTTCTCTTTCTTTCTTCATTTCTTTTTAATCTGGTTTCTTTTGTTATTTCTTTTTCCTTCTTCGCTTGCAGTCATCCTCATTTTCTACCTCTTCTCTTTTCTTCACTTTCGGTTATCTCCTTCTTTCATGGCCCATTTCATCCCTTTCCTCCTTCTTTTCTTTCTTTTAATCTTTTTATTCCTTTTTCTTTCTCATATTGTTTATATTTCTTCTCCTTTCGACTTTTTTCCTTAATTATGGCTGTATAAATATGTTTTCCTTCATCTTTTTTTTTTCGTTATCTCCTTTCTTGTTATATTTCCTGTTCTTCTAGATTTTTCTTCTTCTTGAGTTATCTTTCTTATGTTTTGTTCCCTTTTATTCTCCCTCTTCTTTTTAATTATGCTCTTACTTTTTTCTTAATTTCCGAATGCTTTTCCCTCTTCTTTCTTCTCAGTTTCTCGTCTCATCTTTCTTTTTTGAAATTAGTCTAAATTAACTTCATGTGCATTTCTTCAACATTTCTTCCGACCATACTCCCTCATTTTGCTTTAATTTCCTTTCAGTTTTTTTCTTTTTCTCCTTCTAGCATTCTTCTTTTTATTGCTTATTGTTTCTTCCTCTTTGTTTACTACTTTTCTTTTGTTCCTTACTTTTCTTCTTAAATTTTGCTTCTTCTTGTTTAATAGAACTGGGTGCAAACTGAGTTTAAACTCAGTCTCCATAAACCTGGTCTAGCCAAGGTTTGTCAGACATGAAAATTCGGATTTTAAACTAGGTCTAAACTCAAGTTAAACTTGGTTTATCGAAACTGGGTTTAACTGGGTAAAACCCTGGGTTAAACCAAGTTTAAACCTAACATGAAAATTTGGGCCTTGATGTATAATAATATATTGTATGTAATTATTATACATTTTTAATAATGTAGAATTCAATAAAATTTATTAAATATGCATGTTTGCTCTTGCTTGCTGCTTGGAAAATGTATATTTTGCCACAAAATTAGCTATTTAAAATGTCTACACGCAATTACAAAACGATTCAGTCTTCTTTTTTTTTTGCTTTTAGTTTTTTCGAATGAAATTTTGGGCACTTGTTGCCAGACAAGTTCAAAGAGGCAATCAAAGAATCCTCTTCAAGCGTAGACACTCGAAAAAGCTTGATCGAATTGAAAAATCTAAGTATAGCAAGACTTAAAGGAAACGAAATGAAAGATCACATTGTCTGATGAAAAAAATAACAAGGCAACAATAAAAGCGTTAGATTATAAGAAAATTTTATTTTGAGGGGGAAGTTTCAAAAGTTTTCAAAAGTGATTTCAAACAAAGACATTTTGATTTTATTTAGCAATGGATTTATTTAATTAACTGAGTGCAAATCTTTAACAACAAAACAATAACTTACAATGTAACCGACTGATTACTTTCATAAGTTCTAAACTCCTTCTTCACTTAAATACCAAAATTTCATATTATACATAATCTATAGAAATATAAGCATGTTTGAAAACAGACAGCAGGAATTGGACATGCAAATAGGCACAGGCAATATGCAAATGAGCAAGATATGGCAGAGAGTACTTGAAACAAAGCAGGTTTCCTTCATACTGTGTGAATATTTAATAGTTATAGATTAATAACAGTAATATTGGATAACAAAATTAATGTTCATACTTTTAAGTCAGCAGTGCCTCTGCCAGTTATAGAGTGACAATGTTAAAAAGAAATCAAAGTAAAATAACAAGTTTTGTTAATTACTCACAAGGTGTTTAATGCAAAAGGAGGACACAATGCGAATGAATAGTTATGAAACGTATCAGTTACAATTATTGGAGAATTACCAATATTTGTGAAAGGTTAACCGCTCAGTAAATATTTTTGGAAAAATCCAAACAATTCAATTTCAGGGGTCCCTATGACACTGTGTCATCAGTGAAAAATACTAGAGGGACTCATCGAGTCTAACTAAATATGTACGTGAGATAAGAAAAGATTAAAAAAAAAAAAGATTATAACAGCCAGTTCGACACTTTACGTCAAAACGACCAATTTAGTGAGATCCACGCTTTTAATATAGATTTCCGCAGGTCAAAGGCCTACACCTGGATCAATGCCTAAACTACCTTTTTAGCTGAGATAGGCCTAAACTTTCTGATTCTCTGTGCCTACACTGTCTGCTCCACTAAGTCACTTTGCAATATTAATATTTTGGTCATTCACTAAAAATAATCAAAAATGCAAAATGAGGATCAGATCAGTGGGTTGGAAATAGCATGGACGATTTCATGAATATGTCATGAGTATCAATGTAGCAGGCATACTTGTATACATAAACTCAGCAACATTAAAAACGCACATTTTTAAAAAGGCTAAAAAAAGTAATTCCTCTTAAGATATCAACATAAAAATTTGCACACTTCTAGAAGTTGCCATCAGGTATATTCACGGAAAATTTCAAATCTTTAAAAGCAGTACTTTTGTGTCAAATTAAATCGTCGTGGTCACTGTCGAAAATGGAAGTCACAAAATTTCAATTCCCTCTGATCATTAATTTCAATAACTTAGCTGGTCTTTCGACAAACTTTTTTGAAAGGCCAGGAAAGTTTATAATTTTCCTTGCTTGATGAGTTAGGAAAAAGGGATATTTGACCCAACCACAATTAAAGAGGATGAATTTAATAAAAATATAGTGTCAATGCTGACACGCCCCCTACTGGAACCTTTTGTCAAAACCTTAAAAAATGATGTTTTATTCAGATTTTTTAGATAATTGATATGGAATGATTGTCAGTGCGTGTGTTTCTGCCCTGGGCATGCATAAAACCCCCATTTTTTAAACATTCTGGTTCACATGCTTCATTTGAAGATGTGAACTCGTAAATTTTGATTTTTTAATTCAAAATATGCTTTATTATTTTTCAAAAACTTTCGTAAGACCTCTTTTGGAAGTCTTGTGCCTGTTATGTGAAAATTTCATAAGATTTATCCCATGATTCCCATCCAATATGCCACAAAACCAATATTTCCAATTGTGCGTTTTGTGTTGAAGTGCAGTTTGTGACTTACGTTTTTGACAACAGCCACGACAATTCCATTTGATACAAAAGTACTGCACTTAGAGATTTGAAAAATTTCGTGAATATACCTTATGGCCACTACTAATAGTTTGCAAACTTTCATCTTGATATTTTGAGAGAAAGTACTATTTTAAGCCTTTTTAGAATAGTGCGTTTTTAATGTTGCTTAGTTTATAAGTGCATGGACTTCCTTTTGTGCTTAGTTTTCATAACATCCGAGTCTCTTAAAATTTCACAAGGAAAGGTCAGTTTTTTTACATGCGACAAAAGATAAAAGCATTGATTTGAATGGTAATAATTTCAAGTGTGTATTAAATACATTAACTATATTAAACTGATTGACTGCACAAAGATATATATGTACACAGCCAATTCGAGTTCAAGGATGGTGTAAAAGCTAATTCCCTGGTACTAATTTCTGTAGCATCAGCTAATCAGAAGCGAATGGCAAATAAAGAGTCACTAATAAGAGTACATCAACAAAGGGCTGAAGCATCACCTCAAAAAAGATTCTGGTTCAATGCCAAAGAAACACGTGGCACCAAAATATGTACATCATCATCTTTAAATAAAATTTTCACCTAATCTTTCAGTAAAATGCTTCAGTTTATGGACGCTGACGTGTATGCTCTCATAAAAATTAGTTTTTTTTTCATTATGTATTGCATGAAATCGTGTTTTACACATCAGCTAAAAAGTGTAGTCATAATTAACTTATTTACCTGTTATTGGTGTGGCTGTTATATCACACCATTGTGAATCCATCAAGGAGAATCACATGTCTTGTCCTTGAATTACAAGAAGAGTTTTGACATTGGAGCTACAACATATCACAATTTCTTCAAATCAGAATTGTGCTTTCTTTTCTAAATTGTCTGCAACAAGAAAACAATTATGCAGTTGTTTTACTGCTGCATCATTTCTCTTTATAGTTAATATTATATTGATCACTATACCAAAGAAACAAGCTTGTATCATAGTGCCAATTTAACAAGTTAATGTTAATTTGATCATAGATTCACAATACCAAAGTAACAAATAGTCAACAAGTGATTAGCATTTACATCACCAATTTGAATTTTCCCCCGACAGTCTTGCTGATGGCCCATTCTCACAGCTTCATCCGTGGGACTTTTTACGTCGGTGGAGAGGCTTAAAAGATGATTTTTCTAGAGGAGAAAATTGGCGTCACTCGGCGACACAAACAATTATACAATTAGAGGCATAAACGGCGGGGCAAGATCCTATCCACCTATCAGGCTGTGAAAAACCGTCGGCGAGGCTGCAGAGTGCAGATGTTCCGCAGGAGCACTACAAATGTTCCGCAGCAGCAGAGGATGGCCCTGTATCCCGCCGATCATGTTTTTCACTCCTGCAATCCAGAAAAATGCCCGCCGGACATCCAAAAATTGAGAAAAACTCTGGCTCTTCCTTGACTGCTTTAATCTTTTGTTCCGCTGATCTGCTAAAATTGCAAGCAGGATGTCAAAAATTATTTAAAAAATCATCTAAATTCCAAGGAAATCCTGAAAAAAAATCCTCATCTGGCGCTGAAAGTCATCTGTAACAGGCCATGAGACCCAAGCATAAAATAGACTGTCGTGCTCACCGAACTGGACATGCAGAGCCAAAAATATATAAAAACATGAAACGATAGAATCCTTGTTCCAGTTTACCTGGGCCAGTGCTGGGCATAGGCACCAAGGAAAGCTGGAACCAGGATGTGGCTTTTGAGTGCAGGGAGTTTCTCACAACTGTTCGATCATTGCATATCTTCAAATGGAGGCAAGCGATTATGACGAAGAAACTATTTGATCAGGTAGGCCTGTGAGTTACGCCAAGCATTTAATCATTGTACGAAAGTTTCATTAAATCGGCAAATATTTTGTGTTTGTATCAAATGACATAAAATGACATAATATGGTTACGAAAGAGTTCTCGTTCCTTTTTCTTTTTAGTTGCGGTGATGTAAACAGTCCTTGTTTTGAACATGTTGTGCCAGGCAAGTTCAAGGAAACAATCTTATAAGTCTTCTGAAATGCAGACACTCGGCATGCTCAACAAAATTCTCTCTAAGAAATTGAAAATTTAAATATAGCACACTTGAATTGCACAGGAAATGAAAAAGAGCACTAAGACTCTACTTTTCCTCATGTCTGGGAAAAGGATTGTGAAGGCAATACATTTTTTATATTTGTAAATGTTGCATATATATAGTTGCAATTTGATGTTGATATTTTCCGGTAAAACAACAGTAATTCCCTTCGCTTCTAAGATTTGTGATGATTGATAAACTGAATTTGGATTGATTGGTCCGTTAATCGATCTGACTGTTTGATTGGTACATAAATTGATCGATTGACTGATTAAACTTATCATTTAAATTTAAACAGTTTTCACAATGTTAATACCCTGTGTGACCTAGGTTTAATTTTTTACCACATGACAAATATATTCATTGAACAGAATTTTATATGTCTCTTATAAGTAAAGGAATTTAAAATGATCACGTTAACAAATTTCACAAACCCTAAAGCAATAAAAATAGATGTATATTTACAAAATAATCTGCTGAAAAGATATTTGACATAATGTTATCTTTCTTGGTTTTTAAATATGCCATGTAAATGCAAAATTTGACATGTTTACCACACTGGGAACACGATCATTCATGACTCTTGGTTGGCTTATTATCGTTTTCATAGCTATGTGTTTTTTTGAAAACTTTGTTTTGCAGTTACACCGTGACATCAGCGGGTATCTGTTAATGTGATTGGTCTAATCTTCAATCTGTGACATATCAGTTCAGAGTTTGACATCACAGTTAATGACAAAGGAATTTAAAACTGCTAAGCAATGTTACTAAATGTGTACAACCAAAACAAACAATGCATGTCTAACCTGAGTGTTGCACCTCACCAAAAGATTTTCGTTGTTTTCCAAACAAAATGTGTTGATGTTTTTCACAAGACACCAGTCATCACAATTTCAAACAACTTTGTTGTCAGTAATTGCAACTCTCCTTTGAGGCTAAGTAGTCTGTTTCGTTCAGTTACAGTTCATTGAAGCATCTTTCAGCCAGGGAAAGCTAAACAAGTGATACATACATCATCCATGTGTCAATGCACTTCATCAGTTATTGGGCTATTGGGAGATAAAAATTTTGCAAAATTTGCTGAAATCTTGGAAGTCACGGGTTTGAATGATATATATAAAATATGTGATGTTAATGAGATGCTTGATATGTTTTATAAAAATTATGATGCAGCTTTCAACAAAGCTTTTCCTTTGGTCAAACAGTCCAGGAAAAGATCGCTGGACAAATTCTGGATAACAAGTGGCATAAAGAAAAGCTTAAGAAAGAAAGCTGAGCTCTACAAGAAATATCTTGATTCACCATCTCAGTCAAATAAACAAAGATACAAAGCATATCGAAATAAAGTTACTAGTCTACTCAGAAAAGCTGAGGGGGAATACTACAAACAAAAGACAGATGAAAAGAAGAAGAATATTCGAGCACTCTGGGAGATATATGGCCCTATTATAAACCCAAACAAATCTAAGAAAAAGTGTCAATTAAACAAATTAAGGTATAAAGGAGTATTAAACACTGATGATAAGAATATTGCAAATGCTCTGAATGATTATTTTGTAAACTTTGGCCCAAATCTCTCTAGAGATATTAAAACAAATAAGCATTATACTTCATACCTAAAAAATCAGTCACCACAAAGTATGTACCTTACTCCAACTACTCCAGAGGAGATCAGTAAATATATTTCAGAATTAAAAATGGAAAAAGCACCCGGTGATGACAATATATCCAACAAAATCCTAAAGAAATGTAAAGATATCTTTTGTGGTCCCATTTGCCACTTGACTAACACAATAATAAGTAGTGGAATATATCCAGAAAAACTCAAGTTAGGCAAAGTAATCCCAATTTTCAAAAAGGGAAAACCTGAAGAGCCATCTAATTACAGACCAATCAGTCTGCTAAGTGCTATTAATAAGCTTGTAGAAAAAGTCCTGCACAAGAGAATTTATGAATACTTTGAGAAATACAAAATAAGTTTTGAGTATCAATTTGGCTTTAGACAAAATTACTCGACCACACTAGCCCTAATTGAAATAACAGATAAGATAAGAAAAGAAGTAGAGATAAAGAATATAGTAATGGGAATCTACATAGACTTAACAAAAGCTTTCGACCTGGTAAACCATGAAATTCTACTTTACAAGTTACAATCATTTGGAATTAGGGGCAAAGCTTTAGCACTTGTTAAATCGTACCTTAGTGATAGACAACAGTACACCAAAGTCAAGAATGAAAGATCAGATATAGGAAAAATAACATGTGGCGTGCCCCAGGGCTCAGTTCTTGGGCCATTGTTCTTTCTAGCTTTCATAAATGACATACAGAATTGCACAAATGAAGATATAAGATTGTTTGATGATGATACTAATATATTCATATCAGATAAAGACCCCAAATTAGTCGCACAAAGAGCAGACAAATGTATGAAAAACATCATAGAGTGGCTGAGTTGTAACAAGATTTTATTAAGTGAGGAAAAAACAAACTTCAGTGTCTTTATGCCTAAAAATAAAGCTATTCCGGCAACACTTGAGAGTATAATGGTAAATAGTAAAAGAATCCAAAGAACTGCCTGCTGTAAATACCTAGGAATAGTACTAGATGATCAATTGATTTTTGATGCCCATATTTCTAAACTTTGCACGGATTTACTTAGAATAATCAGTTCTTTTAAGATAATAAAGCACTGGGTGCCAAACAGCCATAAGTTGAAACTCTACTTCGCTTATTTTCATTCGAGAGTCCAATTTGGTATTGAAATTTATGGGACAGCCGCAAAAAGACATATGAAAAGACTAGAAGTTTTGCAACATAGAGCCTTGAAAACTCTTTTTAACCTAGATCCTCTTTACCCTTCCACGAAGCTATTGAAGAAATATAACATATTATCAATTACTGACCTCTACCAAGAGAGAGTTGCCAAATTTGTAAACAAACATAAGTCAGGTAAACTACCAGATATTTTCTCAAGCTATTTCAGCTCTAATAGTAGTTGTCATAGATATCCCAATACAAGAAATAGAGACAAGTTAATCTTGCCTAAGATTAGAACAGAAAACGGAAAGAAAATTATGAAATACAGGGGTGCAAGAATCTGGAATCACCTAAGTAATGTATTGAAACTAGAGGTGAATGACAACTCCTGGCATGTCAGCAGACACAAAATCAAACAACATCTGATAGCTAAATATTAGCTTTTGACATAAACTTACTTAATCATATCCAACCACTTCAATCATGATCATAGGCCTATATATAAAACACCCGATGTGTAAAATATACTTGTATATATAGAAGAGTGTAGGCCTATAATGTGTCTGTATATATCAATACCTATTGAATATGTATGTATGTACTTATCTAAGAGTATGAATCATGTATGTTTACATGTATACAAAATATAATTGTAGGGGAAGAGGGGGTGAAAAGTCACAGGGGTAAAAAGTCACAGGCCCTTTTGACCAACTTGCAGTGACTTAATTCTTAAGCTTAAATCATAATATGGGACACTTTTATGAGAAGAAGGTCTGCTGGGAATATGAAAATTATACTCATTGTGCAATGTGGGTTTTTACCCACCTCATGCATTTTTGGTGTCCCAAACAGGTTTAATTGATTCTGAACTTTCTCTATTAATGTCTGGTCACTGTGACATAGGAAGTTGTGCTAGTGTTTCAAGGTCTTTTGGATAATTGTCTTTCATGCTGTGAACCCATTTTTGGCTATTTGGTCACCAAGTTGCCATGATCATGTGTTGAATTTAAAAAATAGCTGAGGGGTGAAATGTCACACTGTGACATTTCACCCCAGCACTGTGATATTTTACCATAGGGTACCGAGAAGTCACTATTCTGTGCTTAGGAAAGTAAAATATTCCACACTAGAAGCTTTTAGCTTACAATCTTATCATCATCGGTCATCAATAATACTGATGAGAGAGCATTGCAGCAAAATTTCATTTCGCAAACTTAGGGCAATTTCTGACGCCGGCTTTGCTGATGGTGCATTGTCATTGCATGCTGATAGCTTGGGAAGGCTCACTATAAATTTCATGCACAAGGATGACTATCAAGTATAGGTCTGCATATTACCTCATATAGTGTTGTATGTTCACAACAATTGCATGTGACTTGTTACCCCATGGTTGTGACTTCTTGACCCTGACATGGGGTAAAAAGTCACATCGGACTTTGCCTTAGATAATTGTGAACTGACTAAAGCTTATTTACAGCACAGCAGCTATCATGTGATACAATTATAGTCAACTAAATACTGCATAATTGTGCCAAAGGTCATTCAGATCTAACAAACACCTGCTCTGTTCTGGGGCTTTTTCTGAATTTTGTGACTTCTGACCCCCGCCTCCCCTATATATAAGAGTGTATAATATATCTGTATATGTATATAAACGTATAAAATATGTATGCAAGTACATATCTAAGAGTGTAAATCTTGTATAATATGTTGATATATATATATGTCTAAGAGGATAAAATAATATGCAATATATATTGAATATAAAATCTTTTTGTGTATATATATAAGAGTTACAAAGGTGTAAATAGATAAATACAGACCCCAAACTGTGCCGTGTATGTAAAATATATTACTTTGATTTCAAAATGCGTATTACCCATGAAAATTTTTCAATGTATTTTTTGTCTGTAATTGTTATTTTTTCAATGCCTGTACTGTCTGTATGGTGCCAGTTCGATAAGCAGATTTGCTTTTCTGGCTTCCAAAACTTTTTAGTCAAATAAATTAATCAATCAATCAATCAGTTTCCTGAAATTCGTGCTTGTAATAAACGAAACTATTCAACTTAATCTCTGACATCACAGTTTTGGAATGAAGCAAATTGCAAACTTGAAAAACATGTAGCTATGAAAACGATAATAATGATGTTATAAAAGAGAAAAAACAGATTTGACATTCTACATTCAATATCTTTGACAAGTTGCATGTACTACAGGAACTGTGCAGTTACAGTCCTTGTCATATTTACGTAGAATCTCAAGTTTTTTTTCTATGCTGTTGAACTGTGATGTCAGAGATGACTCTATTCTAGCATTGCAATATATGTAAATTAACTACAAGCTGTGATGTCATTTCAAACTGGGTCAGATTCCCCAGCTTCTAGCCAATGTCGATCCTCCTGAGCTGAGCGTCACAGTTTCAACACAGTGTCAGAGTAAGAGCTTTATCAGGGATAGCCCCTACAACTACGTCATCACAGCTTGATAGCCAATGGGCTGACGGTAAACTACGCATCACAGTTTAAACATTGATATATTGAAGGAAGCATTACATTTTTGATCCCAATGATTTATCACAGCAATCACCAGTCTAATCCTAACCAAATGGCAGCTTTATGAGCATTCACAGTAGACAACTGTTATAATCCCCACAGAGTCGTTTGATAAATCTACAAACTTGCTAACTTACAGCTTTAAACTTTGATGGAAGTTGGTATAAACAGAAGGCTTTGACAATTTGTTAGTAAACACATGACTTATGTTATGTATATTTGTTCTGGCAGCCCATTGGCTTAGAGGCTGTGATGTCAAACTTGCATGGGTTTTCCCAGACCCAATTTTAACTCTGACACTGAGTTGAAACTGTGATGCTCAGTTTGGTGGATTCGCATTGGTTAGAAGCTGGGGAATCTGACCAAGTTTCAAAATGACATCAGAGCTTGTAGTTAATTTACATGTATTGCAGTGCTAAATAATAGAGTCATCTCTGACATCACAGTTCAACAGCAAAGAAAAAAAACTTGAGATTCTACGTAAGTATGACAAGGACTGTAAATCAAAATTTGATTTTGGAAAAATCTTGGCAAATGTCAGATTTCAAAACAAGTCCATTATATGATTAAAAAAAACGTTTACTCACGACCCATATGAAAATCAGCTCAGTTTCGTGAGTTTTGACCTTTTCTTTTAGGGGAAAAAAAGATTAGAGAAATTCATTATAATATATTTTTAAAAAATTCAGCAATTATTTGAGCAGATCATATGAATGATCTGCTCAAATCACCAGACTATTTTTAATGTGTTTTTAGAAGGATTTGCTGACAGAGCTTTCAGTGTTTACGGTCCACGATTACGGAATCATTTGCCTTCACACATTCGAGTTTCATGCTTTTAAAAAATTGTTAAAAACTTTTTTGTTTCAAAAATATTTTAACTCCTAGATTTTAACAATGACTGTATTTTTGTAATATATTTATCATATTTTTAATTACTATATTATTTTATATATTCTTTTCAAGTAATTTACGTACTTTTTACATTTATTTTATAATTTATATAGTACAGCGCACTAGATTGTTAATTTATTAATACTTGTAGCGCTCTATCAATGGTAATAAATGAAGGATTGCAAGTTACAAAATATGATTCCTGTGTTACTCTGTGCTAGAACAACTTTATTTCACCTTTTATGTCTTCAGTTTCATCCAGATGTTTAACATTTCATTCCACTCAAAATAAAAGCAGTAAAACGAAATTTTTCAATTTCTTAAAAACTTTGTTTATTGTCTACAATAAGCAGGACATGCCACTTGCAATATTCTCTTTCAATTTGGCTGGCATTGTTCTTGGCTAATGATCTTCCTGTTACTGCAGTATACCTATGATATAACATAATTAAATGCTAAATTTTCTTCTAAGAATTTATCTCATTGTTTTGGATCAAGAGTGGCTTGATTTCAAAAAAGGGATCTTTGCCTATGAACAAGTTTTTCGGTCAGTTTGCGGTTCCAGAGTTCTTGCAGTTTTCTATCAAATAATAACAGTGGACGTCATAAATTTTTCTGATTCCTTGACATCAGAAAGAGACTAGCAATTATTTTGGAAATTTTGTTTACAAAAATAGACAGCTATTGGCATCCCACTGATTGTGTAGTAAAAATACGTTATAGATTTGGAAAGCAACAACATCGTTGTTATAAAATAGCGATATTTATAGGCTAAGGCTAATTATGGAATCTGCACTCTGCTGGTGCAAAATTTTGTCGGGGGTGTTAATGTGGGAAGATACAACGTACTATTTTTATACCATGCTTACCTCAGTTTGGCCTGTTTTCACTGTTGCAGGTATATATAACTTTGCCTAAAAATAAAATCATGTGTTATCGCTACATGCCTGGAAACAATGTTGCTTGGTTTTGCTATAGATTCATTGTAGTGCAAAATAATGAAATGTAAATTTGTAATTAATCAATGTATGTATGATTTTCTAAAATGTGTGCCATTATTGGCAGAGGCTTCTTTTTGGGGGGAACGGGGGGGAGGGGGGGTTGACACGTGCCCCCCATATTGCCCCCACATGCCCCCCCCCTGTTACACCACTGGCCCCACCATATAAAGTTTTCAACCTTTGCTTAAGCGTACAATTAGTATTGTGGGTGCCCTTCCATAGAATCTAGAATTGCATCCCCTTCCCCTGAGTACCCCCAACTCGAAAGTGCTCGAGACCCCCTAGTTATACTAATGATTATTGGCCTTATCAGATATAACGTAAAATACAGGAACCCAATAGAATTGCTAGGTTAAATTGCCAGTCATAGAAAATTAATGAAGATTTCCTCTGCCAATCTTCTTTTGTGAAGGTCTTTTGATGAAGTCAAAAATAAAATGGGAGAAGAAATAAATGGAAATAAAGAATCGTGCAATTCATGACATGGTATAACTGATTGGACACACTGATTATTTTGTCGTTATTGTGGGATTCAATTCTTGAAATTGATATTCTGTACATATAGTATATATATATTATATAACCATTCAATATTTACACATTGGTATTTTAAGCATTACATATCTGATTATTCCATATTGGAAATCTATGTATTAGTTAGATACCGATTTGGAGGGTTCTAACATGCATTTTTGTCAGTTAGATCCCGACCGGAGGGAGGGATCTAACTGACACAAAATGCTTGTTAGAACCCGACAATGAGGTATCTAACTGACTTAGACATCATATGCTTCTTCTATTAAATCTTTTAACTTTAAAATTTTGCAAAATAAACAATAATCTGATTGTTTGTTTGCTGTTATTAATAGTGTTAATCCTTAGCTGGGCGCTAACATGCAAAACTGTCAGTTAGATACCAGCTTTTCCAATGGTATTAGTATCTTGGTGATGTCTAAATTAAACTTGTGTAATTTGATGTCTGTGCTTTGAATAATTATTCTATTAATATTTATAGTACCGTTGAAAAAACAATCAGATCAGAAAATGTATGTAAAGGCCAAAACCTGAATAGGGAATTACCTTAAAGAGTTGTCGCACATGTCTCTTGTAATGACATGTAAGATTCTATTCTTTTGACAAGCAAGACTCAAGAGACAAATAAGGGTAAGACTCGAGCTCTCTTTTATAGGTTTCAGGCTGTGCTGTTGTATGTGTAAAACTATTATGATTATAATGGTCCAACTGACACGAAAAGTTCAAGTCCTAATTACAGATAAAGATAATTGGGTCGGTCTGAAAATACAAATTTGTCTTGCAGCAAAACAGTATATAAGCTTGGTCAGGATCAACATGTGTACTGTTTAGTTGGTCACTCAAGCTGTCAAGTTAATATTTTTTTCAGACAAACACATTAGTCACTCATTTCAGAAAGTGGGTGACTGGTGAATATATGGTGCCAATAATTCCCAGCCGGTAAATTGCAACAAATTGGAGATAGGAAAGGGACGAACAAATTACAAATTACAGAAAGACAGAAAAAAAAAACAGAGACCAAAAAAAGGATGCAGTAATGGGAAAATGAGATAGGGGGCAGGGTTGAGATGGAAAAGCCACCTGGTAGCCACCTGACAGTCCATTTAGATATATTCTGTTTGGTAGTTGCAGATGAAATTAAGCAGCTGGTGGTTATGGCTGCGGGTGATTACTGCTGCAAGCCTCTTATAACTGAATGATGTCACATTTAGGAGTTGTGACCTCGGCCTGTCAGGTGACAAAGTGTTTCCTGGCCAGGTTGTTGCAACCACTGGCATGCAGCTGTCTCCCTTATGGCTATGCTAACAGAAGCAGCCCAACCTGCTGCTATGTGCGACTTCTGGTTTTGATGCTGCTGATTCATTGTTAGGCCTATTAGTTCTGCTTATTCAAATGACTCACTGCTAAAGAACTACATAATTTAAGATAGACAATATAGCACCTCACAAATTTTACAGATATCTGTCAATTCGTAAGAATTTATAAAATTGATTGATCTCATCAACATTCCACAGCCCAATTTACGTCTGTTCAACCCAACTTGCCCCACACCTCAAACACTCTCTTGCTTATAAGCTTCTAGATGCAAAAGTGGACATGATGAACAAGATTTTCTTCAATGTAGGATTGGAACATCACATTTTAACAAGATTTTCATGTTTATACATGTAAGTATGTATGAAAGTGCAGCAGGTACTTGTATGAACAACAACTGCCTGTCTGTGTAAGATTATATGTAGAAGTAAGACACATGGCCCATTGAAGCAAAATGTTGTCATGTGACTTAATTAATCAATCAAATTCTGTTTTATATTGATTATGTTGAGTATCAATTTTTTCCTTTATTATCAATTTTCTGGTTTATGCTCATCACAGATCAAGTCTACCTGAACTACATGAACTTTGGGCGAATTCCTAAACTTTGCGGAACAACGCCAGCTGCTTCATGTTACCAATTTCAATTATGATTTCTTTCTTGTTTTGTTCAAGAACAACTTTAATTTCACCTTTTTGTATCTTCAGTTTCGTCGAGATATGTTTTATATTGTATATATATTCCATGGCAGTAAAATAAGATTTTGCAATTTCTCAGAAACTTTGTTAATTGTCTGCAAAGCAGGCTACTTGAAATAATCTCTTTCAATTTGGCGGGCATTGTTCTTTGCAAACAAATGATCCTGCTATTACTATACCTATGATGTAACATAATCAAAAGCAGAAGTTTCTACCAAAAATCAAAGTAATTGTTTTGGATCAAGAAATGCTTGATATCAGATGGAAAAAGAGGTTCTATGTTTCAAAACAATTACAAGTTGTTTTGGTTAATTCTTAGTTTGCTCTTCAACGGAATACTTTGCGTTATCCTATACACAACATTATCGGTGGACATTTTGATTGTAAAGTCAGATTTGATCTCAAAATTGCAATTTAGAGCTCTTTGCAGATTGGCGGTCCACTGGAGAAATTATTTTTCTTATTTCTTATTTGCAAACTGACAGTTTTCTTTTTGTCTCGTAATCTCCTTATTTAATGATGTACCTGTCATTGATTAGTTTGTTTGTCACCTATAATGCACACACAACCGAGTTGAAAGTTAATTCTGAAACTGCTTGGACTGCCAATCTTCTGCAAACAGCTATAATATAATTATGTACCTCTCTTCCATCAACACTGTTCAACAGTAAACTGTGATGGATACATTTTCTTTTTGATAAACAGAATGCAAAAATTGTGCTGAAAACCCAAGTCACAAAAAGCCTAAAGTTAATTTCAACGCAAACTCAAAACAGTAAGATATTGGGAAAAGTTCTGAATCTTTTCCTTCAATCAAGGACGTCGGATATTACATACAGCCCTAACCTCAAAATTAAGTCAAATTATCAATTGTTATTCAAAACACTTGTGACATTTTTTGCCATTTTAAGCATCATGGCATATATAGGAAATCTGCATACGGTTTTTAGCACAGTTGCTCTTACCCCAAGAAGTTCATGCAATCTCGTTAGCACTCTGGAGGTCACTCTCTTTCACCAATCTCACTCAAATTTACTCTACATTCTCTGCAGGTTTTTAACTTTCGACCAGTCACTTTTGATGCCCTTCTGTGATGGAAAAAATTATCTTTGAAAATATTGAAATATGGAGACCCATCTAATGTTTGTGGTGCTAATAATTCCCTGCCAGTAAATTGCAACAGATCGGCGGCAGAAAATGTACTGATATATAGTTATATACATTTATTATCTCCAATGATACAACATGTATTCCTCTGCAATTCATCCATCCTAATTTGTTCTCCCTTCAACAAAATCCCTATTTTTTTCGCCTCAATTCCCGCTGCTGCAGTATGAACCAAAACTCACTTTCAATGCTGTCAACAAATGGACTGGTGTTTCATTGCCACTGCTGTTTCATTGCCACTGCTTTTTACAGTCTTGGCAGATCAGAATATATGCTGTCATGTGTTGCTGCCTAGTGGCTAGTGTGCAATTCCGCAAACTCCAGCGCGCGGTCCACCTAATCGCAGTTGTAGAAACTCACGTGTACAAATTTTGTCTGGAAGAAACCAGAGCTGTTTCTGAGTATGGTGATGGCCTTGTCTTCTTCCTTAGGGAATGTGATTTCTGAATCTTACCCTGATTTACCTCAATGTTGAATAGAAACTTTGTGAATGTGTTAGGACATTGCGTGTGAAAATGAATAATTTCTGTCCCGGTTACCATGAGATATACAAATTCCCATTGAGGAAAACTGACAATCCCCTTTGATTATCTAATGGTCACCCCCTTAGTATATAATACACAGCCAAATTTAGGCCATTATTCGCTAATCAGATAGATCTTGGATCCAGCATAATTGCCTGTCATTGAAAAATAATGAGACTTCTATTACCTGCTTATATGAAGGTCTTTTGACTAATTAAAGTCAAAAATAAGACTGAAACAAGAAAAGAAATGGAATTGATGAATCTCCTAGCTCAATTAAAAAAAGACAGGATATAACTGATTGAAGCTCAACATTATTTCAAATCATCATTAATTTTGTTATATTAAGCTATTGTGATATTTATTTGCATTTTAATAAGATATTTCACATTATGCCATATGCAAAATCTACTTTGAAATTGTGAAATTTGATATCTATATGATGAACATATACACTATCAAAATATTTGGCTCAGTTGGAAACTAATCTAGATTAAATTATTTTTTGTTAATTATCTATTTTATAATATTATTCCCTAATGACAGACAGAAGTTATGATTTCAATATGCAGATTTTGACAATTGGGTTGGTATTGAAATCTAACTAATGCTAAACAAAACAACAGACATGTTTATCATGAGTATACAAGTTGATCTAAATTTCAGAGGGCTATTAAACCATCTAGGCGATTGTTTTATTTTCACTCATTGGTTCATGCAATCACAAACATCACTGGTTCAAAGGGAGGTTGTTTGTGGATTTATAAATAGAGTCAATAATTCCTTGCCTGTAAATTAAAAAAGATTGGGGGCAGAAAATTGATGAAAAAAAATTATTGAAAGAGAAAGACAGACATAAATAAAATACATATTACATATTCCTTTTTGTAAGGGAAGTGTACCTAAATTAGATCGGTCCTTAAATTGGACCACATCCACATCTCCCAGCCAGGTGATGCATCTAAGCAGATGAAGTCAAAGTCAAAGTCAAAGTAATCTTTATTTTAAGTCGGATATATATATACAAAAAATAACACAAGCTGAAAGCTTTTGTACCGACTATAAACACAACTTAAATATAAAATAAAATAAATTAGATAAGTAACACAGGACAAAAGCAAGGTAAAAACAGACAGAGATTAATTAAAATTTTGACACAAATATTTTAGGGACTGTTCAGAATTTATGACTGGGGGAGCTGGGAGTTTTGCTGGAACTTCCCGTCAAAAATTGATACCCCCCCTTGAGTTTCATGCGGATTTTTAGTACCCCATCCTTAGGTTTCACGCGGATTTTTAGTACCCCCCCTCGACATACAAAGCAATACACATATATATACTGTTATACAATGCCACGTGTACAGATTCGCGTCATTTCGCGGACTTTTGCGCGTAAATAAGTCCAAATAAAATGAGTTAATGCATGTTTTTTAACATTTTTTCTTTGTTAAAATTTCTTACCCCTCCCTTGGAAGTGTTGTCAAAAATTAATACCCCCCTTGAAATGTGTGTGAAAAGTTAGTACCCCCTCAGCCAAAACTCCCACCCCCCCCCAGTCATAAATTCTGTGCGGTCCCTAATCATCAAATAAAATCACATATTGAGAGATAAAACTGAGTATTAAAAATTATCACAAATTAAAACAATAATACTGAGTAAGTAAATAAAAAGTGATAATACTGTTAAAAGAAATAAAAGCAACTGAAACTCTACCTGCATGCCGCACATTTACATGTTTGGCCATTCCATTTGCTTATGACATTTTTAAAGTCTTTTAGTGACAACTCCCCCCTTGCATGATTGGGTAGGGAGTTCCATAAGTCCACAGCAATATATCTGAAGCTATTAGATCCATAGCGTACAGTTTTGGTTCTTGGCTTTTCAAAGATTCTATTGTATCTGAGTACATATCTGCCAGACCTTCCTTTTACAAAGTCTTGAAGGTAACATGGTCCTTCTTTAGTTAATATTTTGAAAGTCTGTATAGCAATTTGTCTTAACCTGCTAATCTCTAAAGTACCACATTTTTCAAGAAGTGTACTATAATCTGAATCAAAATCCATGAATACAAATTTGAGTGCTCTATAATGTACTCTTTCAAGTTTCTGGGTATTGCCTTTGCTGCAAAAATGCCAGATAAGTGGGCAAAAATTGAAATTTGAGAAAATAAAGGCGTGATATATCGCCTTCCTTCCTTCCAGGGTGAGGTGTCTTCCTATACGCCTAAGCGCATTGATCTGTCTGGAAGCTTTTTGACTCACGTTTTGATGTGAGTATCAAAATTTAGTAAAGAATCTAGTGTTACACCCAGTAACTTCACGGTGTCTTCACACTTTAGAATTGTTCCTCCGATATCAAAACTGATATCTTCAGAAACTGACTTTTTACCATTAGCAATACTTTGAAATTTGTCAGGGTTTGCCCACATTTCATTGTCTTTGAACCATTTAATTTATACATTACTTTCATCCTCTAGTGTCTTTTTCAAAACCTTGATATCTTTATGTATGAAAGTTAGGGTATTGTCGTCAGCGTACTTTACCAATTTTGATTTTTTGACAAAGTAGAATATGTCGTTAATGAAGATGTCGAAAATTGTTGGCCCTAAAATTGAGCCTTGTGGGACTCCTTTAGAATGTCCCTGAGAGAGCTGCTAACATTTGAGAATCTTTGTGGACACTTCTTGAATGCAAACTTCTATAGTTGGCATGGGAAGATTCCAGGCAAGAGACATTACGGCAATTATTTAATTTTATTCGTATTTCTTCTAAAAGCAAACAAAATTTGGTGGCCTGCCAGGTGGTCAAATATACACACTGGGGCCAAACGGATGGGGCAACTGCAGTTTCCCCATCTTTCAATATGGAGGATGCAAATCAAGGAGTGGCAATTCTGCCTCGTTTTCTTATAAAATGCCTTTAAATTCTCTCAAAAATAGTTGTATATAGGCTATAATTTGTTGTTATATCATACTGCAGTTCAAGTTGTCGTTTATTTCTTGCCAATTTCTTTAAATTGAAGGGTTGTGGAATCGGCGGGATGGGGAAACTCAGTTTGGCAACTTTGAAAAGATGGGGAAACTTATTTCATGAGATGGGGCAACTGATTAACTGATTGGTTAACTTTGCTTGTTTCTCGTGTGGTAGAGTTGATAAAACTGCATCAGAGATGTTAGAAGTAACCGAGTGATTAAAATATTAAGTTGGCATCAAGACCAAATATGTTAGAACGGGTCAAATAATTGACTCCTGACTTCGAGGGGTTACTGGAATAGATATATTTATTGAAAAAAAAAAAAGTTTTCAAAATACATGAACCTTGTAGGCCTATATGACCAGTCCCTATCTTAATGCAGTTTGCTGGGTGGATGGTTGGATGACCAGGGCTTTACATCCTGTATTTATGTAGGGGAGACCAGCAGGGTAAGTTGTGCCATTTTTTGCTTCAGGGTGATTTTCCAAAAATTCTAACCAAATCTTAATTATGTAATCTGAAAATCAGATGTCAAAATATAATACCTCGACCCGAATCGAGGCAAGTTTCAGGGCAACCAGACCATTAGGAAGATCATGGTACACTAGCAATTGTGCAGCGTACGAATTACGTACGTAAATTCTACGTACGAATCTCACAAAAAGGAGCCGATCCGTAGTACGTACGTACTTTTTCGTATGAATTTCGTACGAATTCATAAAAATTTCACACAGGTTCTTTTCAGTTACTTTGGCCATTTTAGTGCTATATGGTTATCATAAATGGTTTAAGTTTAGACCTTGCATTGGCCTATCTTCAAAAAAAATCTGCAGAAAAATCAAGTTAAAGCCCCAAAAACCAACTTAACACGTATGAAATCCATACGAAAATTTACGTATATTTACGTACGTATTTCATACGTGAAAACAACCGATTTATGTACGAAATACGCAAGAAAGAGCCTCATACATTTTACGTACTCTGCACAATTGGCCATGTAGGCATTAAAACTTTTTTTCCCCAGAAAATCAATATGGGGTTAAGTTGAGCCATTTGGATTTGTGCGAGTTGTGCCTATGATATACACTGTAAATTTTGAATTTTGAGTTAGCTTAATTGATTGAGTGAGATGGTTGCACAATTCCTTTGAGCCAAGATAGCTTGTTGTTTGCAAGTTATAACAACGTAGGCCTAAAGATTATCATAACTCCAAACGGCAAGCTATCATGGCTCAAACAAATTGTGCAACCATCTCACTCAATCATTTGAGCTGACTCAAAATTTCAAATTTTACAGTGTATGACATGATAGAATTTGATTTTTTATTAATCTATTTTAATATATTACACTAAGAAAACAAGTGCTATAAGTGTTATACCACCCTCTAAGCAATAAATAATTCCAGTTAAATTTATTTTACAACATTTTCAGGCCTTGTGTAAAATACAGAAAATAAAATCCATAAGCACAACTCACACCCCTCCAAATGGTACAACTTACCACGAATTGATTTTCTTGAGAAAACTGGTTGTCAAAAATACACCTACAAGTACAATGCAAGGTTGAATCTAACAACATGAAAGCTAGATCTATATATATAGAGTCAGGTATGGTAAATCCGTCCAGAATGGTAATTCCGTCCACCCCCTAATATAGGCATACAATTTCATTGATTACTGTTGTGTGGGTTTTAAATGGAAGATAAACTTGTTTTCAACAAATTTTGCCGTTTTAGTTGTGTTGACAGCATTTTGAAGGATATTTCCGGTCAATTTAAATCAAAAGACAAAATACAATGAAATCCTGTGACGTCATCACAGCCATTTTGTGAATTACTTGCAGGCATCTTGCTGGCCTTTTCCCATCAACAAATAACATTTTGAAAATAAAATAAAAAATAAATGAGAAGCAGAACCTTTTCACTCTTGAAGGATTTGTTAAATAATTTAATTGAAACACCTGGAGAGGTGATACAATGGAAATAAAAGTGGACGGAATTACCATCATTATTTTAAAAATTGCTTGACTGAGTGATTGTAAATCCGTCCACCAACTTCAAATGGGGTTTAAAAGTACTTTTATGACTTTAAATATCTATAAATGGCATAACATGGATTAAATAAATTAGATTGAGCAATTATACCCCTTGATGGGGTTAAAGGAGTTTTTCAATTGTAATTTAGGCAGTCAATTGAAATTCTTGATAGTTAACTTGACCTCTCTGATTTAATTCATCTATTATAAGTGCAATCAGTACCCCATTATTCTGGAGTCCAGAACAAAATCCTTTCTGGAAGCTAATAAATTGAAACACTTGAAAAAATAACAAAATATAATAGGTATGTGCTGTATTAAGGCCAGTGGACGGATTTACCATCCATGCTGGACGGATTTACCAGCATCATGGACGGATTTACCAGCACAAACCTTCAATTTTCGTTGCTATGGTTTCAGCATACATTTTTTTAAATTTGAACTTTTCTCTAATGTCAATGATAGTATGAGATGTGCTCCTTCCAGTGGACTAATTTTCATTTTTGTATCTATTCCTTCTGTCCTGGAATTAAAGTTACAGCCATAAGTGGACGGATTTACCCTCCTTGACTCTACCTTCTAACTCCTCCTACCATAGGGGCATCATCTTTTTACCAATTCTAAGTGACTGAAAAACATGAATGTCAATTTTTGCTTTGGCATGTCAAGTTTTCAGCAACAAAATTGAATTTGTGAGTGCGGCTTATCACAGCATTACATTTGACAGTTTTTTCTCATGGTGCGTAATGATGTTGGTCAAGTGTGTTTATATGGGTAGCATTGCCTTCTTTATCCTTTTGTTCATTTCGCCCCGACAGTGGGCAGCAAAACTTACCCCAAGGGCCAAGGCACAACTTGCCCCAGTCTCCCCTTCTTGGCAGGCTAATTAGGCCCTAGGAAAAATGGAGGACATGGCAATGAGGCGAAGGATGATTGAAACAGCCATCTGAAATAGGTGCCGATGATCTGGGAAGAGCTGAATAAGCCTGGATTCAACCCCTGGGAAGCTTGATCCACTTTAAAACATTGTATACAACTATGAACTTCTGAATTTATTAAAGTGATTAAATTAAGCAAAAGATTTTTTTTTTGTCCTGCTTTTCAAACAGAGGTACCGAACAACAAATTTATTTGTTTTATTTAATTTTGGTTCCTGCATTATTTTTCTTGAGGATATGGCACAGCAGTGTCCTATAGAAGGCAAATACTGGGGGAAAGAAGCATTAAATTCACCTGAGTCGATTCAGTTTCCCCATCTTTCTGATCTTTCAAATGTGAGTTTCCCCATCCCCGGGAATGAGTTTCCCCATCCCGCCGAAATTGAAACCTGCTAATTTACGATATAATGGACTTTTTTCCAGTCAGTAAAGGACACTGGTCGAATTTCTATAGCAAACAGGACATTTCCATTCACTTTCCCATCATTATTATGTTGAGAAAATGCTTAAATCAACGTGGTTCAGCTCAGCTTGATTTGCATCCTCCATATTGAAAGATGGGGAAACTGCAGTTGCCCCATCCGTTTGGCCCCAGTGATACAGCAATGACTAAAACAACAGGGGATAGAAAGAATAGGTGTTGTCTGTTGCAAAAACAGATGGCATGCTGAAAGAATGGTATTGCCTTTTTTGATAGTATGTGCAATAACTATAAGTTTACGAGGGCATTCAGTTGGACCACTAATGAAAACCGCATATTGGACCAAGGTAGTATATTGGGTCAAGTGGTCCAATAACGGGAAGGAAATGACTGATTCATTATAGATATATTGTGTGAGAAATGGAGCATTGAAGTCCATTAGGTAAACTTCCTCTACATACAGCAATTTCTGATACGACCACTGTAATTGGCATGCTACTGTCTCCCTGATGAAATTGCTTAAAGGACATCTCTAACAATCAAGCATTGCATCTCTGGATATGTAGCGTCTTACTTGAGCAATAAGCTGTGGTAATTGATTTTGAACATAAAGCCAAACTAACAGCAAAACAGCAGCATTTATGGGTTCATCCTGACATCTCTCTGCTCCTCCCAGAAAAAAACTAAAACTGGGTCAACTGGTCGTGACGTAACAGCCTGGGTAGGTCCATTGTTGTGAGAGTAATGACGTCACAAAAGCTGCAGTGATCTAACAGCATGAGCAGTCATCAGTTTGACCAAAGATTATGGTTTGACAGCACCAAAGACGCAGCAGCCCTATATTTTGTGTTGCAAAAAACACAAACTTTTATTCTTGTGCTAAATGCACAAAAGTTGTGACCTGAGATGCGGCATTTCTTGAAACAATTGTGAATAACTTCTTTGTTATCTAAGATAACAGCTTGAAATTTGGACAGATTTTAGAATATATATTGTAGGCCTACTAAAAACTCGCAACTGACTGAAAAAACAAAAGGCATAAATTGAAATGATCGCTTCACTTGATATGTTGATTGGTTTAAAATCTTAATTATCACAAACTTTCATCAAAGTTCCGTGGTTTTATGCAATAGGCCTATAGCACAATTTATTTAAACATTCAGCCGCAACTGGACCTCCTACAACACAGTAGATCCATTTGAAGGATAAGGAAGGACATTTTTAGGCCTGGTTCATGTTTCTTAGTCATATTAAAGTAATATTCAGGGGAAAAAAGACATAATAATCAATTGGTGAATCTTGTATACTGCAAATAATACACTTTTCCAAGTTTTCATCGTTCAATATACTTATCAAATCTGGCATAGACCTCACGTTTGACATAGGAAAACACCCTAGTAATTAAAAAAAAAAGACTAACTTTTAACTAAGCAGTTGCTCATTTCTAGAGAGTTATTTTTGAAACTTCCGTTCACAGACTGCACTTCCCCATTCCTTGGAAAATGCACCAATGCAAATATTCGTTTTGTGACACACTGGATGGACAAATGAAAATTTCACATAACGTGCTCATAACTACCAAAAGCTGCCCCTTAAACGCTTTTGAAAAATGATGAAGAATAAATCTGATTTTGACAAAAGACACAGGAAGCACCATGATGCCACCATCTCTAAATGAAGTATATATGAACCACTACTACTGAAAACTTTTATGTAAAATTCATCTATTTTTTCCTGACTGAAATATTTATAAAAATGAACAAAATGTCAAAAACTAATTAAACTATTTGGTCTTCCCTCGTTCAAAGACATTCATTGCATGATAGTAACACAGTAACACAGCCCATAGTGCCACTGCATGTACGTCATTAATGACAGGAGGCTTATCAGTTTGTGTGCGTCATGATCTATTTATAGATCAGTTTCTTCACCCAGTCTGTGACGTCACGTCTCATGCTTGATTCAGCCTCATTTTGACTCTGTGCCTGGACAGGCAGGAATTCTGCACTTAAAACAATGGTAATACAGTAGTAGGGGTGAGAAAAATTTCGGAAACCACCCATTGTGATCCATACATATCTATAGCATCTACCTATGGCAAAAATTTGCCAACTTTTTCTGACAAGAGACCTACTTTAAACTTACAGCCAAAAAACACCGTCATAATAATATATTCAGAATCCAATCTGCCAGCGGCACTTCCAAATGTTTATCGGATTATGGTAAGTCATGAAATTAAAATGTGTTAATATTGCTAAATTTGTACATTGTAGTTCTAACATTATTTCGAATATCAATGAAGATGTCACAATTTCCAGCATATATCACAACCATAGTAAGTAAGGCAATTTAAGAAAGAGGCCTGGTTTAGAGAGTGAAGCATTTCCAAGTAGAGGTAGTAGTTTGTTGGCTACATGGAAAACATTGAAATATAGGCCCTACAATAATATTTATAACACAAGATTTCATGGTAATCAAAAATTAATAATAAAATAAAATTTAGGCAAGACTTTTGTCATTCAGAATGTCTCTGCAATATCTGCATAAGTCTTGGACAGGTTTACGTCTGCATTATAAAAAAGTTCAGCCAATATTCTACATGTATGTGTGATTCTCTCAAAAATATTATATATATCTATCATTTAAATGCAGACATCTTCAGACAATATCATCTTGCAATGGATTTTTCCTACCAAAATTCAATATTGTATTTAGAAAATTATATTGCAAGATATCAAATTGGTCTCCGGTTTGTCGTAATGTTACTAAAAAGTTGTTTTCTTAATATTACTGTTTTTGTGCTGTGAAACATCACCCAGCAATCATAGCACTGTTTTCCTAAATAAGTAGCCTGACATTTGACAGAACCGTCTGGGATCGGAAAGGTCTGTTCGTGCGTCTGGAAACTCTAAACTCGCTCGGGAAAACTGGTGGAATTGTAAGGCCACACATAATTGATTTTTAGCTTCACGAACCCGCCGACACAATAGATATGCTGCCGATGGAAAAAAAAAATTGAAAAAAAAAAAATTTTTTTTTTTTGACATTATAAAAAAAATTTTTTTTACCTTTTTTTTTTTTGTCCTACCGACCGACCCTAGAAAAAGTGCCTTGAGAGGATCCGAGAAGCTAAAGATTAATTATGTCTGGCCTAAGCCAATGTGTGTAGGCAACAAGTTTTCTTCGTGTTTTGATTCAGGCTTGTAGCATGGGAACGCGTACAGATTCTGGCCACCACAGGGTAGAAAATAAAGTGTCCTGTAATATTCAACGTTAAACAACATTTCAAAGGGGACCATCCCAGGCAGGAACCAGAGAAATTTCAGAGCTTAATACCTCCTATGTGATGAGATACGTATCTACTCCCCTTGTGAAGCACAATAACATGGGGCATTTTCTGCAATTCGACCCACTCATGACATGGGCTTTACTTCAGGCCTGCAATACAAAAATGCTTTTATCACCGGTGCTTGGCCTTTTGGTTATGTCTACTTCCCCAACATTAGTAACTCTTATTTATTTATTTATTTATGAAATATATTTACATTACAGGATAAACAACATTCAGTAAAACTGTTTTTCAAGTTGGTCCTGCATAAAAATATAAATGAATAATAAAATCTAAAAACAATTATAAAATTACATAAAAGACATAAATGTAAACTAATAAAAAACATACATAAAGCTAAGCACCATGGATAAATAGTTTTAACTTTGTCTTAAACATATTCATATCAGTTATATTCTTGAGATCATTTGGTAAATTGTTCCATAAAACACTTGCAGTACATGTAAAAGATCTAGTTTGAGACATATTCTCAATAACTGGTACATAAACATTCATACTGTCATGAGATCTAGTGGTACGAGTAGCAACTTCACATTCCATAATAATATTATTTGCTAGGTAGTGTGGAGCAAGTCCATGAATACATTTGAATAACAGTATTATATTAAAATATTGAAACCTTTGTCTTACATTCATCCACCCTAAACTCTTTACTATATCCAAACCTCGAACATTTATATAATCAAACTGGTTAGTTATAACTCTTGCTGCATAGTTTTGTATTCTTTGAACTTTATCAATATTGACATTTGTTGTATTACCCCAAACACTTAAAGCATAATCAATTGAGGGTTGGATACTTGATATATAAATTTTACACATGATACTGTATGGGGTTGACTTTCGGATTCTAGATAACATACCCACTTTTTTAGTTAGTTGAGTACAAACTTTGGCAATATGTAAATTCCATGACAAGCTTTGTTCTATTTTGATACCAAGATAATCAGTTACTTTTACTTGTTGTACAATGTTGTCATTTAACCTAACATCAAGAGCATTTTCAGGAATTGATAAAAATTTATGCTTGGAAGTTATAAGCATACTATTAGATTTATCTGCATTCAGAACTAGCTTATTACCAGCATACCAAAGACTAACATCATCAATGCATTTTTGGAGATTAACATTAACTTCATTTACCGAAGAACCAGTACAATAAATAATACAATCATCAGCATAAAGATTGGCCGATCCCAAATGTATATGTTGGCTAAGATCATTCACAAAAAGCATAAATAATATAGGGCCTAAAACTGAGCCCTGAGGAACTCCAGACTTAATTGTTTTTTCACCGGAAACAGAATCTTTACATTTAACAATTTGTTTTCTTTCAGACAGATATGAATTAAAGAATGTACTTTCATTACCACGTATGCCATAATGGGCTAATTTATCAAGAAGAAGTACATGGTCAATGGAATCAAAACATTTTTGAATATCTAACAAACAGACACCCGTAAATATATTATCTCCAACATTATCAACCAATCATCAATAACAAAGTAGGTTTCCATATTTGGCCAAATATGTGATGCCCGAAAATGGGACATACGAAAAACGTGACGTATCTTGACAGAAACATTGAAAGAGCTTTTTGAAAACCTTAGCTAACGCTTGAACTTTTCAAAGTAATACCCTATTGTATGTTCCAGACAACAGTATACACTGCCTCTTGACTTGATTCAAACTGTTTCTGTCAATTAGAAAAAAGAAAGATAGCGGGACGTACGAAAAACGTGACATATTTTTTTGTGTATCATTATTGGATGTTTTATTAAATACATTCAAAGAACCAGTTAAGTACATAGGCTCAAAATATGCCTAGGTAGTACAACTACTAACATACCATAAACAGCTGCCTTGAACCATTGGTATGTCTCTGCTGTTGCGAGTTTTGTGACATACAAGAATGTACTGTACACTCTCACACCGCATTATGGTCCACCGTTGAAAGTCCTGATGCTGTAGGTAAACCATGTTGCACAAACATTTTAATCATAAAATATGAGATTAAGTTGTATTGAAAAAACTTTCATGAAGCAGCTTTATGGGTGTTGATCGCAGCCATAAATTAAATGACCGTACTCTCACACATTTGGCAGCAGTCAAGAAAGGCTATGGCGATGGAGTGATCTCCTGAGTGGATAGGCGTACTTGTGACATAATTCTGCTGTACACAACATGGCTATCTTAAAACAACAAGCAAACTTCCTGACATTTAACCTATTTTGATATGATAACATACATATCAGAGGTGATTTTAAAAAATTTTCCTTGATTTAATTAATGAAAGAATGAACAGTAAGAAATTTTGGCACCAAGTATATGCAGCTGCTTCATTATTGCTTTTCCTCATGGACTGACATGTATTTCTGTTGTATAGTGAGTGTTTCCAAGTAGCTGGTACTGCTTAGAATTATTTTCCTCTCACTTCTGTGACCCCCTTTCAGCGGCGTGTCCGTATAAAATACTTAATTTCCCTGTTTTTTTACTGTAAAATTGCCTTGTGGGATCCACAAAACAATGGGACCCTTTACAAACTATATATCAAATTGTCCGTTGAAAAACAAGCTATCACCTTATGCAAGTTGCACAATTAAAAAATAAATATTCAAAAACATATAAGCTCTAGAAGCAAACCGAAAGTGAGTGTAAACGTTCCCGTGCTACAAGCCTTCAGTGAGCTGATGCTCACACCAAAGCAATGAGACAAAAACCTGGGCTTGTCAGATTAACAAATTTCAACACCGACAGCTTAAATGCAACCTGTTTTACTTATTTTTCCAATTTCATTGAGCAAGTGCCCAATGACACACCTTATAATGAAACAAAGTATTCACAAGGCTCTTTTGAGGACATTTTGTCCTAATGGTCGAATTCAGACTAAAAAAGGTTTGCCTGTGCTCGTGGTATAATCACACTACAGACATAACACAACGGGCAACATCTGGAAGGCCCAGTACTGACATTTAAGGAACTGAACTGCGTCCTGAAACAGTTTATTCAGGATACAGGCAGGTACTTTGGAGTTACAGGGCATCATGACCTTCATTATTGCTTTCTCTTCCTGACGCCGCCTCCACCATCGCCTCCAAACCACCCCTGGATTTTTTCAATTGCAGGATCGCTGAGCCAGAACTATTCCATCAATTTAAATATATTTGTAGTCAAATTAACGAAAAGTTTCAGGGCTATAAAATGAGACCATCACCACATTTACAGGCCTATTAGTCTTCGAAAAATTGAAAGGTGAATGACAAATTTCTTAGCAGTGTGTCACAGAACCACTCTTTTTAGGTGCCCACCTCACGACATGCGACCATCACTATAACATGCTTATTAATGAAGAGTCAGAATTTATTACAAATGCCAAACAGGATGTGAGGCGGATGATGTTGAGGAGCTAAGAGCCTTAGTTATGAGATGTCAAGGTATCTAGAGCTGTACAAAATACAAATATATAGTAATGGAAATTTAAAATAGAAAATGTCATCACCACTTTTCTTCTGGGCACAATCCTATGGGCTCCCCACTTACAAGTTTCACAAAAGTAAATAAGGAAAATGTCATGAACCCCTGACCCTTAAATTATGGATTAGAGGAATATACTTCTGCTATTTAATGATACAAGAAAACCAAAATATTTTCAAAAGCTAAAAAAGTAATAAAGATTGTTGTTTGGATCAGTTCAACGACTTAACAACGTCTCTCCGCATGATATCTGCATTGAAAATGAGGTCATCGAACATACGTCCACCTACAGATATCTTGGTCTCAAACTTGACAGGCATCTGAAGTATGAAGGTCATGTAAATACCATGTGTAAAAAGGTCCGACAAAGACTTGGTGTTCTCCAAAGTGTCAGGCCATATCTCGACCAGGACACTGCTTTAAAATTGTGCAATGCTCTTGTGATGCCATTGATCGATTACTGTGATGTTACTTACTCTGCTTGTTATGTCAAATGTTCCAAAAAGGTTGATAAACTTATGACAAAAGGAGGCCGAATTATTCTAAGAGTAACATATGATACATCGAGTTCTACTGTTTTAAACAAGTTTAAATGGATGACTTTTACTGAAAGATCTAAGTACCATAGATCCATTCAAATGTTTAAATGCTTAAATGCCATGAGTCCTGAATACTTGTCTTGTGTATTTGAAAGTGTTGACCATGGCTACAGGACAAGACAGAGTGACAATCTCAAAGTTATGCGATGCTCCACCAATATGGGCCAACACTCATTTGTATGTTCTGGTGCTAGTCTTTGGAACTCTCTGCCAAACTCGGTGAAATCATCTACTAGTCTCTCAGTTTTTAAAAGTAATATGTTAAAACATATTTTAACTCTACGCTTATAATTTTACCTTTTTACTGAATCTACTGTTTTTATTAGCTTTTACATTGTATATATATCATAGTTTTAATCAGTTCTATTTTTCCATGTTCTTATCTTTACACTTGTTTTATGTTAGGGCCTTTTTGTAAACCAGTATTTATACTGAATAAGCTACCCTGCCTAAATAAAAGTGATTTGACTTTACTTGACTTTGATTATAATCTGTTGCAAATATACCAGTTACTGACATGAAATGTCACATCATAGCTGTCAATCATTGCTCTTTTTACATAATTTTTAAAACCTAGCAAACTGTGAGTCTGTGAGTATGTATCTTGTCTCTGAAAAGTGTTTTTATGTTATTAAATGTCATTGCAGCTTTATATCTTACACTTTGTCTAGCAAATTCTTGTTTGGTTCTAGGAATATTGTAATCATTTATTCTCCTATTGTAATGAGCATGAATTTCATTTCGTCTAGTAAAAATACCAGAAAAAAGGAAATAATTCGGCAACAATCTATTTTCTAATTTATAACAAACTTTAAACAATGCACTGCACAGATGTCTTGGCATTTTAATGTCTTTAGATACTTAAACATAACACTGGTGTGAGCATTAAATTTACTCCTGGTGATAGCTTTCATTGCTTTCTTTTGTAACACTACTAATGTCTACTATCCTAGATATATTACTTTTCCAAATTGAGGCACCTTAATTCAAATGTGGCAGAATAAGGTAGTTATAAATCGTAAAAAGGACTTGTTCAGGAATGGTGTGCTTTAGTTTATTTAGAATACCAACAACCTTCGATATCTTCTTTGAGATATAGTCAATATGAGATTTCCAGTTAAGGTTTTCATTTAATAAAATTCCTAAATAGTTAAATTCCTTTACATACACAATTGGCACTCCATTTATCAAAATATTGGGATATTCAACAACCTTTCATGGCATGTGAAATATGGAGCAGTCAGGGCTATGCAAATGAGGTTATGCAAATGAGCTGCGCATGAGACACCTAGTGTAAGTCATTAAAAGTGACAGTGTGAGCTGTGTTTATTGAGATGGGATCGATAAGCATGAAATACAGATAGATTTTAGAGCATATAAATGTCTCAGGAAGATAGCAACACTTATTTCAAGGGAGAATGACAGCATGGAGCCGTATGGCAAATTTGGTGGTGATTGATAAAGGATTGGCTGAGCTAACCCTCCCGAGCAGCAACGTAAATCCAACCTTTCGCTACGTAATTATTTAGGTTAGAATCAAACGTTGGGCCAAACAACGTATGACAAAGGTAGGGCAAATGTAATTTCCAAACGTTGCACTCAGATGGAAAACCAAACGTAGGTCGCAATGTTAGTAAGAGGTTGGCAGATAGTTTGTTTTATAGTTTGGCCTAACGTTCGAGTCACACGTAAGTCATACCTTTGGTTGAGAGGTTGGAAGAACGTCTTGTTATAACGTTTGGATAAACGTGTCAGTCATACGTAAGTCATACCTTTGGTTGAAAGGTTTGAAGAACGTTTGACTGTTACGTATGACCATACCTTTGATTCATAGGTTTGTCGAACATTCATCTGAGAGGTTTCAGCAACCTTGGGCTATTACGTATGACTATACCTTTGATTCATAGGTTTATCAAAGGTATGGTCACACGTTTGGTCATACGTAAGTTCCAAGGTTTCTCCAACGTGTTTTTGAGATGTATGGACAACGTTTGAAAGTAATGTTCAGGTCAAACGTCTGATCATACGTATCTGCCAAAGGTTTGTTGAAGGTTTGTACAAAGTTGCAGAACCTAGGATCCTGATTCTCAGAGAGCTTGTAGCGCCATCTATTCCATACCTATTCCAATCTTTCTGGTAACTTTGTAATATATAAAAACTCCAACAGGATGGTTGCTGTTGTCGATTAGATGAAGCCATGAAGAAAAAGTTGACACACCAGTAAAAATTAAATCCACATATGTACTTTTAAAAATGTGGAAGCTTATCCTGGTTTAAAAATAATTTAATTTTTTTCCACACCCACAAAGATGCATATGAAAATTTAATGAGACCCAAGTTTAACGGTGCCTCATTGCAACTGTCCTAGATGCCGAGAATGTTCCAATTTTATCAAGGTAAAATTGCAGTAACATTTTCAATTTCACCATGCAAGGTAAGTGTTTTTTATATAATTTTATCTTATAGTCCTAAGTGGACTTGTAGACTGCTCAGTAAAATGAGGAAGAAAAGTCTATTAATTTTGGGAGCCATCCTTTTTGGATAGCTCTGTTTGTACTGCTTTAATTTTTATGTTTTATAATTGCAGATTGAAAGAGAAAAAAACAATATCTCCCCCCTCCCACATCCTTGAATCCCACTAGCTACAAAAATAAATAATAACTGAGCTGTACCATCACGAATATCAAGAATAATAAGAATAATAAAAAGGCAGTGGGGTTGGGTGGCTGGACGGCCCAGTCACCCCCCCCCCCTCGCGCAATAATGATTTTCCCCATTTTTTATCATTGAGTGAATGGGGCTAACTTTTCAGATAGTTTCTGCATCCAGTGCATAACCTACACACTTGTGACTGCTACAAAAGGTTCAAAATTAGTCATTAGTTCCATTCGCATACAGAAACAAGCAATGCAGGCTCAATTCTTACCTCAAACATCCATCGAACACGACCGTCTCGAATCCCGGTAAATCCAATGCGATCCATTACGCTCAACCGGGTCATCTTCGGCGACGTAAAAGTCCAAGAATATCATCCGTAAAGTCCGTAACACTGTTCAAATAAGTCCACAAGATATAAATCCTTCATGTTCACAACTTTATAGGTCCTGTCAAGCACTTAATCCATCGAAAACAGAGTATTTCCGAGCGCTTCATAACATTCCTCTCGAATCCAGCGCCATGATGGGCGGAACTGCTTCGTTGCGCATGCGCAAAAATAAGGCGAGGCCACTTTATTATAGGTGCGGGGGAGGTATTTCCCGCGTTAAAATGCTTCGTAGAGTCAGATACGGCTTGTATCACTCGTATCAACGTCTAAAAGTACGTATTAACGTCTGAGAAATGTGTCGACAAATTACGTAGTTTCAGAACGTTGGGTCCGATGTGGATAGGAGGTTAAATGCTTCGTTAGACCAACATTAGATCAACCTCAATGTCCGGGAGGGTAAACCATTACAAGCGATTTCATTACCATGCGATTCTTGTCATTCACACTTGGCTGCAAGGAATCAATGCTAAACATGCACTTACCAAGTTTGATATATCGACTGTGTGACGTTCTGTTGGGTCTGAACCAATCAGATCATCCAAAAATGCTATGTACTTTGAGGGCCAAGAAGCTTAGAATCGCGTACTAATGAAATCACCTGTAACAACAAAGTTTACTGAATTATGGTGTGGATGATGAAAGACACAAAACAAATTGAGAAAAACTGTAACTATGGACATTATTTTCCTGTTTATCAACAACAGAATTTAATGGATAATGTAAACTGTAAAGTCTGTCTCTCTGTTTCCTTCTCAATTCTGACCAGTTTTCTGAGTAAATAAAGTTGCCAGGCAACAAACAGACCTTTTCAAACTAAAATTCCAACAGGTCACTCAAATGTTAGCTGCTTATTCAGGAAACAATTTTGTGATTGTTTTGTAACATATATCAGTCTGAGAGGTCAATAACAGTTATCTTCAGAAAGTAATTTTAAAACCTTATAATATTATGAATAACAGGTGGCCAATTTGATACATTGAAATGTGACTTTCTGCGACAGTTAATCTTGAATAATATGTCTGACAGTCTGTGTTGAAATGTCATATTTAAATATACTTATAAACAACTTAGAAAATGTTTCACTCAGTTTCTGTCTCTCACTTGGCGTGTTCCCTGAAACTTATTTAAATTTCTGAACAAAAATTTAAAGATCAATTTCATCCAGCTGTGACAAACACTGAAAAAAAGGATATAAAAAGCTTTCAAAAACACTGCAAATATGCCCAAATGACACTTCAAACTGTCAGATTTCCAAACTCTCGTTCTTCTCTCATTTCAAAAAATTCTTCACTGCATGAAGATTGAAAATGTAAGTTCTTCACTATGTCAAAATTGTCATCCTCTTGATGTTCATGAGTTATATTTTTACAAATTATCAACACTATTTTTGGGAGAGACGAAAGGAGGAATGTTATTTTTGCCGATTGATGTTGTATATCACAGGGTGATTAACTGTTGGAGGAGTTTTGCCCCTTCATCAACATATCATCAATATAGTGCCAATATATACTGCCAAATTACAACCACTTTTTACATTGCACTTGCTCATTTTGATGATGCGACATAATTGCTAGACTTGTGCAGATGATTTGTTTGTGATGTTATAATGGAATTTTGATTACATAACTTTGCTGACAAAGCTAAAAAGTTTGAATATCATAAAGAACATAAAAAACTACAAAGCCAACTTTGTGCGATGCATTAGCCCAGGCTCAGACGAAGCAAATGTTTAGATCTATGACTAAAAATGAAAAGGTGCAAATTAAAATTAATATTGATTGAGTTTATTTCGAAGACACAACTATCACAAAGAAATGGATGTATATGCACTATGTGGCAGTCCGTTTGACTGAAATTACAGTTGAGACTGTCACTCTCCCACTGAGAATTGATTCAAATAATGAAAAATAAGATGGCTGCTCTTTTTTTGTTATTAAAACAACAAACCTCAGAAAAAGTACCTTGGGAAGAGCCAAGAAGCTAAAATTCAACATATTCATATAATACACCCTTTCGAGTAGAATTAATCCTTTACCGTTTACGGTGCAGAAGGGCTCCGACAAAAAATGGTCCAAAGAAGCATCCGGACAAAGCAAACATGTTCCATCACAGATGAAGTAACAGGGCAATCTTTTTTGTAGCATACCTGTGTACTGGTGTGCAGACAGTTTGATTGGTGTTTCAACTGGAAATTTCCCTGTAACTATTTGCTGTGTCAAACCAGCTAAAAGGCACAACTTCCTCTTTCCAAATTTCTTCTTACAAGTACCCACTGTAGGAGGGGGAGGGGAGTTTGCCCTCAGTGGCCCTCACATTCCCTATGAGACAACATTCGTAATGCTTTATTACCAAATAACAATTAACTTTTATAATTAAATTTTCATTTGACGGTGCAAAAAAGGACTTAGACGGACGCTTTTGAATGTGATACAATGATACAATTTTGATTACTTTTAAAACTTGCTGACTGAGCTAAACAACTTTAAATACATGAAAGCTATTTTTGTTGGATGTATCGGCCTGGGATACAATTATATGGAATTCAATCTTTTAGACCCATTGTGTTACAGTAATTGTGTAGAAGAAAGAAAATTGGCAGCCTTTTGTATTCCTCAAGTATGCCTCAGGTATTGTTGTTCATGACCCATACATGTTTACATGTTTTCTTTACCTGGAATGAGTATCCTTGCTTTTAAAAATATCCACAATCAGTTTGGTTGAGGATGTTTAGCATTGACACCATGACAAAGCATCACCTGTTTCAGTTATTTATAATATCGGATTGTATCAACGCTTAAAAGGCTGGTTATCCTAATGTGGTAAAGACAATATACAGATACTGGGTCAATATACGTACAGAACATGAGTTATTAACTCACATTAATGTTATAACATGACTAAATTAATTATTAGTTTGAAGACAAGTTATTGGTCTAGGATAACATAGTTAAATGTTGACACAATAAGGTACTGTATATATATGTAAAATTGCGTTCAAATCTACTACATTTAACAGGAATTCATATCATTGGCCGGACACAAAAAAATTCAATGCGCAGCTTCATCTTGACTGGACATGTAGTTTGAAGCGCAGCATGTTATGCAGGACTTTCAAAGGTGTGCCACTTAGGACTTCAGAAGGAGAGTAGACGAAGCATTAGAAAAATTGATGATGAAGCCATATATATAGTGACTAAAACATGCTAAAGACCATCAAGGTGCCTTTGTATTAAAGCCTGCTCTGTCTGGCTGCATTTGTCTGTTTATTTCACTTAGGACAAATCTGTGCCTGAAAAAAAAAGCAATTGACCTGAAAAGCCAACGATATATATATATATTTATTCAAACACTTTGGTTTAAAAATGCACATGTAATTGTAAATTAAAATATCAATTTATACAAATATCAGTTATTATCAATTTAATATAATTGGTACTTAATCCATTCAATGTCTTTTCGCCTCTTAGGCAATCTCTCAGTTCTCTGATGACAGTCACATTAGCAATGTCCGGTTGTATCGCTGGAATATTATTTAGGCGATCTTTTATAAAGCTTGAATTACTTCCCATAATTGAGTTATTGTCCGCAGAACACAAACGACCAATGTAACGTAAAAAAACATTTTCTTGCAAATTTAAACACTTTATCAGTCGCAGACTGCTTTTCATGACACGTTTCTTGGGATCCCATCCAGTGAATAACGGCAGCAAACATCTGTGAGTTGCAGGATGCAACTGAAGAATCTTCCGAACACTTCTATTCCATGCTGTGAAGAATTGAGTGACATGGCCATCCCTTAAACGCCATGCCTGAAGGCCATAGAAATGACAACATTTTGAGTCAAATATCTTAAGAAGGATGTGTTCTGGTGCATCACCCAAAGCAACAAGCATCGAGTTTACTCGCCCAAACAGATCCCGAGATTTTGCAGCAACATCATTTTGCTCAGATAAATTGTAGCTTAGATGGTTACCCAGATGCTTCAAATTGAGAACCCAGGTAATCTCATCCCCACAAATACGAACAGCAGGTGTCTCATCCATAGGTTTATGGCCAAATCTGATACACTGAGACTTCTTTGGATTGAATGTCATTCCAAACCCTTCAGAAAATCTGTTGCATGTATCTAACATGTCTTTTAGTCCAGATAAGCTTGGACTTAACAAAACAATATCGTCTGCATAACAGGCAGCTCCACAATAATACTGTCCAATCCAGCATCCTGCTTTTTCGGATGCCAACATTTCGAGAAGTTTATCAGCATATGTGCAAAACAGAATAGGTGATGCTACTGCACCCTGTCTAATTCCATTACTGCAGATAAAAGTGTCCGAGTTACTGCCATTCCACACAGTACGGATCTGTCGTTTTATCAATTTACTGGTGACACCAAAGTAACATGTGGACCAAGTTGAGCCAAGATTTCCTCCAGATGCGATTTGGCACACAGGAAGTGATGCAAAGGATGTTGAGACTCATGGAAGTTAAGAAGTACAATTCAGGGGGGAATGTTAATGTGTTCAGTATGAGAGCTGTACACAGTGTAAACACAGTAACATAATTTAATGCAAGGAAAATGTCATGATATAAAATATTAAGCAATTCTATCATGACAAGCATTGTATACACTTTTGTATTCTGAATGATAACTTAAACATAGAGTCATGGAGTAAGACATGATATAGTTAGAAACTTTGCCAAAATAAGCATTGATAGCATGGCCTGTTGCACTGTGTAAAGGCTACCAAGAAAATCTAAGAGAAAGGACCTGTCACGGTTTACTTGGCCATATTGTTTAATACTACAGACAAAGTCACTTGCATGTGGTACAGCCTGAGGGCAGGATAATATGTTCCCAAAATCACCGTACTGCTCACAGTTGCAAAGATCACCTGAAAACATCAGATGAGGCAATTATACTCTTAGCGACTATGCACCAACAACATAATCAATCTTCTAAAACCATAAGAGGTGCCGCGGCCTGGTGGACAAGCTGCTTGACTGGTAACCGAGACGTTACAGGTTAAACTCCCAACTATGACATTGAAGAACTGAGCAGATCCTCCATTACTCTTTGCTTTACTTCATCCATGCAGGTCTAAATGGGTACTTCGCTATAGGCAGTGATAGTGACTAAGCATTGTGCGGCTGGAAATGGCTCATGGTTGAAAAAGGCCTGCCAAAGGTGTAATTGTAATGTAAATTCTGTTGAAACTGACTTTGTCAGTGAAATGTTCTATTTTTTTTAAATACAATGTATAAGTAATAAAGTACTAATAATTATGCAACCTACAATCTGTCTTACCATTTTAACAAATATGGATTACCACAAACAAAAAATAATAATCCTCATTATCAACATCACTAAAGTACATATCTTTTAAAAACCTGGCTTTTGCAGCATTAGTGAGACGAAAACATAAAATAAAATCATGATGTATAATTGCCAATAATAAAAAGCTCCCAAAGATTTCCATCAGAGAACAGCCTAATTTCACCAAGGTCTTTAGACTAATTATGGCAATGTACTTTAAAATATGTGGAAAGAAAAAACTGAAAATTGGGGATATATTAATCCACTGAACACAATGATGATATAGCTGGTTTGAAAGATTTCCTATAGCAATCAGTTCTTGTCCAAACAATAGTGACATTTATAGTAATTGTAATATCATGATATGTCATATCCAGTTATGGGCTTAATATGCTGCTATATGTCAAATCCACAAACTTGGAAATTCCATATCTATGCAGTTATATGTAGATCCATTGATCTATTGTCAATGTGATTGGTTTACTTGTAACATGAGAAATAATTTAAAGGGCCACACTCACGCAGTTTTTTTATCAGTTGAGAGCCTCAAGCATTCTATTTATAGAAACACTATAGTGGTCCTTTTGATTTTTTTCCAAAATAAACCTATTAAAAACTGACTTTTAGTTTTCGATTTTGGCCATAATTTTGGCACAGGAAAAAGCGACCTCTCTTGGAAGGCAAGTGTTTCAATGACATGAGACTGGGTTTTTAGTAAACAAATACATGTGACTTTTTATGAACTCAGACTTGATAGGCATAGCTGTGAAATATTTTAGAAATAAACCTATTAAAAATGACACCTTCAAACAATCAAATCGATGTAAAGCTGTGATGAATTGTGATATTCACTTCAATTATTCAGTTTTGCATCCAAAAAGACATGTTGAGTGTCTCATGATAAAATTAACAGTGACTGTCTTGGACCAAAATTGACTAGCCCAAACCGAAAAAAGAGAAAATGAATAAGGGCATATATATTTTCACGATAGATTAGAAATTAAAAAAAAATAAAATAAATACTGACTTAGACTTCAATCATCCCTTGATCGTCAAAAAACAATATCCTTAACAGAACCTGTACAATCTATCTATCTATCTATCTATCTATCTATCTATCTGTCTATCTGTCTATCTATCTATCTATCTATCTATCTATCTATCTATCTATCTATCTATCTATCTATCTATCCATAGATGTATCTGTCAGTCTATCTGTGCGAGTATGATCTATATTATGTATCTTTTCTATCTTTTCTTTTTTCATCATTGTTTTGTTTTTCTATATTATCTTGTCTATCTTTTCTATCTTTTCTATCTTACCAATCTATCTATCTGTCTTTCGGGCTGTCAATCTATCTATCTATTTAACTATCTCTTTCTATCCATATTTTTCTCTGTGTCTATCTGTCTATCTACATTTTTCTATCTGGCAGCTGAATAACATTTCAGTACCAAAATGCGGTCTGTACTTGTCACATATGGAGCAAATTGACAGCTGTCAAATTAACTCGCCCCACCCAACCCATAACCAGCCAATCAGCACACAATGCAAATTAATGAATGACAGTGATGTTGATGGCACTCTTCTGAAAATGTTTTTCACAGTTTCAGTTTGTCAAGTTCATTTTGTCACCTTTGTAACAGAACCTGTTAATCCAATTAAGTATATCACAGTCTGCTTGGTGGTCAGTGTCTGGTTCTCTCATTTTCCATACAATCTGAAGAGGGGGGGGGAGCACCCAGCCTCACGTCACTGCACAGCTGACTGGACATGCTGGAGGACCATACAAATTGGGCTGAAATGTCAATTTCCGAATTTTTTCCTGAATTATGATTTAATCCAATTTTGGGAAATGTTAGCTGAATGGACTCCCAAAAGCTGATTCTTTCATGGGAAGATATATTTATTAAAAGTTGGAATTCGACAAGTGTTTGCCTTTAAATAGGGCACACAATGAAATCATGGCAATAATAAATGCCGAAAAAGGTCGCAGATGGATATAAGTAAAACGCCAATGATTATTTTCAACTGGTAAAATTTGCAGCAGAATGAATGCTGCAAGGAGTATAAGGATAAAATGCAGACAGAGAAACCAGAGAGAAAAAAAGGTAAATGGCAGTAAAACAAAGGAGGAGAATCTGGTACCCTCTCTATTAATTTACTTCCGTCAATCGCACTCCATTCTTCCCCTCCACCATTTCATTCGGTAAGGTCTGAATATCACCTGTGCTTGATATAGGCGGCAAAATGTTTCCTGACCGGGTTGTTTCTTCTAGTGGCATGTAGCTGTCTCCTCAATGATCTTTTTAAAATGACTCTGCCATCAAATACAAGAAATCCACAAAATAATTTTTGACGGGCACTGTAATAACAAGAAAAGTACCCCTAAAAAAGGGTACTGTATCGATCTTACCATTAACCTGAGGGTATGTGGCATGTAACAAAAGGTTTTGATATTTATAAGTAGGCAGTTCTATGAAATAAATGCCCATCGAAAAAATTCCAAGCCCCTCCTCTTGTTTCATGAAAATCTTACACAACCAATGAAATGTCAAATACAATCAAACTTCACTTATTTAAAACCTCAGTTATTTTTGCACCAAGTAAAAGTAAATTTCAGTTATTTAAGACCAATTTGCAAATACCCCCCCCCCTACAAAACCAATCCTGGATATGCCACTGGTGTGCTGTGGCAACTGGGATTTAGCAAATTTGCACCTGCACAGCGTAATGCGCCAAAAGGCTTTTTGCGAACTCGATGTTGCAAATAGAGAAAAATGAATAAGCGCATTGAATTCAGAGGGGTTTACTTGATATATCCAGGTTTTTAAATTTTGAAGATCGGCCAAGTATTGAGGTCTGTAGACCAAGTTTTGTATTGATCCTCTATGGAAAATGTACACACTTTTTGATGACGTTTCACACGGAAAAAGTTTCGCACTAGATTTTCCTAACCTTGATGAATCGATGTACTGTGAAGTATACTTACATGTAAGTTTTTTTACAGGTTAAGACATCGATACAAAAAGGTTTGTGTAAAACAGACTGGTGTCCGTCCAAAATTTTGTGCAAATTCATACAAAAGGTATGTGTTTTTCGACATTTCATTGTCTATCTTGATCAATTTTTTGTGTGATTTAATCAATGAAATGTTTTACACAAACCTTTTTTTCAGTGTGTGTTACAAATGCTTTTCACTTTAGCTGCACACTGTAAAGTTATCTTCATGGTCTTTCTACAAGTTAACCGCTGTTTCATTGCCAGTTTGCTGAGTTCTAGCATTGACAGGACTTATAAATGCTGCCATCATGTGCTGCCACTGTTGTTCCAGAGCATAATTCTGATGGCCTTGTCTACTTTCTTCGAGAACTTGATTGCCTAGTCTGACTTGGGTTGACCTGGATTTTAAACAGAAACTTTGAATGTGCAATGAAATTGGGACTATTTCTTGGCATTTCTTGGAATAGCATACAAAATGAATTTTGTGTCTGGTGGCAGCAGTATGCAGTTCTCAGTTTCCAGGCACCGTGCAGATTTATCTCTCTCAACCACAGTAGGGATTGAGAAACAGCTCGAAAATGATTCCCCTGGTGGCAATATAGACTAGTTTCGTTCTTGCCTGCACGTAGGTGGAGCTGTATCATGAAAGACATGCAGTGCCACCAATAATGACAAAATCGGGTAATATCTTGGAAGACAGAAGGGAGTAGCAGCTTGTAGCTAGCATGGTATTTGTAATTGTAAAGAGAACTTCCATTTCTTCTGTTCATTTCAAACATGAATTTTGCACAATAGACAAGTACTTTGTATTACAATGTGCCCATAAAGTTGCAAGAATCTCACTTTGATAAGAAGCAATTCTTTCATTTTATGAGGGCAGAAAGAGACCCGCAGTCCTTCAGTTATGTTGAAGAGAGTGAATAAAATTGCATCTTCTTTGAAGTCTTTGAACGACAAAAAAGGAAAGATCACCATCGCAGTTAACAGAGAATCTCGATCATAATGCAGAGCCAGGCGAGATGTCATAAAATATCTCGCAATCGTAAAACTGCATTTTTGAGTGAAGCCGTTTTGCATTCAGGTCCTTTGTGTCTTTTGCGCTTCAGTTAAAATCCCATGCAGTGCTGAGTGGTGGCTGAAGTTAGAAAGACCCAGATGGCTTTGTATTTGAAATTCATGTGTTTGCATGCCTGGTAATAGACAGTGTGGCAATTCTTGATTCAATTACCCGTTGCATTAAAAACGGCACACACGACAGACATTAGTAATTCCTCGCGAAATTAGATCCTGACTAATTCGGCCAAAATTCAACACGACAGATCGTTCCTTCTATGAATATTTCAGCGAGACACCTGCACCGGCCAGGGTCAGTGGTAGCCCTGGAAGGTTGCGTAACTTATTCAATGACTACATCAGAACTGAGACACTATAGTGCGTGAAGTGAATCTCCAAATATAAGATAATGGTTGTTTTATCAGAATTAAAGTTTATGGAACTTTACACTTTCATGGCTTTTTTTAGTAAATGAAATAGGATTTCCCTCTCTTATACTTAAAAAGTGAAAAGAATAGACATATGTTGCCTTCCAAGTCAGCCAGGTGCTGGTTTGCAATACATAAATTTATAACAAACAGTGTTAAAAAAAGCCTAGTTCTGTTGTAATATAGCTAATTTTAGATATAAATGTGTATGTCAGCCTCAGTGCAAGAATATATATAAAATTTCTATGAAACAACAGTAGACTATTGCACTTGAAAAACCTAACCGAAATATAATATTTAGTAAAGTGTTTTAGAAGCACAATATAACTGCTCTAGAACTGAGTCTATTCGGCTCAAACGATGTTAGAATTCTCTTTTCCCTTCCCTGTACTTTTTCATGCCCAAATTACGTCTGAAGTTACATGGCGCTGCCAAATAAAAGTGACACATAATTGCATTTACATATCCCACCAGAAGTCTTATTGAGTTTCATTCCCCAGTCTACAATTGCAACTTCTACAAAGCAAGCCCTAATATGTTACTCTCTGGGGATTAAAACTACACGAATCTAGGTCTGTGATGCTTATGTTTGTGACTTACTAATATATGTGGCAAAATACATAACACACAAGGGCCATATAGTCACATAGGCCTACTAAAAATATGGACCATCGAACAAGTATACAATTTCATGGTTGCCAGCACTGAAACAAGCTCTCCTTACATAGATCTCCTTAGAACTTCTGAGATTAAAACTACATAAATCTAGTTCTGCGCTGCTTATGTTACTAACATGTTGATATATACATGTAGCAAAATACATAAGACACATAGGCCACATAGTCACATCTATAGGCCTGCAAAAATAATACTAAAAGATATGAACCAATGAATAGGGTTATTGTTATTTCTCTGGGTATCCCTCCTACAATCCAACATCCTTCAACAATTTACCAAACTACCATTGCACTACTGTTGCGTAAAGTTCTGTATTAAGATATGGGACATATAAATTATCTATGGATCTATCAATGTACCTATCTTTTGTCAACAGCACTGAAAAAAACTGTCCTCAGAACTCGTAAGACTTTGAACCAAGACTTCAAAGTAACTTACAATGTAGATGTACTACTTAAATTTGGTGCAGATTGGTGCATTCTTGAATATGTTTACCTTTTCACCACTGATCACTGGAACCGATGTTTTTTTATACCTTCTTTTGAGACCAGGGGATTTGAGTACAGCTGCCAGGACATTGTGCCATACTGCCATTGTCTTCTAGTACACCAACATTTTGCTTTGTTTACTTGTGAGCAGCGCCTTTTGGGCTGATGACTGATTGCATCATTAGGTGACTAACACAATGGGGAGGAAGAAACACAGACAGAAATAGACAGACTGACTGTGAGTGAGTGAGTGAGGCTCTGACTGACCGGCTGAATGCCTTGTCTGCCATCAGAGAGAGAGAGAGCTGTTCGTAGAAGCAACTTTCTCGACTTAATGACTGTAACAACAACTTGCCTTACAGCTGCAAGAACTTGCAAGGCTGCAGAATGTTTGAAGAGCTGTTTAGTGCACTGGTAAGTAAGTGAAATGGGCAGTGAGTTGCAAATGAGTGGATGTTAAATATCTTCAAATTATCTAAGAGATGAAAACACATTGCATCATAAAGTAGGACATCTGAGGTGGATGGGACACAAATGACTGCAATTTTTAAAGGAAGTGAACAAACAAAGCCTCTGAAATAACATGGGCCTTATGTTTCACTTATCTGAGACCTCCATCCACATCTAACTCTTAGCATAATGAAGACAATTGGCAGCCATTTACATGTATTTCAGACATATGTCAAATATCCTCCTTTATAATGCAATATAGACTGTTTGAATGACTGTAATAAATGATAATAATGCACATTTATATAGCGCCAATTCCAGTAAACTGCTCACTGGTGCTCACTAGACTGTATTCTAAACTCCAATGAAATGCAATGATCATTTTTGCTTTACCGTATGTGTAAAATGAACTATAACACAATTCTTGAATTATTTTTCTCATGTTTCAATCATCATAACACTGTGTATTTTATTGTAAAGCAAACAAAATAAAGATGATATAATATATCTTCATCTCATCAGATGGAATCCATGCTTCCACAAGCAGTTTGGTTGACGTTTGGCATTGACAATGGAATAACATCACCTATTTTACTTTCAGGCTGCACCGTAACGCTAAAACACATTGGTCACAAAAGACATATGGGCCGCATTGGCCTACTAAAATATATGGACCAATGAACAAGTATGTGTACACGGTTGCCAGCCCTGAAAAAAACTGTTTTTAAAACTCCTAAGATTACTGTCAAACTACAAAGTAACTTAAAATGTACAGTAAGACAGTCAAGAGTACTAGATGTATTTTATTTTGGTATATTTGAATATGTTTACCTATTCACTGGATGTTGTCTTTTTACTTTTCTTTGAGACCAGGGGATTTAAGTACAGCTGCCAGGACATTGTGCCATTGTCTCCAATACACCAACATTTTGCCTTGTTTACTTGTGAGCACAGCCTTTTGGGCTGATGATTGATTGCATCATTTGTTGACTGACAGATAGACCAACACAATGGGGAGGAGGAAACACAGACAGAAATAGATAGACTGACTGTGAGTGACTGAGTAAAGCTCTGACTGACCGGCTGAATGCCTTGTCTGGCATCAGAGAGAGAGAGAGCTGTTCGTAAACGCAACTTTCTTGACCTCATGACTGTAACAACAACTTGCCTTACAGCTGCAGGAAGGTGTTTAGTGCACTGGCAAGTAAGTGAAATGGGCAGTGTTTTACAAATGAGAGCTAAACATCTTCAAGATATGTATTGCTTGTGAGAAACATACCGCATGATAAAGTAGGATATTTGAGGTGAATGGGACACAAATGAATGCTTTTCTTTACTCAACAAACAGTTACATGCCCCTCAAATATTTTAAAAGGAAGTGAACAACCAATCCCTTTGAAATAATAACATGGGCCTTATGTTTCTCTTATCTAAGACTTCCATCCATATTTAACTGTTAATATAATGAAGAAAATTGGCAGCCATTTACATGTATTCCAGACGTATGTGCAACACGTTCCTTTATAATACAATATAGACTGTATTCTAAACTCCAATGAAATGCAATGATCATTTTTGCTTTATGTGTAAAGTGAACTACAGGACAATTCTTTAATTATTTTTCTCATGTTTCCTTCAACATAATACTGTGTTTTGTAATAAAACCCACTCAGGGTGGTGGATTAGTCCACTGAAACCCATCAGTGGTCTGGCTGGCGGAGGAACTCACGAGTGGCGAAGCCACTAGTGAGTTCCGCAGCCAGTCAGACCACGAGTGGGTTTCAGTGGACTGATCAAATGATCCACCACCCTGAGCGGATTTTATTCATATCCCACATTTTCTGCTATTTTAACAACCTATGAGGGTATTTTAATGCTTAAATATGGATTATTAAAAATAATAATGACCTAATCACTTTGGTGGATGGATCTAATGTTTTGATGGTGGCCAAACCAATCAGATCAAACTGTAACATAAACAAATGACAAAGTGGGTGGAGTCTGACTGGTTGCTATAAACAATGCCCCGAGAGTCACATGACTTCTGGTGACGTCACCAATGCTGACGATGTAATAGAGTCAAGGAGGGTAATTCCGTCCACTTTTGGCCATAACTGTATTTTAAGGAAAGTGGTGTAAGATACAAAAATATAGATTAGCACATTGGAAGGGGCATATTCCGTACTACCACTAGCAGTCAAAAAAGTAAAATATTCAAATAAGTTTTTCTGAAAACATGGCAACAAAAATTAAAGGTTAGGGCATCTAAATCCGTCCAGGATGCTTCTAAATCCGTCCAGCAAGGATGGTAAATCCGTCCACAGGGTATTATGCAGCACACACCTATCATATCTTGTGATTTTTAAAAGTTTTGCAATATATTACCTGTCACAAAGGATTTTCTGTCAATATTATAACATTGGGGTGCTGATTGCACTTACAATAGAATAATCAAATAAGAGAGGTCAAGTTAACTATCAATAATTTCAATTGACTACCTCAATCACAATTTTAAAAACATTTTTAACCCAATCAAGTGGTATAATTGCTAAATTTAATTCCTTTCATCAGTTTTTAGCCATTTGTAAATAATAAAGGTCATGAAAGTATCTTTAAAGACCATTTGAAGTGGGTGGACGGATTTACAATCACTCAGTCAAGTCAGTTTTAAAATAATGATGGTAAATCCGTCCACTTTTATTTCCATTGTATCTCCCTTCCATGTGTTGGAATTCAGTTATTTAAGAAACTCTATGAGAATTATAAAAGTAAACGTCCCGTGCATCAATTATTTACCTTCCATATAATTTGGTTTTTGATGGAAATAGGTCTAGAAGAACAACTTCGTGTCATTAGAAAATGGCTGTGACGATGTCACACGTTTTCATTGTTTTTTGTCTTCAACTTTTAAATGGACCTGAATATCATTTAAAATGTTTTCAACACCATAAAAACAGCAAAATTAGTTGAAAAACGAGTTTCTCTTGCTTTTTCAACTAACACAACTGTAAAAATTGTAATTATATGCCTATATTAGGGGGTGGACGGATTTACCCTCCTGGACGGATTTACCATACTTGACTCTAGTGGTTCAGCTGTTATTGTGAAGTCATGTGCTGCTGTTGTGATGGGTCGTGATTGTGACCTCATGTGTGATCTGAAGTAGTGCCACAAATAAATAAAATATGTAAATCAAGGATAGTGGATCATATTTAAATTAGGGATGGTGGATCATATTTAAATTAGGGATGGTGGATCACAAATTATATCCCATGGGCTGTTCCTCATGGGTTTTCCATGGGGATCACTGCCAAGTGTGGGATATGTAATTGTAAAGCATACAAAATAAAGATGATATAATATATTTTCACCTGATCAGATGTGAATCCATGCTACACTGTAACGGTAAAACACATTGGTAACAAGAGACACATGGGCCGCACTGGCCTACTAAAATATATAGACCAATGAAAAAGTGTGTGTACATGGTTGCCAGCACTGAAATAACTGTCCTTAAACTCTTAAGACTTAACAGTAAGACTTCAAACAAACTTAAATGTATAGTAAGACAGTAAAGAGTAGTGAATGTACTACTTTATTTGGTGCAGATACGTGCATTTTTGAATATGTTTACCAATTCACTGGATTTTTTTTTCCTTTTCTTTGAGACCAGAAACTTGAGTACAGCTGCTAGAACATTGTGCCATTGTCTCCAGTACACCAACATTTTGCTTTGTTTGCTTGTGAGCAGAGCCTTTTGGGATGATGATTGATTGTATCATTGGGTGACTGACAGATAGACCAACACAATGGGGAGGAGGAAACACAGACAGAAATAGACAGACTGACTGTGGGTGACTGAGTTAGGCTCTGGTTGACCGGCTGAATGCCTTGTCTGGCATCAGAGAGAAAGACAGAGTTGTACGTAAAAGCAACTTTCTCGACTTCATGACTGTTACACAGGGTGTTTAATACAAAACTTGCTGAACAGTTGCAACAACTTGCTAAACTGCTGAATGTTTGAAGGGATGTTTTCAGTTGGAGGTCTCGAGGCTAGTCAAATCCCGTGGCCTCGGCCTTTGTATCAGCTTTGAATGCTCAATCCTTGGCCTTTGCTTAGTCTCGGTGTCTTTGGGCCGGAGTTGATGGTGATATTTTACCATTGGGTTTATGCTAAACATCCTTAACTTAACTGCTTGTCAAAGCATGGATTCTCATCCGAAGCGATGAAAAAATATTGCACCACAAAGTAGGATACTTGGGGTGAATGGGACGTAAAAATACTGCCAATTTTATTTTCTCCACAGACTATTTTAAATATGGGTCAATTTTTCTTTTGAAAGGTAAATGAACCCCATTCCCATTGAAATAACATTGGCCTAGTGTTTCACTAACTTAATTATCAAAGACTTCCAACCGTATGTAACTCTGAATGTATATCGAGAATATTAGCTGCCATTAAAGTCAGACATATATCAAACATCAGTCTTCATAACGCCATCTCATTTTCATCTCATTAGATGAGAGTCCAATACTTCCGCAAGTATTTTACTTACGAATAATTATTTAATTGGATGCCTCGCCTATTGTTGGCATCACTATTTTTTAGGGATCTACATTATTTGTAGGAAAGCTTACTTCAATACTTCTTCTGACTTTTTACGTGAATGACATGCCATAAAACGAAAAGCCGTAATGACTTGCCTGCATGTGTCTCTCTCCTTTATCAGGCAGAAGACTGATTCACAGACATAATACTCTCCTGATAGCAGTGTCACTGCTGGCGCAGGCAAATTACACGTATAAAACCTTATGGATAATATCATAAGGTACTCGCCTCTCTTTTTACTAGACTGAATTACCTGAATAACTTGTCTCGTGTTTTAACAAACTGATTGCTCCCAATAAATTGTTGAATAAATTGCCTAAAGGATTTGCTTGGTTGCTACAATGGATTCACTCATTGAGTTGCACATATTTTTAAAACAAGGGATCAAGTCACAGTGTCGGATTAGTCAAAGGTGATTTTCTGCAGCAACTTGATTGGGTGGGGACTGGCCTACTCCCTGGAATGTAGATCACAGAATGAACTGACCTAGACAAGAGGACAGCAGAGGACAGCAGAATGTGCAACACGGTAAACAACCAATAGACTCTGTTGTGGGGTAGTTTGTTTTTAGATACACAATTTCATAGACCACATAGTCACATACGCCTACTAAAAGATATGGATCAATGAATGGAGTTATTTTTATTTCTCCGAGCATCCCTGCAACAATCAAACATCCTTTATACAGGTGATTTAATTACCACGTGATTCTGGTCATTCACAGTTGCCTGTCAGGAATCAATTCACTGTGTACACTTGCTACGTTTGATATAAGCTGTGTGATGTTAAGTTATTCCTAAAACTATCTGATTAAGCAAGAATGCCATGCATGTATTTAGTGTGTATAGACCCTTAGAATCGTGTACTAATTAAATCACCTATAACGATTTACCAAATTACCATTGCACATTACTGTTGCGTGAAGTTCTGTATAAGATATTGGACAAATAAATTATCTATAGATCTATCTATGTACCTATCTTTCGCAGCCAGCAAAAAAAACTGTCCTTAGAACTCGCAAGACTTTGTAGTAAGACTTCAAAGTAACTTACAATGTAGATGTACTACTTTATTTGGTGCATATTGGTGCATTTTTGAATATATTTACCTTTCCACTGATCATTGGATGTTGTTGTTTTTTTTTACCTTCTTTTGAGACCAGGAGATTTAAGTACAGCTGCCTGGACATTGTGCCATTGTCTTCCAGTACACCAACATTTTGCTTAGTTTGCTTGTGAGCAGAGCCTTTTGGACTGATGATTGATTGCATCATTGGGTGACTGACAGATAGACCAACACAATGGGAAGGAGGTAACACAGACAGAAGTAGACAGACTGACTGTGAGTGACTGAGTGAGGCTCTGACTGACCGGCTGAATGCCTTGTCTGGCATCAGAGAGAGAGAGATAGAGAGTTATTCATAAAAGCAACTTTCTCGACTTCATGACTGTTACACTGAGTGATTAAACTTGCTGAACAGTTGCAACAACATGCTAGACCGCTGAATGTTTGAAGGGATTTCCGATGGCCTAGGCCTTTGTCTCAGCTTTGGATGCTCAATCCTTGGCTTTGTTTAGTTTTGGGTGTCTTTGGGCCGGAATTGATGTTGATATTTTACTGTTGGGTTATGTCAACATCCTGAACTTAAGTGCTTGAGATAACATGGATTCTCATCGGATATAATGAATAAAATATTGCACCACAAAGTAGGATACTTTAGGTTGATGAGACGCAAACGACTGCAAATTTTACTTTTCTCCACAGGCTATTTTAAATATGGGTCAGTTTTTTTTAAAGGTAAATGAACTGCCTTCCCATTTAGATAACATTTCCCTTGTGTTTCACAAACTTAATTATCAAAGACTTCCATCCGTTTGTAACTCTGAGTGTACATACATTAGGGTGGCCTAAAAATGTACAGGAAAATATTTTTTTCTGAAATTCACATCGCACACCCCCTCATTTTTAGGAGAAATGGTGAAAAAAGCACCTTGTTAAAATTTCATGAAAATCAGTCAAGTCTAAGTGGTCTCTCAAGGCCCCTCAATTCTCACGAAAAATAAACATTTCAACCATTTTCGCCAATACGCGGTTTGCCACAACTTTGTCAATTTTTAATGAACAACATTCTGATTACCATGGTTGGAAAGGTCTCAAAATTAGCTTCAATTTGCATACCAACATTAATGGTCTAGGATGATATCTTAACTCCCATGGACTCTTCAGCTAACAGTGCTTATGTGCGAAAGTGGTTCTGAATGACTAAACCGGTTCAAGAAAAGATTTCCATTGAATTTCACTGTCAAGTAACATGTTCTTATGCTCCAAAAGGTAGGATGACCCGATAAAACATAAATTTTTTTTTTTTTACCATGGAGAAACCCGCTTTATGAGCTGTAAAGTTTTAATGTTAGATTTTGTCTAAAGTGCTGAAAACATCGGAGTGGGGCTGTTATATTTCATAGTTTAACTTCATAAGAGTTAAATATAGGACAACATAATTTATATCATGTGAAACAAAAGAATATTGCCTTTCAAGTGGTACCCATCATGTTGCCCTGTAACAAATTTGGATGAAGATATGAATTTGAAATACTACAATTCCCCCCTTCTATTTTATGAGTTTGCGACAAACTTTAACATAAAATTTCATCACTCATAAACCGGGCATTCCCACGGTCAAAAATCTTTTTTTTTAAATATTTGGTCATTCTGGAACTGGGAAAATAAGAATCACAGCAATTTACAGCGAAAAAAATTAAAAGCCTGGCTTTTATCAGGATCAGTCGTTCAGCAACAATTTCATTCATGAAAAGTGTAAACTGAAGAGACCATGGGAGTTGAGATATTATCTTTGACCAATAATGTTGGTATGCAAATTGAAGCTCTTTTTGAGACCTATCCAACCATGGCAATGAAAATGCAGTACTGTACAAATTGACTAAGTTATGAGGAACCGCGTATTCGCGAAAATGGTTGAAATTTTCCTTCTTGCTAAAAATGGAGGGGCCTTGAGAGACCACTAAGACTTGACCGATTTTCTTGAAATTTTTACAGGGTGCTTTTTTCACTATTTCTCCTAAAATGAGGGGGTGTGCGAATAGAAAATCAAAAATTTTATTTTTTGGGCCACCCTAACATACATGTAGAAGAAAATTAGCCGACATTAATTTCAGACATACATATGTCAATTATCAGATGTGGGTCCATGATCACACAAGTATTTCATTTATTTTACCAGATAAGTTGCCTTATGTTGGAATTACTGTTTCTTAGGGATCTACATGATTTGTCTGAAAGCTTACTTCAATACTTTTTCTGACTTTTTACGTGAATGACATGCCATAAAACAAAAAGCCTGAATGACTTGCCGGCATGTGTCCCTCTCCTTTATCAGGCAGAAGACTGATTCGCGGACATAATATTCTCATGAAAGATGTGTCACTGCTTTCGCAGGCAAATTATAAAACCTTATGGATAATATCATATGGTACCCGCTTCTCTTTTTTACTGAACTGAATTACCCGAATAACTTGTCTTGTGTTTTAAGAGACTGATTGCTTTCAATAAATTGCTAAATAAATTGCCTAAAGGACTTGTTTGGCTGCTGCCATTGATTCACTCACTGAGTTGCACATACGTTTCAAACAAGGAATCAAGTCACAGTGTGGGATTAGTCAAAGGTGATTTTCTGCAGCAACTTGATTGGGTGGGGACTGGCCTACTCCCTGGAATGTAGATCACAGACTGAACTGACTTAGACAAGAGGACAGCAGAGGACAGCAGAGGAGAGCAGAATGAGCAACACGGTGAACAACCAATAGACTCTGCTGTGGGGTAGTTTGTTTTTAGATATACAATTTCATAGGCCACATAGTCACATACGCCTACTAAAAGATATGGATCAATGAATGGAGTTATTTTTATTTCTCCGAGCATCCCTGCAACAATCAAACATCCTTTACAGGTGATTTAATTACCACGTGATTCTGGTCATTCACAGTTGCCTGTCAGGAATCAATTCACTGTGTACACTTGCTACGTTTGATATAAGCTATGTGATGTTAAGTTATTCCTAAAACTATCTGATTAAGCAAGAATGCCATGTATTTAGTGTGTATTGACCCTTAGAATCGTGTACTAATTAAATCACCTGTAACGATTTACCAAATTACCATTGCACATTACTGTTGCGTGAAGTTCTGTATAAGATATTGGACAAATAAATCATATATAGATCTATCTATGTACCTATCTTTCGCAGCCAGCAAAAAAAACTGTCCTTAGAACTCGCAAGACTTTGTAGTAAGACTTCAAAGTAACTTACAATGTAGATGTACTACTTTATTTGGTGCAGATTGGTGCATTTTTTAATATATTTACCTTTCCACTGATCATTGGATGTTGTTGTTTTTTTTTACCTTCTTTTGAGACCAGGAGATTTAAGTACAGCTGCCTGGACATTGTGCCATTGTCTTCCAGTACACCAACATTTTGCTTAGTTTGCTTGTGAGCACAGCCTTTTGGACTGATGATTGATTGTATCATTGGGTGACTGACAGATAGACCAACACAATGGGGAGGAGGAAACACGGACAGAAGTAGACAGACTGACTGTGAGTGACTGAGTGTGGCTCTAACTGACCGGCTGAATGCCTTGTCTGGCATCAGAGAGAGAGAGTTGTTCGTAAAAGCAACTTTCTCGACTTCATGACTGTTACACTGAGTGTTTAATACAAAACTTGCTGAACAGTAGCAACAACTTGCTAGACCGCTAAATGTTTGAAGGGATCAGTGGGAGATCTCGAGACCGGTCATATTCCCATGGCCTCGGCCATTGTCTCAGCTTTGGATGCTCAGTCTTTGGCCTTTGCTTGGTCTCGGATGTCTTTTGGCCGGAGTTGATGGTGATATTTTACTATTGGGTTACGTCAACATCCTGAACATAACTGCTTGTCAGAGCATGGATTCTTATCCGATGCAATGAACAAATATTGCAATATAAAGTAGGATATTTGAGGTGAATGGAATGCAAACGACTGCCTACCAGTTTTATTTTCTAGGTTATTTTAGATATGGGTCAAATTTTTCAGGAGTAAGTGAACTCCATTCCCATTAAAATACCATTAGGCTTGTGTCTCACTTAATTATCAAGACTTCCAACCGTGTGCAACTCTGAGGAAGAAACTTAACCCCTTTAATGTCACACATATGTCAAATATCCTTCTTCATAACGTCAGATATTTTCATTTAATCAGATGTGGGTCCATGCACCACAAGTATCTTATTTACGAATTATTATTTTACCAGATGTCTAACCTAAAGTTGGTATCACTGTTTTTTAGGCATCTACATGATTTGTCTGAAAGCTTATTATACGTTTTCTGACTGTCGCAGGCAAATTACACGTATAAAACCTTAAGGATAATATCATAAGGTGCTCGTCTCTCTTTTTTACTGAACTGAATTACCCGAATAACTAGTCTTGTGTTTTGATAGACTGATTGCTCCCAATAAATCGCTGCACAAATTGCCTGAAGGATTTGCTTGGTTGATGCCAAGGATTCACTCATTGAGTTACACATATGTTTCAAACAAGGAATCAAGTCACAGTGTGGGATTAGTCAAAGGTGGTTTTCTACAGCGACTTGATTGGGTGGGGACTGATCTACTCACAGGAATGTTTAGATCACAGACTGAACTGACCTAGACAAGAGGACAGCAGAGGACAGCAGAATGACCAACACAGTGAGAAACCGATGGACTCATTTTCACTCGCCCTCCCAGTAAGTGCTGTACAATCCTAAAGTTTTCTGATCTTCAAGCACCTTTCTTCCGGCGTGATTTGAACAATTGTTTGTAGTTTTTCACAAAGGAAATATTTGAAAGAACAAACAGAAAACGATTAAACATTCAAACATACATTCAATTGCTTTGAATAATGTCAAACTGTGTCTGATGTTTCTCACGCTGGAGGAAGCATACTCTTTTAGTTATTTCTTCACCAAAAACCCAGTCATGTGGTGAGGGTAGGCTTACCTGCATGAGACGAACCTGAGAGGTGGGGATGGACTCTCCTGTAGGGTAGTTTGTTCGTAGATATCTGTGATTCCTTCTTTTTTTTGCCCCTTTCATAAAATGTTTTAAAGTTGGTGACTTCTTCAAAATGCCCTGCTAGGCCCCCTGAATCCGCCACTGAACTTAACTGTATCCTTTAGTACATGTATATTTTACACCTCGAGGACATACCACGTGCTACCCACAAAAAACATCCCATGACGGCAGAAGGGTAGTCTTATGTCACAGGAACGATTATATTATAAATTTTACATTTAATAATTGGGTATAGGGCTTCAAAAACTCATTTTCTCCTTCTGTGTTGCCTTGAGCTCCATCACTGACCATTGACGTGTTTGCAAAGTTGAGAAACCAAACCTGAGACCCACATGTGCAACTAAACATGAAAGTGCAGCCAATTTGGCCAGCTCGAAAAGCAAAGTGAGCTCCTCCTAAAGCCAGAGCGCAATGTCTTAAAACGGCCTTTGAAAGGAGATAGTTTGAGCAGCAGGGAAATTGAGATGGAATCCATTGGGAAACATTGGCAAGATGTCAGTACATGGATGCATAGCATGACAACGCATGTAGTAGACAAGCATCTTCATCTCATCAGCGTTGCCAGGGCAATGAATGTTGATGCGGAAGCCGATGTTGATGCCGCGGCAGATGCAGTCGGACATTTGACGTACGGCTAACAGCTTGATCCCTTCCTCCAAATCTGCCTCCCTTCCTGCTGGCTGTAAGGTTTCACTTGATATCTCCGGGTCTTACTGCTAATGGCTCTCTCTGCCACTAACTACACTGGCATTAGAAGAGTCATTCATTGCAGGCTTTCTTGACCTTCTCACGACCTCGCAGCTGATCCCACAAGTACCACGTGACCTCAAGTGCACAACAAGCCCTCACCAGAGTCACTGCGACCTCACAGGCCCTACTGGACCTTGCTGTTGTGGACTACATACTATGATAGGACCTTGTCGTTTTGAACTATACATACTATGACACTACAGGACCTTGTCGTTTTGGACTACATACTATGACACTACAGGACCTTATTGTTGTGGACTACACACTATGATACGACCTCGCTCTGAGTTGGTGTAGAAGCTAACAGGCCCTAAAGGACCTTGTGGACAACTCATACTATGATAGGACCTTGCTCTAAGTTGGTGTAGAAGCTAATGACCTTGTTGTTTTGAACTACATACCATGATAGGACATTGCACTTAGTTGTGTAGAAGCTAACAGAACCTGTAGGACTTATAGCAGTTCTCTGGGCATTTCACAGCAAAAGGGAGACTCTGGTCTTATGCTGCAGCTCAATATGACCTGTCTACCTTCCTTTAACAGCTCCATAAGCAGCTTACGAAGTTCTATCACACCTCACTAAATACTCACTAATGCTGACAACTCATCCCTGGTAGATGATGATGTACAGTTCAATTCCATCACCTACACATCTACATTGCACTGTTTAAAGACAAAACTGCATCCAAGAGTGTTATAAGCAATCATTTGACATTGTAATTGAACTTTTCATTGAGTTCTGGTGATATATTTATACGATTACATTAAACCGTTAGTGGAGTAGGTTTAGTCTTTTGCTTTTTCACCAACGGTTCCGTCATGTCTAGCTGCTTAAGGACGACTATATATATAAGATATTCAGGGCTTCCACCACCCGAAGATTTAATTATTGGTGGTTTTCCCCATGTACTTAAACAACAGTACTGATCAATATGCTTCAATGGAACAGTTCATTAGTCACTTCGAATGATAAACAATAACCAGCATATAAGTTAGAGCCAGTTCATATTAAGATTAAAGTTTTGTTTGGAATATTTCTAATATATTCTCTTTTTTAGACTAGAAAATAAAAGAGTGGTATAGAATAGAACAGAATAGAATAGAATATATTAGAATATAATACAATAAAATACAATATAATTACATAATAATGTATACAGGTAAAGGACATTATTCAACAACTTTACTGACTGCAGGGCTCATTATGAAGTGACATCAGTTGGTGATAAAAACATCATTGAATCATGATATACGTATAAAAAATAATATGTAAATGTCAAAATGATATGCCCTGGAGCATATGTATAGAAGTCATCTGAAGGATGTAAATGCATTGGTCCGACACCATAGAATGTATCGCTCTCTCAGCCTCTCTCTGCGCTTGAGCTCTTTAGAACTCAAGCGCTCCGACAAGCGCTCACCAATAAACAGATATTTGGCTTGATAATGACAAGACTCTTCGTTTGGTGGTCACACAGACGTATACTTTTCCTTTGCTTTTTACCGTTGCATGTCTTTAGCAGAACAACTTCAAAAGCTGCTGGAGGACCATGTTCATACACAAAGACTACACTCAGAATTCCAGTCAATAGCCCTGCCCAAAAATTCCCTCCCAATGGGCAATGTGCGTGAATCAGCGGTGAGTAATTACAGGTGACCATCTATGATGTTTTTTCATGCTCCGAAAAACTATACTATTGGCGAATTTGTTTGCTGTAGCCAGGCAAATAGAAGCTGCACAGAGCCTGCTTAAAGGCAGGTGAATACTCTTTCATGTTAATTGCAGCACCATAATGATTCATCCTCCTTAATTCTAATAGCATTCCATAAAATACATTCCAGAATAGACCTCACATAAGGAATAAAATGATTTTGCCACATTTCAGAGAAATGTTTCAATTGCTGCAGCTTTAAAAAAACAGATTTTCGTATTAATGGACCTTATGGGAGGATACAACGCCACACCCTCTGATAAACCTGCTACCCTCAACTGAATCCCCATTTACCCTCAGACTACCCCTTTTAACCTCTGGGTCATTCTCTAAATTATTGTCAAAGTGGATACTCTGCATTTAATAAATAAAAATTGTATTTTTTGTCTTCAGTAATGAATTGTTAGATAAGGCTCTAAAGAGAGCTACTAAATGACTGGCCAAAAATCTGAATCATTTTCACTGATTTTATTTCATTTTTAATATAATAAAAAATTAAACAGTTCTGGAGTTGACATAGAGACATTTCAACACATGTAAAATGGGTTTGGTTTGTTTGTGTTTTTCGCCTCAGCAGCACCTTAGTGGGCTATATCAAGGCAGGCGATCGCCGTATGATGATGAGATGAGAAGACTGTGAGTCTGGTACATACCCTATTAATTCAGGGATGCCCAGGGTCTTTCAGTGGCCCCAGCATAGAACACTGGATACAACCCGCCTCCATTTAATGTCCCATGGGCTCGGACTAAATTGAGTTCCGGGGTGGGAGTCGAACCCACGCCCTCAGAGCCAGTGGTTGTGCAAACAAGCACTCTTAACCATTAGGCCACGGAGGAACTCTCATGTAAAATGGGTCATGATTAGTATAAAATAATTGAGGTGCTTATAAGAGGATAAACTGGATGCTTTCCTTGGTATGGTATACCTTTTAAATGAATAATCAAGGAATAGTAGAGTAATTTTTACAAAAACACATTTCTGACTTGACACAAAGTGCCGGAGTTGACATTTTATCAGTTCCTGAATCAAATATATATTCTATAATGCATCAGTATTGTATGAAAAAAGATTAATATATTAAAAACACTTAAATAGCTTTGTTACGTTGCAAAATTAAATATATTGCACCAAAAATAATAATTTGGCCAATATTTCTTACAAGCAGAATTGAGTTGATAAAGCAATGGTTCTGGATTTGACATTTGTTCTGAAGGAATTTTACATATTGTTTAAGGATTCGAATTGCACCAAAAGAAATATAAACTGACGATATAAAATCACTAAGCTGATTATTTGATAGCAAATGTTTCTTTCAATTCATCCTTATTCAAATTTTATTTATTTTGCATATTTTTTTGTGCTGAAAATTTTGTTATAAACATTTTCTTCCATTTATCACTTTTCAGCATATATTTTTAATGTTTTAACAAGGATTATAAACCACTTTTGGTGCAGTGATAATTTGAAACATATCTTTTTGCTAATGGTACCTGAAATATACATTTTGTTGCGGTATCATCATTTCTCCCGAACATTTTTGTCTAACATACATCAGTCGATTGTCAACTCCGGCGCCAAAAGAACTTCACACATTTAATCAAAAATGGAAGTTGAAAAATTATGAACAAATTCATAAAGTTGCAAAATACAAGTATTTTCTCATCCCTGCAAACAAAATTTGAAGAATCTGAATTTATTATCATTGTTTACGTATATATTTAACCTGGTGACGTCACGTCAGGCAAGATTATGCATCAACTCCGGAATTTTTCAATTTGGTGCCGGAGTTGACAGTTCTGGAGTTGACAAATTTGTATGTTTCATGTAAAATAAGAAAAATGGAAGCAACTGATAGAATAAAACGTGTTCAGTTCACATGTTGTACTTAAAGCGGACTTGGTAGCCAAAAATTAATGAAATCAAGACATATTTTCAGCCTCTGGCAATGGTTCCGGAGTTGATGCTTAATAAAAATACTCAAGATGCAGTGAAAAGTTTTTAGTGATTTGTATTGAAACAAAATAATAAAAAATAAAAACAGGAAGATAATCTGCTGCTAAAAGGATGTTTAAATAATATTGTGAAAGAATTGTTAGTTTTAATTAAATTTTACTGATATAAGGACTCCAAACATGTTAAAAGTTCTGGAGTTGACATAAATTTTGCAAATGCAGTAACGGACGGAAAATCCGGCGTAAATGGCTTGAAAACCATGAAATGTGGTTTTTCCATCTACAGTGCAAATGCCAGGGTGTGATGCATGCATACCAATTTTAATTTTGGTCAGAGACATGTGACAACCTTGAACCAGTAACACTCAAAAAAGACCAATTTTGGGGGTAAAACATGGAAAAAATGATTTAAAAAAATTAATCCAATCATAGATTTTCATGAGAATTGTTGATTTGATACTCACAGCATAGTTACTTTTTAGGTATTTTTAGATTTTCATGTAATACATGTCAGTAACGGTAATTTGACAATAGTTTAGAGAATCACCCCTCTACCAACCCAAACTAACCTCATCCGACCTCTAACGTCAAGCATTAAACACCACATTTATAAAACAAAATCCGAAGATTGTTAATGATTAGTGACAAAACCAGTGTTCCACTTCAGCAGATAGCTTTAAAAAATCATTCGAACACAGAGATCTTACTCACCTGTTGGACGTGTTGTTTTAAAACACAAATCATGCCTTTTTCAATCTCGCTGTATGTGACCAGACCTTGTAACACAAGCAGTACAAGCATGCACACATGACCCAATGATGGCTTAATATGACAGCCGCACCAATAACACAATTTAACTTGGAGTTTGTTATAGGCAGACATTTCTCTTTTCAACAAAAATCTTTTCTTGTTTCAAACCAAACAAAAATGTGTGTTTGTAAATGAGATATAACATGATCGTTTTATATAAAGGAATCAATTTACTGCAGCTTATGTCAGTTTGAACACGATTCTCCTGTTTAAAAACACAACACTTTTCTAATTGATATGTCAAGGTAAAAAATCAAAAGGATATCAAATTGATGGAAATGGTGAGGATTCAATAACTTGTAAACATGTGTCATATGCAAAAAGTTGTAAAATGCAGTGGACTCCTTCATCTATCTATTTATCTATCTATCTCAACTAACCCAGGAAGTGTTCTTGAAACTGAGATGCTTGGAAAATCGTATGAGTGATTAAGTTAGATGTTGCTCAAGCTGGGAAGGTTCAGCCATTGTTTGAGTAAACTCAATTTGATATCTGATTATAAAACCATATTGTTCAATAAATGAATTTACCAAATTTGCAGAACTTTTTAACTTGTAATTATATTGTTCTAATGCAATGAGTAATTTGTGTGGCTTCTTCCTAACACCACATTTCTGTAGGCAATTTTTATTATTAAGATTAATGAAATATCAACGTAAAGAGATATTTACCTATATCGAAGATTTAAAATTATCATACTGAGACCTAACAAAATTAACATCAGCTTCAGAAACTCTCTTCAGAAGAATCACAACAGTTTGCTTACATTCGGTTGTTTCAGGACATCAACGATGTCACAACATGCTCTGTCTTTCACAGGAATTATTAATTTGTCATTGCATTAGGGGCCGACCAGATGACCTTGGGGGGGGGGGGGGCGGGCTATGGATATTTGGTTAAAAAAAAAGATTGTTTCCCACTTGACACTGAAAAAAAAAGTTTGTTTAGCACATGGAAATAAAAAAAAAGTTTGTTTCCACCTGTAGCTAGGGTACCTTAAATGTTAAATTCCGATAAAAAAGTTTGTCTCGAGTGCGCATGCGAAAAAATTGTTCGTCGACGCACCGCGAATGAAAAAAAAAATTCGTCCGGGGGTAAAGTCCATAGCCCCCCCAACTATCGTCTGGTTGGCCCCTTAGGTAACTTGATTTTACCTTACTGTACTGGATTATATCAATGCTTAACATGGGTTATCCTAATCTGGTTAACTGCTATAACTTGGCCTCTTTACAGTCTGTAAGTTTGATATGCAAAAATAGAGGACTTTTGCACTGTGACAATGGAAATTCGCGAGTCATCATGCTGAAGATTTGTCATGAACATACCAAATACTTTCTATGTTAATTTGATTTATGGAGACTAATCCCACTTATTGGTGACAGGCAAACAAAAGGATCATGCATCTGATTTTTACTCTAATTTACACATCAAATGGCCATCTCTTGATCAAGACTAATCAAGCAGCCTCTATGTTTCCCATGTTGAGTGTAGAGAAGATGACACTTCATCGGCTATCATGAGTAATGAAGTGCATTTTTTAACAGTGAACGGGTCCTCTCATTATAAAATTTACCGACTGTTCGGGTTGCTTGAAAATTGTTCATCCGTATTATAACACAAGCTCAGAAAATTGAAAACTAGTTGTCTGACTGGTGTTAAACATTGACGCAATATCAGTAAAATTAGATAAATGTTAAGCGATGATACAATTCTGTGCTGGACTACTGGTGACTAACTGGTGACTAACTGGTGTTACTCAGTGATTTTCGCTGATTACACAGCAAATATCGGGATATATGACCTCATTAATTAAATACGCAGTATAGCGGATCCAGCAGGTGGGGGTTTAGGGGGACCTGCCTGGGCCTGTAGATTTTAATGTAAAAACAATTTTAATCCCCATAATGTTTGGTACATTTCCATTTTTAACCCCCCCCCTCCATCCGACATTTTTTTGATCCGCCCCTGAATTACGAATGATTGAAAATAAGAATTACATGTATAGGGATAGTTTAATATGGCCTCTCAAGGAACCTTTTTGGGCATTCATGTGTACCATCATAATTCCTCGGCTGTAATATTGAAGTGCAACCAGTTTTCAACCACTTGTAATATGACAGCAATCAATTAACAAGAACTGCAGGTGGGACATAATTACTTAATTGTGCTGCACCAAAATAGTTTTAAGATTTTTTCAGCTTCCAAGGATGAGAGCCTGACAAACCAAGTATTTTTAGGTTTTGAATTGCATAACATATTAAGTTGACAATAAAGTAGGCCTATGTGGTCTAACCGTGGTGTGAGATTTTCAAAAATAGAGTGGTGCCAAATTAACTTTTTTCCCATGGCTGACGCCCCCATCAACTGTTAAACACCTGTCGATTCCCAACTGGCACTTGTTGCAGCTTTCTAAATTTGTCACACAGTTTTTCCCTGAACTGCCTTGTTACTCCCTTAATGTGTTTGTATTTGTAAATGAAATATCCCAATTTAGAACCATTTTGTCATCCATGAAATCATGAAATCCATGTTTTGATGGAATGATACGTGGAAGTGGGTTTTTGCTTTATAAGTCTCAGTTTTACTCTCAGTGCTAAATTGTAATTTCTACATAAGAGAACAAATTAAACAGTACAAATCACGAACTCAAATTGTCTCAGCAATAATATGCATTAGGCCTATACTTTCTTTCTGGGGGGTGTTTTAAACATGCAAGCAGCATTCTATGAGTTGTGTAATATTAATAATAATAATATTAAGTACTTTTATAGCGCCAATTCCAGTAAACTGCTCATTGGCGCTTGGTTAGATTAGCTGATATCTCTGTAGAATTCTGCAAAAAGATAGGTTTTCAGTCGCTTCTTGAAGTTATCCAGAGTCCTTGATTTTCGAACATTTTCAGGTAAGCCATTCCACAGTATCGGTGATGAATAGGTAAAGGTTCTATCCTCAAACTTGTTTTGATTTTGTGTGGCAGGTACCTCTAACAGCATTTTGCCATTGCTGCGGAGGTTCAGGTCGTTTTCAGGTTTTTGTTGAATTAGACTTTTGAGGTACTGAGGTGCCTGATTATTGACAGCTTTCCAAGTGGTTGTCATTGGTTTGAATTGGATCCTTGCAGGGATTGGAAGCCAGTGTAACTGTTTTCTGTAAAGACTAACTTTATCTTGTCTTTTTAGCCCTTCAATCAGTCGCACAGCAGAGTTTTGCGCCTCTTGGAGTTTATTTATAACTTGTTTTGGACGAACCATAGAGCAACCCATGGCCATAGTCTAAATGAGGTGTGACTATAGTCCCTTGCCTGAGGACCTGGATTTCAGATTTGGCTGCACCCAATATCAAACATTTTGACTTTGGTATCATTTTATAGCAAATATTCTCTAGTTTAAGAATCTGCCTGTTGCCAAGATGGCAAATTTCCTGCAACATGCTTAATTTTGCATAATATGAGACTAGGTTTCGGTGTCATAAATTGACGCTTACACTGGCGTCACGACGACTCTCTATGCTTAAACAGCCATTACTCAATCAAATATTATGCCATTGCATAAAATTATACACCAAAATAATGCCAATAAGTTGCTCTATCTTATGGTATCCATGTCATGTGTCTGGGGTGCTTGTGTTAGTTTTTAGGATGACAGACATGAACCATAACTTGATCTGCAAAATATAATTTTCAGAATCACACCTATCAATATTAAAAAGTTTTGTGAAGGACACAATATTAAACCCAAGTCACTTGAATGAATTTTAATTGGTAGACAATATTGTTAGCTTTCATTTGGCACCTTGATTTGTATGTTTATTACAATACTTAATCCATTAAAAATTCAACAAACGTTGCTTCCCATGCTCGGAAATTGCTGTGCAAGCTTAAAATCAGCACATATATATTCAATTTAAGCAGCTCTCATCACCAGATAGACTATTTCAAATAAACAAATGGAGTATGGATGGATAGACCTGAATCTCAGCTTTTATTTGACACCATGATTTCCATGTTTACTTGAATTTTAACCATGGACAAGAAGTTAAATATTGCTATTAAGGCTCGGAAATCGCATTACAAGCATAGACTTGTCAAATATATATTCACTTTACTGTGCTTTCATCCCAAGTTGAACCATTATAGACCAAAAAATAGATTATGAATGAATAGACCTGAGTCTCATCTTTCATTTGGCACCATGATTTGTACGCTTACTTGGATTCATAATCATGGAAAAGAAGAAAAATGTTTCTGTTCAGGCTCGGAAATTGCAAAATTGAGCACAGAATTGCCACATATATATTGTACTTTCACTGCTTTCATCAATAGCTAACATTTCTAAACCAACAAATTGAATATGGATGGATAGCACTGAATGTCTGATTTGAATTGGCATCATGATTTTCATGTTCACTTGAATTTCAGCCATGAAAAAGAAGAAAACTATTTCTGTTCAGGCTCCGAATTGCATTTTGAACATAAAATTGCCACATGTATATTGCATTTCCACTATTTTCATCAGAAGCCAATCATTCTAAACCGACAAATTGAATATGGATGGATCGCCCATAATGTTAGCTTTATTCTGGCACCATGATTTGGATGTTCACTTGAATTCATAACCATGAAAAAGAAGAATAATGTTTCTGTCAAGGCTCGGAAATTGCAAAAATTGAGCATCGAATTGCCACATATGTATTGCACTTCCACTGCTTTTATCAGGAGTTATCATTTCTAAACCAACAAATTGAATATGGATGGATTGCCCTGAATGTCAGCTTTGATTTTGCACTATGATTTGCATGCTCACTTGGATTTATGACCATGCAGAAGAAGAAAAATGTTTCTGTTCCGGCTTGGAAATTGCATTTTGAGCATAAAAGTGCCACATTTATGTTGCATTTCCACTGCTTTCGTCAGTAGTTAACCATTCTTAACCAACCAATTGAATATGGATGGATAGCCCTGAATGTTAGCTTTGATTTGGCACTATGATATTTGCATGTTCACTTGAATTTATAACCATAAAGAAGGAGAAAAATGATTCTGTTCAGGCCCGGGAATAGCAAAATTGAGGCCAAAATTGCCACATACACTGTATATATATTGCATTTCCACTGTTTTCATCAGTAGTTAACCATTCTAAACCAGCATTTTGAATATAGATGGATAGCTATGGCTGTCAGTCTTGATTTGGTACCAGGATTTACATGCCAACTTGAATGTATAAATATGAAAAAAGACAAATATTGCTGTTCGGGCTCGAAAATCGCATTAGGGACCGTTCAGAATTTATGACTGGGGGGGGGTGGGAGTTTTGGCCGAGGGGTACTAACTTTTCACACGTGTTTCAAGAGGGGGGTACTAATTTTTGACAACACTTCCAAGGGGGGGTAAGAAATTTTAACAAAGAAAAAATGTTAAAAAACACGCATAAACTAACTTTATTTGGACTTTTTTACGCGCAAAAGTCCGCGAAATGACGCGATTCTATATGCGTGGCCGTGTATAACAGTATATATATGTGTGTGTTGCTTTGTATGTCGAGGGGGGGGTACTAAAAATACGCGTGAAACCTAGGGGTGGGGTACTAAAAATCCGCATGAAACTCAAGGGGGGGGTATCAATTTTTGACGGGAAGTTCCAGCAAAACTCCCACCCCCCCCAGTCATAAATTCTGAACGGTCCCTTAGAGCCATAGAATTGTCACATATGTTTTAAAGTGCATTCATCCAAAGATGAACCATTGTAAACCAATGAATTGAATATGGATTGATATCCTTGAATTTCAGCTTTTATTTTTCACCATTATTTGCATGTTCACTTGAAGTTATTACCCTTAGGTTATGTTTACCACCTCGGCTGTATATATCTCCCCAAACCACATATAGTATACTCATGGTATAACTAATTTGTATTCAATTTACTGGCTTTCATCCCTGCATCAACCATTCTAAACCAACATCAATTGCATATGAATGGATAACCTTGAATGTCTGCTTTTGTTTGACACTGTAATTTACATGGTAATGAGAGAAGTGGAAATGCAATTTATATTGTGGCAATTTTTTGCTCAAAATGCAATTTCCAAGCCTGAACAGAAACAGTTTTCTTCTTCTTCATGGTTATAAATCCAAGTGAACATGTAAATCATGGTGCCCAATCTAAGCTGACATTCAGGGCTATCCATACATATTCAATTTGTTGGTTAAGAATGGTTTACTACTGATGAAAGCAGTTGGAATGCAATAAACATGTGGTAATTTTATGATCAATTTTGCTATTTCCGAGCCTGAACAGAAACAGTTTTCTTCTTCTTCATAGTTATAAATTCAAGTGAACATGTAAACCATGGTGCCAAATCAAAACTGACATTCAGGGCTATCCATACATATTCAATTTGTTGGTTTAGATATGTTAACTCCTGGTAAAAGCACTGAAAGTGCAATATATATGTGGCAATTCTGTACTCAATTTTGCAATATCCGAGCCTGAACAGAAACATTTTTCTTCTTTTCCATGATTATGAATCCAAGTAGACATACAAATCATGGTGCTAAATGAAAGCTGAGCCTCAGGCCTATTAATTCATAATCAATTTGTTGGTCTATAATGGTTCAACTTGGGATGAAAGCATTGTAAATTGAATATATATTTGACAAATCTATGCTTGTAATGCGATTTCAGAGCCTTAATAGCAACATTTAACTTCTTTTCCATGGTTAAAATTCAAGTAAACATGGAAATCATGGTGTCAAATAAAAGCAGAGACTCAGGCCTATCCATCCATACTCAATTTATTTGTTTAAAACAGTCGATCTGGTGATGACAGCAGCTGAAATTGAATATATATGTGCTGATTTTAAGCTCGCACAGCAATTTCCGAGCATGGGAAGCAACATTTGTTGAATTTTTAATGGATTAAGTATTGTAATAAACATACAAATCAGGGTGCCAAATGAAAGCTAACAATATTGACTACCAATTAAAATTCATTCAAGTGACTTAGGTTTAATATTGTGTCCTTCATAAAAACTTCTAAATTTTGATAGTTATGATTTGAAAAATTATATTTTGCAGACTAAGTAATGGTTCATGTCTGTCATCCTAAAAACTAACACAAGCACCCCAGACACATGAGATGGATACCATAAGACAGAGAAACTTGTTGGCATTATTTTGGTGTATAATTTTTTGCAATGGCACAATATGTAATTGAGTAATGGCTGTTTAAGCATAGAGAGTCGTCGTGATGCCAGTGAAAGCGTCAATTTATGAAACCGAAACCTTGTCTCATATTATGCAAAATTAAGCATGTTGCAGGAAATTTGTCATCTTGGCAACAGGCAGATTCTTAAACTAGAGAATATTTGCTATAAAATGATACCAGAGTCAAAATGTTTGACATGGGGTGCAGCCAACTTCTAAAATAAGGCTCTTTTGAGACTTAGGCAAGGGACTACTAATGCATTGACAGCTGTTTTGATTGACTCTTTATTCAGTGATTTACGCAGTTTCGAGATGTTACCAAGGTTAAAATAAGCGTTTTGACACATTTTGTTCACTTGTTTATGCATTGACATGTGTTTATCAAAGAATACACCTAAATTTCTGGCATGATCTGTTGCCTTGATTTCAACATTGTCCACACTGATTGATGACATGCGAAGTTTCTTGAGTTGAAATGCTGAGCCAATGAGAAGTAACTCCGTCTTTTCACCATTGTTACAGAGTTTGTTTTCGTGAGAAAATTGCGTATTTCCGTGACGCATTTTTCCATTTTTTTCCTTGCATTTTCCTCTTCAAGAAAAGTTGGCTTGAAGGAAAGGATCAGTTGTTCATCATCGGCATACTTTTGATCATCAACCTCATTTTCCTCAGCCACCTGACTTATTGGAGCAATGTAGGAATTGAATAAAATTGGACCAAGTTTCGATCCTTGAGGGACGCCATATTTTAGCGGCAGTTTGTTTGATTCTGTGTCATTTATGAGTACAGATTGAGATCTATTGGTGATGTATGATTTGAACCAATTTAAAGCAGAGCCATCAATACCGTACTTGTCTCTCAACCTTTTCAAAAGGATGTCATGATCAATTGTGTCAAATGCTGCCGATAAGTCTAATAGAACCAGCATTGTTACTTCACCACGGCTCATGTTCATCATGACATCATTGTGGATTTTTGTCAACAGAGTTTCTGTGCTGAAATGCTGCTTGTATGCTGACTGTTTCTCATCATTCAGGCTTCCAAGTGCAAGGTGTTCAGTGTATTGTTTAATGACAGCATCCTCTATGACTTTACTCAGGAAGGACAAATTTGAAACTGGTCTGTAATTCTTCTTAATGAGATCAAGGCCATTTTTCTTAAGGAGTGGTTTTACTAGAGCATGTTTTAGTTCACCAGGCATTTTCCCTTCACTGAGTGATGTATTGACTATTTTAGCTATGATAGGAAGAAATTCATCAATGCATTCCAGCAGTAACCGTGTAGGGATCGGGTCAAGGTTACAGTGCTTCACAGGCATATCAGTGATGATTTTCTTAATTTCCATCTCCGAGAGTGATTTGAATTGACAAAGTTTTGGTCTTGAATATGTCTCAGCATCATTATTTGTACTTGCACTGTTTGTGTCTAATCTCGATCTTATCTTTTTGATTTTATCATCAAAGAAATTGTTGAAATCATTTGCTAGATCTGCTTCATTTGTGTGATGTGGCAGGGGTAGTACTTGTTTTCTGTTGAGGCTAGAATTTAGGATCTTAAACATAGCCTTTGAGTTGCCCTTTGTTTTTTCAATCTTTGTTTTCAGGTCATCTGCTTTTAGTTGATTGAGTCTTTCATTTAGCTCATTTCGTTTTTCCTTGAATATTTCCCAGTTAGCCTGCAGCCCCGTACGTCTCCATTTTCTTTCTGCCTTTCTTTTACTAGTCTTGAGATTCTTGATATCAGCATTTGTAAAAGGTGTCGGTTCCCGAAATGTTACATGTTTGATCTGCTTTGGCGCATGTTTGTCAAGCACATTTTTGGTTGAGTTGTACAGGAACACGAGACTGCTTAGGTCACTAGCCAATTGTTTTTGTGGATCATTCAAAGCAAAATGCAAGCGGATATCATTCTTGAATTTTGATACATTGATGTCATGCGTTTTTCGGAATGCTACTTTCTTTTTTGGATTTTTGCCTTTGGCCACTTCTATATTGAAAAGGATGCAATTGTGATCAGACAGTAAGTCACCAACCACACAATCTTTGAGACTAGAATTTTTCCGGGTTATAACTAGGTCCAAACTGTTTCCACTTTTGTGAGTTGGAGATGCGACATGTTGTTCAAGGTTAAACATTTCTAAGATATTCCAAAATTGGATTGCTCTGCTATCTTCTTGCTTGTTCATGTGAAAGTTGAAATCGCCAGTTATGATGAGTTCATTGTGACATCTTTGATAACTTGCGACAAAATTTGTGAATTCCTTGTAAAATTCAGTTAAGCTGTACTTATTTTGGTTAGAGGGTTCAGGGCGATACACCAGAAGGATTGTTAGAATTTTTCCACTCAATTTCACTTGGACTTCCATATGCTCAAAAGTCCTTGTCTTCACACTATCCATTTTAACTGCATTTACACCTGATTTGACAATGCAGCCAACTCCACCCCCTTGTCTATGTTCTCGGGGTGAGCTTAGATAGTAGCATTGTCCATTTCTTTCAAGGTCCCCAATTTCAACTTTATCATTTGCTTTTAGCCATGTCTCAGTGAAAAGAAAGATATCCAAGTTAAATTCATCCCAGAAGTCATTTACAGTCTGAGTTTTTTGCCTAAGACTTTGGGCATTCCACACACAAGCTCTTAAAATATTGCTTGAAGTGTTACGAGGATGGTTGTCTGAGGAGCTCTGATGTTTAACAGAATCTGATAGGATGTCAAATCGGTTTGCAAGTTTAATTGAGTTAGTGCGAATAGAGTTATTAGTATTCTGAGATCTTGCCAGCGAGAATGTCTTAGTTGATTCTTTTAACCCAATGCGCAAGACATCAGAGTACAGCCGTGATTTATTTGTCATGGTGATACAACTGCAATGCTTCAGAAGTGTAAGTGAAAACACTGGTTACAGTGACACCTTGTGAAGGTACGCGAAGGTATTCGAGTGACTGGTTGCTAGATACCCCGCAGGTGCTTTTTGAAAGTATGTAAGTGACTGGTTACAATAATTTCCCACAGGTTCGTTGTGAAGGTATCTGAGGGATGGGTTGCTGTGATACCTCACAGGTTCGTTGCGAAAGTATCTGAGTGACTGGTTGCTATGATACCTCTCAGGTTCGTTGCGAAAGTATCTGAGTGACTGGTTGCTATGATACCCCACAGGTTCGTTGTGAAAGTATCAGAGTGACTGGTTGCTATGATACCCCACAGGTGTTATGTGAAAGTATCTGAGTGACTGGTTGTTATGATACCTCTAAGGTTCGTTGTGAAGGTACCTGGGTGACTGGTTGCTAGATACCCCGCAGGTGCTTTGCGAAAGTATCTGAGTGACTGGTTGCTATGATACCTCACTGGTTCGTAGTGAAGGTACCTGAGTGACTGGTTGCTATGATACCTCACAGGTGCTTTGCGAAAGTATCTGAGTGACTGGTTGCTATGACACCTCACAGGTTCGTTGCGAAAGTATCTGAGTGACAGGTTGCTATGATACCTCACAGGTTCGTTGTGAAAGTATCTGAGTGACTGGTTGCTATGATACCTCACAGGTTCCTTGTGAAAGTATCTGAGTGACTGGTTGCAATGATACCCCACAGGTGCTTTGTGAAAGTATCTGAGTGGCTGGTTGCTATGATACCTCACAGGTTCGTTGTGAAAGTATCTGAGTGACTGGTTGCTATGATACCTCACAGGTGCGTTGTGAAGGTACCTGAGTGACTGGTTACAATGATACCCCACAGGTTCTTTGTGAAAGTATCAGAGTGACTGGTTGCTATGATACCTCACAGGTTCGTTGTGAAAGTATTTGAGTGACTGGTTGCTATGATACCTCACAGGTTCGTTGTGAAGGTACCCGAGTGACTGGTTGCAATGATACCCCACAGGTGCTTTGTGAAGGTATTGAGTGACTGGTTGCTGAGGGTTTGATGCAGCACGCTTGTTTATTTTCTTTTGTAAACTGTAATTTTCTGAAAATAGAAAATGAGATTAAGGCAATTGGTTCAAATTGGTAGCAAAGACAGTGCAGGGATGACTATGTAGGCAGTTGAGTTGAAGGTTATGTTGTGATGCAGCTTATGTTTCCTGGAAGGCTTGAAATGAAGTTGAGTTCCTGGCAGTTTCAAATTTATACAGTAGTGAAATTTTCGGTTACTTAATGCTGATTTGTTATGTGGAAAGTCTCTTCCAGAAGCTGTGAATACTGGAGATTGAAAAAAAATGAAATTATAAGCTGAAACAGGTACAAAAACGATCGAAAAATGAGCGAAAATTGAGGTCAAATCAATGTGTATTGTAGCAGGTAGCGATGTTGAAATGTTGAGGCAGAAAAACTGCATGTATTTGGACTAAAATCACTTGGAAAATAGCACAAAAAAGGTGTAAAACGAGTAAGAGACACTTTACCGACTATCACACAAAATTTCAGCAGTTAAATATACCCAGAGCTTGTTAAAAAGATGAAAATATCCACAGCTGATTTCACTCTGTGCTGACAGTCTGGAGCGCCACCTAACATGAAAGCAACACATAAAATGAAAACATAAGCAAGGAGGACATTATTACATAATCTTACCACACAAAAATAGTTTAAGATTTTAAGATTCCGAAAATAGAAGCCTGAAATACCTCACAATCCAGGTATTCTAAGGTTTTTGAATTCCAGAACATAAAATTGACAGTGTTCACAAAAGTGTGTGGTCTAACCACTGTGTGAAGTTGGTAAACATAGACAGAGTGGTGTCAAATTAACTTTTTTCCACTTCTAACGCCCCCATCAACTGCTAAACACCTGTAGAATCCCAACTGGCAATTGTTATAGCTTTCCAAATTTGTCACATAGTTTTTCTTGAAGTAGTTAATATGTAAATGGCACAGCCATGAAATGCGCGCAGCTCTTAATAAGTTTTTTCAGGACTTATGGTTTTACCATAACTTTCATTAAATTTATTTCACATTCAATGTATGAAAGGCAGTTATGTTACTGTTTCAAAGAAATTGAAAGACGGATATATATAAAAATTGAGAGAAATTTAGACTAGAAACTATTAGAAAGATAAAATAGATCAAAAATACAATAGATAGATAGATACATAGATAGATAGATAGATAGATAGATAGACAGATAGTAGATAGATAGATAGGATAGCAAATAAATAGGATTAAGAATAAATAGAATTGATAGTTAATCAGCCAAATAGTAAAACTTACTAAAAAGGAGACAACACTGAAAGCTACCAAATTTAAGTCTATGCTAGATTGTTGATATTACATAATAGTGATAACAAAAACAATAACATGATCTGCATGTAGATTAATTGCTCACTGTTACATAATCATCAGTTGACCAAGATTATGTAACCTTAATTTTGTTATTTTTTCTTGCTGTCTGTTTTGAAATGAAATGAATCACATGTTAATAATTTAATTTAGCTTGTCAAAGCTTATAATTAACTATTCCATAAAAATAATAGATACAGCTAGGGAATATTAATGGAGAAAATTGAATTTTTAAGACACTTTTGAATATGAATATGCCATGTTTTGTTAAATTCGAAACTAAATCATTGATAAGAAGCTGGTCCCACTTGACCTAATTTCCTGCTGTCGACCATTGATGTTGAGACCATCACTGCTCAGACTTTGAAACCTTTCTTGTGCTAAGTTACGCTTCGCCGTTTCGCTGCGCAAATATAAATGAAATTTCCTAAATCAGTGTCATTTTATCATCCTAAAAATTTTGTTATATTAGTGATATTTTCTCTATGATCTTCAAGCAAACCCAATAACAATGTTATTGTTTTTTAGGATGTTTGACTGAGTATTTTGCAATTAATAGACTTGGAAGGTAGCGGTGTAAGCCTGCATGGTATATAAATATTGATTGGATTGTGATGTGTCCAAATAAAGTATAATTGGGCGACGGAAAGCTGTACGCCCATCCATTGCAGTCATAATTATTGAATTAATGGATAATTATTGAATTAATGGACACTATGGACAATTTGAATGAATGCATTCTAAACTTCGAAGAAATGCAAATAATTATTAATAATTTATGTACAAATTGAATAAGGACTGTGCTAACATAAATATATTTACTAATCCAAAAATATTATGTATGTACCATGTAAACATACGAAATAATGATGATATATATCAATCTGTCAACATGGAAAGTTGTTCAAATCAGCGAGCAGTTTTGATTATCTTTTTTAAAAATGAACATATTAATGCCATTCCATACTCACCGACCGTACTCAAAGCGCAAATTACCACCTGTCTTTTGGACTGCCAATTCCTGTAATTCAAGGACATCAAGGAACACGATTCATTGTGAGAAAAAACAGCTTCAGCAATAACATGATAAAATATCTTTCTTTTTTTTCGTAACAAGATATTTGATTAAATTGCAAGTACACTTTGTTCTTAAATGCACGAACAAATTTACAAATTGAAAATACACATTCACCCAATGTGAGAAATGAATGCATAATGCATATATTAACCATATATTATGTAATTTTCAGAATAAAGTTTACCTGTGTAACTAAGCCAAACAGGCTCAGAAAGACTCAAAGAGACTCAAACAGACTCGGACTCAGACAGCTTTAGACCGATGGAACTTTGTAGCACCATGACGCGTGACATCAATCAATCAGCTGAAGATCGATAAAGATATATTTGTGAAATGACATGCTTACAAAAGGGACTTTGAACTGTTGAGATGACTACTAATTTACAATTTCTACTGATTTCCAGCAAAATAAATAAAACAAATTTTAAATTTATAAAAATTTGATATAAGAAAGATGGCATCAGCAGAAGTATAACGGTAAAGACAGTAAAATAACACGTTTTGATATGAAAAGAAGAGACCTCACATTCTAATTCACCCAAGAATTACAAATCATGACAAATCTCAAAGACGAAGCTTTTATCCCTATCAAGAAGCCACCAAAAACAGATAATAGATTTAGATAAATGATAATAATTGCAACCATCATAAACCAGGTGGTAGCACACTTTCGGTTTACAAGGTTCATGTACACTGTCAACCAAAAAGGACTAAACATACCCTTTTAATGGTGTAGGAGTAGGAGTACACTCCTATTAAGTACATTTTTACCCAGCAGAGCAATGGTTACTCCCTTGGATGTTTGTGTGTTATTCAAAGTGTGTCTTCTATAGTCCTTGGTGTGTATCAATTACCCTACTCTCCTAACACATCACTCGCAAGAATTAATTTTGTAAGCCATTTCAAGTGCATATTTACTCTTTGGGTTATAATTTTTGGTCCCATTGCTCTACACCCAAAAAGGAGTAAATTTGTGTCCTTTTGGGCTCTCAGTGTATTATGCCCTGCCATGGCAACACTAGTGCCCCTATTGTCAAACTGGGGAAGCTCTTCATCCTGAAGAATATGGACTCACTCAAGCATGTAACATTAGAAGGAGAGCAGCTGTAGTAAGAGAAGGTGTAACAATGAGCATACAAAAAGGAAGTGTGTGATAATTATAATGATTGTGATGTATCCAAAGCATGTATGTGAACAAAAATCTTATCCGTTCTTCATTGTGGTTAATAGAAATAGCCCAGTGAGTTTCAATAGAATCTGTACAGTGGTTTTTCAACAATCGTGCTGACAAACAGACAGATGGACGGACAATTAGACAAACGCATTCGAAAGAACACATTAGATCCTTCCTACGGCGGGCCAAATTGCATATTACTTGAAGTCCATTAATTTATTTTCCACACACGATAAAACAATCTTCTCATTCAATCAAGGAGATGAGATGATGAGAAAGGTCCTTGCAACAAATGGCTACTAACTGAAATTAACTTCATGGTAAATACTCAACATGTGTACTCTCCAGTTGGTATACTACATGATTCCTACATCTGCACATTACCAGCGACAAAAAGTGTTCTGCTTCCAAAAACCATTCGCGATTTTTTGCAATCTCTGACTAATCAGATAGTAAATGGGAAATAGAATGAATTGGATTTAACATAATAGACAGTAATACATAGCTAATGAAGATTATCTGATTATGTCAAGGTCTTTTGACTAATTAAACGAAGGTCTTGTAAACGAACAGGTAACATAAAGCCTTTTTGCGTGAACAATAAAGACATGCAGATATAATGGTTTTTACCTAAGGACTGCATTAATTTGATATTCTATTGCTATCCGTTCCAGTATGACATTGATGCTATCCACATTTTGAAATATTATTCTATTCATGTATACCATATCTCAGTCGAATTGGAATATTTTATATGTCCATTAGATAAAGAGATTTTGTACTCAAGACAATTATATGAAATATTATAGATTAATTGATTTTCCAGGCAATGATTAGCTTACTCAAAAATTATTAAGATACGTTGAGATATTTTGTCTTTAACACAATTATATAGTTATATCTGATTACAGATTAAATAATTTTCTAAGCAATGATTAGCTCACTACCTGAATGAATAAGATGAAAAATAAATAAAAACGTCAAATGATTTGAGAGGGGAGCTTGAAAATACCATCAGGTAGAAAAATGTGATAGATGTGCTAGAATTCTGAAGAGGAAAGACGTCGTATTCATAAAAAGGTTGATATGTTAATTTTGTCCAATTCTAAAAATTGGCAATCAGAAGCTTCAAAAGGAATAGATTTAACTGCAGAATATCATTAGCAGCATAACAAGACACTGAGGGGCTGACATGCAGCCTGTTGAGATGCACCATTAGAATAATTGAAGAAGCCATGTGGTGTCTACTGCCTGAAAGACGTGATGAAAACCTTCCAGGTGTCTTTGTACCAGTTGCTAAATTCTGGCTGCATCTGGCAGGTTTGGCTCTTTATTCATTTCTCCAAGACTAATCTGTGCCTTACAAATACTCAAGTTTCAATAGTATGACAGTCGACAGCAGCCAGGCTGCAGTGTGAGTTGCTAATGATGCTCTGCTTGTGTCTCATCACGCTCCGACGGATGTGTCTTCACTATGATGTGAGCATTTCTGGAGAGCCAGGATTTACTCCATATAGTATGTGATTTTCTGCACCAGACATCCATAAAGAATTTAGGGTTTAGGAGGTTGGATTAGTTAGTGACAAAGGCTTCAGTGTGACGCAAACAGTGCAGGTAATTTTCAATTTAATAATTTAACTTAGAGCAAGGATTATTCAAGTGAAATCATCATCCTACATGTGTCTACCTTCTTATCATAATGTTTAATACCCACATCCAGCTTAGATATAAATTATGTCACATTTGAGAGGTGTGACCTCTGCTTGCCATGTGACAAAGTGCTTCCTGGCCAGGTTGTCGCAGCTACTGTAATGCAGCTGTTTCCTTAATGAATTTGCAAACAGATACAACAAATTTCCATTGCTTTGTTTGACTTGTGTTTCTGATAGATAGATAGATGTAACTGTGGCTCAATTTGATAACACGCTGAAAGATACATCTGCCTGAAAATTAAATGAAACTAAGATATTTATACCTGCTACGTGTGGTTAGTATCATCAACAGCTGGTGATTTAATAACGTTCAGCCGCTATTGCTAGAAATGCCATTGTCTCTGCATTGCTGCAGTATGACATGATTTACAATTTGGGCAATATAATTACCTCTTATGTATGAATAGATATTACACAAAGCATGCTGGTAATCACTCATATTATCCAAAATGCCCTCACGCTGTCCATCTTATTTTTTCCTTACCATGTTCACTGGGCTATCATTTTTTATGGGTTATTGGTCACACCAGAAGGTAATTAATCTTTGGAACTGAGTGATATACAATTGTATTGATCATGGTAAAAAGTTAGGTAAATATTGGCAACACACATCTGGAATATTTACCATGGTTTCCAAACTGGTCCTTCAACACAGTTCCATTCAGTTTTGCTTTTTTCCTGTAATCCTTCAAAGTTGTCCCTTCTGTTTTGCAGGCACTACTCTCATTAACAAAAATCCATTCACTTTACAAAGTGGTCTTTGACAAAAAAGATGGACAGTTACGATGGACATGCCAAACAAACATTTTCAATTATTGGTGTTGCAATTATCCCCCCTCCCTTGCTGTGCCTACAACTGGTCTCTTTGGTGGATGTCTTGACTGGCTATTTCCCCCAGAAACTTTTACCTCTGTCAGACCAGCTCAACTGGCATCTCTGGCCCATCAACACACCGCATTCAGCCATTTTGGTCAAATGCAGGCTTTTGTGATGGTTGTTCGAGCTCAGATCTTATTGAAATGGTTCAAACTTTAAACAGTTGTCTTTGATTTCGGAAGAGGATTGTGCAACCAGGAGATATCGACAGATTTGTGCAGGCACCGATTTTCCCAGACGGATACCGGTTACTCTTTGTAATTGATGAAATCATTGGATGTTCAAAGTTAAATGAAAAAAATAAATGTTCAGAAACTGACAGAACTGTTGCTAGGATGTAATTGATATCGACTCAAGACATTTCTTCCTGAAAATATAACTCTTCAGTAAAGAAGGAGGACATGTCCAATACAATTTTTTCTCCACACAGGCAGAAAAATCAGAAGCGTATATGTTAAAAATATGCATCTGGGTTGATATGAACCACCTAATGTTAGTCTACATGCATGCACACAGTCACATATGCACTAATGGACACCTTGAATAGTCTTACCACATTGACACCTATATAAGAACTTTGAGATTGCATCACTGGTTAATTTGAAGCAGCCACAACACATCATTAGAATGATTGCCATGTTGTACCAAGGAATTGTTTTATTGATACCTTGGCCAGAGATTTACCGACTACAATGTAAGTCTGTCAGTGGTGGCATCATGAATGGGTTTTTGGCTGTTTGCTTCTTTCTCAGGAACGCTGGGTGCCTTGCAAATTACAAAAGTTACTACTACGTTGTACACAACATCCTATGATGTTAATGATGCTTAAGATGTCTGCCATCACGACCTGTCATTAGATTAATTTTATTACTCCATGCACATCGCAGTGATGTGAGCATTGCTGAGCCACAAGGATTTACTCCCAATGTGATTAGCCAAGGAGGAAGAGATGCCGGAAACGCTGAGAAGCTTACAAGCTATGGTCTTAGTCATCTGAGACGTGTCAGTGTGTCCAGATCAGAACAATAAATACAGTTAGCCAGTCTAAGACAAACATAAAATGATGTTGAGCCCTAATTTACGCAATGTCCTACGTTATGCATTATTTCTATTGAGTCTTAATGCTATGCTCTTACATCAAATCCGAAAATGAAAGAAAATTTTGCCCATGCAAGTTTGATAAACTAACTGCAAAGATGAGAAAAGTGTTAACATGTGCATGTATTTAACTTATTACAGCCCATTTAATTAGTACGTGATTCTGATATATCTATACACACTAAATACATAGCATTTTTTCTTAAGTTGATTGGTTTAGGAAAACAGAACATCAAATCGCTGATATACAAAACATTGCAAGTACACATATGATAGTGCATTGATCCCTCACTACTAGCTGTGAATTAGTAGAATTGGGTAGTAATAAAAACACTCATACTCCTCAGCAGTGGCACTGGTTAAACAGCCCACACAGGCAGCTATACTGCATGCTGTCCTACTTTGGCTGCAGCCACTCAGGGACCTGGCTTCTGCCCCAAGAAGCAGTAATATATTCACCCTGGCCTAGTTTTAAAAGTCCCATTAGCCAATGGGGTTGTATCTGCCCATGAGTGATTCACATGTGGTCAATTTCAAAATGCTACTTTGTTTACAACACATTTCTGAAGAATGCTGTCTTTTCTTGGAAGGGGTTTCATTTTGCCAGGCAAGTCTGCAGAGGAGTATGGAATACTGGAGATTGGCAGGATAACAGTGACTGCCTTCATCTAGTGTGATCCTAAATTATTACATTTCTTTAGGCCTATTAAAAATACTGAGAAATGTAAGTCTTTCCTTTCCCAATATTGTCTACCCATTTGCAGGTCAAATTCAACTTTGTGTCTAGTATGGTTTACATTCCACATCAATGTGTCATCTTTGAAATACTTGGTGATTAGTATTCTTGATGATGCTACTTTTATATATCAATATACATTATACAAGTGTATATTGTATTATTAAATTCATAAATATTACAAAAAATGCAAAGACTAGCTGAAGCACTGGTGCACTATATATTTATATATTTTACATTTTTCAAATTCCTGCACCCTATTCATTTATACTCAAATGGACCAGCTACATAGACAGCTCCTGACCACAGCTGGTTTCTTTACATCTTGAAGAGCACATGGGTCTATTAACTGGCAAACAACTGGGAATTCTGTTTTGGTTGTGGTCTACCAAGGGGTAAGCTGATAGGCTGGCCAAGTTAAGTCACACCCACCTAAGTAAACCAGGTCATAATATGGTAATCTTTGAAATAGTGGCCACAGCAGCCTGTTTTGTCAAGGTACGACTTGTCAAGGTGAAAAACACTGGACTAAGCTTGATCCTGGTCTACATGCAACCTGTTGGTGAAATGAGGCCTCGATGCCTTCATAAATAAAACAAAAAATAAAAGGGGGCATATATTTGAGATAAAAGCTGTTAATCATAAAGGTCAGAATTTGATATTTTGCATCTTAATCTGTGGGGAAATGCAGATTTGTGTTGCTACAAATGAGAATAATTGTGGCTAGACTGGCTTGGCCAGAATTAATCTGTATTTGAAGGGTTCTTTATCGCTTGAAATTAATTGGCTGATTTACACCCCCAAGGTTTATGTAAACACATGCAACACCCAGTTCAAAGGCAGCTTTTTACTGGATATATTGTGCCAATAATTCTCAGCCAGTAAATTGCAACAGATTGGGAGAGGAAATAGCAGGACAAAGAGAAAGAAATGCAGAAAATGTGAGGCCAAAAGAGAGAGAGAAAATGAGTGAAAAATAAGATAGCGCAAAAGAGAGTAAAGGGAGCATAGTTTGGGTGGAAAAGCTGGTAGCGGAGTATTTGAGAGATTTGACAATGAGTGTCTCAAATTGGTGGCGGAGGGACGGGGCAAAAGTTGAGAAGCTATGTGTCTGCCGCAGATGTACTTATGATCACCAGCAGCCCGATTTCATACACTCTTTGCATTGCATAATTTTCACTCACTCGACTCCCTATCTCTAAATTTTTATCTCTTTGAACGACCTTTTTCAGGCCGCAATATGTTGCAATTTACTGGCTGAGAATTTTAATTATTATTGGCACCACATATCCAGCTACTTTACTTTGAACTTGGTGGTGCATGTGTTTACGGAAACCTGGAGGTGTAAATCAGCTAATTAATTTGATGTCATTAACAACCCTAAAAAGGTAGAAAAATCCAGGCCAAGCTCAGGAAAGCCTATCCATGTCTCTCTGGAATGCTGCTCCATTGCAACACAAATCCGTAACTCCCATTGGCGAATCTAGACAGAGGGTCTAGTACATCGTATCTCTCTTTCTGGATCACCAACTTGAAGTTTGTCATTTTGAAGAAAATGTGAAATATCGGAGACCTGTGTTTGCAAAAAAGGGCCGGGCCTCCCCTGTCAGGAATCACCATTTTTCTCTTCTTTCCCTGAAGTCTCACACTATTTTTTCCCTGCCATAATAATAGTGCCGTCTGTGCAGGGTTGCCAAATATATTCTAACAATAACCACGCATTCTCATCCTGCTTCAATATTTTGCTTCTTTTTCAGTTCAATTTGCACGGATCTGAATTTCTGAATGGTGTCAGCAAGGAGATTTGTTACCTCTGCTTGTCAGGTGACCAAATGTTTCATGTGAAAATATTCATATGTTCCAGAAGTCCTTAAAATGATCCTCCTTGTGGTATTGTGGTCAAGCATTCCTTCCTTCGACAAGTAGGTGGTCGTTCTAAGAAATTCTTGGAATGAGGTACTATGAAGAGCATCAGATGGGTTATTGGTTGTCAAAACAGAATAATAATTCAGCAAAATTATCATGCAACTTCGTTGAATTCTAGAATACAATGGTCAGCTGGAACATTTCTTGTCAACTGATGTACTGTTGTTTTGCCCATATTAACTTTTCCTTGCTTTTTGTTCCGACATTTTTCTCTGTTTTAAAATTCTGTTTACTCTATTGAAGTATATTCTATTTACTAAAAAGACTTACAATAAAGTAAATCAATGTGTGTAGCCGCAGAGGAGTGTAACAGACAGCCCCTAAACTATAAACATTTGTTTCCTACAGTCCATTCGATGGACGTTAGAAATGGCTACTTCGCCTTGAAATAATGGCCCTGTCTAAGAAGTCAAATGCCGATCAGCTGACTGTTTTGACCTACTTTTTGTAAAAATCAATGCTTTTGCTTGATTGCTTTGTTAGGTGCAGCTCTTTGTTAGAATTTTGCAATCTCAAAACTTTAATTATTTCATTTTAAAGATGATTGTGCACCTGAAAGATATCAACACATTTAAACATCAATCAAGTTTGACAGAGAGATTTCAGTTGTTTCTTTGAAATTGAGGAGATCATGCAAAGGGTGCATGCACAGTCATACAGAACATGGGCAAAGATATGAAGAAGATATTATGCAATTTTATGCTGGTATATAGTAATTATCAAGACAAACCAAGTAGCCTCTATGTTTCCCATGTTGAATGTAGAGAAGATGACAATTCATCAGCTACTATCATGAGTAACGAAGTGCATTATTCACACTGAACGGGCCCTCTCATTATAAAATTGACTGACTGTTCAAGTTGCTGTAAATTTTTCATCCGTATTATAACACAAGCTCAGAAAATCGCAACTATAGTTATCTGACTGATGTTCAACATCAAGGCAATATCAGTAAAATGACATAACTATTTAAGGATAATCCATGTTAGGTGATGATACAATTCTGTACTGGTGACTGGTGTTAATCAGTGATAATTGCTGATTACACGGCAAATATTGGGATATGACCTCATTAATTAAATACGAATAATTGAAAATCTAAAAAAATAGTATCTTGGGATAGTTTAAAATGACCTCGTAAGGAACCTTTTTGGGCATTCATGTGTACCATCATAATTCCTCGGCTGTAATATTGAAGTGCAACCAGTTTTCAACCACTTGTGTAATATGACAGCAATCAATTAACAAGGACTGCAGGTGGGACATTACTACATAATTGTGCTGCACCAAAATAGTCTTAAGATTTTTTCAGCTTCAAGGAATGAGAGCCTGAAAAACTGGCAAGCCAGGTATTTTAAAGTTTTGAATTGCATAACATATTAAGTTGACAATAAAGTAGGCCTATGTGGTCTAACCGTAGTGTGAGATTTTCAAAAATAGAGTGGCGCCAAATTAACTTTTTTCCCATGGCTAACGCCCCCATCAACAGTTAAACACCTGCAGATTCCCAACTGGCAATTGTTGCAGCTTTCCAAATTTGTCACATACTTTTTCCCAGACCTGCCTTGTTACTCCCTTTTAAATGCGTTTGTATTTGTGAATGGAATATCCCCATTTAGCACCATTAATTATGTCATCCAAGAAATCATTAAATAAACATAAAACAAAAAGTAGTTTAACTGCAAAGATCACATTTAACCATAATGATCCACCTTATTCAATTCATGAATTCACAATTGAGCAGAAACATGCAAACTAAAGAACCATATTTAGACACTTTGAAAATAAAAACGCAGAAACTGATGACACTCTTTCTCATGACCATGCATGTAGTGACAGGTTGAAGATGGTATTTGGGGAATTCCCCAAAAGCAGCAGTGCATTTGTCAACATAGCAACTGGGAGACCAAATGGTCTCCCATTGGACATATTTGGTCTCCCAGTCATTGCCAAATTGGCATCGCTGGGAGACCAATTTTTTCTGAGACTCTCATTAATTTCTCATTTGGTTGTCTTAATTTGCAGTTTTGGGCGCATTTGAAACCAATGCTTCTGCTTCTCTAAACAAAAATATTCCTCACTGTCTTAACAACTTTTGTTTATGTCATCTTTCTGATTTCCTATTAAAACTAATTATTAAACTCATTTTTTGGCAATCAAAGCAACTCCTAAATTAGCAGCCAGCTCAACAATCAATTCAATCATTTGGCAGGCTAACCATTGCATAAATATATTGTAATGGATCTACATGTGCAGACGCTGATCTCTAAATGTTGCCTATCACACGTATCCACGAAGAAGCGTTGGTCGCCCAGTCGAAAATCCTTAAAAAATGCTCTGAAAAGCAGATATTTCTTTTAAGGATCTGAGATTCCATCTGAAAAATTCATCAACTACTGAAGTTTCAAACTCAAATAACCTCAGCAATAATATACAGTATGCATTCTTTTCTGGTTTGTGTTTTAAGCATGCAAGCCGCGTTCTATGAGTTGTGTAACATGAAAGCAACACATAAAATGAAAATATAAGCAAGGAGGACATTATTACATAATCTTCCACACAAAAATAGTTGACGATTTTTTGCTGCCAAGAATAGAAGCCTGAAATACCTCACAATCCAGGTATTCTATGGTTTTTGAATTCCAGAACATAAAATTGACAATGTTCACAAATGTATGTGGTCTAACCACTGTGTGAAGTTGGTAAACATAGACAGAGTGGTGTCAAATTAACTTTTTCCCCACAGCTCACGCCCCCATCAACTGTTTAACAGCTGTATATTCCCAACTGCCAATTGTTATAGCTTTCCAATTTTGTTACATAGTTTTTCTTTAAGTACGGTAGTTGGAAATGGAATTTCCTAAATCTGTACCATTTTGTCATTGTGAAATGTTGTTATCTCATTGATCCTTCAATTGTCAATGTGGAAAGTTATTAAGTCGGTGAGCAATTTGACAATTGTTTCAAAAAATTACATACCCACCGATCACGCTCAAAGAGCATGCTGTACCATCTGCCTTTTGGACTTCAAATTCCTGTAATTCAAGGACATCAAGGAACCTGATTCATTGTGTGAAAAAACAACAGCTTCTGCAATAATACAATAAAATGTCTTCTTCTTTTTCATTGCAAGATATTTGGTTAAATTGCCAATGCACTTTAATCTGAAAATTTTTACGAACAAATATACTTGTGGAAAATACACAATCACACAATGTGAGTAAATAATGCATATATTTACCATATACAATGTATGTAGGCTATGTAATTTTTAGAAAAAAGTTTACCTTTTAACAAAGCCATACAGGGTCAGAAGACTCAGAGAGACTCAAACAGACTCGGACTCAGACCGCTTTAATTGGCTGATATAGATATTACACGATAGCATCACTATTCATTACTCGTAAATTGAATGTGGGATGAAGACCTCTCAAAGACAAAGCTGTTAAATCTCTATCAAGAAGCAACCAAAAAAAAAAAAGATTTTAAGAATAGATAAATGATAATAATTGCAACCATCATAAACCAGGTGGTAGCACTCTGCAATGGCAACACCAGTGCCCCTAGTGTCAAACTGGGGAAGCTCTTCATCCTGAAGAATATGGGCTCACTCAAGCATGAAACATTAGCAGGAGAGCAACTCTAGTAAGAGAAGGTGTAACTATGAGTATACAAAAAGGCAGTATCTGATATGATTATTGTGGTGTATCCATGTATGTGTTTGAACAAAAATCTTACCAGTTCTTCATTGTGGTTAATAGAAATAGCCCAGTGAGTTTCAAAAGAATCTCTCAGCGCTTTTTCAACAATCATGCTGACAAACAGATAGACGGACGTACAATTAGACAAGCACATTCGAAAGAACACATTAGATCCTTCCAACGGTGGGCCAAATTGCATATTACTTGAAGTCCATTAATTCATTTTCCAAACACAATAAAACAATCTTCTTATACAATTAAGGAGATGAGGTGATGAGAAAGGTCCTTGCAACAAATGGCTACTAACCAAAATTAAATTCATGGTAATTACTCAACACATGTACTCTCCAGTTGATACTACATGATGCCGACATCTGCCCATTACCAGCAACAAAAAGTGTTCTGCCCAGGGCATTTTTAAGCAATTTTCAGCGGCGGGGATTTTTGCCGAAGAGGGCATTTTACCATTGCGTCATAGAAACGTGGCGCGCGTGTTGAAAAGATTTCAAATTGAACTTTTCTCAAAAATAGATAATTCAATGAATTACAGATTTAAAATTCATAGATTTGTCTCCAGTTGTACTGCAAACTGCTCCATTTTTGTAATATTAGGCCTCAATTATGGTGTGAAATTTAGAATCAAAGGGCACTTACCCAAGGGGCAAATCTCTGTCAGTGGTGGGGATTTTGCAGGGGCTGGTTGGCCAAATCCCCACCACTTTTATACTTAAAAAATGGCCTGGTTCTGCCTCCAAAATCCATTCACGATTTTCTGCAATCTCTGACTAATCAGATAGTAAATGGGAAATAGAATGAATTGGATTTAACATAATAGACAGTAATGCATAGCTAATGAAGATTTCCATCAAAGAGTTATCTGATTATGTCAAGGTCTTTTGCTAATTAAACGAAGGTCTTGTAAACGAACAGGTAACATAAAGCCTTTTTGTATGAACAATAAAGACATGCAGATATAATGGTTTTTACCTACACTGTAAATTCTGAAATTCTGAGTTAGCTCAAATGATTGAGTGAGATGGTTGCACAATTTGTTTGAGCCATGATAGCTTGCAGTTTTGAGTTATGATAATCTTTATGTTGTTATAACTTGCAAACAACAAGCTATCTTGGCTCAAAGGAATTGTGCAACCATCTCACTCAATCAATTAAGCTAACTCAAAATTCAAAATTTACAGTGTAAGGACTGCATTAATTTGATATTCTATTGCTATCCGTTCCAGCATGACATTGATGCTATCCACATTTTGAAATATTATTCTATTCATGTATACCATATCTCAGTCGAATTGGAATATTTTATATGTCCATTAGATAAAGAGATTTTGTACTCAAGACAATTATATGAAATATTATAGATTAATTGATTTTCCAGGCAATGGTTAGCTTACTTAAAAATGAATAACAGACGTTATTTTCTATTTAAAACAATTATATAGTTATAGTATGGATTGATTTTCCAAGCAATGATTAGTTTACTCAAAAATTATTAAGATACGTTGAGATATTTTGTCCTTAACACAATCATATAGTTATCTTATTACAGATTAAATAATTTTCCAAGCAATGATTAGCTCACTACCTCAATGAATAAGATGAAAAATAAATAAAAACGTCAAATGATTTGAGAGGGGAGCTTGAAAATACTATCAGGTAGAAAAATGTGATAGATGTGCTAGAATTCTGAAGAGGAAAGACGTCGTATTCATAAAAAGGTTGATATGTTAATTTTGTCCAATTCTAAAAATTGGCAATCAGAAGCTTCAAAAGGAATAGATTTAACTGCAGAATATAATTAGCAGCATAACAAGACACTGAGGGGCTGAAAAGCAGCCTATTGAGATGCACCATTAGAATAATTGAAGAAGCCATGTGGTGTCTACTGCCTGAAAGACGTGATGAAAACCTTCCAGGTGTCTTTGTACTGGTTGCTAAATTCTGGCTGCATCTGGCAGGTTTGGCTCTTTATTCATTTCTCCAAGACTAATCTGTGCCTTACAAATACTCAAGTTTCAATAGTATGACAGTCGACAGAAGCCAGGCTGCAGTGTGAGTTGTTAATGATGCTCTGCTTGTATCTCATCACGCTCCGACGGGTGTGTCTTCACTATGATGTGAGCATTTCTGGAGAGCCAGGATTTACTCCATATGTGATTTTCTGCACCAGACGTCCATAAAGAATTTAGGGTTTAGGAGGTTGGATTAGTTAGTGACAAAGGCTTCAATGTTGTTACAGCCAATAGGTCTACATGCCCGATTTGCAAATCGGGCTGCCTTTTGCATGCCAGACACTAAAATAGGTCTTTGTCATAATATCTACTCCCCTAACCAGGCTTTGCCAATATCACTACAAAATATCCAAAAAGTGCAACCAAGCCACATTTTCTGCTGAACTTTTCCATAAGTTCTAATGTGCTATGTTAGAAACTTTGTCATAATATATTTGACAGCCATCTCTTCTACATCAAATAGTGACCAAATAGTGCCTCATGGTTAGAAACTATTTTGACACTATTTGTAGAAGAGATGGCTGTCAAACACTGCCAAATCTCCTACTACACAAGGGGGCAGCACTCCTGAAGTGCGCAGGCACAGGAGAGACACCTGGTGACAGGCGGTGAAATGACATCTATTTAGCCAAATTTGCTTAAATTAGCCTGTCTCATGAAATTCCTGATCTTTTCTCAAAGGAAGTCAAGTCACTGTCAATCTGAACTGCCAGGCATGGGTCGAGTTCTAGTTCCGTGAAGCCGATATTGATCATTTCTGTCCAGATTCAAAAAATTATTTCCCAAATGATGTGAAAATATTTTTTTTGAAGGGGTTGTTAATCCAATAGCATTTACCAGCAAGCAAACAAAAGGCACTGAAAACATTTGCAAACAAAACAGTCATTGCAAACAAAGTGACATCAGGCCATGACGTCACTTTATGACATTTTAATGCAATCGTCATGAAACTGCTACACAATGTAGTCGAGTGATGTCTGCATCTACGCTGCAAAGGGCGTGAAGATACATTGAACAAAGTTTATTCGCCAGCCCTCTAAATTTAGACATGTGAAAAATTTGTTTTTCCGCGATCAGAGTGCCGTATAATAAAAATGGTTTACCCGAAATTAATGCCGTGTTCAGCGAAGACACAAGAAGTACCCAGGAAAGTTCTCTATCAATTTCAAGGCTTTAACTGCAAAATTGAGGGAGCGAGGTCATTTTTACTGTCATGGAAATTGTTTTTTTCTGTCTTTTTTCCAATGTCAAATGATGCTAATAGTTAACCCACTCGTAGACACAATCTAGTACAGAAGTCACAGGCCCCTCTCCTTGGCGTAGATCGATATTGATAGTTTATGTCCAGATTCATCAAAAAATTATTTCTCAAGTATTCCCCGGCTTTCATGATTTTTCTATTGATAGTCTGTGAGTTCCACGGCTCTGAACATGGTAGGCCTATATTTTGCCAAAGAGATATAAGTTTTTTCGAATCTGAAATTCGCGATGTTTTGTGTTTAAACAAATGAAGTTTTCGGCTGCTATAAAATTTTAAACAAATTCTGAAAGCCAGGTGACATAATTCAAGTATTGACTCAAGTATTCCCTTACTTCCATGATTTTCCTATTGATAGTCTGTGAGTTCCATGGCTTTAAACATGGCACGTTTTGCAACCGAGAAATAAGCTTTTTCGGATCTGAAATTTGCAATCTTTTGAGTTTATACAAACGACATTAGACGTTTTTGGCCACAAAATAAATTGTAGAAAATTTCTGAAAACCAGGTGATAAATTTCAGATATTGACTGAAATATTTCCCAACTTCCATAATTTTCCTATTCATAGTATTCGAGTTTCAGGTCTCTGAACATTGTATATGTTTTGCAAAAAAGTCAGCAGCATGACGCACATGAAAATCGTGATCTTTTATGTTAAAGAAAATGGCCTTATTGACTGTTAAAAAAATTGTGAATAAATTCTAAAAACCAGGTGATAAAATGCAGGTGTTGACTGAAATATTTCCCAACTTTCATAATTTTCCTATTCATAATATTTAAGTTTCAGGTCTCTGAACATTGTATGTTTTGCAAAAAAGCAGCATGACGCACATGAAAATCGCGATCTTTTATGTAAAAAAAAGTAGCCTTATTGACTGTTAAAAAAATTGTAGATGAATTCTGAAAACCAAGTGATAAAATTCAGGTGTTGACTGAAATAGGAACCAACTTTCATAATTTTTCTATGCATAGTATTCGAGTTTCGGGTCTCTGAACATTGTATGTTTTGCAAAAAGTTAGCAGCATGACGCACATGAAAATCGCGGTCTTTTGTGTTTATAAAAATGACCTTAGTGATTGTTAAAAAAATTGTAGATGAATTCTGAAAACCAGGTGATAAAATTCAGGTGTTTACTGAAATAGTTCCCAAATTTCATAATTTTGCTGGGCATAGTATTTGATTTTCAGGTCTCTGAACATTGTATGTTTTGCAAAAAAGTTAGCAGCATGATGCACAAGAAAATCGTTATCTTTTGTGTTTAAAGAAATGGCCTTATTGACTGCTAAAAAAAATTGTAGATGAATTATGAATAGCAGGTGATAAAATTCAGGTGTTGACTGACATATTCCCAAACCTTCATAATTTTCTGGACAGTAGTAAGCAAGTTTCAGGGCTGCAGACATTGCATGTTTTTCCTGAAAAGACAAGCAACTATACTGCATAGCATGGTAACGTCACAAAAATATGACCCGTAGAATAATTGGCAGCTGCCAAAAGTCCATATGGTCAGGCAAAGCTCCATACGCTCAGCCAAAGCTTAAGATGGAATATCATCTGATGAAATAGGGTCTGATGAAATATCCAAATAGCATCTTGGGGGATATTTGACCTTTTCAAATATCCTCATAGTGCTACAGTACAACCCAAAATAAAGTAAGAAAATTTTCTGTCAGAAGTCCTCTGTTTACCTATTTTGCCCTCTTTTCTCCTCTCCACCCCAAATCTCCTTAAAAATCCCTTTGACTCCTTTCTACAACCTTAGCCCACATTAAGAAATCTATTTGAACAGCTATCAATGTAACTGCAATTAGCAGAAGTGCAAAATATCAAGTAAATCAAACACAATGGGTGTGATTGAGTTTAAATTGGTGTTGTTTAAATGTGATTTTAATGTAATTTTAAAAGGTAGTTTCAAGTAGGTAAAAGAAGGAAGTGATTCAGAGGTAGTCAAAAGGTGTGAAAGGGTAAAGTAGTGGCTGATTCTTCCTTACTGCTGGGGTAATCGTACTTTATTTTGGGTTGTACTGTATTTGGAATATCCAAAGTCTTTTTAAAAAAACTTTTTGATATTAGACACGATGGCAGTAGAGACATTGTCACAAGCAAATGTGACGCAAACAGTGCAGGTAATTTTCAATTTAATAATTTAACTTAGAGCAAGGATTATTCAAGTGAAATCATCAGCCTACATGTGTCTACCTTCTTATCATAATGTTTAATACCCACATCCAGCTTAGATATAAAGTATGTCACATTTGAGAGGTGTGACCTCTGCTTGCCATGTGACAAAGTGCTTCCTGGCCAGGTTGTCGCAGCTACTGTAATGCAGCTGTTTCCTTAATGAATTTGCAAACAGATACAACAAATTTCCATTGCTTTGTCTGACTTGTGTTTCTGATTCTGGTGTAACTGTGGCTCAATTTGATAACACACTGAAAGATACATCTGCCTGAAAATTAAATGAAACTAAGAGATTTATACCTGTCGTATGTGGATAGTTTTTTCAACAGCTGGTGATTTAATCATGTTCAACTGAAATTGCTATACTATATATAGAAATGCACTTGTCTCCTTTTTGTGCAACGCACAAAACTGAATGTGGAAATTTTGCTGTAGTATGACATGACTTACATTGTAATTGCGCATTAAATATGATTACCTCTTAGATGCGGATAGATATCACTCAAAGCATGCTTGTATTAGCCAACATACCCCGGCACCATCCATCTATTTTTTCCAGATTAGGTATAATTTTTTTTATAGAAAATTGGTCACATCAGAAGATTACCGATCTTTGGAACTGAATGATATTCAACTGAATTGATCACTGTAAAAAGTTTGGTAAATATTGGCTACACACATCTGAAATATTTACCATGGCTTCCAATTTGGTCCTTCAACCCGTTTCCATTCAGTTTTTTGTTTTTCCTGTCGTTCTTCAAACATGTCTCTTCTGCTTTGCAGGCACTACTCTCATTAACAAAAATCCATTCACTCTACAAAGTGGTCTTTGACAAAAAAGATGGACATGCTAAACAAACATTTTCAATTATTGGTGTTGCAATTATCCACCCTCCTCCCTGTGCCTGCAACTCTTTGATGGATGTCTTGACTGGCTACTTCCCCAGAAACTATTACCTCTGTCAAACCAGCTAAATTGGCATCCCAGGCCCATCAACACACTGCTTTGAACAATTTTTATCCTATGCTTGCTTTTATGATGCTTTTGCCCACTAACTTTATTTGTGGGATCAGATCTCATTGAAACGGTTCAGACTTTAAACTGTTGTCTTTGATTTCTGAAGAGCATTGTGCAACCAGTAGATATCGACTGATTCGTGCAGGCACTGATTTTCCCAGACGGATTCCAGTGGCTCATTGAACTGAAATCTATGAAATCATTAAAAGGTTTGTGAACAAAAATAATTTTTCAGAAAATGAGTAGAAATGTTAGGGAGGACATGTCTATGACAATTTTTTCTCTACATAGGCAGAAAAATCAGAACTGCCTGTTAGGGTGCATCATTTGCCCCTAACCTTCTCAGATTTTGATGTCTATGTGATATGTTTGGAGGCTGGACAATAAAAACATGGACAAAAAATTTCAGCTCAAAATTCTGATGGGAACAGCCACCTCCAGGCCCATCTTTGTTCAAAATCGGAGAAACCTAAAAAATCGCCATATCTCAGGAACCACTTGGCCTAGAGACTTGGTATTGGGCTCAAAATGTGCAGCATGCCCATATTTATATTCACTTCAATTAAAACTTTCCCCCTATCTCTAACCGTTTTTCTGTTACTTGACAAAAACAAAATTGTACCTGGAAATTCAATAGAAATGGGTATTTATGAAAATTTGGGCCCCACACAGTCTACAGTGATCCTGTCTGCATTATTTCTATCTCAGATCCTTCACAGAGGATACATATAACCATAGTGCCCGTTGTGGTGATGTATCTTGTTCAGTCCGACTTCTGCATCATCCCAAATGTGGATATCTTCAATAAAAAAGCAGTTTTTCCGACCTGGCTCTGAAACTATTGGTCCCAGAGCAAGAGTTGCAATTGTAATGAATATAAACTCCTTTATCCCGCACATTTTGAGCCTAATATCAAGTCTTTTGGACCATCGGTTCTTGAGTTATGACATTTTTGCGAAATATTGCAGTTTAGTTTCATTGGAAGATCATTGAAATAAGTAATGCCATGGAGGTGGCTGTTCCCATAAGAATATCAACCTGAAATTTGGTGTGCATGCTCAGGACACCCAACCTCCTAACATATCACATAGACATCAAAATTGGAAAAGGTTGGGGGCAACTGATGCACCCTACAGTGCATGTATATGTTAAAAATATGCGTCTGGGTTGAACTATCTAAAGTTGGTCTAGATGCATGTTTATTTGATGCACACATATGCACTAATGGGCACCTTCAAGGACCTGCTTAATGATACTATGCACTCTGCCTGGCCCAGAGATACAAGTTTACTTGCTAAGTCTGTCAGTGGTGGCATCATAAATGCTTTTTTGGCTGTTTGTTTTTCTTTCTTTCTTAAGAACACGAGGTGTCTTACAAATTACAAAGTTACTACATTGTACACAACAGCCTATAATGTTAATGATGCTCAAGATGTCTGCCATCACAGCCTGTCATTAGATTAATTTTGTTGCTTCATGCACATCGCAGTGACGTGAGCATTCCTGAGCCACAAGGATTTACTCCCAATGTGATTAGCCAAGGAGGAAGAGATGCAGGAAACGCTGAGCAGCTTACATGCTTTGGTCTTAGTCATCTGAGATGTGTCAATGTGTCCAGATCAGTACAATAAATACAGTTAGCGAGTCTAAGACAAAGATGAAATGATGTTGAGCCCTAATTAACGTAATGTCAATTAAAATATGTTATTTCTATGGAGTCTTAATGTTTTGCTCTTACGTAATATCTGTCTATGTAGAAAAAAAAGGCGCATGCAAATTCGGTTAACTAACTGCAAAGATGAGAAAAGTGTTAACATGTGCTTGTATTTAACTATATATTACACCCCATTTAATTAGTACCTGATTCTGAAATTCTACACACCAAATAGTATTTTTGTTTAAGTTAATTGGTTTAGAAAAAACAACATCAAATCACTGTGATTATAAGACATTGCAAGTACACATATTACATTGATCCCTCACTGCTAACTGTGAATGAGTAGAATTGGTTGGTAATTAAAACACTGGACCAAGATTAGTCCTCGTCTACATTTATGCAACCTGTTGGTGAAATCAGGCCTCTATGCTTTCATAAATAAAACAGAAATAAAAGGGGGCATATATACGAGATAAAATGCTGTTTATCATAATTAAATTTGACATTTTGCATCTTGATCTGTGGGTAAATGCAGATTTGTGTTCCAACAAATGAGAATAATTGTGGCCAGACTGGCTCTACCTGAATTAATCTATATTTGAAGGGTTCTTTATCACTTGAAATTAATTGGCTGATTTACACCCCAAGGTTTCTGTAAACACATGCAACACCCGGTTCAAAGGCAGCTTTTTACTGGAAATATGGTGCCAATAATTCCCAACCAGTAAATTGCAACAGATTGGTGGCTGAAATTGCACGACAAAAGAGAAAGAAATGCAGAAAATGTGAGGCCAAAAGAGAAAATGAGTGAAAAATTAGGTAGCGCAAAAGAGAGAAAAGCATAGTTTGGGTGGAAAAGGTGGTAGCGGAATATTTGAGAGATTTGACAGTGAGTGGCTCAAATTGGTGGCAGAGGGACAGGGCTATAGTTGAGAAGCTCTGTGTCTGCTGCAGATGTACTTATGATCACCAGCAGCCCAATTTCATCCACTCTTTGCATTGCATCATTTTCATTCACTCGACTCCCTGTTTCAGCATTTCTACTTCTTTGGACCAGCTTTTTCAGCCCGCAATATGTTGCAATTTACTGGCTGAGAATTATTGGCAACACACATCCAGCTTCTTTATTTTGAAAGTGGTGTTACATGTGTTTACAGAAACCTGGAGGTGTAAATCAGCCAATTAATTTGTTGTCATTAACAACCCTAAAAAAAGTAGATTAATCCAGGCCAAGCTCAGGAAAGTCTATCGATATCTATCTGGAATGCTGTTCCGCGTGACAACCCATATCTACCATTCCCATTCACAAAAATGCCTCTCCTGTCAGGATTCACCATGTTCCTCCCCCCTCCCTGAAGTTTCCACCATTTTGAAGCATAGCTGGATACAGAAAATGGGGAAATGATAGGCTAATGTCAGAGATGAGCTGGCATAAAGAAATAAAGGAGAACTACAATGTCCTATTCATGAAAAGGTTAATAATTATTAAGATTTTGGCCAATTCTAAAAATTGGCAATCAGGAACTTCAAAACTGCAGCATGTCATTAACAGCATAACAAGACACTGAGGGGTGAACAGCATAGTCCAGGAGCTTATGGGGATAATTGTGAAGGTTTGTCTGTAAGCATGAAATTTGGCACAAATGTTGCTGAGGGTATATAGATTCAAATTTTTGAGGGCGCCGGAATGGGCGCTCATGGGGGTTGCAATAGCAACAAATTCAAAATGGCCGCCGCTCGATACCTAATTTTGAGTTTAACTCATAGGATTGCAAATAATAGTTCTAAATATATGTTTTTGATGCCAGGGATTCTAATTCTGCCATTATTCTTCATGTCAAACACATACTGTGGTCTATAGAGCCAAAATTACCCTTATATTGGGGTTATAGAGCTTACTTTACTGAAATTCACCACAAATCTTCAGCTTAAACTATGGCAAATTGTTCCTAGTAGCAATTCATCAATTTTGACAAGAAAAATAAGCACCAGCTTTATGTAATAGAAATAGATGAACATATCATGATACCAAAGTAACCATTCAAATTTTGCAGATATGGGTATTGTTAATGAAGCTGCCTTACGCACACCTACAGGTTCTTCTGCACATGCAGTCCTCTCCACGAAACCTTTCAAATCCATAGCCCTACATGTTGCATGCCAATAATTTATACGGTACACCAAAAGAAACCTGTTGCTGTTTCAAGTATTGGCCTGTATGACATATATGATGTACTCACCCTCTCCTGTTTGCCATCCCCTTCAATTGAAATCTCGGATTTCCTAAAGATACAATGACTATTGATTTGAAGAAAGAGTTGATTGTGAAAAAACACTATATTTGTTGTCGTGAAAGAGTGGGTGAGTGATGTGTGTTATTTAACGACCCTTCAACCCTGCTTGCTTATGGCTTGTAGCATGGTATTGTGTACAGTGGCTATTTTTCAGACGGGAAAGCTTGTAATTTCGACATGATATGTCATTGGGACTTGGCATGTATCTGATTTACTAGAGGAGAATGTGTAGTTTTCAGAAATATATGGTTTGCTATGCGTTGGTTGATTCGCCTATCACCATAAATCAAAATTCTGCTCAAAAAATGCATTTTTTGCCTTGTTTATAGCTCATTCACAAATAGTATTGCTTATAAACGGTGATGCTTTTGATATTTTAACAATTTTCAAGATGAAATAATTGGTTCAGTATCATAGACTGAAACACAAAGAACATATTTAGTTAAAAAAATTATGGTTTTACAGTGTTAGCGTTCGCCAAGAGAATTTTTTACTTAAAGATGTCACATAGTTTGAAAACAATTAATTTTCTTACATGAACTTTTTGACCCCTCCTGGAATATATATGCTTTATTTATGGAACATTGCTAATGGCTGCGTGAAAGCCCCATAGTATCGCTCTTCTAGACCAACACTTCTTCAGTTCCTGAGACCGTTATAATGACACATTTAGGATACTTTCGCATTGCTTATGCAAATGTTCACAAGTACGTCGCGTTTTACAAATTCGTAGGTTTAGGTGTCAAACTTTTAGAGTTAAGGTTGACATTTTTTTACAGATATTTATGCATCAAACTGCAATACTGGACAAAATATTAAGTCTCTAACCATCATATTGAACTTGTTAGAGCTGATCTTAGTGCGTTCACAAGTACGTCGCGTTTTATGAAACCGACACTTCCTGCTGCTACGTCATCGTGGTCATGCCAATAGCATGGATACTTATGAATAATCATTAGCAAATATATTTAATAAGGCAAAACAAATTTTAGAGAGCAATCTGAACTCAATTATGCGCAAAATTAGCATATTTTTTAAAATATGATAAATGAGAGAAAATTGTCAAAAACCGTATTTTTCTGCTAATTATGCAATAGACAGGTAATTCTGGATTAAATCCAATATCAATAATGCAAATTTGAATTATTTTCTACAATGGACCATGCATATATATTCAAATGAAAAGTACTTGGGATATTTTGGGGTGAGTCAAAAATCTGCTATTAACTTGGAACAGAATCCAAGATCCAACATCCAAAATCAAATACTATGTCTAATAATCTGGTTCCCTAGAACTATTTCTAACTGATTTGGAACCGAATTTCCTTATTTAGATACCTTCATCTCTATAATATCACATGATTTCTTCTTAATTTCAGGGAATTTATCGTTATCACAATATATAGTGTTTAATCATCATTTACCAATTTTAAAAGGTTAAATTGATTTTCCACTATGTTTTAACCATGTGAATTATTCATTTCATATTACTTGACCCCCAATTTCGCTTTTTGTGCATTTACCAATCATTTACTTTCATCCAAAAATAACACTAAAATTGACTTTGGCTTGGTTTTGTTGAGCATAGTCAATGCTGTTATGGCTATGGTTACAAATTTTTCCAGAGTTGGTCAACACTAAATCATGAACGTTTCCTGGTGGTTTGGTGGCTTTAACACTTATACTTTTGTGGCACAAGTGTTTTGACCAACTGTGGAGAATTCAATTTTTGCAGGGCGGAGCTTAAGGCGCAGCTCCTCATTTTCTGCAGTTAGAAATGTAAAACCCCAGTAAAATGTACTCCAGTATGTGTGTTATAAGTGTTCCAATAATTAACTTCCTGGATTAAGTGGAAGTAGTTTTTTTTTTAAAGAAATAAACCATATTCCAGTTCTGTCTCGATTCACCCCAGTGTACCGATTCACCCCATATTATGGAACAGCGAAAGCTCGTTAAGCTCAATCCTTCTGGATTTAGTTTCCCTAATATATTAGCTATCAAAATATAAGAAGTAGTTAATTGTGCTACAACTTTCATTTTTCATCATCGGTGGCCAAAATGTGTACACAATAGCGTGCTACAAGCCTTATGAATGTCCTTGCTGTTAAAGAAACAAGTGTGTTGACACAGCAATTACTGCACTTTGCCACTGTGTATTTTACTAAATTAGATAGAAACTAACAGGGGCATAATATGATGTAACGCTGCAAATCGTAATGTCATAATTTGATGTTTTGCATCTTAATCTGTGTGGAAATGTGCAAGTGCGTTGCCATGAACAGGTAAAGTTGCAGAGACTCCTTTGCTTAACCTGAATTAATCTACCTGAAGGGTTGTTTATGGCATCAAATTAATTGGCTGATTTTTATCTTCCCAAGTTTTCCGCAAGCACATGTAACATCAAGTTCAAAGATTGCAGGCTGAAATAGCAAGACCAAAGAAAACGGGGAGCCAGGAGAGGACAAAGTGAGAGAAAACTGAGGTAGTGCAGAAGAAAAAGGGAGCATGTCTAGGAAGGAAAAATGGGGAGGGAGTATTTTGAGAGATTTGACAGTGAGTGGTTCAAATTAGTGGAGACGGGACAGGGCTATAGTTGAGAAGCTCTGTGTCTGCTGTGTAAAAGTATGATCACCTGCAGCCCAATTTCATCCACCACTTCTATATCCAAATAAATGCATGAGGTAGCTACCAGATGACCTTTCCATCCCGACCATGCTCCCTCTCCCTCGTTTGCACCACATCATTTTCTCTCATATTATCTCACTTGCATCACTATTTTTACATTTCTAATACCACCACTTTGGACCTGCTTTTTCAGGGCCCAATCTCTTGCTGTTTACTGGCTGAGAATTATTGCCACCACATACCCAGAAGGAAGTTACTTTGAACTGGGTGCAGCATGTTTTACGGAAATCTAGGGGCGTAAAAAAACTGTTAATTGTCTTTAATTAACAGCCCTTAAAAGTAGATTAATCCAGGCCATGCTTAGGAAAGCCTATCCACACCAATTTGAAATGCTGTTCCCCTCTCTTTTTCCCGCCATGATAAAAGCTACGTCTGTGCAGGATCGCTTCAAATTCACTCATTCTTGTATCACTGCATGGGTTCATATTCTCAACCTCCACCAATTTTTCTAATTTTAAATTCTATCTGATTGCATCTGGAATCCTGAATGGCGTCACCAAGTTGACAAAGTGATTGCTGGCCTGGTTTTTGCAACTACTGGAATGCAGCTGTCTCATTACTGACAGATAGATACTTCTACAGCTTCAACGGCCCAATCTTACATGCCGTAGCATGGTCAAAGTTATCCAAGTTTGACAAGCAGATGGTCACTCTAAAATCTTTTCAGATAATGGTAAGAAGCAGCTTGATTACTGTCAATCTACTGTCAATCTTAATAGAATTACAATTATGCAACACTATTTGGAACTTCTATGTCTAATTCTGGAATATAATGGTCATCTTGAATAATTTTTGTTCTCACTGTGATTTTGCCTACTTTGGCTTTTCTAGGTTCTTTTTTATTTTTTGTTCAGATATTTCTTTCTTTTTTTGTGAGCACTACAATCTCAAACGAAGTTAACATGTACAACTACACAGGATTGCAACAGAAAGCCCCTATATCAAGCTTACAATTGGTTCCTGCAGCCCGTCTGATGCATGGACGTTTGGACTGCTACTTCCCCTGGAACTAATAGCTCTGTCAAACAAGCCATGTATGCATCCGCTAACTATTTTGACCTACATTTTGCAAAAATCAATGCTTTTACTCAACAGCTTTGTTCAGCCGAGATCCTTTTTGAATTTCTTAAAGTCAAAACTTTTGTAATTTCAACTTGAAGAGGAATGGACATCTGAAAGATACATGTATCAACACATTTGAGAAAAAAAAGTTTTACAGACAGATTTTGTTGTTTCTTTGAAATTTAGGAAATCACGCAATGAGTTCAAACAAGAACATACAGAAAATGGGCAAAAACATAAAGAAGTGATAATGCAATATCATGTTGGAACATAGAGAAACAGAGATATGTGGGTTTGAATAAAAGCATGTCAGCAACAGCACGAATCAAGTCAACATGCACATTGGCTCACCCATCTGCACGAATAATGCATTATCAATGGACGACATTCGTCTGAGAATGCAGTACTAAGACATTACAGCTGCATTGATGTGATCACTAATAAACTAATATTAGCCTTAAAAAATACTCCCGAGCTCACCAAAAGCATTGATTCATACACCTGACTCATTGAAGTAATGTTCCTTGAAGTCTTCCAAACAAAGTTCTGTGAAAGAATTTCGGTCATCCAAAGCCTTTTCTTCTCCAGTGCCTGAAACTATAGCCCCCATGGACTAAAGTAAGGGAAAACCAGGACTTATGTAAAGCAACATGTCACAGGAGTACCTAGGATGGATAACACTGTCCATTCTGGTCATTTGTTCATACTAGTGAATCTGTGCTTTCACAAGTCCTTATGCAGTCAGGGAAACACGCCTTTGCCTCCTGAATATCCCTCGCCAAATCCAGCAAACAGGAGTGCTTTCCTATACATGGGTTCAGTGTAAGAATACACACATTTGGTGTGCTTGAAAGCATATTTAGAAGCTAATACCATATTTCTTACGTCAAATATTGTCAATCTCACTAATACAAGTGACAAAGGGAAGTCTCCCACAGTCACAATTTCTTGGCATTCTTGGTTTCAGTGTTACCTGACCCAAGAAGCTGAACTTTCAGTTTCCATTGCAACCACAGAATGACTTAAAAATGCCCAAATTGTCCAAAATTTTGGAAATCCATTCCAAATATGCTGAATTTTATCCTGTGAAAATTCATAGTTCTAGATTGAAAATAAGTATATATATGATGTTTTAGGTACTTTTAAGTTACAAAAAAAAAGTCAAAATATTTTATTAAAGTCTCACCCTTATCATAGAAAGTACATAAAAACATTTTTAAAACAAGGCCATTCTAAAAGTAGAATTATGAGAGACTATACATTTTATAATAACGGCTAAAAACACATGTAAAGGTGTGAATTTTATAAAAAAGAAAAAAAAAGTGAAAATGACTAGTTAAAAACACATTCATAATAATCATTAATCAGTTATATAAAAGCAATTTACGTCGAAGTAAGATTGATACGCAGGTCTTGGCTACTAATTTAATTATGCTTACATCAGTGAATAGGAATTTTAGTTTGTCGAAATCAGATAAATTGATAAATTCTACATTAACAGCAACAGCACCATCATACAAAATACTCCTGAGATCATCATAAATATCACATTTGGTTATCACATGTATTTCATTTTCTGTTTCCTTATTACATAAGGGACACAGTCTTTCCTCCTCAGGCAAACCTTCGTATCGACCAGTCTCAAGTCTTAGAGGGGCAACACCACACCGGAATTTTGCCAAGGCGCTACGTTGATGTTTGGTCAGGAACGGGTGTTTCACATAATCAGCAGTGCCAAACTCATGCTTTAAATGTCTGTATGTTCTTAACTTATTTCTCCCCGATCCTCTCACACTATCTACTCTGTTGATTTCACTTTTCCACTTTTCACAGTAAAATTCTCTCAGCCTCAATTCCACCTGTCTCAAGTTGACAATATTCCCGACATTTCTATCCCATACACCAATTCCACGAGCAAACTTGGAGACAACATAGTATGAGTTTTTCGTTCCTCTCAGCACCAGCCTGAGAGCCCAGGCATGGACTCTTTTGTTTAGCCTGCTATCTGCCAGACTAGCCATCCTACTCCACTGTCTGAACACACACTTCCATAGGCGCTCATTGGGATCCTTCCATCCCATATCTCCACACACAGCATTATTTGGGGTGTATCTCCCAACCCCAAGGAAATAACGACCTGCTCGATGCTGGATAGTCCTTATATGTGAGAACTCTTTGACACCCCACACTGAAGCGCCATAATCCAAGATAGACTGGACCAGAGAATCATACAACTGGTTAAACACACTGTATGGGAGGCCACCATGGGCTTTACACTTTGCAATCAATAATCCCAGTGCACGTGTCGCTGAGAGTGCAACGGCCTTTGACATAACTGATAAATCCAAGTATTCTGTAAAAATTAATCCGAGATAGCGGTATTTTTCCACAATTCGAAGATCGCTCTCACCACATTTAAAACAGAAAGTTGATCTAGGGACACTTGGACCCTTACGGAAATGCACTATCTGGCTCTTATCTGAATTAACCACCAATCTCCACTTATGGCACCATTCGTTCAAACAAACCAACATTTTCTGCAGGTCAGTTTCACTACCTGCCAAGAGGGCGATGTCATCAGCATAAAGAAATACCGAAATAATTTCCTCATCCACTGGTATTCCAATGCCAAGGACTTTAATCTCCATCACAAGGTCATCGATATATAGTTTGAAAAGAAGAGGGGAAATTATACATCCTTGTTTTAAACCGACAGACACCCCAAACCAGTCTGTGGTGTGTCCGTTCACTTTCACACAACATTTAACATCCTTGTAAAGTGATCTTAAAGCACTCATAAAGCGAGAAGAAACTCCAAGGCGCTGCAATTTACACCAAAGTAGAGGGCGCGAAATGCGATCATATGCTTTACTGAAATCGATAAAGCCAACAAAGGTGTCAAGGTTCCTTTTCTTCCGTGAGTCTACTATCTGGGACAGCGTGTTAAGATGGTCAACACAGCTCCTATTTCGTCTGAAACCATTCTGCTCATCGCTGATATTACCATTCCGTTCGGCCCAAGCAGTTAGTCGACCATTCAAGATTCCGGCATAAAGCTTATAAACTGCAGATGCCAGGGAGATTCCACGGTAATTTGTTGGATTTCTAGTATCCGTATAGTTCTTAGGAATGGGATTGATTATGGCCCTGGACCAAATCTCTGGCATAATCCCAGTCTCAAAACACCTATTGAATAGGCTATGCAGCAGTTCAACAGCTGACACATTGCGCAGTGCCTCAATAGGGATCTCATCCCATCCTATCGCTTTGCCATTCTTAGCCCTGGCCAGTGCTGCCTCTACCTCAGCCAGAGTGATTGAAGCATCAAGTATGGGGTCATCTTGTTGCTGCAGTTCATTGTCCGGATATCTGGTGTCAGGCTCATCGGTACCAATATTATCTCCGTTGAGTAGGTTGCTGAAATGTGTCTTCCAAATCTCCATCACTCCCTCATAGTCCATAGTCGAACTTCCGTCACCGGTGACAGCCTCCCACGGTACACGATCTTTTCTTGTTGAGTTCATCCCTAATTGGCAAACAAATTTCCAATACTCCTTGCGGTCAGTACTTTGTAGGTTGAGCAGGTCTTCTTGCATCCTTCTCCAGTAAGCGCGCTTTGCAGACTGAATTTCTCTGTCCAGGACCCTTCTCTTCTCTCTTGCTGTAGCCTTGAGTCGCTGTTTAGTAGGACCATTACTTCTCCCGACTGCCCTTTGTGCTTGGGCATGTTCCTTCCAGAGTATTGTGAGGCTGTCGTTCCAGTAAGGTTTCTTCACCTTCCTGCGTTTGTTGTGCAAACCCTCTGTCAAAGTTATTGTCCGACAAGGAAGAAGTTTGCCTATTTCAGTTTTAACAACCCGACAAAATGAATCATAAATATCATCAACTTGCCCTTGGCCACCAATGCTTTCTTCAATGCGTGTGATACAGTCTTGCACTAATTGCACAGTACTTGGTGATAGCAGAAAGTTACTTGGGACATTGCGACAGTCATATTTAGCAAAAGTCACAGGAGGTATCACACCTTGGTTCTCCTCGTTGGGACTCAATTGTGGAATATAACAGGATATATCCAAACACCATGTCAACAAGTTGTGGTCAGGTAGTGTGGAGGTGCTGTTAATACTTCCAAACAGTCCAGCTTCCTGGAACATGTCATCCACACGGTGCACATCAAACTCCTTACAAAGGTCAATAATATGGTGTGGGACCAAACAGTAATCAATAACTGAAGTGTCTCCAAATGTGAAGTAATTACTCTTAGCATTTCTTCCATTTAACATACAACAGTCACTGCTAAGCAGAAATTCACACAGTAATTCTCCATATTTATTAAGTGTCACATCAATTATTTGTCTCTCTGGAACAGGGTCAACTCCTTCAATAAAATCTGGCAAACTACCACACCGGCCATTGAAGTCCCCACAAAGGTAGAATAAATCACATTGATCCTGATATATCAAAAATTTGTGCTAGTAGCGAGTCATAGAAAGCATTTGGATCAACGTGTCTGGTGGAGCCATCTGGTGGTAAGTAACAAGCACAACAGCGCAGACTAAAGTCGTAATCCTTAGCACATAGCTTCAACCACAGAATTCCCTCCTCCCTGTCATTTAACACAGAACATTTGAATAACTCCAGCAGGGATTTTTTCACCATAAATCCAACACCACCAGACCCTCGTCGTGCCCTTCTGTGTAACAATGTTCTGTTGTTACCGAACCATTCATATTCATCGAACAACAAACAATCTTCCTTGCACAAGTGGGTCTCAAGTACGGCAATAATATCCAGATTGAATACTTTCAGACACTTATATCTTGCCATATAATTTTCACTATCAACATCACAGCTCCAACCTCTAACATTCCAAGACCCGCAAAGTACCTATGCGTTATGTGTTGCACCACCTCGTCCTCTGTTTCCTCGTTGTGAAGGGCCACCTCTATTCTGGGGGGCGCCTCTCGGTCTGCATCCTGGACCAGAGCCACCTTGTCTTGCTTGACCATTCTCCTGTTGCTTCTTGGGCAGTATACGATTTCCTCTAATTTCATATTTGTCTTTGCCCACTGCATTTACAATTGTCCTCAGATTACTCAAATTAGTTTGCTCTTCCCTTGTCCTTTCAGGTTCAACAAACACGTTTGAGAAAGGTTCCTTGTTTTTTAGGAATCTCTTCTTCTTCAGGGCAGCTTTACAGTCCTCTTCTGACTTAAATTTTGCAAAAATTAGCCCCTCAACTCCCTCTCTAGGACTTTCTTTCTTCATTGCAGATTCCACTTGGGTATTTTGGAGATCAAGACCATCACTCAAAAGTTCATTGACCTTTGCTACCACCTCATCAGGCTCTTGGCTACAAGCCAAATTTTTTATAACAACAGTACGTTTACATGGGCCTGTCTCAGCAGTGTTTTGGCACTTCTTTTCAACTTCCACTAGCTTTGACTTGATCTGGTCAAGCTCACCATTAATCTCTGCTTTTACATCGTGGATTCTTTCATCCAAAGTCACTTTTATTTTCTCCAGGACGTTTTTCTCCAGTAATTCAAAACGATTTTCCATACTCATCACACTTTGCAGGACCCAGCAGAACTGTGTTTGAGTAATGCAGACTTGTGTTACGGAACAGCTTCCCAGACAGATTTAGAATTGTGGATAGGCTTTCCCAGGCTTGGCCTTGATTAATCTACTTTTTAGGGCTGTTAATGACATCAAATTAATTAGCTGATTTGCACCTCTATGTTTTTGTTAGCACATGCAACACCCAGTTCAAAGTAGCTTTCCACTGGATATATGGTGCCAATAATTCTCAGCCAGTAAATTACAACAGGTCATGGGCTGAAAAAAACATTCTCAAAGAGATAAAATCACAAGACTAAATATAGTAAGGCAAGTGAGAGAAAATGAGAGAAAATTATGTCGTATAAAAGGGGGAGCGGGAGAGGGTACACGGTTTGGGTGGAAAGTTATCTGGAAGATATCTGCTGCATGGTATTTGGATGTTTATCCTTGGAAGTGGTGGATGAAATTGGGCTGCAGATGACCATATTTCTGCAGCATTCACAGAATTTCTCAACTATAGCCCCATCCCAACTCCAGCAATTTGACCCACCCGCTGTCTAATCTCTCGAATACTCTCCTATACCCAAACTATGCTGAGTATGCTCCCTTTCTCTCTTTTTTGAGCTACCTAATTTTCCTTTCATTTTCTCTCTCTCTCTTGCTCTCACTTTTCTGCCTTTCTATGATTCTATTGATTCTATCTCTCTGGTGTTGCTATTTCAGCCCCCAAACCTGTCGCAATTAACAGGCTGAGAATTATTGGCACTATAAACAAAGTAGAAAGTTGCCTTTGAACTGGGTGTTGCATGTGTTTACAGAAACCTTGGGGTGTAAATCAGCCAATTAATTTGATTCTATCAAGAGCCCTTCAGATAGATAAATCCAGGCCAAGCTTGGTAAAAGTGTCTTCCTTTAACGCCTGTTGAACTCAAATCTGCATTTCGCCATGGATCAAGATGCAAAACATTAAATTCTAACGTCATGATTTGCAGCACTTTATCTCAAATATATCTCCCATATTATTTTTCTCTATCTAAAGCAGATTGATACTGTGCAGTAACGGCCAAAGTAAGTACATTGATGTCCTTGACACCAACAAGTTGTGTGTATTTTTTTTATGACAAAGTTAGTGACTGACCCGTACTATTCACCTGGGAGGTCACACTATTCCCTATGATAGACCGACCACTTATTTGAATGTAAATACTGAACTTACAGTGATGTCACCAATATCTTCAAATCGTTGGATGTAATCCCTAATCCTTCCACAGCTGTTGCTATGAATACTATATCTGAAACCATGGGCTTCAATGTAATTTTGGTTTAAGAGTAATGTTACGATTCCAGAATTACAAATTAGCCCATGCGAGCCGAAGAAAACGTATGCATGTTTTACCATTAGCAATAGAGACAGGACGTTACAATGATATACCATTAGAATATAGAGTTTGTGAATTTTGTTCCTATCATGTTCTAGAAGATGAAAGTCATTTTTTGTTCCATTGTAATACTTATAACGATTTACGTAATTTACTTTTAACTCGTGTTTTAGATCATTGTGTGGATTTTTACTTTTTATCATTACAAGAAAAATTTAAAATGTTGATGTCCAAGGATTTAGTTAAATTTACTGCAGAATATTTGTTTAAAGCTTTCCATAGAAGAAGAAGTTTGTTGTTTAAATAATGTAAATATGTGATTGTAAATATTTTAATATTGTAAATATGTGATTGTAAATGTTTTAATATTTTAGTTTCCAGAAAATTAGTTGTTAAAGTTACTTTTGAATTATTTTGATGACTTGTAAGCCCATATAGGGCTGGGTGTATATTTTTTACACAGGTCAATAAAGAATTTGTCTGTCTGTTAAATATTGCTATAAAATATCAGTATACATAGAATAGAAAGGAAAACAATGCAGTGATTTCTATCTAACCTGCATCTGTCATTATCATAACACGAATACAATATGTTTTAAAAAACCAAGTAGAACATAGGGATGCACAGATATCCGGCACAGTATCCGATATTTGACCGGATATTGAAATTTGCAGGATATCTGGTATCCGGCAGAATTGGAGTATCTGAGCCGAATGTCAGAACCGGATATTTGTCATGGCCAAAACTTAATACAAGGGTAAAATTTTGATAACAGATTAAAGAATGTTACAAGAACAGAGTCAACAACATGATACAATTTTTCAAATTCAGTCACAGAAAAAATTCCACCAGAGGAACAGTATCTTTCGGCCAAGAGAAAAAATATTTATAACTAACCGCAAATGCTGGAAAACTTCCTTTTTCGCATGTTTATTATCCGGTTCCAATTATCTGGTTACTATCCGGAATCCAGCTGCCGGTTGTGCTGGATTATCCGGTATCTGGTTTCCGACTATTTTCACTATCCATGCATCACCAGTAGAACAGTTACCTAATTTGATATTTTGTTACCTGATTTGATATTTTGTAAAATAAATTTGTCTTTAAGATATTTTGGCTGCATGTCGGTTGTGAAATGTCAAGAGCCGTTTATGAGTGATGGAATTGTTTCTCTACAAATACTTACTTATCAATTTTTAATAATAATAATGCTGTAATATACAGTAATATACAGCAGCGGACAAAAGTTTAGGCCACGTCAATTTTTTGGCAATATTAGGGAAAATAGTTGCTCAGCTGAAAAATTTCTGCATGGATTTTCTTGCCTATGTGTCAGGGAAATTCTACAAGAGAGAAAACTTGATCTATTTTTATCACTTCCTTGAATATGTGTGATAAACAAAAATTTCAGGTGGTCTAAACTGATGTATGATCCTTGCTTACATCCACAAAGGCCCTTAATGGCATAGTGCATTAGCGGAAAGGTGGCTAAATTATTCAATGTTATTTTAGACAAGTTATTCAAACAGGTTTCATGTGATTTAAAGGCAATTAGTCATGAAACAGGAAAAAACTAATTTTTTAATAATTTTTTAAAATATCAACTTAGGAGGTAATAATGGTGATTCAATGAGCCAAAATTGTTAATAAATAAAAGGTCCACTAAAAGCAACTAAGAAAAGATGTGTCTGACACATTTTCATCTTTCTAATGGAGTATGAATACACTTGACACCCAGTCATACTGCAAAAATGGTGTTTTTGCCTAGTTTTGTCTAAGAGACTCCTATTTGAAGCATCATAAAACAGTGAAATGAGAGTTTTCAATCACCTGAGTATGTGTCCTGATATAATCAAACAACTTTTGTTTGTTCGCTATACTTATGATGAAACTACAGCCACTTTTATGGAAGGCGTAAAACTGGCCCATTCATCAACATTGCGTTTCAGTACACTTTCCAGAGTGGTGTCTGTAATTTTTTCTGTACTGTGGGAAAAGAACAAAAGTTTGTTGATTTTATCAGGACACATACTCAGGTGAATGAAAACTCTCCTTTCACTGTTTCATGATGCTTCAAATTGGAGTCTCTTAGAAAAAACTAGGCAAAAACACCATTTTTGCAGTATGACCGGGTGTCAAGTGTATTCATACTCCATTAGAAGGATGAAAATGTGTCAGACACATATTTTCTTAGTTGTTTTTAGTTGACCTTTTATTTATTAACAATTTTGGCTCATTGAATCACCATTATTACCTCCTAAGTTGATATTTTAAAAAATTATTAAAAAAATTTATTTTTCCTGTTTCATGACTAATTGCCTTTAAATCACATGAAACATGTTTGAATAACTTGTCTAAAATAACATTGAATAATTTAGCCACCTTTCCGCTAATGCACAATGCCATTAAGGGCCTTTGTGGATGTAAGCAAGGATCATACATCAGTTTAGACCACCTGAAATTTTTGTTTATCACACATATTGAAGGAAGTGATAAAAATAGATCAAGTTTTCTCTCTTGTAGAATTTCCCTGACACATAGGCAAGAAAATCCATGCAGAAATTTTTCAGCTGAGCACCTATTTTCCCTAATATTGCCAAAAAAATTGACGTGGCCTAAACTTTTGTCCGCTACTGTATGTCATTCGAAATCTTGTTGTCATATTCGACATTTTTCTAAAATTCAGCACTCGGGGCAGGTTGTCACACTTTCGGGGCAGGTTGTCACACTTTTGGTTAAGAGTTTGAATGCAGGAAGTGAGACTCTGTAATTCAAATCCTGAATGAGACAAGTTATTTTGGACATGTCAGGAATCCCCTACTTGCCCAGTGCAGACCTTAACAATCATGTGGCTCTGTACAAGGGTGCTACAAATTTTGACTTATCAAGGCAACAGAAATGCATTTTGATAATGAAGAGGGTGAGTGCAGACTGTAGAATTTTTCTGCAAATTCCTTTTGAAAGTTTGAAATAGATCTATTTAGACGCTATGCCTTTTCTGCTTACATCATCAATCATCAGTAGAATGTACTAAGGATATGACAATTTCATTTCATTAGAGCGTGACAACCTTCCCCGAAAGTGTGACAACCTGCCCCGAAAGTGTGACAGCCTGCCCCGAAAGCGTGACAACCTGCCCCGAAAGTGTGACAACCTGCCCCCGAAAGCCTGACAACCCGCCCCAAAAGTGTGACAACCTGCCCCGAAAGTGTGAAAACCTGCCTCGAAAGTGTGACAACCTGCCCCGGTCTCCCCTAATATATATACTTTTTCGAACATTTATTTTTTTGGAAAATTTTTTTTTTAGAACATTTTTGGTAATTTTTTGTTTTGTTTCGAAAATTAAAACAAAACTTTTTTTTTTTGAACATTTTTGGTAATTTTTTTTTTCGAACTTTTACGGTAGTCAGGCGTGATGAGAAAAAAGTGCCAGGATCACTTTATGGGATAGCTGAATCACTTTTTTTTGTTGAACCATCTGGCTGGTTCACTCCTCGCATGTTTGCCATAAGGGACGAGACACCTCGCTTCGCTCGGTGAGCCGGTGGCTCTGTCCCGTCTATAATAAATAGTATGGTATAATATCATTTTATATAGTGCCAATTCCAGATAAATCTGCTCACCATACTGAACGGCAATCCTACCAATCATTATAGTGATAACCTCTGGACATGGCCAGAGCGGGGATCGAACCCACATCCTCATGTGTACAAGGCGGGGATGCTACCCACTGTACCACGGAGCCACGCAAATGGCAGGATGTGATGGCAGACAAAACGTCTGACCAAAATCACTTTGTTTTTGCGTGCACTGCTCATCGCCGTGTCACAGTTTCAGCTGTGTGACTTGGGACCTTCCCTGCTCGATCATTATAAATGTAAAAGAAACTGCTAAAATGTTGGTGAGCCCTGATCATTCTGTTTGATGTTTTGAAAACACCAAAAAGTTTCTAATTCCTGCTAACATGCTCCAACTGAATAAACCATCAGGCACAATATTATTTCAAAAAATATGGAAGCAGATCAGTCAGTTGTTATTCACACTTAGCCAATAAGCCTAATCCGTTATTAGCAGTTGGAATCAATACCTGAGCTGTGGTCTCAAATGCTCACAGGGAGTGCCCAGATAGTGATGTCAGTCTTGAGATACTGACATCATCTCTGCACATAATCACATGGGACATGGCACACTTATATGAGATCTGTAATAACATCCAACTGAGTTGCATAGTAACTTTGTAGTTTGTAAGTCACCCATTTGTCTTAAGAAACAAAAACAAATAGTCAAAAACATCATTATACCGCCAGTGCCAGACTCTGTGAGTAAATGTTACCTCTGGCTACGGCAGAGTGCATACTTTCTTCAGGCAGGTCTTCGGTACAACATGGCAATCATTCTGATGATGTGCCTTGTCTACTTCAAAGCCTCATAGTCCTTCAGTCTCCCAATTTTGACAAAGCTGTCAATAATATGAATCTATTCAAACTGTTCATGAGGGCAGCTGTGTGCCATTACATCAGGCAGTATAACTTTTATGATATCTATCCACATTCCTGCACAGTTTCTGTTTACTTTTGTGCATGAAACTTTCAACATCACATGATTTAATCAATTTCAAAGAACAATCAGAATCCATCTGGGAAACTTGGTGGCTGCACGAATCTGTGGATATCTCCCAGTTGCACAATCCTCTTTAAAAATCGAATAACAATGGTTTAAGGTTTGAGAAATTTCAAAAAAGATCTGAGCCCACAAATAAAGCTGGTGGACAAAAGCAATGAATTGGTGCGAAAAATTTGTCAAAACAGTGTGTTGATTACGCAAAGATGCCAGTTTAGCTTATTTTGACAAAAGTACATGTAATAGTGTCCGAGGAAGTGTCTTATAGGATAGAGTTCATCAAAATAGGAAAGAGTCCATGCCTTTCAATGAAAGCATTGTTAAGAATACAATTCAACTTGGTTAGCTGTAGTTGTCTAACTGATGCACTCTCCTCAACTTCAAAATGGGTTCCATTGATACTGCATATCTAATTAGCAGGGTAAGGCAATATGTGCATGTTGGCCTCATTCGTGCTGTTCTGCTCAAATGCTTTTATTCTAAATCATATATCTCCATTTCTCAATATTCCAGCATGATATTGCACGATATCTTTTTTAAATCATTGCCCATTTTCTGCATGGTCTTGCAAGCACGCTTTGTGTGATCTCCTCAATTTCAAAGAAACAACTCAATTCTGTCTGCGAAACTTGTGTTGATATCTTTCAGATCCACAATCCCCTCCAAAATGAAATTACCAAAGTTTTGAGTTTGAGCGATTGTAACAAAAGATCCAGGTTGCACAAAAGCATGCCTTTTTACAAAAAGCAGGTCAAAGCAGTTACTGATGGGCAATTGGCTGGTTTGACAGAGCTATTAGCTAAAAGGAAATAGCCAGTCCAAACATCCATCAAACAGACAGCAGGAACCAATTAAAGGCAGTTATGCACTTTTCATTATTAGGCATCTAAAAAAATATGTCTAGGAAATTGATTTTTCTGTGGGTTGCAATATTTCTGCTTTAGTGAAAAATTATATTTTTAGCACAAAATCGGAAAATTAATAAAACAAAAACTGAGGCCTCAATTTCAACAGTAAAATTGCAAATTACCTCTCGTACGAAAGCAGAGAAACAGCACTATATATAATAAGACAAGAGGCACTCTTTCAAATTTTGATTTGTGTACTTTTTTTGCCCCTAAAAATGAAAGAAATAGGGGGAAGGTGCATCTACTATGTGAGTTATATTTTAGATTTTCTTGGAAAACTAAAACTAAAACAAAACAACGACAAAGGTTACAGATGATTTTATATTTGTAGACATTTGAGGTAGAAAATACATCATTTTTCTTGCAATTTTTATTGGTCAAGAGAAGGTATGAGACCACTCTCTCCTGAAAAGTGACATAGCGTTTTACATGGGTGACCATGGCATTGTAAGCCATTGATTTCCTAACAGGGACTGACTTTTAGCAGTTTTAAGTGAGAGTTTCAGTTTGTGTTTCACACATTTTCAGTACATACATTCTGTAAGTCCAATGTTGTGCATTCAGACGATCAGGATTAGGTGATCTATGCAATCACTGTTTATACAGAAAATAAACATGTATAATTGTGAATGTAACATTTTCCCAGAAGAGGGGCTCAGCTCAGGTGGCAGGACAATGGGCTACCAATCACGGGGTTCTTGATCTGATTCCCACTGGGATTTTCTTATGAATGTTGACCACATCACTGGGATACCATCCTGTCCGGAGGGACCATTCAGAATTTATAATTTTTGTTGGAACTTTCTATCAAAAATGTATACCCCCTTTGGTGTCATGCTTATTTGTACCTCTCTTATATTCCATGTGGATTTTTGGTATGTCCCAGGGCTTTTCTTTTATTAAAATTTCATACCCCTTTAAGCATGTTGTGAGTAATAAGTACCCCCCTTGAAACATGTGTGAAAATTGGTGCATGATAATTTAGTGTAAATAGATGTGATGCCATTCAGAGTCAGCTTGAAACTGATTTAATATCAATTGAAACAATCAACAGTTGTACACTGGAGTGTGAAATACAACTGTTCATGAAGAAGTGAAAGAGTTCAAGTGGATTGCGGTTTGACATGTGTGAACAACTGCAACAATACCAAGTTGGCCTTTGCTGTATACTATTAGTCAAAATCATGACATCATTTTTCCAGCAAACGTCACTTGCTTGAAGCAAGCAGAAAAAAAGTGACATGCAATGGGCAACTTGACCAATCACCTTGCAGGATTTTCTGATGTCAGACCAGAAATTTTGCTAAATATTTTGTTATTTGAGAAAAGTCTACAAATATGGAATCATCTGTAAAAGAGCAAAGAGAAAGATAATTGACTGGAATTGAAAACACACAAAAAATTCACAAGCATGTTGACAGAGGCAGTTGCACATTGCCACTCTGTATTTTGGTTATTGAAATATAGAAAAGAATATGGAGCACACATTTCTGGAGTATAAATAAAAAAGTCAAAATTTGCAATATTGGATTTTGGTTACTGTCATCTGGATCCGTGAGGAAAAGCAGCATGTCAGAAAGGTGTGAATAGGCTTTCACAAGCTTGGCCTGGATTAATCTGGTTTTTTGAGAGTTGTTAGTGTCATCAAATTAAATGGCTTATTAACACCCCTTGTTTCTGTAAAAATGTGTTGCACCCAGTTAAGTAGCTTTTCGCTGGATATATGATGACAATAATTCAGTAAATTGCAACAGGTTTGGGTCTGAAAAAGAAAGCAGGTTTAGAAAGATACAAATAGCAATGATGAGAAGAGTGGGACAGAGAAAATGATATGGAGAGAGGGAGCATGGTTAGGGTTCAGAAAGCCATCAGGTAGGTAGATAGCCACCTCTCACAATGTGAGAGGTCTCACATAGATTCTGGATATTTCTCCTCGGAAGTGGTCGGTGAAATTAGTTTGCAGCTGACCATACTTCTGGAGCAGAAACAGAGCTTCTCAACAACAGCCCTTCCCTTCGTCCACCACTTTGAGCCACTTACTGTCAAATCTCTCGAATACTCCCCTACCTGCTTTTCCATCCAAACCATACTTCTTTTCTCTCCTTTGCACTACCTAATTTTTCTCTCATTTTCTCTCTCTGTTGCTTTCATTTTTATTCCTTTCTGTCTCTTTGGTGTTTCTATCCCAGCCTCCAAATCTGTTGCAATTTCTAGGCTGAGAGTTATTGGCACCATATATCCAGTAGAAAGCTACCTTTGAACTGGGTGTTGCATGTGATTACAGAAACCTTGGGGTGTAAATCAGCCAATTAATCTGATGCTATCAAGAGTCATTCAAACAGATTTATTCGGGCCAAGCTTAGCTGAAATCTCTCCACAGTCACTCCTGTTCATAGTGACTCAAATCTGCATTTCTCAATTGCTCAAGATACACGTATTTACAAAATATCAAATTCGGACTTAATGATTTGAGGCTTTTTATACCTCATTATTTTCTATATTACAAAAAACAAAGAATTCCATTGGATAGTAGCTACATGCTACCTACTTTTTTTTTTCTTTTCGAAAAACGAAGTTAGAGATTTAGTCATACTGATCATTAGTGAGGTCCTTGACTTCAAAGTTCACACTAACAACATCAAACAGCCTAATGTAATCCCTCAACCTTCCTTGGCTGTTATCATAATATAAAGTAAGAGTTGCTCGATTAACGAGTGGGCCCATGCGAGATTAAGAAAAGGTATCCACTTAAAATGGATATATTGTTGCCAAATGTTAGGCGACAGAAAAAGGAAAACAATGCAGTGATTGCTATCGAACTGGCATCTGTTTCGAGCACAAACAAGAACACAATATGTTTTGAATTGAAGTAGAACGGTAGCTTAATTTGATATTCTGTAAAATGATTTTGCCTGGAAGATATATTGGCTGCATTTGAAACTGAAATGTCAAATGTCAAGAGACGTTTATGAGAGATGGGATGGTTTCTCTACCAATACTTTTATATACACTGCATTCCCAATTATTATGCAACGATAATTTTGTCCAATTGAAATAGCATTGTATATGGAAATGATCTGAATTCATTGCAAGATATCGTTCAAGTGCACTGGAAAAAATTGATTTTCTTTGGTTTGGGGGAGAGTTCTAGACCTTAGGAAAGCAGAGTATAAGGTTGTTAGTGACTCCATAATTTGTCTTGCTGACACAGAGCTTTTATTGCAAAAAGATTGCCATTTCCACGTTATTTCAATGCAAGGGAATATTATCATTTGCTTACATGTAAAAACACCAACGTTTCAAATGGTGCTCCTATTTTTCATTCAGTGTCAAGGGGTAAGTGTTCATGATATTTTAAGATCAGTTTGATTGATTTTGGGCGGTAATGGGTGCCCTTTCTTGAAATTGCATAATAATTGGGAACACCGCAAAATGTTATTATATGGTATAACTCCTCATTGAGCAAACGGAATCGAACAAAATTTATAGGATATTGGCTCCATGGCACACACATCATTTTGTGTAAAGGAAATCCTTATAGTTTTATTTTACTTTGAGATATCACAAAAAATAGTGGTTGCATAATAATTGGGAACGCGGTGTATATCAATGTGCTCTCTGGAAACAGAAATTGATAATACCAAAGTAGTCAGCTGCTAACTTCATAAAATGCCTCTTTATTGTTTCATATTGAAAATAAATACTATCAGGCCTTCAAGGTATATACTATGCACATTCATGAATACCTGTACAGTTCTCAACACACTAGTTGTATTTGTTGTACGAAAGTAAGTGCTAAACATGAACGTTTTAGTTTGTTGTAAATATGTACATGCAGATAGTTTTCTCGTTCTGTTTTTGTACCTGTATGATTAATACATTGTATTTTATATATTAACATAATTAAGGCTCAACATCATTTCATCCTTGTCTTGCACTTGTCAAACATATTCTTTCATTGGTAGGCCTGCAGATCCAGACATATTGATACTTCTCACATGACTAAGACTAAGCTTGTAAGATCCTCAGCATCTTCTGCATCTCTTCCTCTTTGGCTAATCGCATTGGTAGTAAATCCTTGTGGCTTAGGAATGCTCACGTCACTATGATGTTTGTGAAGTCTCAAATGACAGGGCGTGATAGCAGACATCTTGAGCTACCTTAACATCTAACAGTGAGTAACTTGGTTAAGTGTAAGGCGCCCATAGGTTTTAGGAATTAAGACAAATAGCTAATGAAATATGATGGTGCAAGTGCCAGACTTATCGTAGTAAATTTATTACTCGGGCTGACACAGAGAGCATGGTTTCTTTAAGCAGTTCCATGGAACTACATAGCAATCATCCTAATGATGTATCTCAGCTACTTCAAAACTCCTCCGTGATGTGGTATCACAATTCTTGTAAAGCTGTTATTACAGATCTCATATTAGTGTGCCATGTTCTTTTTAACTGCCACAGTGCTCTTGTGATGTCAGTATCAGCATAATGATTTCACAGTTGGTATATTCACAGTTTCAACTGTGTCACTTGGAACCCATACTGATCACACCATTACAAATCCACAATAAGCTGTTAGATTGTTGATCAACATTGATTATTCAGTTTGATGTTTTGAATAAATCCAAAAGTTACAATATCCAGCTATATATAATGCATTGATTTTGTGTATAACTGCTATCAGTTTTAGCACTTTTACAACAAAACTAATTCATTCACTCTCACATTCATTTGTTGGTCTGAGAGGTTATCATGTGCTGCTCTGTCTTGGCAAAAATAATATACTCAGGAACCATTCAGAATTTAAGACCTAAAGGGGGGGGGGGAGTTTTGCTTGGGGGCATCCTTATCACTGATTTCCAATAATGTTTATTTGATGACTGAATTCTTAGCCTCCTTGTCTGGCCTTTTCCTAAATTTTTGGGGAGCAACTACCCCCTCCCCCCCCCCATTTCTCATCCTCTGGTATGTCCATGCAACACCGCCATGTTCACTTCCGAAAAATCTCCCCATCATCCCCATTCCAGTCATCAATTCTGAACAGTTTCTTTGGCGCAGATCTCACCTACAAGGCTGAAAAGCTATAAGGTGCTGCCCTCAATGAGAAATTTCACAACAGGACACCATGAATGTCCATGATGGATCAAGCAAGTGACTCAAACATATCAGTTTCACCTGCTCCAACTGAATCAAACAGCCATACAAATGAATGCAGATTAATCAATTGTTATTCACACTTAGACAGCCCATAAGCCTGACTTGTTGGTAGCAGTTGGAATCAACACTCAAGCTTGGAGTGCCAATAGTGATGTCAGTATTGCAATACTGACATCAGCTGTGCATATATTCACATGGAACATGGCACACTTATACGAGATCTGTAATAATAGCGTAAGTCTATTAAAACTGCATGTAAGTGTGTATATGTGCCATGTTCATCAGCCTTACCTTTCAGTTCCCCTTGAGGTTAGGCTACCGCTATAACAGTCACTGGAACATTTGCGAAGTAAAAATTAAAAGATTATCCCTGCACCTACATGACAAACATAACTCACAGTTCAAGATCAATCAGCGTAAGTGTATATGTTTGAATGTTTGATTATTGAATGTTTGTTGTTTCCTTTCTTATAAAACTGCAAACAATTTTTGAATCATGAAGAATTGTTCATGCTGGAAAATGGCTGACAAAGGAATAGAATATCCACACTGTAAAATTTGAAATTTTGAGTTAGCTCAAATGATTGAGTGAGATGGTTGCACAAATTCTTTGAGCCATGATAGCTTGCCGTTTTGAGTTATGACAATCTTTATGTTGTTATAACTTGCAAACAACAAGCTATCTTGGCTCAAACGAATTGTGCAACCATCTCACTCAATCAATTAAGCTAACTCAAAATTCAAAATTTACAGTGCATAAAACTTCAGCGATATGAGTCTGTTAGCAAGCAAATGCATGCAATGGGAGGTTGCATAAATGCATGTTGACCTACATCGGGCAGTTCACCCTGATGCATGATTTTAACAAATACATTGTAGTGCACTCATTTCTCTGTCTATGCTCCCATATACATCTATCATATTCTAATCTCATTTCTGCTCAGCTTCTGTTTGCCTTTGTACATGTATGAAACTTTTTGCATCACATGATTTCTGTCAGCGAAACAAGGTGGCCACATTTAAAATCTGTCAATATCTCCCAGTTGCACAAATCTCAAAAAAGAAAATGCCAATGGTTTTAGTTTGAGATATTTCGATAAATATCTGAACAAACAAATAAAGATGGGGGACAAAACTGTTACAAAAGCATGCATTGTAACCAGAATTTTGTCAAAGCAGGGAGTTCGAATGCCAATTTCGCTGGCTTGACAAAGGTAATAGTTTCTAGGGAAGTAGTCAGTCAACACATGCATCAAAGAGACCGGTTGTAAGCACACGGAGAGAGGGGAGAGGGTAATTGCAACACTGATAATTGAACATGTTTGTTTAGCATGTCCATTTGTAACTGTCCATCCTTTTTGTCAAAGACCACTTAGTAGAGTGAAAGGTTTTTTTGTTAATGAGAGTATAGTGCCTGCAAAACAGAAAGGAAAACTACGAAACTATCAAATAAAAATACAAAAAAAGAAGGACACTGAGAGAAAAGTGGTAGAAGAACTTCTTTGGAAGCCATGGTTAATATACCTGATGAGTGTCATCAAAATTCACCAAACCTTTTACTATTTTCAATAATTTCACATATCATTCTACTCCAAACAGGAGCAACATTCTGATGTGACCAATAATCTATTTTTACAATATCACCTTGAGTATTTAGAAAAAAAGAACTCACATAAACGAGGCATTGCTGGATTATGTTGGATGCATGTTTCAGAACTTAGGTCTTCCAAGTATTGAGAATCCAATGTCAGACTTCACATGCATTTGATATAAATTTGCTCATATTTTGGCAGTGTATTCAGAAGGAGGAAACAAATTCATATCAGGAGTTGCCTCAAATGCACATGCAATGATTGCTCTAGGATTTTCAGCTTATTCAGTTTTTGATGACAATTGTTAATTAGGAATACAATTCACCATTTTTTCATAGTTCTGTGCAATATTTATAACTTTTCAGCAAAGTAAGCATGCATAAGTTGGATTCAAAATAGCATTGTCAGAAACTTCGCTGCATCATCACAAGGAGTCAACTAAATTGTAAAACATACTTGATGTTATACTTTAGAACTTTAAGCACTAGTATATATGACCGATTATCAGCATGCACCAGTTTACGAGCCACCCGTTATGTCAATGTGGAAAACTGAGTTGTAATCGTCAAAAATAAAAAGTATGTATACATAAGAAGTAAAGAAGTAAATAATTTTTTTGATAATTTCAATAGAAAAATGTCAGACTCAGACTATTTGGAACTTCCGAGTTACAATTTGTATGGCATTTGGTTTGAATGATATCTCGAGGTTCATATGAAGTGTATAGACGCTGCAAGAATCACATCAGGTGCATTAAATTTTCACTAGGACTCTCAAGAATACCCCTTCGTTGAATTATAAAAGTGAAAATTAATAGTACAGTACAAATTTCTAAAAGTGGCTCGTCATTTAAAATCTAGCTTTAGCTATCTATCCATAGCAATTCCAAGCTAAACTAAGCTACACTTATCCATAGCTAGCCCTAGCTATCCACAATTACTATTGTTTAAACAAGGGGTAAAGAGATTCCAGTGTATACAAAAGACTAGAAATGGATTGCTATGGATAGATATGGATAAGACTAGTAATGAATAGCTAGAGACAGCTAAGTTGAGCCACATTTAGAAATTTGTACTGTATACAGCTTCCATTGGATTGATACCTCCTGCGAATAAGACCCCCAACTTCTTAAACCCACATTCATTATGAGCTTCAAGTTTTGAAAATCACATACTGAGTTAATCCTGACTCTCCAGAAATGCTCACGTCTTGGAGAAGTCACTTACGAAAGTGCGTGATACAAGACAAACAGAGCGTCATTATAAAACCCACTGTGCAACCTGGCTTCTGTCTACTGCTGTAGTATTGTATCTTGAATATGTGTAAAGCATAGATTAGTCTTGAAATAAATCAATCAAGAGCAACCCGCCACACGCAGCCAGACTTGAGCAGCCGATACAAAAACACCTGGAAGGTTTTCATCAGATCTTTCAGGCTGTAGACACATGGCGTATTCAATTTTTCTAATAGTGTGTCTTCACAAGCTGCTTTAGCACCCCTAAGTTGTCACATCTTGTAATGCTGTTGATATGCTTTTGTTACACTTATTCCTATTGACGCTCCTTTTTGCCAATTTACATAATTAGCCAAAATCTGCATGTCAACCTTTCATATGACATCTTCCTTTTTCTGTAGTTTGGACATCTATCACATGTTTTCTATTATCTTTTGCCCACTTTCTGTGTACTCTACTACTCTTGTGCCCTTGCGGAAATGGCATAGACTTACTTATCATCCCATTGTGATGTAATATTCATAAAAGTTCTAAAAGTCTGAGAAATTTTAATACTAAAACTGTTGAACCAAAAATTGTACATGAACATTACAGTCCTTGTCATACTTACGTAGAATCACAATTTCTTTTCTATGCTGTTGAACTGTGATGTCAGAGATGACTCTATTCTAGCATTGCAATATTATGTAAATTAACTACGAGCTGTGAAGTCATTTCAAACTGGGTCAGATTCCCCAGCTTCTAACCAATGCGAATCCACCAAACTGAGCATCACAGTTTCAACTCAGTGTCAGAGTGAAAATTGGGTCTGGGAAAACCCATGCAAGTTTGACATCACAGCCTCTCAGCCAATGGGCTGCTAGAACAAATATACATAACATAAGCCGTGTGTTTACAAACAAATTGTCAAAGCCTTCTGTTATACCAACTTCCATCAAAGTTTAAAGTTATAAGTTAGCAAGTTTGTAGAATAATCAAACAACTCTGTGGGGATTATAACAGTTGTCTACTGTGAATGCTCACAAAGCTGCCATTTGGTAGGATTAGACTGGTGATTGCTGTGACAAATCATTGGGATCACAAATATAATGCTTCCTTCAATATATCAATGTTTGAACAGTGATGCGTATTTTACTGTCAACCCATTGGTTATCAAGCTGTGATGACGTAGTTGTAGGGGCTATCCCTGATAAAACTCTTACTCTGACACTGTGTTGAAACTGTGATGCTCAGTTCAGGAGGATCAACATTGGCTAGAAGCCGGGGAATCTGACCAAGTTTGAAATGACATCACAGCTTGTAGTTAATTTACATATATTGCAATGCTATAATAGAGTCATCTCTGTCATCACAGTTCAACAGCATAGAAAAAAAACTTGAGATCCCACGTAAGTATGACAAGGACTGTAAACAAGGTAGGCTAACGCAGTTTGTTGCTGGGCCAAGGATACCAAAAGAGCAGGATTGACAAAAATTATAGTTTTAGGCAAGTGGTACACCATCTAGAGAAACCAGTTGTAAGCTTTATTCAATGATACCTATTGGGGAATGGCACTGCTTGATGCCTTGTCTGGTTTTCAAGTTCATCTTTTTAATCAAGTTCAAATAATCTCTCAGCCTTTCTTTGCTGTTAACATATATGTATTAAGTAATAGAGAACTTTGCTAGATTTACAAACGGGCCAATGCAAGATGAAGAAGTATCCACTTAAAATGGAAATATTGCTACCAAATGTCAGGCTACAGAGAAAGGAAAACAATGCAGTTATTGCTATCGTACCTGCATCTGTTTCTGGCACTACCAAGAACACAATATGTTTTGAATTGAAGTAGAATGGTTGCCTAATTTGATGTTCTGTAAAATGATTTTGTCTGGAAGATATAATATTATTGGCTGCATTTCGAAACTGAAATGTCAAATGCCACAAGACATTTATGAGCGAACGAATCGTTTCTCTTCTAATACTTTAGTATATCTGTGTTCTCTCTGGAAACAGAAATTGATAATACTAAAGTAGTCAGCTGCTCTAACTAACTTTATAAAATACCTTTTTATTGTTCCATCGTGAAAGTAACCATGCAGTATTATTTTAGGGCCTCAAGGCATATACCACATTGTATGAACATACGTGAATACCTGTAATTCTCAGCACACTAGTTGTATTTGTTGTATGAATGTAAGTGCTAAACATGAACGTTTTGTTGTAACTATGTACATGCAGATAATTTTCTCGTTTTGTTTTTTTACCTGCGTTATTGATGATAAAATAATAAATAACAGAGCCCAGCATTAACACCCCACACAAAATGATACACTGTATTTGATATATTAACGTAAATTAGGGCTCAACAGTATTTCATCCTTGTCCTAGACTTGTTAAACATATTCTTTTATTGGTACAGATCCGAACACATTGACACCTCTCACATGACTAAGACTAAGCTTGTAAGATCCTCAGCTTCTCCTGCATCTCTTCCTACTTGGCAAATCGCATTGGGAATAAATCCTTGTGACTCAGGAATGCACACATCACATCACTGAGATATTTGTGCAGTCACAAATAACAACGTGTGATGGCAGGCATCTTGAGCATCATTAACTTCTAACGGTGAGTACCTCTGTTATTTGTAAGGTACCCATAGGTTTTATGTGCATACATGTGCCATGTTCAGCAGTCTTACCTTTCAGTTTCGCCTGAGGTTAGGCTACAGTTATTACAACCACTGGAATTTTTGCGAAGTAATAATTAAAATATTATCCCTGCACCGACGTGACAAACATAATTTAAGCAAGTGCATGTTTGAATGTTTAATTATTGTGTGTTTTTTTCCTTGTTGAGAAAACTACAAAAATTATACAAATCATAATGTATTTTTCATGCTGGAAAAAAGCCTATGAAGGATGAGAGTATTCATAGAAGTTCAGCGATTTATTTAGCTTGTTAGCAGGACAAATGCAAACAAACCCTGCAATGGGAAGGTGCATAAATGCATGTTGACCTGTACATCAGGCAATTCACCCTGATGCATAAGCTTAACAAATAGATTTCTTATTTCTCTGTCTGTGCTCCTCCATATGTTTATCATATTCCACCTTCATGTCTGCTCAGTTTCTGTTTGCTTTTGGGCAGTTTTACAGTATTTGCACTCAAAGTGTCTCATGGGGAGTCAAAATAAAGGTCTGTAAATGAGAATTTTCTTCATGCTATCATCAAATGAACATATTATAGATTCATAAATCAACAAGGACATATGTGATTTGTTGGTTATTACCAAATTGCCACTCCATAAAGTAGACAGGGTTTGAATTTAAAAAAAAAAAGTTTATCAGAGAAAATATCCATGTGAATACTAATTTAACCATTTTTTTCAATGGAAATCCAGCCATCTTGTTGCATAGTACTGTAAAAACAACACAAAACTTAAATTTTGATGAAATGTGGCAGAACTTTTTTTCCAAACAATTTTTATGACGAAAGTAAAGAAATTAGACATTCATTACTCTGAAAGTTTATGTTTTAGAGTGTTTAGTAAGGTTCTAGTCTCAATAGACGCATGATTGCCAAGATAAATAATGCTTAGATATCCTACTAACCGGAGGTCAAGTTTTGTCGCTGTATGGTTTGAACTCATAGTGTTTCCTGTGGTCAAAGACAATGTTCTAGCGAGAAAAATCACCGAAAATGACCCAAAATCACTGGCTCAAAAAAAAATAAGCTAGAATTGCTCCAAAAACAAGATATTTACATATTATACAGTTAAGTCACTCTGCTATTTGTGAAAAATTGCTGTTATATTGATATATTACAAAAAATAATTGCCTTATACTCGCAAGCTTGATTTTCTCATAATAGTGCAATTTGATGATCTAAAAACATATTTTGCAATTTTCAATATTTATAAATACCCTTTTTAGGCATCCTGGTTAAATTATTTAGTTCAGCCATGTTCTTTTCCTTAATGAATCCAGTGTTAAAAGACTTGAATCAAAGCGAAACCTCGGATGTACTGGAGAGGACATGTTTTTGACATTTTGAATTTTAATTTCTCAGAAAATGTATGTGCATAGCCTTGATATTATTTCAACTAGAATTCGTCACATCAATGAAGAGGGACATAATCGAGCAAAGAAAGCAAAAATAGCTTGTTTTTTTCTTCAGAATCCTGAGTGTTTTTTCCTCGTACTGGAAAGGACACATTTTTTTGACATCATATTCAAGCCTCGAATTCCAAAAACTAAGTATAGATTCTGAAATGAATCTTTTTGATTTACCTTGAGACATGTATCCAGCTACAAAATTGACACAAATAGTAGACACACTCTTTAATACTGATTCATGAGAACATATACAGTAATAAATGGTCTATCGAAGACAAACTTTTTGACATATGCCATTTTCCACATTTTGGGAGACAGCTCCTTTCGTATATAACTTATTCACATGTTCACATGAAACCTGTTGTATTTTATGCCCAAGACATAGGTCCAGGCAGGCATCATTAACGTGAATCACAACTGCCTGCATTTGCTTTTCTGTGTTGCCATAAAAATATGCGAAACTACCGTGAGACACAAAAAAGTGCAAAAATTGGTCATAAATCGCCTGTTGCTTCAACACTAAGCATCGTAGCAAGGTAAAATTTGGTACACATATACTTCAATGTAGTACAAGACTGTCACCATGACAAATTTCTGTGTACCTGTCTTACTTTTCTCTTAGCAATTTGCTTAAAGACGAAAAATTGGCCGAGTGCAAATACTGTAAAACTGCCCTTTTGTGTATGTAACTGTTAACATCACATGATTGCTATCTGGGTAACTCCATGGCTGCATGAATCTGTCGATATCTCCTAGTTGCACAATCCTCTAAAAAAGCAATTGCCAATGGATTAAGTTTGAGAAATTTCAATAAAGATCGGAGCCTGGAAATAAAGCTGGCGGACAAAACTGTTATTGAAAGAGTGCATTGGGAGAAAAGTGGGTCAAAGCAGTTGTTGGGATGCCAATTTAGCTGGCTTGACAGAGGTAATAGTTTCTGGGGAAGTTGTCAGTCAAGACATCCTTCAAAGAGACCAGTTGTAAACACACGGAGGGAGGGGGAGGGTGATTGCAACACCGATAATTGAACATGTTTGCTTAGCATGTCCATTTGTAACTGTCCATCCTTTTTGTCAAAGACCACTTTGTGGACTGAGTGAAAGGATTTTGTTAATGGGAGTAGTGCCTGCAAAACAGAAGGAAAAACGATGAAACCATGATTTAAAAAATGCAAAAAAGGAAGAACACTGAGGGAAAACGGGTGAGGCACCTCTTTGGAAGCCGTGGTAAATATTCCTGATGTGTGTCATCAATATTCACCAGACCTTTTACTATTTTCAATAATTTTAGATATCATTCTATTTCAAACATGAGTAACATTCTGACGTGATCAATAATCTATTTATAAAATATGACTTCAAATAAAATTTCGATGCTTTGAATAGAAAAATTTAACTGGAACATCTACCAGTAATTTATAAGTTTGTATGGCGTTTGGTTTGAATGATATCTCAAGGACGTTTCTGCTGAAACTTCAAGCCACAAGCTTTTAATCCATCAAGAATCCCTCAAGAATCTGCCCTGGTCAATTGCGACATTCTGTTCTACAGGGTGGTGAACTACACTAAGTTAAATATGATCTATATATTAATTCAAGTCCATATTCTCATGAATCGTGCATAAAAACTTAAAAAATGACGGTACATTAGGAGAAAAATTGACGCTTGCTTTTGACACGTCAGGTCCACTGACCATTGATCTGGCATGGGTCATGGGACATAATGCACAAAAAAAGTATTAATAAAAGACGTTTTGTTCCGAATACAATGGTTCTAAACCGAAATACGAATAACAGATGTAGTATGAAGCTCCAGATATTAATTGCATTCAAATTCAGGGAACTGGGGTGACATAAAATTAATTGTCCCGAAATTTGAGCATTATCCTAACATCAATTTGTGGAACTCAATCAGAAGAGAGCATTCAATGAAACTATTTCATGCTCAAGTTTGCCTATATCTGAAATGAAGATAATTTTATCAACTTCATTAGGTTTTGCTTTACAGCAATACAGATTGATAAATTTAATTGATAACAGATTCTGATAAAACAGGTTCTCAAATTGATTTAGAAAGCAATGAAATATGGAATCCATATATGATTTCAAGAAACGAAATACAGAATACATACAACTAATACAATAGCTAATTTTCTAAATCGATTTGAGAACCCCGTTGATATCACTTGTTCCTAAAGATTCACCACCATCCATCATGTTGAAGTATATTTTGAATTAAATAACTGATTTAGTAATGAATTTTCTTTGATGTTATGTATGTTAATATGCTAATTTTACCAATAACAGTAAAGTAACACAGATTGATATAAAGAGTATAGACGAACAGGAATCACAGTAGATTATTAAATTTTTTCACTTAGACTTTCGAGAATACTCCTGTTCTTGGTTGAATTATCAAAGTGAAAATTAACTGTATGCACTGTACAGCTTCCGTCGGACTGATACCTCCTGAAACTTAGACCTGCAACTTCTTAGATCCACATTCATTCTGAACTTCAGGTTTAGAAAATCACATATGGAGTTAATCCTGACTGTCCAAGAATGCTCACGTCATGGTGAAGTCACTTACAAAAGAGCGTGATGGCAGACAAGCAGAGCGTCATTAACAACTCACACCACAGCCCTGCTTCTGTTGACTGTCATAGTATTTTAACTAGAATATTTGTGAGGCACAGATTAGTCTTGAGAGAAATAAATCATTAGCAAAACCCGCTAGACGCAGCCTGACTTTAGAGGCCAATACAAAGACACCTGGAAGGTTTTCATCAGGTCTTTCAGGCAGTAGACACCACATGGCTTCTTCAATTATCATAATGGTGTGTCTCTGCTACTTCTTAGCATCCTTTCAGTGTCGTGGCCTCACAAATTTTACAATACTGTCAAGTCGACAACGTGATAAAGTTATACAAAATTGATTGAAACTCGAAATTGTTGATTTTTAGAATAGGCCGAAATCTGCGTTTCAAACTTTTAATGCATGCAACAGCTTTGTTTTCCATATTCTTGCACATCTGTCACATACTTTTCTATAACTGTTTGCCAGTTTTCTGTGTGCTCCTGTACATACCAAATCCCTTGAGGAAATGGCACAAACTTAGTGATCATCCCATTGTGCATGAATATTCTGAGAAATTTCAATATTAAGACTATTGAGCCGAAATTTTGAACATTGAACAAGGTAGGTTATAGCGGTTTTTGCTAGGGTAAGGATACCAGATGAGCAGGATTGATAAAAAATTATAGTTTTTGAAAGAAAAAGAAGCAAAAATATGCAAAAACGTAGCAATGAGAAATTACTGCAATTTCAAATAAGAAGCCCAAAAACATGGAAAATTTAAGAAGAGTGTTTTATTAATTTAAAAAAGGATTAATGTGATAGAGAACAGAAAACTGGCAAACTCTACAAATCAACTGAAAAGATTTTTGACAGACACGCCCCTGTTAAGACTAAACTTGTGACAGTGCGCAAACCCAACCCATTCACAAATCAAGAAATAAAGCCTCTTAAAAAGGAAAAGAGAAAAGCAGAAAAATTATGGAGAAGAACTGGTTTAGAAAAAGACTGGAATATCTTCAAAGAAAAACGAAATGCTCTCAATGAAAAGCTTAATCAGCTTAAATCAGACGATCTCAGGTGTAAAATTCAAGCCACAAAAGGAAATTCTAAGGCGATGTTCAAACTTCTAAATTCTCAACTCAACAGAAAACAAGATCTGCCTCTTCCCCATCACACAAATGAAACAGAACTAGCGAATGATTTCAACAACTTCTTTGATGAAAAGATAAAAATCATCAGATCTAAATTAGATTCAGGAACGAAGATCACAACCGATGCCTCTCAAACCAACCTCAGCCACAATTTACATCAGTTTAAGTCTCTATCAGAACAAGAAGTTAAGAAACTCATCACTGAAATGCCAGTCAAACACTGCCAACTAGATCCAATGCCAACCTGGCTACTGCTTGAATGTGTTGATGAATTTCTGCCAATCATAACGAAAATTGTTAATATGTCATTAACGCTGGGAGTAATGCCCCTTGAACTAAAGCATGCTCTTGTCAAACCACTTTTGAAGAAAGAAGGTCTTGAATTGATCAAAAAGAACTACCGGCCAGTCTCTAACCTTTCTTTTCTGAGTAAAATCATTGAGAGTGCTGTAATCAAACAGTATGTTGATCACCTCACTCAGAACAATCTTGAGGATGAAAAACAATCAGCATACAAGCAATTTCATAGCACAGAAACTCTCTTAACAAAAATCCATAATGATGTTATGCTTAATCTGAGCAATGGGGAAGTGACAATGCTAGTATTGCTGGACTTGTCTGCTGCATTCGACACAATTGATCATGGGATTTTGTTAGAAAGACTGCGTAACAGGTATGGGGTGCAAAGTGCAGCCTTAAGATGGTTCAAATCTTATATCTCTGAAAGGGCACAGTCAGTGATAATAAATGATAAAACGTCAAGCAAACTTCCTCTCAGTTTTGGAGTTCCTCAAGGTTCCAAACTCGGACCAATCTTATTTAACTCCTATGTTGCCCCAGTCAGTGAAGTAGCACGTAGAAATGAAGTTCACGATCAGAAGTACGCTGATGATGAGCAACTTATCCTGTCGTTTAAACCAACCTTTTTGGGTGAAGAACATGCAAAACTGAAAATGGAAAATTGTATTGCTGAAATCAGAAATTTCTTGCATGACAACAAGCTGTGCAATAATGGAGATAAAACTGAACTTCTTCTGATTGGAGCACCAAACCAACTGAAGAAACTTCAAATGACATCTATCAATGTTGACAATGTTGAAATCAAAATTGCCAACCATGTCCGCAATTTAGGAGTGCTCTTCGACAAAAATATGACCATGGAGAAGCAGATCAACAAAATGTGTCGTAGTGCATATTTCAATCTAAGAAACCTATCGAAACTCCGAAAAAACCTGGACAAAGAAGTAGTTAAAACTGCTGTCAACGCACTTGTCACTCCTCAATTAGACTACGGAAATGGGCTGTTGTATGGCACTGCTACCCGATTGATAAATAAACTTCAGGTTGCTCAAAACTCGGCAGTTCGTTTAATTGAGAGATTGAAAAAACACGAAAGTGTCAGCCAGAGTAGGAAACAACTGCACTGGTTACCAATCACAGCAAGAATTCAGTTCAAATTGATGACAACTACATGGAAGGCACTTAACAATCAGGCACCGCAATATATCCAAGAACTTGTTCAAGTCAAATCTCAACAAGAACATAACCTGAGAAGCAACCACAAGCTGCTGTTAGCAGAACCTGCTCCATGCAACAAAAATAAGTTTGAAGATCGAGCATTTTCCTATGCAGCACCAAAACTCTGGAACACTTTGCCTGAAAAAGTGAGAACTGCACAAACATTAGAAAGCTTCAAGAAGAATCTAAAAACCCATTTGTTTCAGAATTCCTACAAGTGATCTGATCTGAAAAAGCGCTGATGAGCAGTTTACTGAAATTAGCGCTATATAAATCCATATTATTATTATTATTATTATTAGAGATATAAAGATAATACTTTCGTGCGAAGATTGACACTTATTTCTCTCAGCTTCTAGCAAAATATTTTGGTGTGGCTGCCATTGCATTGAGCTGGACTGTGCTTCCACCTGTCGGATCAACTGTTTAGAGTTAAGAATTCTGGAACATGAGTTTGCTTGGTGAATGGATTGAGCTTACTGCAATTTTTTTAATCATTACATTGAATTGTAGATACACTATTATATCTTATCTCACTGAGCTCTTTAACAGTGAACTATTGGAATGAGCAGAATCATCAGCAAGAAATCAACAGTATCAAACTAACTGGTTATTGGCTGTATCTGTTGGCAGAGTCATGAAGGAGACACCTGCATGCCAATGGTTGCAACAACCTGGCCAGGAAACACTTTGTCACATGGCAGGCCGAGGTCACAACTCTCAAATGTGACAAAATTGTGACATCATTCGGATCTCAGTAGATTGAATGGGAAAGGCAAGGATCTGTGAATGGGTAGGTCAGAAGCAAGGGAGAGTCGGAGCAGAGGTTGTTTAATTCAAAGCTAAGACGGCACAGATGACAAAATGTTGATGTTCTCTTTCCAATTTCTCTTGCCTATTTTACTTTTACATCTGGATTGTTTCTCTAGATGTGCAAACCATCACTGTAAAACTCAATTTACCATTCTTTTATCAAAGAATTTGTTATTCTCTAGCATTCATTACCATTGAAGGGGTCTCATCATCTGCAGCCTTATTTTATTCTGCCTGAATGCACCAACAGGTAGCTGCTGGAAAGGTTTTCCATCCAAGCCCGATGCACCCCTCTCCAATTTTGTTGGTTTTTTTTTTCAGTTATCTTTTTAATCTAGGTTGTCTTTCATATGTGCATCTTAATAATCTTTTTCGAGGTGAGCTAGTTATTACTTTGAAAATCAATGACTCAATTATTGAGGTAATATATGTTATATCTCTAGCTTAAATAAATACAAAATATTTCAAATTTGATTGAGATATGATATGTAGAATAATATTTCCAAATGAGGATAGAATTAATGCCACAATGGTTGAGATAACAATAAATAAGCAAATTAATGCATTCTCAGCTAAAAACTGTTACCTTTATGTTAATTTTGCAAGCTAAAGATATTCTCCATTACCTGTTCTTTTTACGAGACCTTCGTCTGATTAGTCAAAAGACCTTGACATAATCAGATAACTTTATGATGGAAATCTTCATTAGCTATACATTACTGCCAATTATGACATATCCGATTTATTCGTGTTTTCCGTTTACATTATAGAATCTGATTAGTAAGAAATTGAAGAAAATCATGGAGATCTCTTGAAGTAGAGACTTTTTTGCATTTCCGATAATGAGCTTTTGTTGCAGTAACCAGAGTGACCGTGTGTTGCATAATTATTCTTTTTAGTAAATTAAAGTTGTTGTTGCTTTCTGGTACGTGTCAATCTGTTTTGATCAGTCAAACCAGTCAACCTATTTTTATTTTCATGCAGGCAATGCCACTCTGGCAGGGTATCTAAATGCACAGGCGTACGGCACGAGCGATTTTTGGGGGGACGAGCGACATTTGCCCGAATTTCAAGATCTAGATTTGATACCATTTCAAATGAAATTGCCAGGAAATCATTAATTTTCAATAGTGATTATTTAATCATCTGCCCAAGTCTTTTAGCTTTTTTGCCCGAATGTTACTGTTCCCAAACATTTGGGGGGGGGGGGCGATCGCCCCGGCTGCCCCCCCCTCCGATACGCCTATGTCTAAATGGTAGTGAGATGTTTTATGTTCATACTGCATCAATTCAAGTTATCAGTTCATAGGTCTGACTTGTAGATACCCTATCAGTAACAACCTGCAGACAATGACATTTTTTACGTTCCTCTAAAATGTATAAGAACCTGCGTAAGAATGGTTAAATAACATACGAGGGGCGTTCAGAAAGTTCACGGCTTTTTTTTATATGGACACTTATTTTCAATCTAGAACTATGAATTTTTTATAGGATAAAATTCAACAATTTTGGAATGGATTTCCAAAATTTTTGACAATTTGGACTTTTTTAAGTCATTCTGTGGTTGCCATGGAAACAGAAAGTTTGGCTAGGTGGAGCAGGTTGTACGGAGATCAAGAAAATCAATGAATTGCGGCTGAGAAAGACTTCTCTCTGTCACTTGTATTAGTAAGATTGACAATATTTGACACAAGGAATATGATATTAGCTCCTAAATATACTTTCAAGCATACCCAATGTTTGTATTCTTACAGTGAACCAATGTTGGAAAGCACTCCTGCATGGCCGATTTGACAAGAGCGATTCAGGCGCCAGAATGTGAGTCCTTAACTACATCAGGACTTATGACAAAGCATGGATTCACTGGTATGAGCAAGAGACCTACAGGGACAATATTATCCATTCCAGTTTTTCCTTTGACATATCACTTTACATAAGACCTGGTTTTCTATTACCTTAATCACTGGGGGCAATAGTTTCAGGCACTGGAGGAGAAAAGGCTTTGGATGACCGAAATGCTTTCACAAAAACTTTTCCTGGAGGGCTTCAAGGAACATTTATTTTAACGCGTCAGGTGTATGAATTAATGCTTTTGTAGTACTTGCTAGTATTTTTAAAAGGTAATGTTATATTTCTCGTGTTAATTATTGTCAATCTTACTAATGCAAGTGGCAGAGTGAGGTCTCTCTCAGCCGCAATTCATTGATTTTCTTGATCTCCGTACAACCTGCTCCACCTAGCCAAACTTTCTGTTTCCATGGCAACCACAGAATGACTTAAAAAAGTCCAAATTGTCCAAAATTTTGGAAATCCATTCCAAAACTGCTGAATTTTATCCTGTAAAAAATTCATAGTTCTAGATTGAAAATAAATGTCCATATCAAAAAAAGCCGTGAACTTTCTGAACGCCCCTCGTACCATTAACAAAGTTCGAAATTATGATGCCACCCAAATCTTATTATATGTGTGCAAAGTGTTTGAAATTTTAAAGAATTTAAAAAAACTAAGCATCCGTTACATCCTTGTATGTATTTGGACCAATGACATGTCTCCTATGTCTGAGACTTCTTACAGCTTTGAAGAGTCATGTCTCTCACACCAATTCCTATTTTACAAATCGCACTTGAAGTACTGAGTCACTGCCATCATAATTGACAGAAGACGATGGCAGATGTCATGAGTGTCATTAAAACATTACATTGCTGTATATTATAATTTGATTACTTTAAAAAATCAACTTGTATTCTTAAATAAACAGCAACAAAAAAGCCAGATGCACCCAGACACAGGTGGCCGACTCAAAGACATCCGCTAGGTTTTTATCAGGTCCCAGGCACTACATGGCTTCGTCAATTATTCCTTCCAGGTTCCTCAGTGACCCAGTTTCATAATTTTGTTAGTCTTTCTTTAACATACTTTAGTTTAAAAAAAAAAATTCCATTTGAAGCTCTTATTGCCAGTATTGGTCTATAATGTGTACATGTGTTAACTTTCTTTGTTCAGATCTGCTCACATGCATTCATTTGTTTCAGGTTTTCTTTATTCCAGCAAATCTATATTGTTTTATTATACTTATAATTTTCCCATTGTTGTAAGCTCCTGTGCATGCCAAGATCTCTCTGCGTAACGTTGTGGCTGCACAGATATTGTATTTATCGAAGCTGTGAAATCTAATTCACACATTTCAATACCAAAGATGTTGAACCGAAAATATATTTTTTTTAAAGTGAATCAAAGCAGTAGATTGCTGGGCCATGTGACACAAATTGAGCTGGTTTGATAGAAGTAGCGGTTTTAAAGAAAGTGGTTAATTGGCTACATTGGTTAGCAGAGCCATTAAGGAGACAGCTGCATGCCAGTGGTTGCAACAACCTGGCCAGGAAACACTTTGTCACCTGGCAGGCAGAGGTCACAACTGTTTTGGGTGACACCCTGCTGATCTCACTGTTAGAAACATTTTAGGTTGCTGCCACCTGCCTTAGCTTGACTGCACTGCCACCCAATGAATCATCTTTGAAGACTTGTGTAGGTTGTGTTTTAGGTATTGGCCATGTTAAGTTGATTAGATACAATTTGGGCTATGGAATCATTTAAGTAACTACAATTGACATAAATCAGTAAAATTGTAGAAATGCAATTGTGTATGAAACTGAGCAATAGCTACAACCAGGCCAGGAAACACTTGGTTACCTGGAAAGCTGAGGTCGTCCACAACTCTCAAATGTAACATCATTCAGTTTGAACAGATGGAAAGGTAAAGGCAGAGATCTGCAAATGAGTAGGTTTGGCAGAAATTGAAAGTTTGGGGTAACCTCAGGGTTGAAGTGTAGAAAAAGATGTGCTTATACTTAGGAAAGAAGGGATGACTAGCGCAGATGGAATGAAGAGAAAGTACAAATGCAAGAAGTGATCAAATTGTTGGGTAAAATGAGCAAGGGAGAAGGATCTGTGTGGACAACTTGACATGCAGGATAATGACGGAATATTAATGAAGGAATGGAAAGTGTACAGATGGATGGAAGATAACACGAATTAGTTCATGTATGGAGTGTGAGGGTATATGTGTACTGGAAGAAAGGCAGTAATTAAATGGTAAGTTCTAGAAAGATCAGGAGAGCACTAACATCATTTGTTGCCTGATTCATTCCACAGACAGATAGCTTATAGATGGCTTTCCATCCAAACCCGGCATGTGTTTCCCTTTCTAATTTTTCAGTCATTTATATTTTTCATCTGGGTTGTCCTTCATGTGAGCAAATGATCACTCAGACACTAGAGGAATCTGAATATAATTATGTTGATGAAAAAATCTGGAATATGCTATTTGGCTTAATAGCGATTTGAGATACAGTGTGATTATATAATTTTGAAAACATCCAGAAATGTCAACGAATGTCACCATGGCGATGATAACAATATATAATGTAGTATTTAGCCATAAACTAGTACACTTACATATTGGGCAAATCAAATGATTCACTATTACCTGTATTTTCTTTCAAGACCTTCCTATTATTAGTCAAAAGACCTTGACATAATCAGATAATTCTATGAAGGATATCTTCATCCAATGTAAAATTACTGCCAATTACGACAGATTCAATATATTCTTGGTTATTCGATTTGTAAGTCTCTTGCTGCAAATATCTTACTCTGACATTGTCAAGGGCACGGTTTATTCTGGTTGATAGATAGATGACAGGGCTTTATGTCCTGTATTTATACACTTGGTAGGCTAATTAGGACGGGACGAGGAACAGCAGTGAGGTGAAAGATGATTGTAACTGCTGTCCAGGTGACCCAGTCAGACCAAGAATCAAACTCATAGTTCCGCCTGCTGGCATGCAGCCCTAATGGTCTACCAACTGAGCTAACCCTCCCCCGAAAGCACAAGTCACTCTACATTTTATTAAAGCCAGGAGTCATAACAATTTGTTGCACAAAGAAAAATGTAGACACATTGATACATGTACCTCTCCTAGTCTCCCATGAGTCCTTGACTAAGACTTCTTAAAATTGAAGAGTCCTTTTAAAAGTCCCCTGCATCACTTCCTCCTTGGCAAATTGCATTTGAAGTTAATCCTGTGCAGTTCAGGTATGCTCACGTCTACGATGACAGAGCGTGATGGCTGATGTCTTGAGCGTCATTAACACCTTATGTTGCTGTAGTGTAATTTTTGAGGCATGGATTTGTCTGAAGAAATAAATCAAGCAGCAAGACACAGCCAAAAATGGCCAGACATGGGTGGCCAACATAAAAGAAACAGGTTGTAGGCACCACATGGCTTCGTCAATTATTCTAATGGTGTGTCTGTGGTACTTCCAAGTTCCTCAGTGATGCAGCCTGAGAAATCCTGTAAAGCTGTCGATAACATACTACACTTTACAGGCAGAAACTTGAAATACAGTTCATTGAAGCAGTACATTGGTGCAGATGTGGGATATGTGCATGTTGACCTGTTTCGTGAAGTTCTGCTAAAATGCATTAATTCAAACATACATCTCTCTTTTCTCTATATGCAGCAATTTATGGTATTTTCCCATACATTTTGTTAATTTGCTGTGTACTCTTGTGCATATGCGTTGCATAATGTCATCGACTTCAAAAAAACAAATCCCTCTGTGAAACTCGGAACGTGGATGCACAACAAATGCAATTATTCTTCACAACATGAACACAACATTAAGATTTTGTGACAATGTTGCCAAATTGTTGCCACAATGTTGCCAAAATGTTACTAAAAAGTTGCCAGAATGTTACTACAATGTTGTCACAATTCTGCCACGGCATGCTAACGTCATATCTTGACGCTCCTTCATGACATTGTGAGAATGTCATTTCTAACACAACATTTGTTGTTATTTACACCAACAAATGTTGAGACACTGTCAGTGCATTTTTTAACATAGTAACTGGGAGACCAAATGGTCTCCCAGTGGACAGATTTGGTCTCCCAGTCATTGCCAAATCAGTATCACTGGGAGACCAATTTTTCCAGAAAATCTCATTAATTTCATATTTGGTTTATCATAAATGAAAAATTTGTTGAAGTTGCTTTGGTTGAACTCAGTCTATGACTAACTTAGCAGTCAGCTCAATAGTTTAAACTCCTATTTGAAGTTTTATTATTATAGCTGGTTGGATAGAAGATACAGTTTTTAAGAGAGTGGCCAGTGCTTAATTGGTTGCTTTGGTTTGCAGAGTCATTAAGGAGACAGCTGCATGCAAGCGCTTGCAACAACCTGGCCAGGAACTATGTTGTCACTGGGCAGGTCGAGGTAACAACTGTTTAGGAGGATACCCTTCAGATCTCGCTGGGTGAAATATTTTAGGTTGTTACCATCTGCCTTTTGCTTGACTCGATCCACCGCCACCTAATGGATTATTTTGAAGAGTTGGGTTGTTTGGTATAGTGCACGTTCAGTTGATTAGATATGTTGGGCTATGTAATTATTTATGTCACTTAAACTGACAGAAATTTGGCAAAATTATAGAATTCAACTGTGTATCAAACTTTTCCTGCATGAGCTAACTTATGGTGAACCAACCATTAGCATGAGCTGCCTCAGTAATGTTACATCAGCAGTATTAAAACCATGAGTTGGACCTAGCAGCCAGTGGTTATTTGCTGTATCTGTTGACAGAGTCATTAAAGGGTGAGCTTCATGCAGCAATGGTTACAACCTAGCCAAGAAACACTTGGTCACCTGGAAAGTCAAGGTCATGACTTCAAATGTGACAACACAGATGGTAAAAGCGAAGATCTGCAAATGAGTAGGTTTTGAAGCAATTATGAGTTTGGCAAGCAAAGATCTGCAAATGGGTAGGTTTTGAAGGAATATGAGTTTGGGGTAAAATCAGGGTTGAAATTTTGAAAAAGAGGGGCTTAAATGTGGAAAAATGATTGAATAGAGCAAATGGAATGGAATAGAACAGAACAGAAAGTACAAATTCCAGACAAATTAAGGAATATTATGATGAAGGAATAGAAAATGTATGGATGGATGGAAAACAGCACAGATTAATTCATTAGTACACTGTAAGGGAAGATGTGTAACTTTAGAATAAGGCAGTAATTAAATGGTAAGTGATCATATATTATTTTGAAAATATCCAGAAATGTTAACAAATGTCAAAATGGCAAGGATAACAATGCATCATCAGATGTGTATTTAGCCATAAACTAATACATTTATAAATTTGCCAAGTCAAATGATTCACTATTACCTGTTGCAAATATCTTTCTCTAACATTGACAAGGGCATGGCAAATTCAGGTTAACAGATAGGAGACTTGGGCTCTATGCTCTATATTTATGCACTTGGTAGTTGGTAGGCTAATTTGGATCGGATGAGGAAATGCAGTGAGGTGAAGGATGATTGTAACTGCTGTCCAACACAGACCACATGACCCAGCCAGACCGAGAATCAAACTCATAGATCCAGTGATTGGCAGCCTAATGTGCTATCAGCTGACCCACCCCCCAAAAGTGATTCCTGGTACAAGATACTCTGCTTGTGTGAAAGCCAGGAGTCATAATATTTTGTTGCACCAAAAAGATGTGGACACACTGATACCTCTTCCACTCAAAGTCTCCCGCGACTAAGACTTCTTAAAACTGAAGAGTCCTTAAGTCTCCTGCATCACTTCCTCCTTGGCAAATCGCATTTGAAGTTAATCCTGGTGGTTCGGGTATGCTCATGTCTATGACGACTGGGCGTGATGGTTGATGTCTGGAGTGTCATTAACACCTTACATAAATTTTGTGTATTTTTTGAGGCTCGGCTTTGTCGGAAAAAATAAATCAACTAGCAAGACAGAGCCAGATGCGCCCAAATATAAGTGGCCAACACAAAGACACCCGGTTTTTATCAGGTTTTTTATCAGGTCCTACACACTACATGGCTTCTTCAATTATTCTAATGGTGTGTCTATGGTACTTCCAAGCTCTTTGGTGATGCAATGTCAGAAATCTTGTCATGTTGTCAATAACATAGTGCAGGTTGAAGTGCAGTTCATTGAAGCAGCACATTGTTGCAGATACACGTATGTGGGACTTTTGCGTGTTGACCTGTTTTGTGAACTTCTGCTCAAATGCACTAATTCTGACATACATATCTCGTTTCGCTATATTCAGCATATTTATTGTATTTTCCCATACATTTTGTTAATTCGCTGTGTACTCTTGTGCATACACATTGCATGATGTCATCCATTTCAAAGAACAACTGAAATTCCTATATGAAACTGTGGTTGCACAAATATGTGTGTGTATTCACAATAAATGCAATTATCCATCACAGCATGAACACAACATTCAGATTTTTTGACAATGTTGCCAAACTGTTGCCACAATGTTGCCAAATGTTACTACAATGTTGCCAGTATGTTACCACAATGTTGTCACAATGCTACCACTGCGTTGCCACAATGTTACCACAATGTTGCATGCTAACGTCAAATCCTGAAGCTCATTCAGGACCTTGTGAGAATTCTACCCAGTCTACAAGTGGACTGCTGTTTCATTGCCACTGCTTTTTCCAGCCTTGGCAGAACATGTGCCATATATGCTGTCATGTGTTGCCACCTAGTGGCAAGTGTGAAATTCCACCAGTCCCAGCGAGAGGTCAACATAAACCCATTGTGGAGAACGCAAAACATTATGCTTGGAAGAAACCAGGGCTGTTTCTAAGTACATGCTTATGGCTTTGTCTACTTCCTCAGAGCATTTATTGGCGAGTCCTACTCAGGTTTACATCACTCAATGTTGAATAGAAACTTTGTGAATGTGCCATGAGATTGGAAAAATTTCTTTGGAGCTCAACGCTGAAGCATACAAAACTAACTTTTGTGTCAGGTGGCATCAACGTGCAATTCTCATTATCACTAGACTGATTTCGACCATTACATTTGATGTTATTTAAACCGACATTGCGACATTGTCACAATGTAAAACTGCCAATTTAATGTCTCATTCGAAAAACATCCTGCTGGGATTTTGCTCATGAAGGTACATGGGAAATTTTGGGTTCCCCAACCGGGGTTCGAAACCATGCAGCAAAGACCTTGAGCGGAGCAGAAGAACATCTAAGCCACTTGGCTACCTAGCTGCATATAATTGTTGCATGGCATTCTACTTATTATGTGTAGAGAATTCTATGTGAAAAATTAATGAATTTCAGAGAACAGATACTTTCCGCGATCATTTAATGTTTTCAAGTTATAAATATCTTGCCATGGTATAAAATGGTTTGAAACCATGATCCAGTTTAATTGCCCTACAAAGTTGAAGTACAGTAACTGACATTCTGTACTTTATCTTTGTAGCCCTACAGCTGAGAAGGGAATCATAAAATTCCTAACTTTATTATGAAAATGTTGAGGACTAACTAAGGTTAAATTTTTACAATTTGTGGTTCCCAGCTTTGTGGTAGGGAAGTACAAAGGTAAAGTACAGCAAGTGCAGTTACTGTACTTTACCTCTGTAGGGCAAGAGGTATTCTTATTATTCAAGTTTTGTTCTGATGTGTTTGCATGACTTGAATAGATTCATCCTTGAAGATCCTTGGAGCCTTAACAGTTTAAAAACAGAGTCTGTGCAGGGGGGAATAACCTGTAAATAAAAAAGCTTAACCAACCACGCTTTGAATTGCTCTCCCTGGTGTTTGGTGTATCTGAGTAAAGTCATCAACAAAATGATCACCATTTCGTCAGTTTAGCAGCCAAGTTGTAGCATTTCCTCACACACTACAACTTGTATCAGTTGTGAGGACTTGGCCTTAAGTCAAGGTTGTAAATGCAAACTTATGCAGAAGCATGAGCACTTGAGATGGGACCGGAGATTGTTCAGGTTTAAAGCAAAGATTGTTGGAATAGCTCCGATCATAGCTAGATTGATGGCATACTGCCATGGTGCTGTGTGTAATAACTATCATCAGTGGTCCTATTACACTGCCATGGTAGTGCCATGCATGCCCGCGGGCATATTTAATCCCACTTAGTAGATGGCAGGCCCAGGGCTCGGAGCAGTTCGATCAACGACCTGTGAGATCGAACAGGGGTCGATAATGTGTGATAGCAAGGCTGTGATGTCTGCATCCCTCAAAAATATCCATGTATATATCTGGTTTATTGATGAGAATTTGGACAGGATCTTTGGCAGATCTGTGTCCGGGATCTATGGATACAGGACAAGTAATGTGGACAAGGTTTTGGCAGGATATGGAATAATATCTTGTCCCGTCTGTCCTGTGTCCAGTGTCTATTTCGATTTTCTTCTTGTAATATCATACTAAAGACATATTTTGCCAAATTGCTATCTCCAGACGTCTCATATATAATTTATTATCCCTTCTTATTGAGAATACATATACTTTTTTTCTGATTGTCGATCATTATAAAATTAAAAGAACACGAATACAAAACATTTCATCTAGATTTTCAGCAATCCTACTTTTCATAAAACACATTGAACATATGAATTACGAGGGGCGTCCCAAAAGTTCTGACCAATTTTTTTGGCAGACCTTTCTATTTGGAGTAGCTGTATGCAATTTTCACAGAATCAATTTCCGGTATTTCACTATCCATTTAGAAAATATGGTACCTGTTCGATCATTTTAAATAACTTTCCTGTTGCCATGGAAACAGAAGGTCAGTGCACCCAGCGCAGCTCAATTTTTTAGGCCAAATCGAAGTGTCTAGGCTTGTAAATAACCAAGGAATTTACTGTAAATAGGCAATGGATGATCATGACAAATATTATTTGGAAACCTAGCAGTATCTCAAAGTTTTTCATTTACATTTAAAGTCACTGTGAATCAGTTAAACCCATGTGCTTAGGCGATCACCTGGGACCTCCAAACTGGGCTGTTCCTAAATTGTGGAATTTCAGTGTATGTGGAGACTGCTTAATTTCTCGTTATGTTTATTATTTCTATTTATTTTTTAACTGGTATATAAATTTTAGTATCACGCAAAGATACAGAAGGCCAAATCTGGTAATTAAAGCTGATGAGATTGGGTTTTGAACCTAAGGTTCTTGAGCACTGCCTCTCGACAGCAGATTGCTTCAGCCATACTGTCTCAAGTGCTGTTAGGAAACTGCTGGAAGACGCCTTTGGTAATTGCCTCAGCTGATCAGGTTGAAATATAAATAAATGTTTATAATCTACTGGAAGATGTCTTGAAAGACTGGAAGCCTATCAGGAAATACATTTTCTTGCAATCATTTGCTTTTTTACTATAAATTCTCTTACTTTTAACACAGCTAATTTGCTGAATTTCGTCTGAGAAATTGAGCTGCGCTGGGTTCACTGACCTCTCGTAACCATGGTAACAGAACAGTAACTTCTTACAGTCTTGATTTTTTCAAAATAGATGGTCAAATACCTGAAATTTATTCTGTGAAAATTTCATTTAGCTATTTCAAATAGAAAGGTCTGCCAAAAAAATTGGTCAGAACCTCGTAAAATGTCCATTTTTACAAAAAGGTGTACCTGTTTTATTACCTTCATTGTTTCCAATATCTAGACCATTCCAATGTAATTCAAAACATGTCAAAACACAACCCAGCCATGCAAAAACATTTTCACTTTTTTGTAATTACACTATTTTACTACTCTTAGCCTATTCCATATCCATTCATCCGTTTATCCCAACCATTCCGAAAGAAAAATCACCAATCTAGCAATACATGCCCTCCAAAATCCCATACAGCCAAAATTCCAGTGAAGTTTCTTGTGATTTATATCCATCCAATAACTATACAGTGTCCAGATTTTCTTCACGAAAGCATGATGTCATGCAGAGGCTGGTCATGGATCACCCGTGTGTTTGACAATTAAACATCTCTAAACAAGACCAACACGTGTTAGCCGTGCATTTAGTCAAAATAATAAGTTTCAACCTGTACATGCCATTGATTACAACAGTTTAGTGATCTATAACTGAGAATTGCAAAAAGCATGGATTACCCACCACCGTGAAATCCTGCTTTCTGGCATAGAAGAAACATTGCAGGATAAATAGTTGTAGGATTGATCATATGTTAAAATTGGTGTAAAAATGAGCAGTGCCGGTCTTGCTCCCTTTATCCAACCCTTCCCCACAATCACTATTTGGTTGTAGTTAAACCCAACCCCACCCATATCACTAGAGCTCTCTGGGAAATGTTGTTAGCCTGTGAAGTGTGGGCCTGTCCAGTGACATAGCAATCTTTCAACTGGTGATTTCTTTTATGGCCTCCATTCCAGTGCAGTTCCAATGCTAATGGTCCTATTTGATTGTGTACACTGGTGATTACTGTTCTTTGAAGTCATTTGTTTCATCAATGACATTAATTCATCACTGGAAGCACCAGGATACCCAGTGAACTGCCAACCACAGCACTGTGCCCCAATAGCTTATTGCTGCTCAATGCAGGTGGTCATCCTCAATTAATGACAGGTCAATAACAAGATCTATAGTTGCCTATCAATATAGTGATTGTTATAGCATAATTAACCTGCAATAGCAGTGCATGCTACAGATCATTAGTCACAGTTCATTAGGGCACTTAACTATCTTTATTGGTTTACACTCAATTTTAGTAATACTGTTTACATTTATAACTGATAATGTATATATGTTAATGTTATGGTTAAGTATAGCAAAGTCATGAAGAGCTGTAGGCCTAATTTTAATAATTTGGTCGATAGATAGATGTGGTAAGTGCAGCCCTCAAAGCCCAGAAAAAGGAATAGCCATAGGTCAATGCAGTAATGAACCTTACTTCAGAAAACCTAAACATAGGCTGCGCAGCAGCAAACCTTCAGCGAATAACACCTTTAGAAGATTACAATAATATCATAAAATTGGTGCGTTTACGAAATTGCTTATAGGTATGCAATAGCGGTCGAGTAGTGGCCTTCCATTATCTCTATTTTTCCAATGATTCATAAAAAAGTGTTATATGCATCAAAAAGCACTGCTAAATTAATTGCATAGGTGATTTGTTTAGAAAAATGCATTACTGTATATTATGCAATAGTGGGGAAGTTTTGGCTCCGATATAAAAAAAATTCTTTAAAATATTTTTTCTCAATATGACAAAAACTATAGAATAGCCATCTGTCAGACCATGAAAAGGCACAACTAGACCATACAAGCCATATGTGTACCAGACTTCATCCATGCATACGGAATAGTGACCGGATGATGGGCCAGAAACAAAAATAATAATTTTTATGTTTTTTCCAATATTTAAAAAAGTATATAAGATTTTCCATCAGACCTTTCAAAAGGCACAACTAGACCATATTGACCATATGTGTACCAAAGTTTATCCATGTACATGCAATAGAGAGCGAGTCTTAGCCCAAAAAACAAAAAAAATATGTTTTTATATCTTTTCTCATTTTTTCAGAAAGTATAGAATATCTGTCAATGAGACCATCAAAAGGCACAACTAGACCATATAGGCCACATGTGTACCAAATTTCATCCATGCACATGCAATAGTGACCGAGCCTTGGCGCGGAAACGAAAAAAAAATTATTATTTTATTTTGTTAATTATTTCAAAAAGTATTTAAGATCTATTCATCAGACCATCAAAAGGCACAACTAGACCATACAGGCTAGATGTGTACCAAATTTCATCCCCATACATTCAATAGAGGCCGAGTGCCGGGCCGGAAACGATCTATCCGCCCGCCGCCCGACCGCCCACCCGCCCGCCCGCCCGGCGGACGGACAGCATTTTTACCCAAGTGATTACAATACCTTCTTCGAACTTCGTTCGCTGAAGGTAAAAACCTACGGTGAAATTCACCTGCAAAATATGACCTGGGTGCTCTCGGGGATTGATTGATGAGATAATGAGAGAGAGCAGGAGTCCTCAACATATTATACATTTACCCCATGTGAGGGATATTTTACTTGCCCAGCATAGACACTGATACAAGGGGCTGGCACTTTAAAATCTCATCCGAACAACATCCAGCTGGGATTTTGCTCATGAAGTTCCAATGAAAATTTCTGATTCCCCAACCAGGGTTCACACTAATGCAGACAAGAGCAGACGGGAACCTTAACCACTCGCCAGCCAGCTGACAAGAAGGTCCCCAACTCAAATCCAGCTTACACATGTATTTGATGTGTATGTATAGTTCTGCCCTTTTAAGCCAGTTCTGAATGGTCACAAAGGTTGATTACTGAAATGAGAGATTGACAGTCGCCCGCATGTTTCACATTAACTTACTAGGGGCGTTCATAAAGTTTGAGGCTTTTTTTTATATGGATACTTATTTTCAATCTAGAACTATGAATTTTTCACAGGATAAAATTCAGCATATTTGGAATGGATTTCCAAAATTTTGGACAATTCGGACATTTTTTTAAGTCATTCTGTGGTTGCCATGGAAACTGAAAGTTCAGCTTCTTGGGGCAGATAATACTGAAACCACTAAAGCCAACGAATTTTGGCTGTGACAGACCTCTCTCTATCACTTGCATTAGTGAGATTGACAATATTTGACACAAGAAATATAATACTAGCCTTAAAAATACTCCCAAGCTCACCAAAAGCATTGATTCATACACCTGACCCATTGAAGTAAATATTCCTTGAAGTCCTCCAAACTAAGTTCTGTAAAAGAATTTCGGTCATCCAAAGCCTTTTCTCCTCCAGTGCCTGAAACTATAGCCCCCATGGACTAAAGTAAGGACAAACCAGGACTTATGTAAAGCAGCATGTCACAGGAATAGCTAGGATGGATAATGCTGTCCATTTTGGTCTCTTGTTCATACTAGTGAATCCATGCTTTTAAAAGTCCTTATGCAGTCAGGAAAAACACACCTTTGCCTCCTGAATTTCCCTCGCCAAATCTGGCATGCAGGAGTGCTTTCCTACATGGGTTCAGTGTAAGAATACACACATTTGGTGTGCTTGAAAGCATATTTACAAGCTAATAACATATTTCTTGTGTCAAATATTGTCAATCTCACTAATACAAGGGACAGAGGGAAGTCTCTCACTGTCACAATTTCTTGGCATTCTTGGTTTCAGTGTTACCTGCCCCAAGAAGCTGAACTTTCAGTTTCCATGGCAACCACAGAATGACTTAAAAGTGTCCAAATTGTCCAAAATTTTGGAAGTCCATTCCAAATATGCTGAATTTTATCCGGTGAAAAATTCATAGTTCTAGATTGAAAATAAGTATCCATATGAAAAAAAGCCTCAAACTTTCTGAACGCTCCTCGTATGTATTCTGTGTGAGGGATCTTTATTTGTCCAGCATTGGCACTATTTAGAAGGACCAATTTACTGTCTTGTCAGCGACATACATTTGGAATGTTGCTCCCAAATTTGAATTAGTGTACCAGACAAACCCCTTTCAGTTCAAAACCCAACCTGTCTAAGGGTTAGGCGGTCCTGTCCAAGGGGGGGGGGGGTGATCCGATAAACATGTACGCACCAGGTTCTGATTCATGTCGATTTTCTCTGAACGTCATTGGAAAAAGTCCGAAAATAAAGATATAAAAAGTTATTATACCATATACCCATCAGCCAATCAGAAGCCTGTATTTGGCTGGTATATATCCTATATTCTTTGTTGTTCACTTATAAGCCTCACTGTTTAACAAATCTCACAACACAAACAACAAACTGCACCAAACAGAGAATTGCCAGCAACAAAACAAAAATAAACAAAAGTATTATAAAACCTAAAGCTTTTGACAAATCCATAAATCCTTTAATTTCAGCCCAATCTGGATTTTTAATGCAATACCATGACCACTTAAGAGTAAGGGTTCAACCATATTAGACATCCGGGAGGGGGTGAAGGCTTGCAGTTTATTTGAAATAAAAAATTATTTTCAAGTTTTGGTAAAATAAATAAATTGCTTTTGAGCAATGTTAAAATAAATAATTACTGGTGGTGGGGATATTTCATAACATGGTTTTGTTTGATAAAAACACACTCGAAATAAATAGGCCTAGGTCTTTTTACTGTTACCATGAATTTAAAACTCCAAGTCTCTCTCTCTCCCTTTATACTGATGGTCGCCCTTGACAATCCAAATGCATATATATCATGATATGTACTTAACTCTTTTTTTTTTCTTTTGTCTATTTCCCTTCATATGTTTTTCCACCTGATTCCTTACCCTATTAATTAATTTATTTTTTCACCCAAAATTTCTTTTTTCAAATTTTTTAAATTTATTTTTTTCAGCCAAAATTTCTTTTTTCAATTTTTTTTTTCACTAACTTTTTTTCCCCGGATTTATTCACCCTCATAATTTTTCCAAATTTTTCTTTTCAATTTTTTTTCCATATAATTTTTTTCCCCAAATATTTGTTCAATATTCGACAGGTTTGTTTTCCACTTTTTAAAATTTTGTGCCAAATATTTTTTCTAATAATTTTGCCACTAGCTGCTTATTACCTTATTATATTATCTGAGCATATATGTATTGAAGTGGGTAATTGGGACGCTCATATGCCTATGCTACATACTGAAATCACAATTGCTTCTATAATCAGATTCTAAAAATATATATATTGGAAATCTCTTAAGCTTTTTTCGTAAAAATTTGATTGATAATTTACAATACCTTTCACATGCATTGGAGTTGTATATCCCAGAATATTCTCAGAATAAGTAAGAATTTCATTTCATAGGTCAACCTTTTGCCTGTTGGATTTTTTTCTTCAACTGATACTTTCATGTTATTTAATTAATCCAACTTGGCAAATTGTTTGTAGCTGTTTTCTATTTCTGTCAAATCCTTCTTGTTTTATTTTATTTTTTAATCTCTTTGTTTATGTTTTGTTGTGTTTGGGTATAAGTTAGTTATATCCCTTGTTTTCGTGAATATGTGATATACACCTCGGCTTACGCCTCGGTATATATCACATATTCCCTCAAACGCGGGATATAACTAGTGCTTACCCTTTATTTCTTCTTAACTTTCACGTTTTTACCAATTTCACTATACCAGCCCGTACCGGAACAGGCAACATTGGACTGGTTTTTCTTTTGGAAATGAGAGCAGTATGGTACTGAAGAGCTGGTTGTACTGAACCAGGGGTGCCGGAAGGAAATTAGGGCGGCAGGGGCGGTCGGTCGAGAAAGGGCAAAATCGAATTCGAGCGCCAAAATTTAATGTCGTGCCAATAATGATTTTGAATAAAAAAAATTAAAATTCTTGCCTAAATTCACTGTCAATTAATGCCTAATAATGTTTTTCTTTGAGATGAAAAGGGCACCCTTGTCCCCCCCTGCCCCTCCTGGCCAAGGGCAGGAGGGGCAATTGCCCCTCCTGCCCCCCCTGTTCCGGCACCCTTGTACTGAACTGCACCATACCAAAGCAGTCCGGTCTGCAAAACTAGCTGGAATTAAACCCAGGGTTTGGAACGTATCAGATCTTGACTCTTTTGACCTGACTCTGACTACGCTCTTAACCACCCACTCAGTTTATTCAAGTCAAGGCTACAATTTCAAACAGATTTAGACGTACACAGCCTGATAGTGTTACATTGGATTGCATTACACTATTCTAAGCTATAGTTCCATAGTTATATTACCATGTGTATGTGAAATGTAGTACAGATGATAATCTTTCATCATAATTTTGCTGACACACAAGTTTGGCACAGATTGAATGGAATACTGAACAGAAACTTTTGCTTTGATGACAATCACAATGCATATAATATAATTATCCGTTGTATCCTGACAAAACAAATCTGATTATATATATTTTTAATCTTATCACTACATCCAGGTCTATTTGTTGTAAAACTTGATGAGATTTGTAGAATTTTAATGATGAATATTCACAAAATCTTTCTCAACATTGAGTGTATTCTCTATCAAACTTTAGAAACATTAGCAAATAGCAAGTTCCTGTGAAACATGAAGAACATATAGCTGAGTTATCTGTATTTAATGAATTCATAGTGTCGTATTTACGAGGGGCGGTTCCAGAAAATTTTTGATGGAGTTTACGAATGGAAATGTACTAAAAATATCGCAGTTTTACTTTTATTTTACATTAAAATCTACAGCCCGAAAGGGGGGGGGGGGTTGAACCCGTAAACCCCCCTCTGAATCCGCCACTGTCACGAGAAGTACTCTGTAACTTCATTTAAAAGTTGTTTTACATTGATCAGTTACACAACCTCCACCTTATATTAAAATGTCACATTGGAGAAAGCGTGGAACTCCTATATATATATGCATGCTATAGCATTATATTGATATTTGATGAAATTATATATTTTTTTTTTACAAAAATAGAACATACATTTGAATGACCAAAAAAGATGCAAAAATCAATCTATTCAATCTATTTCATATGTTGTCAAAGACGTGACTTACAGAAAAAGACAAGTAAATTGTCCATACATAGATTGCATGTGTATTCATGTAGCATATACTTTCCTTCACTTTAAAGGTTTTTTAATCAGTCTTGTATTGAATCGAAAAGGTTTTTTCACCACTACACATTTAGTTCCCACTCATAGACTTAACATGTTCCATTGTCATTTTTTGTAATTTAGAATCGTAAAATTTCGACTGTTGACTGTACATTTAAGTTGCATATAATGATTTCTAATAATGCAGTGTGGAAGAAATGACTTCCACCACAACGCTGACATGCATCAATGCTACACTGGAAGGTGGCGACCCCTAGGAAGCGACAATGTCAACACAGTTCATACCCGAATTTGATTGTGAAGGCCTATTTGGTTTTGGGGAAAGAAGAGGAAGGCTGAGTTTGAAAGAAACGTTGTAAAATTCACATTCTAAACAGGTTCTGGTTTTAAATGTTAATAAAAGGTATCATTCCAACGTAAAATCCAAACACTAGTCTTGCCTCTATTCTGCTATGTGTAATTTGAGGATGGGATGCCTGATTAAGTTTTTAAAACATGTAGGCCTACCTTAATTAAGCAACATTGACCTTAAAGGGTTGATTAGTAATTCATACATAATACTTTGACTTCTATGACAGCGCTTGTTAGCTATACTTAAATCATTTAACTTATAGCGTCGCCTGACTGAAAAGTGAAAAAGGAAGAAGAAGAAAGCAAAATTTTGCAAGTAATTTAATAAAATTTGATGCGTTTTATTAAGAGGACATAAGAATGATTGATTATCAGTTATGGAGTTTACTTTATGGATGGTCGGATGGATGGATGGATGGATGGATGGATGGATGATTGCGGCTTTACGTCCTATATTTATAGGCCTATGGTTAGCATATGCAGTATACCTGAAGCAATAAATCAAATGCTACATAATGTCTTTTACCTGAGAAAACAACAGTTACTTATGAAGTTATGATATATAATTTTTATGACACAACATAAATGTGCTGGCATGCAAGACTAGCAAGTTATGATGCTAAGTCTGCTGAGTCTTATACTTTACTGGAAGGTGTCTGACAGTGTAGGCATCCATGGCTGGCGAGCTGGATTAAGTGTGAGCTTAACTGTGGATTACTGTTCTTCTAGTTCTGGACACCTAGGGATTATCCCATCAAAGAGCACTGGGGATGCTGCTTTGAAGACTAACTAGAACTCCATCCCTCCTACCTGTCATAGGTAGCTCAACAGTGATGATTCTTAAGGCCCTGTCTGGCTTGTCAACTTGCCAGTTATGATTAAGTGTTCTTCCATAGCATGCTTATCCTGAGCAAGGAGCTTGGGCAAGCAGGAAGCAAGACTTCTTAAACAACCCATTATCCCTAATATATAAAGACAGTGGGAAGGTAAGCCCACATGCTTCAGACTTGGGTTGGCCAAATAGGATGACGTCCAAGATGTGACCAAAGTAGACCAGTCACCAATCAACCAAATAATCTGCTATAGTTTATTTTGGTACTTTCTTGTACATTATGCCTCATAACTGCTAATACTATAGATCATAACTAGATTTTACAGAGATTGTTTAATGTTTATGCATTTTTAAAAAGGTATTGACTAATCCATGTGAAAAAACTCAATATCAATCAATTTGTTCATGAATAATTTCTTGTAAATTTTTCGATGATCAATAATTATGAAATTACATGAATACTAATTCAAATGGGAAATATGATATGACAGACATAATTGTCATAATTGGAAGGCATAGAATACTGGATACAATCCGCCTAAAGTGTGTTCCCGGGGTGAGATTTACACACCCTCAAAGCCACAAGCGTTCTTGACCGTAAGGCCACTGGGGAAGACTCCAGTGGCGAGACATGACCTTAGAGTGCTGCACCATCCATATAAACCCACTTCCATCTGGTACACTTTGATTAATTTGTATACGCTTACATGCCATAGAAGAATTACACACATAAGAGAGCAGTTAAAATCTCTAGTCTGAGGTCAAACTCAGTTATGTGCTTTTCAACTATAATTCAATCCTCCACTAATCAAATTCAATTCACTTGTTCTTTAGCCAAGGTCATCCATTGAATGAGTTAATTCTATTCTGGCAAATTTAATATGGTGGTCTTCCCTTATACATTAGGTTGAAAAGGTCGTGATTATACTTAGCAGACTCCTTTCAATTACACCCTTAAAAGCATTTGTATAGCTTCTCTCAATGTACATTTTATTGAGCATTTCTCAGTAAAATGTCAAGCCCTTCTCAACACTACTCAACAGAATAGGAAAAAGAAATTCCAATAATTCCTTCCAGGTCAATCGGATTCAGTTCTTTAGCCCTTCTTTCATTTTTTGCCAAAGCAATTCAATTTAAGAGCTTTGGAAAATTTTGAATTCATTAATCTTAATTGAGAAACTGAATTTTTCTGCCACTAATTATAGAAGGCGGAGGTTATATCAAAGCATTTTTTGGCAGGTCTAATCCGATATTTTCTTCTATTGCTTTTATTTTCTTTTTTTTTTGGTCTAATTTTGGTGTAACTTGCTATGGTGCCAGAAAAGATTTAGACTTTCTATATGACTGTATAGTAAGAGTGCAACATGGATCAATATATTTTGTAGAATACTTTCCATATATGGTCCTTTTCCTCACATCTGAGTAAATGGATGGCCAGTCCATCTATATTCATGAGCAATACAGTCTTTTTAGTACACCTTGGTTCTAAAATACACATTCTGTTCAAATGTCATCAGTAATGTGTCATCTGACTAGAAGATTTAGTGCACCCAATCAATTGAATACATGTATGTGTAAAAGCAATCCTTGCATAATTACATCAAAAGCCACTTCTTGACAAATACAACTTGCTCGTGGTACTATACATGCAAAGTTATAACAACTTCAGGGACCTGATTCAAACTTGGGTTAAAGCAGCTGAGTGGCAGAGTGGTCAAGGTGCCCGCCTGATCATCTGTGGGTCTTCGTCTGCATGGGTTCGAACGCTGTATTGGGAACCCAAAATTTTCAATGGACTTTCATGAGCAAAGGACTTCAACCTAGATACAGATACAGATACAGATACAGATAATTTATTGGTCACATACGTGAAATTCTTTTGTGTGGTACAGTCAGTAGGTGCAAACAAGAAAAATTTATATATATCTGTTGTTTGAATGATACGATAATTTGATGGCACCTTGTATCAGTGTCTGTCCATGTGCTGGGCATTGTGGGCAAGTAAAAGATTCCTCACATGAGGTAAATATGTAACATGTTGAGGATTCTCACTCTCTCTCCTATCTGGTCCTTCAACCCTTGAAAGCGCCCAGAACTGGGCTATGAGGCCTGCACTTACGGTATCTGTCCATTTATGCTTGCATAGGTGGCAGAAGCTTTATAAACCATTACAGCAAAGAGTCACTCATTGGTACCAGGGAAAGACACCTTGCCACCAACTGGGAGGCACCAGACACTAGATAGCAGCTGGGTGCCTGTATAGTTATGTTACAGGACTGCACAACTGAAGGTCTATGTCTCTGTGGGTTTTGGCATAGGCCTGGATGATGAACCCAAAATATCAACTCCAGGAAGGAGATTCGAACCAGGATCCAGTGCTTTGCTGCACCGTCCATATAAACCAACTTCCATCTGGTACACTTAATTTAATTTAAATCTAATTTACACACCATAGAAGTATGCATATAAGAGAGCAGTTAAAATCTCTTTTCTGAGGTCAAACTCAGTTATGTGCTCTTCAACCAATTCAATACCAGCAAAATCAAATTCAATTCACTTGTTCTTTGGCCAAGGTCGTCCATTCAATGAGTTAATTCTATTCTGGCCGATTCAATGTGAGTGGTACTTGGTCTCTCCTTATACATGAGATTGAAAAGGCCCTCATGATTATACTTAGCAGAGACTCCCTTCAATTACACCCTTAAAAGCCTTTGTATAGCTTCTCTCAGTGTACATTTTATTCAGCATTTCTCAGTAAAATGTCAAGCCCTTCTCAACACTACTCAACAAAATTGGAAAAAGAAATTCCAATAATTCTTTCCAGGTCAATCGGATTCAGTTCTTTAGCCCCTTTTTCAATTTTTTGTCAAAGCAATTCAATTTAAGAGATTTGGAAAATTTTGAATTCATTAATCTTAATTGAGAAACTGAATTTTTCTGCCACTAATTGTAGAAGGCGGAGGTTATTCCGAAGCATTTTTTGGCAGGTCTAATCCGATATTTTCTTCTATTGCTTTTATTTTCTTTTTTTTTTGGTCTAATTTTGGTGTAACTTGCTATGGTGCCAGAAAAGATTTAGACTTTCTATATGACTGTATAGTAAGAGTGCAAGTTGGATCAATATTTTGTAGAATACTTCATACATGGTCCTTTTCCTCACATTTTAGTAAATGGATGACCATGACTGTCCATCTATATTCATGAGCAATGCAGTCTTTTTAGTACACCTTGGTTCTAAAATACACATTCTGTTCAAATGTCATCAGTAATGCGTCATCTGACTAGAATATTTAGTGCATCCAATCAATTGAATATGTGTAAAAGCAATCCTTGCAGTATTACATCAAAAGCCACTTCTTGACGAATATAACTTGCTTGTGATATGTGTATAGATCTTTATGTAACAACTTCAGGAGCCTGATTGAAACCTGGATTAAAGCGGTTGAGTGGCAGAGTGGTTTAGGTGCCCGCCTGCTCCTCTGAATGTCTTTAGCAACATGGGTTGAAACCCAGGTTTGGGGACCCAACATTTTCAGTGGACTTTCATGAGCAAAATGATAATGTTAAATCGGTGGCCCATTGTATTAGTGTCTGTGTTAGGTTGTAAGCAAGTAAAAGATGCCTCATATTGGTAAATGTGTAACATGTTGAGGACTCACTCTCTATCCCATCTTATCAATCAACTCTGATACAACAAGGACCCACCAATTTAATGTCCCATCACGAGCGACATTCAGATGCATTGGATTTTCGCCTGGAAGTCCAGTCAGGTTCCCAAACTCTACAGTGCGAAGAAAACGCTTTGCCACTAATTTTAAAAGACCCAGCAGTGTAACTATAATGTGACCATGCTGCTTGGAAATTGTGGCATTTATGAGTTCATACATGATGTTTACTACAATTTAAATGTTTGTACACCCTTAGAGATCACTGAGATTTGAAGTCATCTAGAGCAGCATGTTCATCTAATAGTTAATCATAATCTATTTTATTCACATTGCAAGTTTGCAACTGAACTGCTAAGGTGAGTCTCATAGATCTGCCAGCAGTTTGCTCTTTTCTTTGTATAGTGTAGGCTACTTTGGCACAATCACATCTTCCTTTGACAGCCTGCATTCACAGGGTGCACTTTGAAGTTAAAGGACAGTCAGAGTGCAGGGATCTCACTACAGAGCATGGTCATGAAATGTCAATTCCAGGCCATGTAAAGACTGCCAAGACCAAAGGGCCACGAAAGTAGCAAAAGGGATTGGGAGGATAAAGAAAGCACTTAATGAATGTGGAGGCGAATGAGAGTAAACAGAAGAGGCATAAATCAAGTGGAGAGATAGAGAAGAGAGAGAAAGTCAGAGAAAAGGAGAGAGGGAGACAGAGACAAAGATGTTGAGACAGAGAGACAAGAGAAATTGAGAGACTAATGGACTGACCAACTGACACAGAAATAGCCAGAGATAGCCAGAGAGACCAAGAGAGGAAGAGACAGAGGACGAGGGACTAAGAGACTTAGAGACCGAGAGACCGAATGTAAGATCAACGGTACGTGTACGCGTACCGACAGACAAAATAGACAAGGAATATCACATATAGTATTTATGCAATAAGCAGGCTAATTAGAGACAGGAGGAGGACACAGCAAAGAGGCTAAGGATGATTGAACCAGCTATCCATCATAGGCCCAGGTGACCCGCAAGAGCTGGATTGGAACCCGAGATGCAATGATTGGCAGGGCAGCGCACTATACTGAGCCAAAGTGACACAAAGAGAAACAGTTCACAGATGGTCCTAAAGTGTATACATGCATCCACAACGATTGGAGTCCACATTTAGAAAGGACATCAACATCAACTTCAAGGGTGTTTCCTTATTAACATGATGCATTGTCAATTATTGCAGCTACACGAACATAGGTCTTGTGTGTTGACGACTGCAAAGGTCACAAGAGAAAGGGCCCAGCCTAGTCTTGTCCTGGCGCCATGGTGACGATGAGATCTCGTGCCAAATGTCATTAGGGCCTTCCCCTGGCAGCGCGGTCTCTGCAGCATTATATCTGGCCCCTTTTGAAGTTTCCTGAATTAGCAAAACATACACTTGAGTCCCACTGTAGGTACTATTAATTTGTAAGTCAGGCGTTTGCTGAATCGGTTTTAATAGAAAAACTGCGTGACATGGTCCCAGTTAGAGGGCACTGTGGTTGGCTCTGCCCATGTTTGATTTCCCGTTAGCCTTGCAAATGTCTGCTCATCGTTATCTTTGACTTCTAGGCCACTGATTGCTTGTTCGGTCATCGCCCTCATTACATCAACAAACAAACTGCAGGGCGTCAGGGAATCAGCAAACAGTCACTGTGGCGAATCAAGAGTAGGCTGTAAAAGACAATGTAGAGTGGGCGATAGGAATCAACATTCAACAGCTACCTGTGACAAAGTAGATAAGGTGTGTGCACACAGATGGATGGATGGATGGATGGATGGATGGATGGATGGATGGATGGATGGATGGATGGACGATGAGGGCTTACGCCCTGAATCTATGAACTTAGTCAGGCTAATTGGGACAGCGGGGGGACACTGCAATGAGGCGAAGAATGATTGAAACAGATATCCAACATGGTCTATGTGCTTTGTAGAGCTGGATTCGAATTAGATCTCCAGCGATTGGCAGCCAGCGCACTCCAACTGAGCTAACTCATTTATGAACTTGTTTTATTTACCAAACTTGTATTGGCAGATACTACATCAAATAGCCTTCTTATTGTTTATTAGTACCTGGATCGTATCTGAATCTGATTAACGTAATATAAAGGCATCCGAAAAGAACGTGAATCCGGGACCTCGGACAGAACAGACAACTACACACCTTAACCACTGAGGCAACATCAATGCAATCAATGTTGAATCGTCTACCTGGTTAGGAGTTACCTACATTGCAGGCAGCCTTTTTGGGGCGAGTCTGCTTTGCTGCCGATTCTAAATGAGCGAACTGGGCAGGGACGAAACGACTGTTGGGCTCGACGTGAGGTGCTTGGCCCACTTCCTGTTGGCCTCTGGGCGGATTTGATTTGCAGAAAAAATGGGAGAGGAGCCCAATTAAGACAGGTTGATGAAGTCATGTGGATGTCCCCTGGTCAGTGTGTGAGGCCAGGTCTAAATGACCCACTAGGACCCACTGAGACCTTTTCTTTCAAGCTCAGTGCAACAGGTTACAACAGCGTTGTCTTTTTATGTTATCTGGATGCTACTATCATCTGGATGCTACATGTTTTATATATATTTCTAAAAATAACTAGATTATATTGGTTTATTTATGATCCTAAATAATTAATAAAAGAATTAACAGAGAACTTTAAATTTGCCTTTTAAAATAATCCATCTTAGCCATATATCAATTGTTAGATATCTCCTTCCAATCGTATCTGCCCATGTCTAATCCATAATATCCATCTTCTATATCCAATCTACCTATTTCCTTGCAATGATATCTATCTTGACTATTTCATCTATATTCTGTCTTAACTGCATATATTGTCTTTCTTATGCTATTTCATTTCTGTCTGCCTATCTATCTTGTATAATGTCTCATCTACTCCTATTTTATCTACATCTCGTCTGCATTGTCTATCTTATCTATCTCCTACATCTCTTTATCTGTCTATTTACCATTTTCTGCATCTGCGTTTCCAACTATCTCTGTTTTTCTATCTTCCTATCTATTCAAAATATTCATTCAAGCTCGCCATGTATGCCCAGAATAGCAGCGCAAGTAGCAATTAACTTAGCATGCGACCATCAATAATATAAGCTCACGGCCGCAACAATTACTTATTTTCATTTTTATTCAATATTTCCTGAAACATATTTACATATCAGGCCCATCTATCTATGAACAATAGATGAACAATAGTTCAGCCCATCCTTGACGACAATAGTCCATTGAGCATGCAGCTTTCGAACTAAAGAGCGTTAGAAATTCATGCGGGATGATCAGCAGATAAGTATTTGAATACAATGCATTTGGATGGGAGAATTGGGAGATGTATGAATAGCAAAACTGTCATAAATGCCAAGGGAAATCGATTATTCAGGCAATAATAGGAGAGCAACCAGGACAAAACCAACAAACTACGCTGTAACTCATTGTTATACCAGCAACAGTGACATTTAACAAAGCTGACAAAGATTGGGTGATTTAGTGGGCCTGACAAAACACACCAATCAAAGCAATAATTCCTCGTTACTGCCAACATGAAGCCAACATGAAGGAAACCGGTGGGGAATCAGTGCTCAACAAATTGTTCTATTAGTAATGCTAGATGGGCAGAATTTGAGCCCAGTTATCTATTTGATAATTGGTTTGATAGGATGTCTGGCTCATAGATAAAGCTCTAGATAACTAGTCATTGCTGGGAGAGCTAGATTAGATATATCTCTTTGTTACCGGCTGATCTTAATAATCATCTTAAGTTATAACTTGTAGGTGATTTATATATATGACATCTTAGAATAAGCCTTTGCCTCTTCAGCTTTGAGCCAACATTGCTTTTTCTTAATCAAAGGCTTTAAAATTCCAGGTTTTCTGGAGCTCATTAAAAAGTTTAGCAACCAGAAAAATTGCTCAATTGGCTGCCACCGCCAAAGGCTTCGGCTGAATTCGATTGGCAAATGTACACTTTTTTCTTTTCCTAATGACATTTCTTTTTCAAAGTTTAGCTGGAACTGAGTCAATCAGAGTCGACATGCTTGAAAAGAAGGAACAGTTGCAGTGTGTAATGGCTTAATGAGGAACAGGGGCTGGAGACAATAGAAACAGGTAATGAGCAGCTTTGTGAGCATTGTGACTGCTTTTAGGGGAGCAACTCCCATTGTTATCGTACTGCCACCTATTGGGAATCCTTTTGTTATGACGTCACAGTCACCATCATGGCCGCTTCTCACGCACGCGCAATGCATGAGGCGAGCACGAAGAGAACACGGGCGATTTGCGCGCCGCTAATAACACGTTAATGATCAAAGCACGCGAGCAATTAGGTTTTCTCTGCGGCCCTAAAGGAGCTGAGCCCATGCTGAGCCCTGCTGAGCTGTAGCCCTCCAGAGGGGTGATTATGTTTTGACCCCGGTTTTGGGATTATGCCCCCTGCCTGCAGTTCCTACTTCCTACCTGACCACCCACATCCATGCAGCTTAATTATTTGTCAGCCACCCTTTTTCCAAAAGCCTTTTCTAAGAGCTGATTTCTAAGAGCTGCATGCATTTTCCAAGAGCTCTTTCCAGTGGTTGTTTCCAAGAGCTTCTTGTAGCCTGGTTGGCCTGATTCTCTCTTACAGCTCAACCAGCTTGAGGCTTAACCAGTTCACCCAAAATGCTCCAAAGCTTAACCAGTTCACCCAAAATGCCTTGGTGCTAAACCAGGGCGGTCACTTAATGGCATTCCATACACAAACACCTGCCCTTTCCAATCTCCCACCTTAGTTATTAAAATTACACCACATCATATTCCTGCTGACAAGTATATCAGCCTGCATACAGCCCTGGGGCCTGTTGATGAAGCATGCCAGATTACTGGGGACAAAGATAGGCTGATTGGGCAGCTGGATGCATCTATGAAGCTGGTCACCTGCTCTGTTGGGCCTAAGAACACTGAGCTCAGCACAATTCACTGCTTTGTTATCAACATAACGACATGGCTGTGTATACATTTGAAAGTATAATAGGAGCTGACATGGTGATCATGTAACCCACCCTTGCTATTTCCATTATTGACTGAATTGGAAATGCAGCTTTTGGACTTATTCCAGGCCACCTTCATGTGGGCCTTCCTATCTTGTTTAACCAATAGTAACAAGCTACAGGGCTCTGCAGGAAAGTAGGGGCAGTAGTAGGCTACTAGCATGTTATCAACATCTTTTGTCACGAAGCCAGCCATCATAAGAAAACTATCCTATCACTGGCTTTCCCTGGCTTTCGGAATCATCCTGTATTAATGTTAGTGTGTTAGCTGTGAGAATAGAGACATAATATGCATCCCATCCACAAGCAAACAATGTACATTGCACTTATACCACACAATTACGTCATTAATGAAAACATGCTACTTAGGGATGATTCTTTGTCCGGGATTCCCTAATCAATATCTGTGAGTTTCTTCACGGAATAGACTCGTCACAGCGGCAATCAAACACACTTCCCGCAGTAAAAACAACCGCAGACAGAAAAACTGGGCTCTTGTACAGTGCATGGAGAAGAGTAAAAGGAGTTGCTTTAATGCATTGCTTTTTGGATTGGTTGATGATGGTGGGAAAATGTAAGCATTGTGTGATGGTGTCATGTAGCAGGGCCATGTGTTTGGCATGGAATCGTGCATTGCTTGGTGGAAGATATAAGAGGGGGGGGGTGTCATGCCAAGGATGCCCCAGTGCATCATGCACTTCATGCAGAGATACCCATGCAAAGATGCCCATGCAAAGATACCCATGCAAAGATGCCCATGCTGAGGTGCCCAGGGATAGGCCTACCCGGAGATACCCAGAGATGCCCTCCATGTTAAGGGTGGCTGCTGCAGCGTGCTTGCAAATCTGAACCATCAAAGAGAACCACACCTGGAATGGCTGCCATCAAAGGCAACTTCACGCCAGTTATAACCCAATCAAACAAACCAGGCGTGGATCCTTAAGGTGGCCTTATGATAAATTCATGGGCATGTTATTGTTGCCATTGACCAGGGGGCACTCCACCGTGAGTAATGTGCGCTGCCAAGATTTTTACCTTTTGAAGATTTTATAAGAAAGAATAAAACAGGAAGGCGCTGTCAGCCTTTGTATGTGCGGCGAGCCGATCATGGGCGAACGAAGCATCCTCGATCCGCGGCCTCCTCATCCTCCAGTGGGCAGGATAAAAAGTCTGCTGATCTCTCCCCAGAGGGTGTAAACAATGAATAAATCATTGGTCTGCCTGCTAATTTAATAGATCACAAATTGATGGCTGCTGTCAATGCTCAACTGATGCTAGGATCATATAGCAGACTTCTGGCGACTGCCATACTCTATTAATTGGACGGGAGACCAAAAAAGCCATGGCCTGTGTTTATGCATGACCTTCGGGGCTATGCTATAGTGTTATGCATTGCCCCCTAGCTTTTGCAAACTGCTGTGCTCAAAAGACAGCGTTACTTCAGCCAAATGTCATCGACTTTTTCCTCATTGAAGGTGAACCTTTCACTGCTAATATATACATGTGGCCAAAGCGTATAGTTTGTGGTTGGACTGTTCAATACCTGTCAATACGACGCACGTTTAGCGTCGGTCTGTTGCCTAATATTCAGTAATGACTTATTTTATTGACAGCTTGCAGAGTCAAAACTGGTTAAAAGGGCCATGTAAATGCAGCATGTCGTTAATATGCCAACAGATGAAAAGGTTTTGTAAAAAAACAGAAGCAAAAAAATATAACAAAAAAGATGACAATTACTGAAAAAATACATCCATGAATGATTAGAGCACTTGAATTTTTGCCAGCTATTTAACAGTAATTTGCGGTGATGGTAGCTTTTAGAGCTTTAAAATTTCTATGAGTTCTCAGTTTACTGCTACTTTAGTGTTCAAAAAGATTGATACGTTCTAATTGTCGCTGTGTCAAGACTTGTCGGTGCAAACCTGTTTGCGGCGAACTCGTTCATTTTCTCAGCCGCTTTCAGCTGCTCTCCTCACCTCGTTTCTGTTGCTCTTTTTGTCATATATGCTCCTTTTTGTCACCTTTGCTCATATTTTGTCACCTCTTGCCTCTTCCTTCATGTGTTGCCTTTATTTGTCTCTGGCATTTCGCGTGCTGCTGGTTGTGAGAGCTGTTGGGTGATGCGGCTGAGAAGTCATCTTACTCATTTTACTTTCTTCTTTTTTGCCAGCTACGACTCAATAGATCTTTTCATGATCGGTCCGCATTCAATGCCGCCATAACTAATAATGGCTGCCATATTTCCCGCCTCCACAAAGCCCCGCTGACACGCGTACATGTATCTTCCTACAACATTGTTTCGCTTTATGTGAAACTCGATCGCTGCATGACCATAATTTGTCATGTCCCCATCAACAGTCTATGGCTTTTTGTCCCCGACAATGTAAGGTTATAGACATTATGCTCATTACATTATCAAGGACCTCACAGGAACAGAGGCTGAGGTCGTGACTCTGGTCCTTTGGGAGCATTCTATGAAGCATTCTATGAAGCATTCAGTGGGCATTGAGTGAGCATTCAATGGGGCATTATATGCGGCATTATGTGTGGCATTATATTATGTGTGGCATTTGACTTCATCAACCGCTCATTCTTGTACTATAAATTGATAAAACAAGGTTACCGTGGTAAACTTCTAAATATTATTCAAAGTCTGTTTTCTAACTCTAGTGCCAAAGTAAGGTGGGAGGGTCAAAGATAGAAAGTACATATGGGGTCCTACAAGGAGGTATTATTAGCCCAAAATTATTTAACTTGTTTCTTTCTGATATGGGAGAATACTTTGATCAAACTCAGGGCCTAACAATCGATGGCACAACCTTTACACATTTGTTATATGCAGATGACTTAGTACTTATATCAGAGAGTGCTACAGGTATGCAAATCCTATTAGATAACTTAGCAACTTACTGCAGAAAATGGCACTTACTTATCAACTCGCAAAAGAGTAAAGTGATGATAATACAGCCTAGACTTAGACATAGATCTGAGAATACACAGCAGCAGTTTGTTGTTGACAAAGAGCAACTCGAAGTTGTAGATTCATATAAATATCTAGGGCATATAATTAGTAATAAAAGAAACACTCACAGCTTGATGTTTGAACACTTGGCATCACAAGCCCAAAAAGCAATGCATGCCTTGAAAGAGAGAGTAAAATCTACTGTTGGATATCTCTCGCCTAATCTTAGTCTTAAAATGTTTGAAACCCACATAGTGCCTATTCTAGAATATAACAGTGAAATTTGGTTCCCAACTAAGCAAATTGATTCTTTGGAAAAAATACAACTTAAATTTCTCAAAAATCTTCTTGGGGTCAGAAGTCAGACTTCCACTGTAGCAATTTTAGCAGATACTGGCAGATTCCCATTAATCTATAGACAACAAATATCTGCAATTAACTACTGGCATAGATTAAAAATGGAGAACTGTCCAAAACTACTTCGTAAATGTTATGACATCCAAGTGGCCCTGAACCACAAAAAGTTGCCTTGTTGGTTGTCTAGATTACATCAAGTTCTCATTGCTTATGGAATTAATGATTTTGAAATGAAGCCCAGTAAAATGGCATCTTTGGTATATAAGAAAGCAGGGGAAGATATGTTGGCTGACATAAACGATAGTGATAAAAACCCAAAACTAAGAACATATAAACTATTTAAAACAGACTTACGCATTGAACCATATTTAAATTTTAACTTACCTATGTATGTTTATCGCAGTGTAGCTAGATTCAGGCTTAGTTCTCACAATTTAAAAATAGAGCTGGGGAGACACAAACGCCCCTACATACCCGCTGATGAAAGATTATGTAAAAGATGTACATCAGGACTTGTAGAGGATGAATTTCACTGTCTTATGATTTGTGATTTTTGTAAAGACAACAGAGCAGTACTATTTGACACGGCAGCCAAAACGATAGAAAACTTTTCCGTTTTAAGTCCTCAAGTTCAATTTATTAAAATACTAGCAAATAAATCATCTGAAATTAATTCTGCATTAGGTAAATTCTTAAACATTGTCATAAAAACTGATAACAGCACTTAATGTCAATTATAATTAATTAAATCAGCCCACAAGGTCAGGGTGGCTAATGGCACTGACACATTGTTTTCACGTGTGATTGTAATAATTTGTTTGTGAATATATGCCTTGTATCTGTATGCATATTTATGTTGCTGTCATAACCATTTGCAAAATAGCATATATATTTATCTAACTGTGTCTCATATTATATTCATCAACCTGAATGTTTTTTTGTTTTTTTTATGACTTCATTTCTCTATGGTTTCATCCCTCATAAATTTGTATATATTTTGGTGCTATATACTATGGTTCTGTACCGCCTCAGTGCTAAATATCGCCTGTATATCTGGCATGGTGTGATGTAAATATATAATTGCTACTGTGATTAATGTTTTATCTCTGTATGTAGAAATAGCTTGAGCCTACTCAGTGCTAGATATTGCCAGTATGTCTGGTATAGTGTGATTTTAAATTGTATTATTGCTACTGTGATTAATTTTTCATTTATTTATGTAGAAGTAGCTTTAGACTTTTATATCTTTAGTGTGTTAGTATTAGAATCTGTTTCTGTTCTTGTTTTTAACCTGTATGTTGATATCTCATGTAACTGACTTTTTGGTCAAATGTGACCTATGTTTGAGTCAATAAAAACCTATATATATATGAAACGTTTTATGCATTCAAGGTGGTATTCTATGAATCACATGCTCGGAGCCCAGCATTTATTTGGTTGGTGCCATGCCATTCACCTCCCAATAATCTCCCACAATTGCACCATGCACGTTTTCCCAAGAAGTCAGAAAGCTGAGAGTCAATCCTCAGATTGCCTCAAGCCACATACACGATTTATAGACGCACTAATATGCAATTGTGAATGTCGAGCAAAATGTGAACAACAGCCTGCCTTACAAAGCTAATATCATGCAACTTAATCCATTGGTTTTGGTGTTGACTGACTGCAGCCACTGCACATAATTCGCTCAGTTTCTTGTTAAAAGTCATTTACTTATCTGAACTTCTGAACTTGTATGCGATTTCATATGGACTACATGTTTACAGAGTGTTATAACCTCATTTTTATTTTATTTTTCTTACTCTAACCAAAGATCTGATACCACCAAGACATGTAGATACAGTCAAATAGGCCTTGTGAGAGTGCAATTGTGAATGTCGAGCAACATGTGAACAACAACCTGCCTTACAAAGCTAATATCATGCAACTTGATCCTGTAGTTTTGGTGTTGACTGCACACAATTCTATCAGTTTCTTTCTTGCTAAAAGTCTTACTTGTGTATCTGAACTTCTGAACTTTTATGTGATTCTATATGAGCTGTTTACATCATGTTGTCACCTATCTACAATAAATATACTTTACTTACCTCATTCTTCTTTTCTTATTCTTACTCTAACCAAAGATCTGATACCACCAAGACATGTAGATACAGTCAAATAGGCCTAGTGAGAGTGCAATTGTGAATGTCGAGCAACATGTGAACAACAGCCTGCCTGACAAACCTAATATCATGCAACTTGATCCGGTAGTTTTGGTGTTGATTGCACACAATTCTTCCAGTTTCTTTCTTGCTGAAAGTCTTGTGTATCTGAACTTCTGAACTTTTATGTGATTCTATATGAGCTGTTTACATCATGTTGTCACCTATCTACAATAAATATACTTTACTTACCTCATTCTTCTTTTCTTATTCTTACTCTAACCAAAGATCTGTTATCAACAAGACGTGTAAATGTAGTCAAACAGTAGAAGTGTTGATTTCCAATGCAACTAAGTGACTGGAGAGATGGCTTCTCTCCTTGTCCGATGCTTCAATTACTGTTTCAACTTGTTCAATGGGAACAAGTTAGATTCATATTCCAAAAGCAATGCAGTGGCTCATCACTTTCATTCTTCCACTTCTTGTTTTAAAAGCACCAGGCAAGGAATTTGTCCAGATTTTGCATACCACTGCTACAGTCTACAATTATAGGCAAAGTGTGCTAATGAAAATATAAAACGCCTTTGTTCTTTCTCCAAAAAATACCATGCAACCTGGCTGCAATGGAGCTGCAAATGCACTGATTTCTGGACTGAAAAACTAATCACCATAAACAAATTTATAAGGATAACTCAACTTGGGATGACCAATGGACAAGATTAAAGTGCTTGGCAAATAATGATAGATCTACCTGAATATTTATGACAAGATTGAGGCAGCTGCAATAAGATGTCATTTCTTTAGAACATCTTCTTCGAGGAACTTTCTTGGATGACCGACACATGAAAACGACCGGTGATAGGATCTTGCCATAGCAAGTTGGAGTAAGTAGACTTCCAAACAAGCCGGCTATCAGACACAAGCCGATTGGGGATCTGCAATTCATGTTTCTTGAATTGGGATGCCATGGCTAGTTGTATGTACAAGATATAAGAGAGAAAATATCGAGGTCGTGTCACAGAGAACAAAAGCAATTTGAAAGAGCATAGCCGTTTGACCTGGGATAAGCCAAAGCTCGAATCAAAGGCTTGAAGTATGGTTGTCATAGGCTGGAGCCTGTGAGCTGATATGTGCAGGGGCCTATACAGAGGCGGATCCAGGGGGGGGGGGCTTAGGGAGCCAAGACTACCCCCCTCCCAACTACCAAGATGGAAATAACATTTCGAGGAAAAGATGAAGCAACGAGGGCCAGCAAATGCTGAAACGATGCTCGCCGGAGCCTACGATTGCTGAAACGACGCCCCGGCTCCCCCTAGAGTACTCCCTCTGGCTCCGCCACTGTCTATAGGAACTTTATAGGATGAGCCAGAGCGCGTCACAAATGGCCAAATAGCGGTACACTGTAAATTTTGAATTTTTATTTAGCTTAAATGATTGAGTGAGATGGTTGCACAATTTCTTTGAGCTATCATAGCTTGTTGTTGTAAGTTATAACAACGAAAAGATTATCATAACTCACAACATCAAGCTATGTCAGCTCAAACAAATTGTGCAACCATCTCACTCAATGACTCAGAATTTCAAATTTTACAGTGTAGGAGGAAGACAGGCTCCTTGCCACAATCCCCAATCAAAGCCAAGCTCCACCTGATGACCCCATCCTGTCTGACACTGCATTCACTTCAAACGTCTCTCCTCAAACATACTTCATTGTGCAATCTCGATTGGCCTCCTGCCAAGGCCACCGAAAGGAGCACTGTCTCAAAAGGAGCACTGCATCAAAATGGAACACTAGCTTCTCCATCTGGATTCTATCTCCAAAAGGAGCACTGCTGGCCCAGTACAAATGCAGTACAGATACATTGTGTACTCCCAGAATATGATTGATATATGACACACAGATACATAAATAGAATTTCATTCTGTGCAATGACAAATTCAAAGACATATAGATCTATGGAACCCGCTGAGCTGTCGTTGATATTTTGGTTCATATGTGTTTTATTTTTCTCTCTACCGCCATTTCCTGTTAACATTTCTTTAAGTGCTGTTGATATAAAGGCCTACTTCTGCAATTGCTGTTTTTGTCTATTTTTTTATGTTGATACAGTGTGCTCTCAAAGTTGTTGACTGCTGTCTACTGTTTTTGATACTTCTGTGACAGTTCTGTCACTTCAGATGTTTTTGTCACTGCTGTTGATACATTTTCACTGCAGTGAATGATCTGTCCTATACTGATGCTGATGTTTCTGTATAACTTCTTAATATACTTATGGTTTGCCGGTTGACACCTGTCTTCTTCGTCCATGTGTTGATACTTTTATTTATTACTGCACAGTGTTGAATTTCCCTTATACTGCTTTACTGTTGGCTGCTGTTACTGCTGTTGATACACTGCCACTACCGGTGACTGCTGTTGATGCCCTTTTAGTGCTGTTGGTAGTGCTGTTGGTGCCAATGATGCTGACGCAACTGTTGCTGCCTGTCATCGCACAGATGAGCTGTACGATTACACCGAAGATAAAAAGGAAATAGGAACATGTCTTCATTGGCTTTTGATATTGAGAACCTGAGAACCACCTGCCACAAAGATGCCTTTATCAAGAACACACAGTACTGGGGCTGGTGCTGTTACAGCTACATGGCCAGGGCCAGTGCGGTCTTTCTAATTCAAAGGCCGTTGCAGAGCAGAGGACAGAACGCTGTCCAGTGGGAAGATTGTGAACAGAATGTGGGCAACGTGACCTCGCATTGACCTTACGTTGACCGTGGCTGATTGTAGCGACCTGTTGCAGGGGGCGCGGAAGTGACCTGCACTTCCGGAAGACCCTGATTACTTTTTGCGGCGCGTCAGCCGTGAAGGGAGGGCCAAATCGGATGCCCCGTTGAATCTGCCTTCTAATCCTTCAAAACCTACCTTCGCGGTCCCCACAGCAATTCCACAAAACACCAAGGAGCTCTGCTCAGCAGCACTGCGCTGGCCGGAGTAATCTTATGTTGCGCAGAGCTCCTTATAGACCTTCACAACATCTCCTATAAACGGTCTGTGTTTTCAACCTCTTATACCAAGACAGCATCCTTATATTTTCACATACTCCATAGGTTTGCCTTCTGTGTGCTGTGTATATATACACTTCAGAATTTGATGTTGTTTAAGATTGTTTCCTAAAAGCTGAACTTATATGTTTTCTGTCTAGGTCTCGGCATATATTGGTTTTGCAAGGAAAATCACCGAGGAACTCAACGAGCTGGGAACTCGGCAGGAACTTATAGAGCTATAATCAACCTCTATATATCCCGAAGAGTCTCTATATATCTGTGCTGTGACATATTGGCTTTGACAGAAGAAAAACTGTGATTGTGAGGTATTTTGCCATGCTGTATACTTTGACAATAGACAAGTTTGTGGTGGCTGTGCTGTTTATAGATATCCTGCTTGTTGAATTGGCCCAAATGGTTGTGTATAGAACTGACTGGGGGATGACTAATGAGCGCTGGGTGGTCTGCTCCCTGCATTCAATTCCCCCTAATACTCCATATCCCTTGACAATGGCAATTGACGTCACAGACCACCTAGAGGCTGCTTGCTGTTGATTGGCTAGTCACCTGTTTTCCATGACTACTTTTTCAGGGGGAAATATTTCTGGCTTGTGTGGAGCATAAACCTACTTTTGTCAGCACAATGAACTCTTTGCAACTTATATATATGCCAATTATATTGTATAATCATGTAAGTTTCATTGAACTTTCGGATCTACAATGCAGGCACACCTACTACAATGTATATGAGCAACTTGTGCAGATAGTTTTGCATTTATCTCATATTCATATTGAAATGTGGAATCATGACTAACTTATAATGGCATAACAGCCAGTAGCCCAATTAAAGAAAGAAATCAGCTTAATTACAATGCATGTTGCAGTTGACAATTGCTAATAAGTCTATGGAATACAGTCCTTGAACTGCAGACCGGAATCACATTTTTAACACTGCAAAATACATTTTACAAAATATCATTTTCTGAATTCACTTTTTCGCCATTCAATTGTCGGTCGTGACTTGCAGCACTACATCTGATTCAGCAAGGCAGCAGTAAATATCAGTTTCTGTAATTCAATCTTCAATTTAAACTAAGTGCTTTTTTGCCTTCTGGTTACAGCAGTTAAACCTGATTGCTTACAAAGTTACAATCTCTGTCCTCGAGTTGATGTGCACTTGTCAGGAGGTTTGATGAACTTCTGGAAATAACAAAAAGAAAGACTGAGTGTGATGAGATATACACTTGAAAAAGGGTGAAAAAAAAACTGAAGCAACAGTTAGGGCAGAAGTCTTTCAATTGTAGTCTTTTAGAGACAGTGTATATTTGTTTCAACGATAAGGTATGAAAAAGTGGTGGTCACAATTACCCTTTTGCCTTATTCCAGGAGATTCCTGGGTTCAATTCCCAGAGTGGAAACCCGCATCCAAGCCGAACGTCACAATTTGTTTTGATGACTGGAACGAACCAGGCCTGTGACGGTCCCGTAGACTGACCGGGTTTCCACACTACTTTCAATTTTGCTGAAAACAGCCAGAAAAGTACAGAAAATGAAAAAATGTGAAAAAGTTTCAGTTTTGGTATAGACATTTTCTTGACAGGACGTTTGGAACTGAGGTCTGGTTCTGAAGAGATGGTGAGTGGACTCAAAATGTTACCTTTCATCATGACGTCTGCCTCTGGTGTTTGGTTGCCTAGACCAATTGACTTAAAGTTCAGACGAGTGCGATCAAGATGAAATGAAGTCAAAAGTTATCCAGTCTCAAAGCATGGAGATTACTGTTAGATTCTATGGTATTTTTGAACATGAAAGAAATATGAAAAAAAGAACCATCTGTTTTTGCTCATTGATTTTGTACTTCTCCTTTTTGAATGTGAAATAGTCTCAAATTGCTGCAGCTTGTGAGATATCAGCGGAGATAGTGGGTGGACCAACTGAAGATCCCTGAAGTCCTCCTTGTAATGATGTGCAATGTATAAAGAGTGGAGAATCTTAGGTCTTCTGCGCCTGTCATCTTGTACTAGCATGTAACTGGTCTGCTTGGGTATCCAGCTAAGACAGTTGAAGCCTATGGTTTCCCTGGCAATTTCCTCTGGATGCCTCGAATTGCATTTTGATCTGAGGGCATAATATGATTTGGGGTGACCGTGTCCTGCTCCGGGCCTAACCTCTGACCCACAGGGGCAAGGGAGGCAGCTCGGAAATTAGCTGATCATTGGCTGACTCCGTAAAACATTTGTCAAATATATAGGCCCATCACTGAATATGCTGATGCAGAGTATTTGCCATGTTCTGTCTGATCTGCAGTATCTATAGCATTTCCTGATGTGGCCACCTTCATTCTGGATACTTAAAATCGTTCAAACTGTAGCAATTCACATGGGCAGTAAATAAGCTATAGTATATGGATGGTTTAAAAAGATATTTTCAATGTATACTCTTCTCTGCAACCATTCCATCTTTATTATCAATTAAATAAGATTTATTCATATCTTCCAGCCAAAATATCCTACATTATTGTAGTGCCATGATGTTTATAGGCCTATCTAAAATGGTTCATGCCAGTGAAATGTAAGACAATTTTATTAATTAAATTTTTCGAAGATGATTGAAACCATTGAAAATGCCAATACTGCATTCATCAAGACCAGGAGATATATTTTTGTAGTTCCAGCTGGCTTAAAGGTGCATGATTAAAAATACACTATGCCTCAGAATCTAATGAAATGACATGGTTTAATCAAAATGTAGCAGAGAAATGAAAACGCCTACTATAACCTCCATCATGTACAAATTCAGTCTCTCATATGTTCTATCTTATGACAATCTATGCTATTAAAATGAGATCAAAAATTATCTCAATTTATACTTAGTGCCTCTTCTTCTAATTCTCCCTGTACTTTAGTTGGGCTCTCAAGGCATGGGCTCCCATTTTGGTGGCCATCAGACCCCTATTAACATCTGTAGACCATTCAAGACACCATTCTGTTGACAACACAAGAGGATTCGACTGTCCAGTACATGTGGTACCATCTATTGAATTGTTTTTTTTATTAATTATTTTTGAATGAACTTGACCAAAAGGCAGATTAACAAGGGTGCAAGACTTTCCACCAGAACTTATACAACTCAGTGTCCCCCACCCCTTTAACTTCTCCACCAGCCTGAATACATGTACATAGTCAGCATTAATTTCATGAGATGAGACGTGGCAAAGCACTTCAGCAAAATGTACTTATGCAATGCACTTCACCAGCGGGTTCTACGCAATTCATCATCCACAATTCATGGTAGACATTGTTTGACGCAGAAAGAAAATCATGTAGGCTTGGTGAAATTTAAGACGATGCCATATATTCACTGTTTTGTGGAAAATTGTTCGTATTTCATTCCATCCGAAATGTCAAAATACGGATATTTAATTTGTGCGGTCAAAAAAGTACAAGCTCATATTACTTTCCATTCAGTAGAAAATGTATGACATTTAAGTCACAAAGGCCAATGCGATTTGCTCTAGCATATAACATTGTCATTTGTCTCTCCAGATGGGCCGCAGTTTATCAAGAAAGTTCATAGGTGGAGCATATATCTCAACAAACAACATGAAATATATGGCTGGGCAAGGGCATATCAGACAGAGCTCACAAATAATGCAATTGTTGATGCGTTGTTGATGCAATGCTAAGGCAGAGTCGAGGCCAAGTTGATTTATGGATTACATATGTATCCGAAATCCAAATGTGAAGTTCTGAGCCCCGCAGCTCAGTCGGGAGCACTGTGTATGACTTCGTATCTGTTGGCCATGTGCACCAGAAACTGTCAGTAAAGCTGTAGTCATGACTATAAATGACCACACTCTTGTTGACCTAGAATACATGGGTAACAATTTGAGCACCACATTTCAGATACAGTGTAGCTGGTTTGAGGAATATGTTCAAGGTAATTGTAGCTTTTATTGCATGAGTGTGCATGGATTAAGTATACATGCTGTGCATTGCTGGCTCAGGGGTCCAAATGTTGATAATTTCATTCACAAGGAGGTGGGTCAGTATAGAGCTTTATAATTTACGTCCATGCATTGATCTGTGTATTTCTATGGCAGTTACACTAGTGCCATAGATACCAACCTGATACTTAGGGGGCCACCATTGGATGTCAAGGAGAGGTGGCATGACGTCTTTTTCGAAATGAATAACTTCTTGCCGAATTTTAGTGAAATAAATAAATTCTTCCTGGGCAGTCTTTTGAATATATAATTCTTGGTGAGAGTATTTCTTGATTGAGAAACGAACATTTGAACACGTCGCATGCTGAAAACAAATAATTACTCTCTCCATTACCACATAAGAAATAATTTTCCGTTGAGGAAAAACCTATTATGTAATTGTCGCCCCCTCAGTTTGACTTGAATTTTGCAAGTCTGCAGACTCACTGCATTCACCTGCTTATGTTGCAGACTGGTTTGTCAGTCAGAGGCTCCACTGTATGTGTCTTTGATTATCCTTTCAATAGAAATGCATAACACAGAAGTTGATACAACTCCCCCCATCAATCACTTGTAACAGGTCCTGGAGTATCACAAAGCAAGCTGCACAAACATAGCTCACTTGATACCAAGTTAATTTATAGATTACATAAATTATGTATCACATGTGTAATACAAATCGCAGAGAATTGATGTGTAGCTCCTGACCTCACTGTGGGGGTTTTATACATGTACAGTGCATGTGGTAAACTGTAGATACAGTTCGGATGATCATTTTCGTAATGTGAGGATTATGTTTCAGAGGCCGAGAGCTTGCGTCAATGCGTCATACTCGATGCACAGTCCACATGGATATGATATAGATAGATAGATAGATAGATAGATAGATAGATAGATAGATAGATAGATAGATAGATAGATAGATAGATAGATAGATAGATAGATGTTGTAAGTGCAGCCCTGCAAGCTAACTTCTGAATGCTCACAAGTGCTGATTGATGAGAGAGAGAGAGCGGCAGTCCTCAGCATGTGACATATTTACCCCTTGTGAGAGATCCACTGAAAAATGTTTGTTCCCCACCCCGGGTTCGAACCCATGCAGGCTAAGACCTTCAGCAGAGCAGGCAGGGACCATAACCCTGCTGTCCGAGAGCTTGCTTGAAACTCCATACGTGGTCCACAACGATATGGGTATTGTTCAGGCATTGTAGAATCACTGTTGAGGCATTATACAGCGCTGTTTAGGCATTGTCGGGGTATTGTCGAGGCATTGTTGGCAATGTTGATTTAGGGATTACATATGTATCAATTCAAATACTAATGTTAAGCTCCGAGCTCCACAGTTCGATCATGCACAAACAACAAGGCTGGCCAGTGAAGCTCCAGTCAAGCTGCAGTCACATGGCCAGTTAGCAAAGCAGCCATGATTATGGAATGATTTTGCTTTTGTCATGTGTGGATTTAAGGCACAATGCAGGTTCATATCCACAACAAAGGCCTATTGACAGCCATGCAATTCCCTCATCCATTTGATGGATTAACACTCCAGACGCTTACAACTGTAAACAAAGGGGAGAAAGGATGTGGGGACTGCAGGCTGATGCTGGACTGTGCTTCTCTAAATCATAATGGACATTTCATCATTAAACATGACAGGCTGGATCGACACTGGTCATTTTCATTATGGCACTGTGGGCTCTGCCAATCATGCAAAAATGGCTGTCCAGTTAGTCAGAATTGCAATAATTTGCATGGGAACCATAAATGTACACATAAATATATTGGTTAATGCATGGGAGAATGTTTCTTTTATGTGATTTCAACAATATGAATATTGTGTGTTTTGTGTAACCAAAAGTTGGCAAAACTGTATTTAAAGTGAGCCTTATGTGGCATTTGCACACGATCTGTTCTCTTCATGGTGTCAGATGTCATAAAGCATGATTTCAATTCCTCTTTTCTTTTCAAAGATCCATAAATTTCGTATCACAGATCATCCATGCACCCTAAGGGAAAATTGAGGTACCATCCAAGCGGTCTTTTTTGGGGCTCTTAAACTTTTCCACGTTATTAAGCTTAAACCCCCTGACATCATTTTCCATACTTTTTCTCACCTTAATCGCCATGTACGGCTGGATGCCTTTTAAAAAGGCTTGTGCAGAGGGCGGAAGTAGAATTTGGTCGCCAAGGGCTTCACTTGGGTAAGAGCCAGAAATCGTTGTGACCAATTACTCCATCACCTTGTTCTGTTTTTGGCAGGCCAAGATTCACTGAAACCTGAGAACAAAGGTCTCAGGGTTGACCTGGGTTGACCCTTGATGATCATTATTGTCCCCTTTATTTAAATGGATCACTGGAGTTGTCAATACTTTGCTGTAACCATGTACTACTTCCACCTGAAGAATATGATCCACAGTCACTGTGGATGTATTGAAAATGACATTGTATTGTACACAAATGATAATGATACATGACCTAACATGGCCTTTGGGTAGGCCTACTAGGCTGATGATAATCATTATTTCTTCAGTTGGCACAGTGTAAGTTATAGCCCTATTGTAAAAGTTATATTGTTAAAGTTGTGCTTATATCTACTGTCTTCTGAAAATCTGAAGGGGATAACTTCTGTTGGTTCGCCATGATCTTCCAATCACTGAGTCCTACCCCAAGAGGCACGAAACCTAAACACAACGTTGCTAATCGGTGAAGGTTTCGTCTGTTGGTTACGAAGAAATGTATTGTAGAAATTATGTTGTCACAATGTGACCACATCGTTGTGGTATTTTTACAAAATTGTGAAGGTTGCCACAATGTCTCGTGCTATAATTGATAACGTCATATCTTTGATGTTGCTTCATAATGTTGTGACAACGTCATTTCTGTCATACAATTCTACCGGTACATGATATTCACAAACATTGCAACGATGTCACAACATTGGTGTAATGCAGATTTGCAATTGGGATGTTCCATTCTGGCTTTGGATATACCTGTGCACCTGAGCCACTGATGGACAACAGTTTTACTCCTCCCTTGCCTCATTTCTGTGTCTTCCCTCTGCCATTATTGGGGGTACACAAAAACAAGACAAATGTTAACTCCAAATAATCCAGCAATTTGGATTGGGTTATCCATAAACCTTGTGATTTTTATAGTTGTAATTTTCTGCCTTTTACAGCCAGTTGATATTGCAGGAAACAAAGTCTAAAACTGCAGAGCTGCTAACCTGCTGTACATTTGGTAAGAAGGCATATGTAGGTGTAGTGAAAAAAAAATGCCCAAAGACTGAGATACTTTGTTTAGAATTTTCTGTCATTCTCTGGTATTTTGTCAAGGTGCAATATCAACACACCATATATAGTACCAGCTGGCAAATCACATTGTCTCTTATTACCCTATAGAAATCCCACAGCCAAAACAAACTTCCAGTTACCAGTTGCACCCACAACCCATGCAATGGCTAGGATTGTTGGACATGAATATGATGAAAGGACTACTCTTTCTCATTATCTCTTCTGACATTACTCTAGTTGTGTTCAGTTGGATTACTTCTCAGACCACATGGGTCATGTCTGGGTGAAAAGCTTACCTGGCAAGCCTCCAATGGCAAATGACCATGTCATGTTTTAGCTGCAGCCAGGTGATGTCTTGGCTCATAATCCAGGTGATCTCTGGCTGCCCTGATTTGATTACAGGACCACAGGACAGGATGACCACAGAACATCAGGGTGACCCAGAAGGGTGAGTCATGCCTAGGGATCAAGGGATCAAGGACTCACCTTCTCTAGGTTAGGGAAAAAACAGGGGAGAATACAGAGAGGGGGAGAGAAAGGAGAGAGCAAGAGCCAGAAAGAATAGAGAAAAGGAGAAAATGGGACACTGTAAAATCACCAACTGAAAATGCCTTCTTTGCCTGTAGCAACACTTACTAGGAGAACAAATGGAGAAAGAGGGAGAAGAAGGGGGGAGAGACTGACATAGGAGAGAGAAATGGGGACACTGTAAAGTCACCAACTGAAAATACCTTCTGTGTCTATGGCAACACCTACTAGGAAAATAAAGGGGAGAATTCATAAAGGGGAAGAGGAAATGAAAGAAAATGGAAAGATGGAGAGATGAAGTGAGTGGAAGAGAAATGAAGACACTGTAAATTAGCCTGCGGAAAATTCCTTCTCTATCATAGACACAGCAAATAAAGGGGAATATACAAAGAGAAAGAATCTAGAGAAATTAAGACACTGTAAAATTGCATCCTACTGAACACTCTTTTACGTTAATAAAGTGGAATATACAAGGATGAAATTAAAAAGGTAGAAATGGGGAGGAGGGAAGAGACAGGAACATAGGAGAGAAATGGGAATATTGAATTCAAACTGTGATGCCAAGCTGAGGTGGATTGGCTTGCAGCCAAGGAATCTGAATCAGTTTACAATGACATCACAGCTTGTAGTTATTTTACATATGGGCCTATTGTAATGATAGAGAATAGAGCCATCTCTGACATCACACTTCAACAGCATAGAAAAGAACATAGGATTCAACGTAAATATGACAAGGACAAGTTACTACACTCTTTTACAGTGGAGGATTAGCTGGCTGTTACAAAAAAAGAGAAACATAGTTGGAAGTGCTAACAAAGACGTTGCACCTTGCTCAACCTTCTCCCCCCTTTGACTCATGGCCCAATAAGCAAATGATGAAGTCAAAGCAGGTGACAAGGTCACGAAAGTGTCATCTACAAAGGCTTCTCTACTGACTGCTCTTCTGATCACCATTTCGACCTCCAGTTTGAGCAAGCCCCCAACCTATCAAGTTTCTAAGAGTATCAGTTCACAGTAAGACTGGATTTCAAAGCGTCCAAATTGATCTCTTGTACAGCAGCATCTTTCCTTCGTCGTCATCATCATGAGCACTGAGTTTGTGTACAGTCATGCGGAAGATCGTACTAAGCATGCCAAGCACATGTAAGGAATGATAGTCCTTTTATAAGGAAAGAAAGTGAATCGTAAAAAATGGTGTCAGAGAATTTTTCTTCTAGTTTGGAGGAAAGGGGTTAGTCCGGTAAGTACCTACATGCAGCTCAGTGGCGGCTCGAATGCCTGATGACCTTGACATCCGGATTCGATTTCTTACCCAAATTACCCAAGTTAGCCGGATTTGATTAGTTTATTACATTTTAAAATCCATCACACAGAATATATGTATGTATCCTCAAAGTAAAGTACAGCAGTCATTAAATTAGCATAAAATTAAAGATATTTTATAATTTAAACTGTTAAACGCAGAATGGCTGAGCCTTGCTCCCAAATTCCAGAAACTTTACAGAAAGGTGGCCAAGTCCTACTGAAAAAAAAAAGGTAAATGAAAATCAATTTTTTTAATTGCTTTAAAGATATACCTCCATCCCCATACCTCTTCCTGGTGGCAGAACCATGCACTCATTTGAGATTGATGTCCTCTAGTTGAATACCTTTCTTAGTACAACCACACTTCTATTGAGCAGTCAATAACATCCAAAGAGTATTCATGTTTCAACTGATCACTAGGTTGAAGATTCCCATTAAGCTGGAAGGAAGACTGCAATGCACTGCCTCGGCATATCTCGTATCAAAAACCGTCAATGGTAACTGCATTTGATTGATTTGAACCTGGTGTTTTCATCTTGTACTCGAATTGGGATGCATCTAAGGGCTCCAGGCCAAGTGTTATTCAACTTGGATCCGTTTTGGATCAATTCTATTTTGATCTGATCTGCCAGAGGGTACGTCTGATCAACTTTAATAGGACAGTCTATTGTGGTATCCTTTTCAATGCGACTTTTTCCATATTTGTAATTTTGAAATTGGACTCCTGCATCATTGAATCGGGCACACCCATGACTTGTGTTTGTATTTCTGGCAAACTGTACTGACAGCGTACAATTAAGTCTTTGTCATTTTACGTTGACATCAAAATTAGCCAAAAATAGTAATGTTATGACAATAATATTGTCTATGTAAAAGCAGCAACCATTCACTTATGTGCACTTTCAAATGTTGCTAATCGGCTTTACAGATCACTGCTACTAAAGGCAGTTAATTCGTTTCTGAAACTGTCAAGGAGACAATGATACTAAACTAAAGAGGATTATGGTCATTAGCTGCTGCCTCAGAAGCATCAGCAACTGCTAATCAACATTATTAGCAAGAGAGGTGAGATGGGATGAGATGGGATGAGATGAGATGAGATGAGATGCTAGCCCATGCTTTTAAATCTTATGTTATCTTTTCTTCAGCCTGCATCATAGTTGTTCATTTGTTCCTATCTTATCGTATCTCTTAGTTTATGTTACCTTATTTCATTTCATCTCATCTCATCTCATTTCATCTCATCTCATCTCATCTCATCTCATCTCATCTCATCTCATCTTATCTTATCTTATCTTATCTTATCTTATCTTATCTTATCTTAACTTATTTTATCTTTTCTTATCTTATCTTATCTTATCTTATCTTATCTTATCTTATTTGTTCTATAACTTTATCTTCTCCAATCTTATCGTATCTTATCAGATTGTGTTCTTATCTGTTCTCAGCTTATCTAGTCTTATCTTGTCATGTCTTGCCCTGCCTTATCTTGCCTTACAATAATATATCATCGTTTATATTTAATACATTGTTAACACCATACCTATTAACATACTTTCTGAGTCAACAATGATTTTGAAAACGTCAGAGATATACGACAATACACGTTTTAATGTCTTTTCATGGAAAAAGATGCAAGGTCGAAAATGTTGTTTCTATAAATCCCTTGCACCAAATGCATTTTAGAATTAGAATTAACAGCAAAAACACCCAAAGGATTAACACCACCCCCCTCCTTTCCCCCTTCCTCCCCCCCCCCTTCCAAATTAGCTGGGTCAGCAACACCAGCAAAAGAAATGAGCGCAGTGTCCCTGCAGGGGACTGCATCTTGTGCCCACCTGATTAATCAAGTGACAGTTGCAGGCTGTTAGCCAGGGCCCACCTGTCGACATCACACTGACCAGGTCCGACCAGCACTTCAAAGGCAAGTCCAAGGAAGACCGTGCCATCAAAGGAAGGCGATCAATCGCCATTGACCCACGTGACCTTCTCATCTCTCCCTTTCTTTATTGTAAATTATTGTAAATTAGGATTTCACAGGATTTCGCAGGATTTTCCAGTCATAGAAATTGTAATAATGGAACAATTAGCAAAATAGGAAAAGTCCCCAGTAGTTTTTGAATAGAGTTAGAGGAAGCGTGATCCGTGTAATTTTATGCAGTTTTATTTTACTTTGATCTTTATTGGATTATCGTGACAATGGACCTTTTTTCTCTATCACATGGTAAGGTGATATTCTCCCTATTATAACGGTGATTCCTTTCAATGATAAAGGACCGAGTTTTGAAAGACCAATTAAATAATAATTTTAACTGTCAAGTCTGAATATTTCTATAATTATTTTCTTGCTCTAATTGTTAATAATAGTGATATCCAATTTTCTTACTAGTTCTTATTGTATAGAATAGCAATAACAAGTAATAGTCATTTTCTTGCTCTTATGGTGAAAAATAGCAATTACTTGTTATGTTCTTGCTGTAATTGTCTAGAACAGTGATCACTAGTTACTCTCTTGCTCTGATTGTGCATAAGAGTGATTCATATTAATCATATTCATATCAATTGTCTTTCTTTAATTGTATATAATATAGATTACTAGTTATTCTCTTGCTCTAATTGTTTCAAATAGTGATCACAAGTAAATTTCTGGCTCTAATTGTGAATAATAGTGATAACTATTTATTTTGTTGTTCTAATTGTATAGAAAAAGTGATTACTCAATATTGTCTTGCTCTGTTTGTCTGGAATTGTGATTACTAGTTATTTGTTGCTCTAATTTTCTAGAATAGTGATTACTCATTATTTTCTAGGTCTGTTTGTCTAGAACAGTGATCGCTAGTTATTTTCTTGCTCTGATTGTTTAAAATAGTGATCAATAGTAATTTTCCTGTGCTAATTGTGAATAACAGTGATAACTCGTTATTTTCGTAGAATATTGATTTCTAGTTATTTTCTTGCTCTAATTGTCTAGAATAGTGATAACTAATTATTTTCTTGCTCCGATTGTTTAAAACAGTGATCATGAACTGTCCCAAAACAGTAATTTTCTTTCGCTAATTGTGAATAAAAGTTATAGCTAGTTATTTTCTTACTTTAGTTGTCCGTAATATTGATTTCAAGTTATTTTCTTGCTCTATTGGTATGGACTAGTGAATGGTATTGAATAGTACTAGTTATTTTCTTGCTCTGATTGTTTCAAATTATGATCACTAGTAATTTTCATACTCCATTTGTCCAGAGTATTGATTATTGTTATTTTCTTGCTCTATTGTGAAGAATAGTAATTGGGTCAAAATTTAATAAGTCTGAAATACTTGTCTCCGGTGTTTAACAATAATTCATGATGGCAGGAAGACCAATAGAGGACCTCTTGTTGTCATTTGTCATAGACAAGGATATTAGCAAAATTTTTAATACAAAAACTATGCGACAGAATATTTTTATCCCATCCAAAAGTAGCATTGCAGTGGCCTACCCCCCTGAAAATGGCTCGTCTCCAACAACATTTTCTTTGAAAGATCATATCACAATGACTAGTACAGGATCCTAATTCAATTAAACTCTTCCATACATGGAGACTTGACTCTCAGTCTTCTAAAATCTGGTCACCAATAGCTGAAATAATATTCTGTATAAAAGCAGGAGGTTGTTGTGTCGATGTCTCCAATATTGCGTCATCAGCATCGCGCCGGATTTGTTTCTTAATAAAAATTAAAGGGACACACATTCTCTGAGAAAACTTTGTGTCTGATGTTGTCTGAGAACCCAAGAAAATAACTTAACTATCTGTAGTTCTGTATCATTTATGTAAACCAACATATTACAGTATTTCTGTTGGCATGTCAATTGTCCTATCTCAATTTGTCATTAGCAAACGCTTTGCTACTCTATTTTGACCACATATTTCTGGACCAAAATCACTGTGAACGTGTGTCTAGTGTTCATAAGGTCGTTGCATGCACATATTGCCAGACTGCCAGTTTTCCAGTGGTCCCTGCAAAGATTTTTACTGTAATTATCATTAGCATCACGCTGTCATTAGCATCATGTCAAAAATGGCTTATTGCCTTTACCTCACTAAAATTTTGTTGTAGGTGACTGGAGTTGAAATCAGTTGAATATATATTATCAATAAATGTTTCAACAGACTATTACATAACATTTTTGCATTTTCTTTGCATCTGACATGCTTAGTATGAAGTTTGATGCTCCTCTGAAACTACTAACCAAATATAGGGTGCCAGTAACATTTTACCATTCTCTAGCATCTGAAAATGGTTTAGTAAAGACACTGGGCACTGGAGGAAGTAGTGGAGATCATCTTTATTATTCAGAATCCAAACTATTGATGAAAAGAGTATTTTTGTTTGTTTTTGTAAATTTCTGGTTCAAGGACATGTTCTATCTCAATGACAATTGGTCATAGAGACCTGAAATATAGCTCAATGTGTGCAGAAAAGCCACTTTTCTATTTGTTGGTAATTCATTATTCAGCCCTAAGTGGTACGGATTTCAATTTATAGGCATGATGCTAATGACACACATATTTGGTATTTTAATTGATCAAATGCAGTTTCTCAAAAACAATTTGCAATAGAGACCTGGAACTTGGCCCAAATTGTGTAAGCAACTTGCTTAATCATTGGCAATAGATTGTTTAGCCCTAAGTGGTTAGGATTTTTTAGTTAGAAGTGTGATTTTAGTGACAATCAAAAAACATTACAGCTATGTTTATCACCTCAGTACAGATCAGCGGGGCATTTCCACCCTTGGACATGAAAGTGCAGTGATAGCTGATTGTTTGACCCACCCAACGCAAACTTTAAATTTTAAAGGCATTTCTGGAACGAAAAATTTTCAAAATTTTTTCAGCTGAAATTTCAAGGTTTTCAAATTTTGACCCAATTACTAGCTATTTCTTTGCTCTACTTATCTAGAAGAGTGATTATATGTAATATTCTTGCTCTAATTGTCTATAAAATAGTCATCACTAATTATTTTCTTGCTCTCTTTATGAAGAATAGTGATTATTGGTTACTTTCTTTTTCTCTAATCATATCTTGGAGGAAGAATTACATGTTCATCTTGATATAGTCCTTGTCCGATTCTGTAAGGATGTTTACTAGTAAATCAACTTTCACATAGACCACAACCATGATAATTTGGTTCAATAAGATAAAATAGAATAGAATAATTGACACGAAACAGATGAAATATTTGATAATGATTTAATCACAATCATATACATATGATTACGTCCAGACTGAGTTTATTTTTGGGATAACATGGCAACCTACAATTGATCACCATAGCAACTGGTATGTACAAGTTAGCCATCTTACAGGACAAATTTCCAGCCACAACTTGACAATTATCACGGAGCATAACATACAAGCAAGACTGCTCTTTTGCATGTTCTATATTTACATGTATACATTCAAAGAATTTTATAATTCTTCAAAATAAATTTTGGAAAATGAAATGAGTCCATATGCTGAATAACAAGAAATCCAACATTGCACTAGTTATAATACTACTGTAACACTTTATATTGACAATTCGTATACAAACTGTACAAGACAACTGAAACATCATACAAAAATATCATATCATATATATTTGTAATATACATCATCATGATCATAGCAATATATTGTATTTTCGACATTCAAACTTCATGCCTGACAAGGTGTCATTATACATGTAATAATGTTTTGGATGCACAGTAAACAAAAAAGAAATTCAACTCAACCGGCAGAACGGGATTATAGACTGTCAAAACGATTGTCACGGAATGATTATGGAGTTCATACGCAAACATTGTCAGAGACAGCGAATCATTCAAAGGTATATATTAACTTTAGCAGTCTATGATGACAACCGTGAAAAGATTTGTAATCATGGGAACACTTGCTCAACAATTTTGACCGAGCTTATTCACTAAGTTAGTTCACTCTCAACCTGTGTAATTTTGGTGATTTGACTATTTGTAAACCTCGCAGTAGAATAATATTACTCCAAGGGCGGATATTGTTTGTCTCCAAAAAGTTATTTCACCCTTGGTCTTTGCCTTTTTGGTAATTTGCTTGTTGCAAAGCTAGCAGTTGGTGGTAGCATAATAACATTATTCTTATACTTTCATAGGTTTGTCCTCTAACTGCAAAGAGATACAAAATTGAACCATCTGGTGGATAAGCTCTGATTTTGACAACTAAGCATCTGGGCATTGTTAAATACGGCAGATTGAAAACTATATTGCAGCACCTTTATTGTCACCCGATGGGCTTGTCATTACGTGTATATATTTTGGGATGCAGCTTCCCCCTGCCAACCCATAGGGTCACGTGGGTCTCGAATGTTCGCAGAAGGGCCTAGGGGTTTGAGGGGAAAAGATTGTCCGAAAGTGTTAGACTTCTTGAACTTTCGCACGTCGGGTGATAATAGGCGCATTTTAGCTTCGTCCTTGATTTTTACACCAGGGGGCACCCTCTGCCGCTGCTGCTGCGTCAGGTCAGGGGAACTGGAGGTAAGGCTGTCCAGTGAGCAGTTACTAGTTCTGGTAGGCAGTGTGGCATTGTGTTTGTGGAACTGGCTTGTGGGAACATGGTACGCCCCACTGTTGCCGTTGGGAATAGGGATCTGCTGCTTGGCTCCCCTGGGGAACGTCGACATGGCAGCGTTAAAACCGTCTTTGCCAGGAAGCACCTGGACGCGATCCCTAGGTCCGTAAGTTTTATTTGGATCGTCTATTCTACGGATTATGACGTCATCATCCGTACAGATCGGACACTTGTCTCCTGTTTGCGTGACGTCAGGCCTGAACGCGCTGGCATTCTTGGGATTGGCACACAGCGACTCTGCAAAGAAAACAATATAAAATTGATTGCTTGTGTACATAAAAAGCCATTCAACAACACAGCAAAAGAGGCTATTTCATGCACGAGAGGTAGTTACAACATCTACAGCAACATGAAAATCATGAACTGTCCAAAAGGTGAAAATCATTAACTATTAATAAATAATTGTTTGTGATGGTGAATAAATATCATTTTCAGAACTTTGATTTAAGTCTTAGTTATCTATTCTTCACAAAGTAAAGAATAGGTGGTTGGGTTGCTTTTCAAAACTAATAGTGTGAAGTTCATTGTATCATACAGCAGGCACAAAGGGAAGAGAAAGTATTATATCAAGGGCTCAAGGATGTAGTTTTTTGTCACGGAGGACTAGACCTATAAGCGGAGAGTTCAAAACTGTTATTATCATCAACTATAGGCCTATTTGTATTGGCCTGCTGCATATTTTCCAATCAATAATTATTATTGTTCAGGCATTGTGTAAGTCGACAGTTTCAATAAAATTGAAAAAATGGAAAATACCTTTGAAATACTACAATTTATCTAACTAGCTCTACTAAACACATTGAATCATAAGCACTTTTTGTCAAATCCCTTTAACGCATTGGATGTTGTCACATATGACAAAAATAAACTGAAACTTTGAATTATATTATGAAGGGATCTGTCAAATTCGAAGTCATAATTATCTAATACAATCCTTCACAAAGTTCTGTACCATCTGCCAAGTCCATACAGGCCTATCATCCACAGTGAAAGACATATAAACTCTATATAGATGTACAATAATATGTTATTTTCCTTTTTCAAAACACAAAGCGCCTTTGCTAACCTGTTTTAGCACATGTGAGAGGTACGCCATATTAGTCGTATGGTAATCAGGCAGAAATATGTCTTGTCTTTATATTTCAAAGCCCTCATACTATATATGAGCTTAGATCCTGTTCAATAGAGCTTGTGAATGACATATGTAGAAAACTGCAAGCCAAAATCTGTGATATTCAGCATTCTAAAATAGATACACAACAAGAAGACACTGGTTGCTGTGTTATTACGCCAACTTTGTTCAATCGCTTAAAATTCACCAAAATATTGGTACCCGGGTGCCAACAATACAGGATTTCGCGTTACATCCTGATGAACCTCACTCAGGTAAATAGGCTAAGGCAGAAATATAAAGAATAACACATAATCATGATCCATGGGAAAATTTGAAATCAACAAATCATGTTTGGATGGCCTGTAATCAGTTGCTTTTGAGACATTCCCACGAGAGGGGTTATCTTTACAAGACAACACATTGGCTAATTAAAAATAAAAAGCAATTGGAAACTAAAGTCTCACAGACCAGCTCCTACGGTTTTCTATATTAATTACCATACTCCCCAATCAACTTGTATCTTGATCTGGGTCATCAACATTCTCAACAAATGCCATAAGGTTCTTTTTGGTAAGATGGGTGAGCCTCAGCCTGAACTATACTCCAGAATTGAAAAATTCCGTATATCATAAAAATGATTGATTCTTTTATGATCCCCTTGCTCATCAGGCATCTAATTTACTACCATGACACCTTGACAGTTCACCACATGTACAAAAGATACACACTGAAACATATTGTGTCCTATAGTCACAGAATCAGCTCTCAGTCTCAACCATATCTCCATCCTCTCATCACTCTCTCACTGTTTTACTCTTTCACTCTGTTACATTCCCACTCTCACTTTCTGTCACTCTCTCAATAGCAAACATCAAACGTGACTGCGTGACTCCTACATCGCATGAGGTATATAAAGGTCTTTTTAGTAGCTCCAGAAGCACACTACAAAGAAGTGATCTGTCAGAGCTATTGGCCATTTGAGCTGCTTGAATTGTTCCTGGTGTTCATTTAGCACTACTTGCATGAGCCTGAGGTGGTTTTGCTCAAATTTTTAACAGAAACAAGTGTAAGTGATCCCTTGGTCATTTTTGCTGGTCAATAGTGGTTATATTTCCAGCAGAATGTATTGATGTAGTTCAACTATTTGGCTTTTCGGCTTTGACGAAGACCAGCACCAAATTCGGCCACACCACAGTCCACATTCCAACGACAAGTAGAGAAAGTTAGTCGGTCAATAGTCTCAACACTTGGCAAGCATTTACACACAGTAATCATCAAGTAGGACAATGTGGCTCAGAATAAGGGGCCAGGATGAGTTGCATCTAAGTAGGTGTAAAAGTAGTATATTTTATGAAGAACTATTGACAGTTAAAAATAATGCAATGAATATTGAGTAAATTGATTGATGGCGATTTCAGTTTTGGGCCTCAATCCCAATGAGGCTAATTAAGGCTGATCAAGGGATGTAAAGAGCAAGATAATGAAGCATACATCACTGTCATGTCTGTCACATGACAGGTATAGGTCAGGTGACTGATGTGTTTAAATCTACACCCTAGTTTTCAACAGTAAGACGGATGATTAAAAGACCCACAAGAAACGTGTTGATTTTATAGATGGCTGAAAAATCCTTGCAACATGTATGCATCTATTGCTGCTTTATATAATGTCAGATTTATGTCTTTCTATCACAGAATATGCTTACCCACCACAATAGTAGAAGTGTAAAGTGATGTCTGCTTGAATTTGGAGCTGATGCCAGATGGACAAGCATGATGTCATTCTCTCAGCTTAGAGTTTGAGCTCGATGCCAGATGGGCAAGCATGATGTCATACACTCAGCTTAAAATTGGAGCTTGATGCCAGATGGGCAGGCATGATGTCATGCTCTCAGCGTCATGTCACAGCTGGAGCAACTGACCAACACTGGTCTGTTAGATATGATGTGATGCTCATTGGTGTGAATGTATGCAGCTAAATATTTTAAATATACTATGATGCCATGGCAGGGGAGTAATATAGCCAGTAAGTGAGTACAGTAATACATAATGATTACTTAAGGGCTATCCATATATTTTGTGACTGATAAATCCCCAACTGTTGCAAAAATGAAAATGACTTGACTGATATGTGTTTTGCTGGTCATGATACTGATAACGTCGTGACACAGAAGTCACGCGGTGGTGATTGTGGATTAGTGAAGAACTTATGGTGATAAGATATAGAGAGTCGTTTGCAACACTGATGCAAGACACAAAAATACCTCAACCAAAATGAATAGTTCACTGGTCACGTGACCAATGATATATGTATACATGTAATGACATAGCAGTCACGTGGTGGTGATGGTGGATTGGTGAAGGACTGGTGGTGACGAGATGAGAGAGTCGTCTGCGACACCTTTGGAGAGTTTATCACCGTCCCCTGAGCTGGGAGGCTGCGGAGAGCTGTTGGGAGCTCAGCCGGGAGACTGGAGGTGAGCGTTGGTTTGCAGGACGTTGAAAGATGCTGATATGGGACGCGGGGACAGGTTGCTGCTGCTGCTGGGCTGTGGGACTCTGCTGCTGCTTCTGCTGCTGCTGATGTTGTTGATGGTTCAGCTGCGGGGGATGCAAAAGATGCGGCAAGTGTGTGATGAAAGACCTTTGCCTGGGCGACGAACTTTGATTGAACGTCCTGGCCCGCCTGTCGTGTTTGTCATTTTAAATTCCCCCGATAAGGGAGTAAACACCGCTGCGTCAGGGAGCGATTTCCCAGCCTGCCTTAATCAACAAGTCCATATCATATTGCTGAGGAGACCTGGGCATGGCTTTTGCCAATTGATACGGTGGACTCCATAAAAAGCCATGCTCCGTCCTGGCTGCCTCTTTAGTAACCTGTTCGTTTCGGTTGCTCATTCTACAGCCTAATTCACTGCCCCCACTCTTGCTCCCCGTCCATTTTGTTCGTATGTAAATGCAATTTGGCTCCCCATACCAAGCCTTATTCAATAGACGTTCAATGGGAGGGAGATTTTCCATTGCTCATTGATTTCTTTTTAAATCCTATCATCCAATCAGTTAAATAGAGTGGCTCGCAATAGCTAAATACGGCCCCTCAATGTATGTCTGGACCGGTGCCATGTGTTTAAATGGACGACTAAGTACCCCTTTGCCGAACTCTCTGCTTGGCTTTGCCCACATTTGAAATTCGCTTGAAAAAAAGAGAAGCGGTCCTGCATGTTGATAGATATTGATCCTCAGCTTCAGCCTTCATATGTCATGGTACAGACAACAAAGTACCTCTAATATGATATGTTTATCATATACATATATACTTTAATGGCTTTGTCCCTTTGAGGTCATATTCCGAAGTCTGTGATGGCAGTTTACAGGCAGCAATTTCAGGCTCACCGTATAGAATTACATGCCATTGATTTGTAGATGGCAGCAGAGATAGGAGGTCAGTATGGAGTGATTTCAGCAGAGAATTCAATGTATCCATGGCTCAATTGTGTCCTGACATGCCTCAAGTCAGCCTGCTGCTCCCTCACATCAATCCCCAAGCCATTCATTAATTTATAGTCTTCTAAATTGGTAGCTCAGATTAATCCAGCTATTACCTCCCATCAATAGAAAGAGCTCAACCTTTCCAATCAGGTCCATTTTTACAGCAAACAAATCATTTGTAGGGGTCCTCTTTTTATTGCTGATGCTGAAAATAAATGCAGGTAGACTGACAGACAGCAGTGTGCATTTTAAGAAGATTAATCCTGTTTCATCCTGTGCCATCCTCCCACGTACAGAACTGTTGCATCATATTTTGCCTATTTTGCCTAATTTTTAGCTTCTACTTCCAAAATACATAAAATTGAAAGCATCATAAGTTATACAACGCATCTAACTTCTGTAATCTAATTTAAAGCTGTAGCTAATTATTCATAATGTAAGTTATGGGCACAATGATTAATATAATCTCCATAGCTTCACATTTATGGGTTAATTTTGTTCATCTTTCCAAGAAAAAGATTTATTATAGGCTAATCTATCTGTATTTGCACACATTCGCAGCATGTTCTGTTACAAGTAGCGTTCGACAACGCTCAACCATCTTGAATTCCTGTCTAATGATTCTTAGATTTGCCATTCGAAGCAAATTCCATCAAGAGAATTGTGGGCTGTTAAGCCATTTTCTTAATTTGCCCAATAGCACTGAAGGCTGATCAACTTTCCAACACTAATTCGTCTGAAACACTCGATAATGTTAGAATTCTACCAGTTACAGCGCTGTATTAGTAACATCACTGAAGGCAATTTCTGGCAATTAGAATTTATTTCCATATTAACCATTTGATAATTGATGCAAATAAATACATGGTACTAAATAGGAAACTATCTCTTTAAACTTTAATCGTTATTGCAGTATTTAACAGTACCAATAAACTTCTGAACCTGCTATTAAGGATTCAATGATTTCTGCACGCCAGCGTTTCTGGAATTACTATCTATTGAAATCTTAATACTAAATCGCAGTAAAATACCTAATAGGCTGATGGATAGTACCAATTAAAGTTAAATATTAAATCAATGGAAGTCAAAACCCAGCATCAGCCTTCATTAGCATCCGTATCAGGCACCATCAGCTGTGGCACCACCATAAACAGTTTCGCGAACTCCGTCAGCTGCAGCACAACCATAAACAGTTTCAGGAGCCCAGCAGCCCAAGCAGCTGAGGCAGTCAAGTCAGCATCTGTGGCACCAACAAAATCAGACAGCACATCATCATTATCATCATGAAGAGCACATTCGATGCATCACACTGCATCAGTATCAGAAGATTCATCAGCCTCATTGCGAGCATCCATGCATCAGTATCTGTTACGCCAGCTACGCTGAATCTAGCAGCACAACCTAGTTGAACCAGCAACTGTGATACTATCAATAGCAAGTAACAGAAGCATTCATTGTATAATAAATGAATAATCAACAGTATTTAAATTGAAACTTTTAAATTAAAGTGGCTGCAAAAGTAGAATAAACAGTGTTGTCTTAAGCACCCCATCACCACAACTAAGACCCTTCACTTCCAGTCAAACACTGCACATAATTTTTATCGATTTATAAACCACCTTTACACTTCAAATCTAATGATGCCATCCCATATGCCGCCAAAAATAGCAATTAGATCTTTTTAAACAGGACATCATCAATAGCACATTGAGTCCACTCTTTACACATAATGTACAAAGCAACTTTAAACTATAGATCTCACTCTTTTAGGTGCCATATTCAACAGCTATCACATAGTCTCCTGCTGAGTCTCCTGCTAAGTCTCGTGCCCTCCCTCCAGCCCTCCCCTTCAGCAGGTCCACCATCATATGCATCAAGTTGTTTGATTGATCGCAACACCATGATTCATTGCTCCAAGTGGTCACAGCATTATGTTTCTCCCTCACTTAACTTCAGACACACTTTCCTTCCAAGCTCATGCTTAAAACATAACATTCACTTGCTGGTGCTGGGAGTTAAGCTTAGAGCAAGCCAGACTGTCATTCCCCGCACCAGGCCCTTTCAAGCAACACTATAACCTCTAATAACTTGAACTGAATTGAATTCTCCACTCTTGATAGATTATCTAGGACTATGCAGCAAAGGAGAGGTGCCTAATACTGTCTGAGCATATAAGACCTGTTGTTTATCTTGACACATCATATCAATATCATATCACATTTAAGAAAGATTGGTTCTGAATTTTGTTTTGTTGGCCAGAAAAAAAAAAGTTGAAAAAGACTTTCAAAGCAAATTAAAGCGACTCTTTGTTGAATTCTGAATGCCGGGTGTCTATTCACTCAGCAGTGCGTCTGTGTGTCCACCCTGTGGGGTCTCACAATCCTTTGTCAACAAGGTAGACCAAAGGCTAGCCTGAATTAATGGACATTTTCAGCATTCCACGAGCAGAGTGTCTGACAAAAGCCTTGTCCATAGTAACTAGTGACCGCTGCTATCCACGAGTCCAAGGCCAGATCAGCTGCTGTCCATTTTTGTGTGAATTCATGGGATTAGGTATATTATAGTTACTTATGGTATTATAAGGGATAGTGCATAATCTTGATTAAATGGAGATTTTCAGAGAACAAATAAAAACAGCAATCCCATACTATTGTCCAGTTGGAAAAGTTATTTAACTGTAATACTCTCAGCAGACAAATTTTCAGTAAACACATGTATTCAAGAAGTTTAATATGCCTTCCCCTTTTTTACAAAAGTTAGCACAATAATTAACCGAACACCACTAAAGGCAGGTCAACTTTCGAACATTAATTATTCTAAAACATTTGATGATATGAAAACTCAACCAATGAGGTACCATATCAGTAACATCACTGAAGGTAATTGGAGTTAATTAAATTTATTTCAGTTTTAAGTGCTCTATAATTGTGGAAGATAATTAGGAAACTGCTAATTGAAATTAAGTTTCTATTAAAATATTTATAAATAACAATAAAGTTCCCAATGAAGCAGCAATTGTTGCATTCTAGTGGTGCTAGACGTCATATTCATTAAAAAGTTAACACCGAAGTGTTCAAAATGCCCAAAATGGCATTTCAAAACCAGTCCACTACTTTTCACTTCAAACTTCACCATCAAAACCATCATCATAACCATCTTAAATAAGCAGTGTCTTAAAGTCATCTCACAACTTTATGTGCCATATTCAAGAGCTATTATCAAGTCTCTTGCAAAGTACCATGCCCTCCCTCCTGCCCTCCCCCTCGGCAGGACCACTATCAGTAGTTACTGCTGAGTCTACCGCCGTCGCTCCTGCCCTCCCTTTCAGCAGGTCCACCATCATATGCATCAAGTTGTTTGATCGATCACAACGCCATGATTCATTGCTCCAAGTGGTCACAGCATTATTTTCTCCCTCACTTAACTTCAGACACGCTTTCCTTCCAAGCTCATGCTTAAAACATAACATTCACCTTCTAATGCGGGGAGTTAAGCTTAGTGATACTTAGACTGTCATTCTCCACACCAGGCCCCTTTAAAGCAGCACTATAACTTCCAATACCTGGACGGAATTGAATTTTGTATTCATCAACTTCTCTGTTTAAACTACATACAATGTTTATATATATAGATCACTTTCACTTAGTTCACATCATGATAGGCTATCCAATGTGGTGTATGTGTGCCTTCACTTCTTTTAAGAGTCTGTAATGCAGTACAGATGCCACATGATTGTTTAAAAACATCTACATTTTGCAATTTAAATCAAGCTAGTATCTCTACATTTCAGTATATCAGAAACATCTCTTGCCTCTACCCAAACTTTAATCTGTTAAGGTAACTTTTATTTCTAAAAACCTTTTCATTCAAAATCACTCACAGGTACAAGTACAATATGACATATGAGATCATTCTGAAGCAAAAAGGCTGCATCTAAACTGTCTTTACTTACAGGATCTGTAGTTTATCTTGATATATCATATCAATTTCATTTTATATTTAAAAAAGGGTGGTTCTGAATTTTGTAGCCCAGAACATAAAGTTGAAACAGACTTTTAAAGCAGACTAAAAGTAAAGTGACCCTTTGTTGAATTTTGAATGCTGGGTGTCTATTCACTCAGCAGTGAGTCTGTGTGTCCACCCTCTGCGGTCTCACAATCCTTTGTCAACAAGATAGACCAAAGGCTAGCCTGAATTAACGGACATTTTCAACATTCCAAGAGCAGAGTGTCTGACAAAAGCCTTGTCCATAGTAACTAGTGACCGCTGCTATCCACAAGTCCAAGGCCAGGTCGGCTGCTGTCCATTTGTGTGTGAATTCATGGGATTAGGTATATTATAGTCACTTATGGTATTATAAGGGACAGTGCATAATCTTGATTAAATGGAGATTTTCAGAGAACAAATAAAAACAGCAATCCCATACTATTGTCCAATTGGAAAAGTTATTTAACTGTAATACTCTCAGCAGACAGATTTTCAGTAAACACATTTATTCAAGAAGTTTAATATGCCTTCCCCTTTTTTACAAAAGTTAGCACAATAATTAGCCAAAGACCACTAAAGGCAGGTCAACTTTCGAACATTAATTATTCTAAAACATTTAATGATATGAAAACTCAACCAATGAGGTACCATATCAGAAACATTACTGAAGGTAATTGGAGTTAATTACATTTATTTCAGTATTAAGTGCTGAATAATTGTGGAAGATAAATAGGAAACTGCTAATTGAAATTAAGTTTTTATTACAATATTAATAAATACTAACAAAGTTCTAAATGAAGCAGTTATTTTTGCATTCTAGTAGTACAAGAATTAATATTCATTAAAAAGTTAAAACCGAAGTATTCAAAATGCCCAATAAGTAGATGGAATGAATAGAAACGATTAAAGTTTAATAATATCATTCAATCATATTTATGATAAAAATCAAAACTTCTGGCATCATCATAAACAGTTTCAATAGCATCAGCAGATGAAGCAGTTTTAAAGTCAGCATCTGTGGCACAAACAAAATCAGACAGCAAGTCATCATTATCATCATGAACAGCACATTCGATACATCACACTTTGTCAGTATCACAAGATTCATCAACCTAGTTGCTGACACCCTGCATTAGCATCTAGTATAACATTGCTGCCACATTATATCTACAACAAACAGTACTGTGAAATTGTCGAAACCACTTCTAACATCAGAAATCAAAATAAGAATCAATAGCAGCACTAAACATGGTTTTGAAACATCATTTGAGAAACAGCCCATTACTTTTCACTTCAAACTAAACCATCAACACCACCATCATATACAGCTTAATTATGCAGTGTCTTAAAGTCATCTCACAATTTTGGGCACCATATTCAAGGCTATTACAAAGTCTCCTGCTAAGTCTGATGCCCTCCCTCCTGCCCTCCCCTTCAGCAGGTCCACTATCATATGCATCAAGTTGTTTGATTGATCGCAACACCATGATTCATTGCTCCAAGTGGTCACAGCATTATTCTTCTCCCTCACTTAACTTCAGACACACTTTCCTTCTAAGCTCATGCTTAAAACATAACATTCACTTGCTGGTGCTGGGAGTTAAGCTTAGAGCAAGCCAGACTGTCATTCCCCGCACCAGGCCCTCTTAAAGTAACACTATAACCTCTAATAACTTGAACTGAATTGTATTCTCCACTATTGATAGATTATCTTAGATAGGACTATGCAGCAAAGGAGAGGTGCCTAATACTGTCTGAACATATAAGACCTGTTGTTTATAATGACACATCATATCAATATCATATCATATTTAAGAAAGAGTGGTTCTGAATTTTGTTGGTCAGAAGAGAAAAGTTGAAGAAAGTATTTTAAAGCAGATTAAAAGTAAAGCGACCCTTTGTCGAATTTTGAATGCCGGGTGTCTATTCACTCAGCAGTGTGTCTGTGTATCCACCATGTGGGGTCTCATGCTCCTTTGTTCACAAGTTAGACCAAAGGCCAGCCTGAATTAATGGACATTTTTAGCATTCCAAGAGCAGAGTTTCTGACAAAAGCCTTGTCCATAGTAACTAGTGACCGCTGCTCACCACGAGTCCAACCCAAGTTCGACTGCAGTCCATTTGTGTGTGAATTCATGGGATTAGGCCAGTTATTATCGCCTTTTGGTTTAATCATCGCTATTATGAGGGATCAAACATGATCTTGATTCTACGGAGATTTTGCAGGACACAAATAAAAAGAGTGGGACTATAGTACAACTCTTTGGGAGAAGATCTCTTCAGAGAAACCTTCGGTAAACACGTGCATTCAAGAAGTTAATTTTTTTCCCTTTTTTCCACTTTACACAATATTGAACTCCAGACCAAAAAAGGCATAACTGACGGAAATTGAATTTAATTACCACGTATTTCTGTTTTAAGCACTTGATAATTGTGGAAGATAATTATGAGGAACTAAATGGGAAACAACTATTTAAACTTCAATATTTATTGCAGTATCGTTAAACACCAACAATTTCTAGTGACCATGAGAATTATATTTATGCATCTTTGTGGTGCTGGAATTTAATCTTTTGAAATCTTAAGAGTGAATTGTTCAAATTTATGCCTAATTAGCCGGTTAATATTAACAATTAAAGTTAAATATTCAATCAAATTGAAGATAAAGTCGAAACTTCTGGCACAACCATAAACAGTTTCAATAGCACCAGCGGATGAAGCAGTTCTAAAGTCAGCATCATCATGCCTAGTTCACACGACAGTGGTTAAGTGACGGCGAAGCTGTCTGGGTGCCAGGAAGGCATATTTCGGCGATTCAAGCCATTTTTGGACAATTATATAATCAATTAAAGGTTATACATTGTCGTAGATGGATCCTAGGACGACGAGGCACTCGTTTTCTACGCCGAATCGCTCGTAATTAGTGACGAAGCAACCCCAAATGAGGAAGAGAGTTGTGTCGGCGAGTTGTGAGGAGCCTCGGTGAAGTTCCATTGCTTCAATGTTAAACTAGCCTCGCCCAAGGAGCCTCCTGCTTCGCCCAAGCAACCTCTTGCCTCGCCCAAATATTCAATTACGCCCAAGCAAATAGCTGTTACGGTGAGGCAAATAGCTGTTTCAGCGTTTCAACAGCTTGTTTGCGACGGCGAGTAGTGCTGTTGTGTCGCCGAAGTTGTATTGACTCAATGATAAAGTAGCCTCGCCTAAGCACTCTCTAGCCTCGCCCAAGCTGTCTGTAGCCTCGCCCAAGCATTTTGGGGGTCTTTCGGGTCTTCTGCATCATGGCTATTTGCTTCGTAAGGATTCAACAGGTTGAATCTTTCGTGAAGCAAGTTCTTGCTTCACCAAACGGTCACGTGATTTCTAGGAACATTTGGCGCGGAAGTTTAAGATGCGCCGTAGACAAAATTATCGTCGCTGAATTGTTGAATGTAGTTTAACCACCTCCTACTTTCCTGGAAAAGTAAGAATCGCTGCGACAAGAAAGCCCTGATACGTTTCCGTGTGAACTAGGCATCAGTGGCACTAACAAAATCAGACAGCACATCATCATTATCATCATGAAGAGCACATTCGATGCATCACACTGCATCAGTATCAGAAGATTCACCAACCTAGTTGCTGACACCCTGCATTAGCAAAATATCAAGTAAATCAAACACAATGGGGGTGGTTGAGTTTAAATTGGTGTTGTTTAAATATGATTTTAATGTAATTTTAAAAGGTAGTTTCAAGTAGGTAAAAGTAGGAAGTGATTCAGAGGTAGTCAAAAGGTGTTAAAGGGTAAAGTAGTGGCTGCTTCTTCCTTCCTTCTGGGATAATCTTACTTTATTTCGGGTTGTACTGTATAACACTTAATGCTATATTATATCTACAGCAAACAGCGATGTGAAATAATCAAATCATCACAAGCATCAGAAGAAACTGAATGTGAATCAGTAGCAACACTTAACAGTTATGAAACAGCATTTCAAAAACAGTCCATTATTTTTCACCTCAAACTACATCATCAACACCACCATGATATACAGCTCAAATATGCAGTGTCTTAAAGTCATCTCACCCCTTTACGTGCCCTATTCAAGGCCATTACAAAGTCTCCTGCTAAGTCTTGTGCCCTCCCTCCTGCCCTCCCCTTGGCAGGACCACCATCATATGCATCAAGTTGTTTGATCGATCGCAACACCATGATTCATTGCTCCAAGTGGTCACAGCATTATTTTTCTCCCTCACTTAACTTCAGACACACTTTCCTTCCAAGCTCATGCTTAAAACATAACATTCACTTGCTGGTGCTGGGAGTTAAGCTCAGAGCAAGCCAAGCTGTCATATTCCACACAAGCCTTTTATAGCAACACTTTAACCTCCATATACTTTGGCTGAATTGAATTTTGTATTCATTGACATGGATGCTAATTGCATTACTTTCAATAAGTTGTGTGAGCATATGCTGTCCAATGCGGTGTATGTTTACCTGCATAGTCTTTAATGCAGACGTGTAAATATGGTACACAGATGAAATATTTTGTTTTATAATATCCAAAGTTGAAATTTCAGCCAAGCAACATTTCTTGAGTTTATAAGATTTGAGCAAACACTTAGTCAAAACATCTTGACCATGCATAAAAAATCGTATTTGTTTTAAGTCCGAACACTTTTATTTATACTTTAATCATTTCAGAAGGTTTTTATTCCCTTAAAAGCATTTTAGTCAACACCACTAACCGTTACAAATACAATAGGTGATATAAGAGATGAAATTGAAGCAAAGGGGAGCTGTATAATACCTCCTCTACATATAAAATTTGTTATTTATCTTGACACATTATATCAATGTCATATCATATTTAAGAGTGGTTCTGAATTGTGTTGGTGAGAAAAAAAAAAGTTGAAAAATACTTTTAAAGCAGATTAAAAGTAAAACCCTTTGTTGAATTTTGAATGCCGGGTGTCTATTCACTCAGCAGTGAGTCTGGGTGTCCACCCTGTGGGGTCTCACAATCCTTTGTCAACAAGTTAGACCAAAGGCTAGCCTGAATTAATGGACATTTTCAGCATTCTGAGAGCAGAGTCTCTGACAAAAGCCTTGTCCATAGTAACTAGTGACCGCTGCTGACCACAAGTCCAAGGCCAGGTCGGCTGCTGTCCATTTGTGTGTGAATTCATTGGATTAGGTGTATTATTATCACCTTTAGGCTTCACTATGAGTATTATAAGGGATTATAGAGGAAGATTAGCTCTATGGGGGTTATGAAAGGGTGCTAGCAGGCCTAATCCAAATGTGTGTTTGTTTTTCTTTATAAAAAAAGAAACGAAAGGACATCATGGTCTCATCTGCATTGTTTTCATGAATGTAGTTACCAGTTGATGAAGGCTGGGGTAAAATGTGTTAAAGCATGTGTATTTCAGAGATTATCACCCCTTTTCCAACATCTTTAGATTCATGGTTTTTCTTGCCACTATCGTTTCCGCTGGATTAGCATTTTACCACATATTTATCACATCTTTACTTTTTCCTTTCCGTTTTAAGGCAGATCGATAAGGCAAACTGGCAATAACTGCGGATATGTGTATAACGACCTTGTGCTTGGCAAACCTTGGAATGATTAGGTTGTAGTTATTGAGATAAATTGGAGCACAGCTATCATTACCCTGTGCTATGCTTAAAAGGTCATGTGGTCACCCCTGGCAACATCATTTAGGGGATTACCAGGCACCTGTGGGCAATGATGGATAATCTGGGTGTATAGAGACCCAGTTCAGAGCAATGCCATTGCTTCCCCATAATTCACATACATTTTACATGCTAGACAAAGCTACTGGCTACAGCTCCAGGGGATTTTGTACATAGAGAACTGGCCTTGTAGGCCACTGAGACTCATTAGTTTGCTTCTTACTCCCCTGGGTTTCTTATTTCATAGAGCAGCAGCAAGTATAACAAACAAAGCATCATTGCCATCAATTTGCACCACCCAACCAACAGCCTCTACACCTGTATTGTAGTGTTGTTGTGTTTGAACTAGCAGATCTTTTGATGCAAAGCTTTGAAACAATTTACCAATCTACCTACATTCCATGTACATGTACATACAAGAATTTACTATAATCCAGTGGCCTTTCAATTTTCATAATTGCTACATGCCATCAGGTAATCCTCCTCAAATGCCATTCCATGCTAATTGAACCAAAACATGGAATTCTGGAATTATGAGGTGGTTATATTCTTAATTGATAGCTAGAGAGCCTTTTTGAACATAGAATTATAGAGATTCCAGTCGTTTCAGGTGAAATTTCTCCCAGGCTGCTGCGTTATAATTTCATGCTATTGCCCAATTACCAGATTGTTAAATGATTCTTGAAATGATAGGTGCCAGGAACTCAAAAGCTACTATGGGTGTGGACTCTAGCGGAAAACTCATGACAGATTTGAGGAAAAAATTCAGGTAGTTAAAGTAAAAAAAAACACGTATTGAACATATCAGTCAAACAACAGAAAAATTGGAGGCAGTAGAGTAACTCTTATCTTGGCACAGGATATGATGTCTCTTTAATTATGCAATAAAACTTATTAACAGAAGTTGTATGCTATATTTAGGCAGGAGAACAACCTAAAATCTTTTATGCATAAGTTACATATATAATTATATTGGTTATCTTTGGCATATGCTATCTCTTTCATTACACAATAAAACATATTAGCAGAAGTTGTATGCTATATTTAGACAGTAGAAGAACCTATTTATCTCTTATGCATAAGTAACATATATATTTTGGTTATCTTCGGCATATGCTATCTCTTTAATAAAAAATAAAACTTATACGGAGCAATTGAGTGCTATATTTAGACAGGAGAACAACCCATAATATTTTACGCATAAGCTATATATAGGCCTATATTTTGGCAGAAAAAGTATCTTCGAACACCAACAACTTTCCAAAACTAGCCTAAGAAAAACCACATTTTATGATATTGTGTTTCAACTAAGCATCGATGCGGACAGGTCATCTTGACACATTTCAAACAAAAATTTTGTATATTATTAAGTTTTGCATTCATACATACCATAAGGAGGAGGAGGGATCTGGCGATAATGGGGGGAGATCTTGTTTAGATGTTCCCCATCTTCACTTGTTCCTTTCCCAGAGTCGTTGTCACCAGAGTGCGCTGACACACTGTCTTGGTCCAACAGAGGGCGCCGTTGTATCACCTGCAAAATTTGAAAACTATTAAAATTGTGATTCTTCATCAATGTCATCAATAATACAACACTATGTCAGTCTATGTGTGCATTGGGAAGGAGATAAATTGTCAAAGCTGTGGTACAGGACCTAAGCCCCACTTATTGCTAGATATATAAGATTGGTTTGGAAGACGAAACTGAAGAAAATATAGACAAATTTCTCAAAGTGGAAGTTTTGATCTACCGGAATCCGAAATGAGCAGTTTGCCAATGTCACTAATTCAAACCTTGTCAAACGTTATTTTTTAGAATTGGCCACAGTTTAGTTTGTCCCATGCAGTCAGCATTCACAAATCAGCATGATTATTCCTTTCTATTTAACTGATTGTTTTTAACAAGTTGTTGGCCACTTCAAAATCTGCACTGTTCATGGTCAGACCAAACACCAACGTCGTTTGTCATTTCAGTCAACAAGTAAACGGTAAAGCAACAGTCGCAGCAAACAAAAGCCTTGTGACAACTCATAATTCAATTTCTGTGCCCCAATTTCACCGACAGGAATACATGCTGTGTTTCCTGAGTTTAACACTACCACATGTCCATGATGAAACATGCAAAATTGGTTACTTACTACCAACCAACTTAAGACCTCGTATGCTACTTGATGCATCGATTAGCTTAGCACAGCTTAAAGTCATTGTGGTCAGGTCTTAGAGATGATTAACCTTAAAACTAGATTTAAACTCTTTTGGTGAAAATGGTCCATTATGTTCATGACCATAGGATAAATTCAGTTGTAGTTGATTATAACAAAGAACATGAAATGGGGATCAGCCATGCAAATGTACACCACCATAATCCCCTATTCAAGAAATGAGTTGCATGATTAGCTTGGTAGCATGTTGTTTTGCTTAATCCCCAAATCTTTGATTTCATTTTCCTGCAGCTGCTCTCTCCATTTGCTGATAATCAAAGAGTATTAGTAAACTCTCAGAATCTGTGGCATGTAGAATTGCGCCTTGCAAACATGGTAATGGTTGCATGTGGTCATGTATGATGTTGTTTTTCTCCTAATACAACTGGGTTTCAATTTTCTGTAGTTTTCTTCAGATCATATGGAAACCAAAACTCCAATCCATTTTTAATATTACCTCAGACGTAGGCATTCCCCGAAGAAAAGCGCGGCCAGTCGGGTCTGTAGGGAATCCGACACTAATTAAAAATGTCCCTTTAAAATGGAGATTACGAAGATATGGAGAGGCTATGGAGATATAACTGAATGTATTAATAAGACTTATGTCATGGATAGCAATTAATCAAAAACATGAATCCACAGCCAAAGTAAATGCAGCAGTTCAGGCATTACATGGATTCATTATTTGTTTCCTAAGTTTCAAGATTAAAGCTGTCTTCCAAATGCTTCCCTTTCTAATTGGATATTAATTCATTTAAGCTCGGCTCGAATTTATCATGGACCGCCTGATGGCAATTTAAGTCTCTAATTCGCTTAATAGTTATACATATCAAATAATGATGTATCTTTTTATCAGCAAGGCCTTATTATCAAGATTAAGACAAAGCACTGTGGTCTTGGAATATAAAGCCTTTCTCTTCTATCTCATTGTGGAGAATTCTACAGAGTAGTGTTCTAACTATCTATGATTCAAGCTTTTCACGATGAATTTATGTGAATGCCAAAGCTGTGTAAACATATACACATATCTGGCAGGGGCTGTCTGATCAAACACTAATCCACCTGATATGCGGTGCACATACTGGAAAGATATAGTTTTATACAGCCTGTATCCGGCATAAATATGCCTTTATGGGCAAGTTTTTTCAGATATATGAAGCCCCCTGTTCCAATTCATCCAATATAAGAGCAGTAGCACTCTGTGAAAATGGTGAAATTGCAACAATATGACAAAACAAATCTAAATGATATACTTCTTACCCCGGTGGTATATCCTGGTCTGTACTCAAGTCAGCCAAAATACCACCAGTTGTCAGAGGCAGACATATGATGAGATGACAAGGCTGTGAGTCCACTACAAGATACTCGCTGTTCCCAAGTATGGAATCTTTCATTTTGTGCAGTTTGCTCACTACTTTGCATACTGAGTATACGGGAACCATCTACTTAATGCTGACGAATAACGAATGCTTATAGAATCACACTGACATGTTCCTTGTGAGGTCATATCCCTATCTATACCATTTATTCTCCACAACTGAGAAGAAATTTGTGAGGTAATATCCTATACTGTCAATGCCGTCAAAAGAAGTCATCTACTGAGTCACAGTATTCATCAATGAGGACAGAAATTACCGAATGACAATTGACAGTTCATTAACTTCATTTCGATGCAATGGATAGGGCATAGATGATGAAAAACAGGTGAATGTAAGTGCTGGTTACGTATCTCAATCCAGCAATATCCACGAAGGATGGAATTAGTGAAGAGTGATCAATCAGATTTGGTTTTGAACCAAGGACCTTCCGAGGAGCAGACCACTTGACCAACTACTCTTTAAAGGTAGTTTATTGACGTTTGACGTTCATTCTTAAATCACATAATGGGTGGGAAAATGTTGAGGCTTTGTGTAGAAATACCAGTAGATTTTACTGTGCCTGTATCCTGTAATATATGACTGCTGTGTGGCCACTAATGAATGTTGGTGTGCATTAGCATTTATCTTGAAGCAGGGATGGGTGTATTTTAGATGCAGTTTCATTGTCTACAGGAAGGCTGATTGTACTCCAGGATTGCACAGTCATCGCAGCCCATTTGAGGCACATCATGCCCCCTCATACGTTCCCAGATTGCGTATGTATGTGATGGTGCAGTGAAAGTGTAGACAGCACACACAGAAAGCCACTCAAGGCCGATAGAAAGTAAACATCCTCTTGTATGACACTTCTCCTCAGGCTTCAAAGGAAGGAAAAAAGACGAGGCAGAGTTCTGAAACAGCGGGTGAAATTCCAAGGTCCGACACGCGGCTTGGAGGGCGCACCACGCCATTTGGAAAACGCCCTTCTTTGAATGGAGTGGAGAAGGCCAATGCAGCACCCGGCCTGTTGGAATGCATGAGAAACGCAATTAACGGCAAGTTGAGAGAGAAGAAGAAATAATACTTAAGAAGTGGATGAGTCGCCTGTCGCATGTTAAGGACGCGAAAGAAGCCTTTAGGTGGCATCCTTAAGGTGGCATCTCCGTCGTAACCAAGGACGCAATGACGCGCTGCTCTGACGCCCCCTATTTCCGGATCCATCGGATCCCGTGGCCCTGGTGTCGTTCCGAGCTTCATGCTTCGTCGTGTTTTGTCTAACGAGGCGTCTTGTCAATGAAGCTAGGAGATGGGTAGGTCTGAAGATTGTGCAAGACTAGCCACTGTGCTAAATCTGGAAATGCTCTAGCCTTAAGAGAATCTGCTCCTTCTGTGACTGCAGACGCAGACTGCCTCAATGTCAACCTTAAGACTGTACTCTGCCTGCTTCAAACCTGGTCATTTGGGCTGGCCTGTATGTTGTCAGGTGGGACCAACCTGGTGATCAGGCTTGACCTCTTTGTTCTATTCCTGATTGCCTTCATTTCCTTCATCGGTCGTGGATGCTATTCGCGGATGTTACCTGACCGCCTCTGGTAATGTGACCACTCCGGATGGTGTGACAATGAAAGAATCCTCTTACAATTCAAAATTTTCTGATTATGCTTTAATCATTATGTTCAATCATGCCATAAAATGATTACAATCTCAATATGATAAAACTTCACTTAGGGGGCTGCACATTCAATAACCATTCAACTACATGGTACAATTTCTAGCATTGTTGACTTGCTTTACGTTGAATCCCTGATAAATTTGCCAGGCTTAATTTTGCAAAGCTTTGTAGAGGCAGAACAGGTAATTTACACCAGCCACAGGTTTCACAGTAGAACTAGGAGATAGCACTGGACTGAATAAGGCAATAGGACAAGTCTAGCTTCCACTATGAGGTGAAAACACTGTGGTGGGGACTGGAGAGCCTTTTTTGCCCATAGAGCTAGCAACAGGTGTCTGCTTAGTCCCATTCCTGATACAGGACTCCCTTAACAAGATGAAGTGAGCTGAGCTTTGCTAAGCCAGCATTTGCAGCTCTGAAGCCCACATCAAAAGGCTCATTTGGCTGCACCATGCTACTGAGCTGAGCTGTATAAGAACAAAGATAAATACTGTTAGCTTTTGATGAGTATGCTGTGTAAACACACTCCTAATACCAGCAACAGCCTGTCAATGCACATTCTGAAGGCTGATGATTTTTCATGTTTTCAACTGAAAGATGTAAGACAACATTTTATGGCAGCTACTCGTTTTTTTGACGCTTGGAAATGTCTGCAAAGTAGGAGAGATATAATATCTGCTGGAGCTGTGAGTTCATTTATAGCAACGATTTCTGTCGAGAAATGCTTGTGAAGTGTTGCCAGCGGAGTGTTGCTTTTTCATCATGCATGTGTGAGAATTTGGGAGGCATAACAGCAGCATAAACTTAATTGCTTGCTTCTCAAATGACTCTATTTCCATTTTATGACATTTGCTAGTACTCGTTAAGTAGCTAGCTTCCTTATTTGGGGAAAACCCAAAACGCAGACTCGCTCTCCGAAACAGACCGACACGCGTGTGCTCTTTCAATTAATTTGCCGTTCCAAGGCTAATGTCCAATCCCAAGGATGTTGCAAATTTATTCTTTATAAAGCCCATTCAAAATAGAAAATTGTGCCGTGTCTAAAATATATCAGTTGGAGAGCAATTTGCAGTCTTCCCTTGCCCTGAAACTGGAGTAAGTCTCTTGTGGGATTGTGAAAAGCAACTTGGCAGTGATATGCTAAGACGCCCAGTTTTTGTTAGGACTAAAAACCAACACAACGGCAGCCAAAACCATTCTGCCCAAATGATGTGACAGAATGACAAATAAACAGCTATTGCTTTGGGAAGGGAATGCTCTGCCTAAAAATAAAAAGAGAATTATCTGCTACATTAATTTGGAGTCTCGTTCCGTCTGCAGATGCATCCCTAGCTTGACTTATTATCTTCATATATATAAGATAGATGCATAAGATAGATCAGAATATTAATGTACCTGGTTGATTTGCTTTTTCACATTCACCAGTCACATATGTGCCTTGTGGGGCTTTGCAGAGCATCTGAGTGAATTTAATGTCGTTAAAAACAAGCCAAAGCTTTATTATTGAGAGTACAAAAGGCCTTTTGGAATACTCAGTCGATCTGAAGTGAATCTAATCTATGCTTTTGAAGAAAGGTTCCGATCAATAGATGAAAACTTCAAAGAACACCAAATGCTTCATGAAACCTGCAACAATTGTTTGCGACTGGCTTGATATTCCCTTGCTATTCACATGTAATTCGCTTGCGATTTACTAAAATTTATTTGATATCTGCTTATATTAACGTGGGAGGGCTTATAAATATAATATGACGTTGGTTCCTTTAACTACATATGGACAATAGGACTTATTGTTGTGAAACACAATGAAGAACGAAATAGAACTTATGGAACAATGTCAACTAAATTGTTGGAGAGGGATTGTCCACAAAGAATAGATCTGCAATGTGGCCGGAGGCAGGAGACTCTGTGGTCCAATATGGCCCGACCGGTGTGTGTGGGTTCACGAGGGCCTTCCAGACCTTATGTGAGGGTCATTTCCAGCAAAGGACAGGGCTCACACATTGCAAAGGCACCCTAAGACTTGGCAAAGACACTCTGGGAGTGAAACAGGTTGGCAAACATACCTCGAGGCCCTTTTCCGTGACCATGACAGCCTTCTCGTCACCCGCAGAGGACACGGCGGCGGCTGCGGCAGGCGACGACGCCCTGGAGCTAGTCGCCGTACTAGCTCCGGCTGCGGAGACCACAGGGATGTTAGGAGATCCTGCCCTCTCTGCCCCTACTCCTCCACCATTGTCCCCTCTGAGGTCCTTGTACTTCCGGTTGGCCACATCAATGATCGACGGTGTTGGACTTGTGTAATCGGGCGTGACCGGGTCATCTCCAAGGATACATGTCTCTCGGCATGGTCCTTCTCCGCACGCTTGGCCCATTTCCAGTTCCTGAAAAATAAAAGAAATGCACCATAAATACATTTTGAAAATATGACAAGTACAGTAAGTACAATAATAATATGAATACAATAAGCAAAGCATAGAATACACAGGAGAGGCAGTGAATATCTCCGCCCACCCTAAATGACAGGGCAGGGATAGCACCAGAGTGGCAGACGTACTTGTTGACAGTTCTGAAAATTTCTCCTGACAATTGTGCTTTCTCTGACACCAATGCACCCACTGAACAAAAACACCATATTTAAAGTTATTAGTCTGGGCCATGCGTAATAATGGTTAATTAAATCGTTTTTCGCTCACTCCCATCAATAAGGTCTTTATTTCTAAGGTGGTAAACACACGAGTTTGAATAGCAGCTTGCGCAAACATGCCAGGAAGACTAACTGATTCAAAATAACTTTTCCATTCCAATGTATTAGAAATATTAACCCAATTGAGAGTGCAGAGCAGGGCCATTAAAGTTGAACTCATTAAATCAGGTAACAAAAGTGAAATAATTCAATGTCAGGGAGTCCTTTCAAGCCCTGATAATGAGAATGTTGTTTATTGTGTTGGCCCTGACACGTTCCCAGGGCGCCATCCGCAGAATGGCATTCGCCAACACCCGACGGTCCATCACGTCCCTTGCCAATGCACACCATTTCCCTGCTTCTTTTTCTGGTGAACATTTCAAAAGTGAAGTCAGAAAGGCGGTATTAGCCCTGCAAGAGACAGAGACGCGACAGACATTTCGAATGCTCGAACCAAGCTCAAACCAAGCCTGCAGGTGTTTTGGGAGTGACGCGGCATTACATCAAATTTGGAGAAAAAAGAGAGTTCCATTAGGAAAATAATCACTCGGCTGATTACACGCTGGTTAGAGCAGTTTCCCTCATATGTGGATAACTTCAGGTAATAGCACAAAGCAGTCTGATTGAATACAGACAAAGCTATATTAATGGCCTGCATGTGTCTCTTTGTTTATGAACAAGACAAATGCATCCAGACAAAGCTCAATTCTGTAAATACAATCAGGCAAACAGAAAAAGAATGGCAGTTCATTGCTTGTCCATAAGGAAAACATGGAGAGCTGCTGGGGCTGATTGGGTGTGAAAACGCAAAATGCAATTTCAATTTGCCAAACACAGCAAAGTAGGAGTGACAATCGTCAGCCAGATAAACTTGTTGAGCCGCTGAGAAAAAAAATTATTAGCCTTCAGCGAAATTGGCGCGCAAACCTTGGGCGACAGGAGAACGATTAGGAAAAGCCTCCACCACCATCCGGAGTCAGTCGCAGAGAGAAATGCCTTTGAAATGCACTCCCGAAATGACGAAACAGGAGCCAGCCTTTCAAGACACAGTTGATATAAGTGCAGTGCCATATATTTCTCGCTATCTCTCAGCTTCAGATACCAAGGGCATATAAGGAAGGAGTTAAACATTCTTAAGTTTCAAGCTCATAAATACTCTTGATACATACTCTCAGTGTGTGCCCATTTTTCATATAGCCATAGTTGCAGCAACAAAATTCATCAATTTTATCACAACAGTTTCTAAAGACACATTTAACAGCAGTTTGAAAGAGAGTTTTCTGAATACTCTAAGGATATTTCAGAGAGAATTTAAGATTCAACCCACACAGTATTTTGAACAGTTTGCACACAAACCTCCAAGGATATGTGGCAAGACTTTAGGGTTAAGATGATACCAAACACTGGAATTTATTCCACACTCTATCCCAGTTTCAAGTAGCTAGGTTTTCAGAGCAAAACAGAACAGACTCGTAATGAAACAGCAATGAAATCTGTCGTGTCCAAACGATTTGTTTTCTGTGGAGAGGAATATTTGAGTTGGATTTTATTTCTATTAATCAAGTGGCAATTTGAGCCAATGTGAACTTTGATTGATCGAGCGGAGCGCGCTGTGACGTCCATATTAAATTTCGTGCATTTGGCCAGTGATAAGCCATCGTCACAATCCGCAGCGGAGGAAGAAAGCGGCTTTAACAGCCCGGAATACCTCAGCGAAGATGATTCCAGATTCCTGCCATAACCCAAGACGTTGTTTGCTCCATAATCAGCTAATCAGCCAATCAAAAAGACAGAAAAGGGCAATTAATCAGATGTTAATAGCAAAGAGATGCTTCATCAGGAAGGCATAGCCGCTCCTAATGGCAACCACTGAAATGCAGAGTTAACTCAAAGGACAAGTTGACATTAGAGAGGCGCCATTGAACGCTATCAGGGGGATCAGGGCTAGCGTCAAACCAAGGGCGCTTTTCAAGCCACTTAGCTAATAAATAGGAGGCCAGCTAGACCAGCCCATAAGTCAGCCTGACCTCCCTCTATTGGGTCAAGCGCTCCATTGAAAATTCATCAAATTAACCTCCACCGATGGCCAGTGATAGCACCTCGTAATAGCTTCGGCTAGACTAGCAGGACACTTTCTCACTCGACCGGCAGGGCTCGGTGTTAAAACCACTTCCGCCCTATCGCTTCCTCCTCAAATTAATCTTTAATAATGTTGGTGGCGCGCAAGAAGGCCAGTCGGTGAGTCAAAACAAATGCGTGTCAGTTCTAAATGGGCCGGAGAGATGTATCGGGGGAGACTAGTGCGCAAGTGATGGGCCAAGAGCCAGCAAGAGCCAGGAACCTTTGCGCCTGCAGCTGCTAGAAGAGTATCATCTGCCGGCAGCTCGTCCACTTTATCTCCATGAATTTTGCATGAAAAAGGAAGAGATGCTCAACACCACAAGATGCTGCACAAGGCGCCGCATTTTACGCGCAAGACGTGGCGTTTTACGCCCTCGGAGTGTTTTGATGACGTTTTATGGCCCTGTTGGAAGCTGACAATGAGGCCTAGGCTTTTGATGATGTTTTCATAGAGCGCGAATCAAAACTGCTCAAGAGCGTGAAGGAGGCTTCACCGTCTGCAGCTCTTACTGATCTCCCGCGTCTTATCCATCCCAGCAACGCATTTTCTTGCTTCAAGTAAACATCTCCCTCACTGTTGCAATCCCTGGTGCCTTATCTACAGTTTCAACTGTTTAGTTTCTAATTGATTTCCAGCTATCTGTGTTCACGGCATGTTTCAGCCATGCCTCAGGAGTTTCAAGGGAGAAAAAGCAATTGTTCTTGAATCCTGCAGAGAATTCTTTGAAACTGGGCCAATTGTGACGTTCGCGCTCTCATCAAGCAGTAAATTTCTCCCTATAAAGTACCACAAATCACCACAATTTTCATCCATGTAGCTATATATACCTGTAACAGTCGTTATGTAAGTGTAATGTTCTACTGTTATGACTGTAATATCCTTTAGTATCAAAAGGGTTTTATGGCATTCTTGCAGAAATATAAGATCATTTCATTTCCTTTTGTATAAGATCAAACATGGATCAATGTCACTGGTCTCTGAGCCTGTTTGAATAGAGTGGGCTTTAAAGATATTAATTTGGCCACCACTGTAAGTAGAACCATTTGTTTAGTCTCTGGCCACAATCCTGTATGTAAGACCAAACGGAAGACCGCGCTGCGTCGGAAGTCGCCGCAAGAAGATTACTATATTAGGCCATGACTTCTTTTAGCCCTGACCAACGGTCAACCACGGTCAACCATGGTCAACCAGAAGCATTGACCTTCACATGACCTTCAGCTGCAGAAGCCTGGATGACCTTGTGTTCTGAGGCAGAAATCCTTGACAGGTGTCAGTAGGACACTTAAGGCCCTTCTGAGCCACTTTGCTCTCTTGGGCCTTTTGCTTTGGCCAGTTATATCCATGGTACTGCACAAGCCTTAATTCCTTAGCTATGCCAATGCCAATTCACAATGCTCATGATTAAGTTCATAGGTGAGGTTTGCCAATCAGTGATCATGTTACATATCAAATCTGCATAGATTAAAATTGATACATGTTTGATACACATGAAGTGACGGACGGTTGCAAATTGCAGTACAGATAGATCTATAGAAAGATAGATAGATCGTTCGATAGATAGATAGATAGATGAGCGAGATAGATAGATAGATAGATATGGTAAGCGCAGCCCTCTAAGCCCAGTTCTGGGCACTCACGAGGGTTGATTGATGAGATGAGAGAGAGCGGGAGTCCTCAACATGTTACACATTTACCCCATGTGAGGGATCTTTTACTTGCCCAGCATAGACACTGATACAAGGGGCCGCCAATTTAACGTCTCATCCGAACGACATCCAGCTGGGATTTTGCTCATGAAGGTCCACTGAAAATTTTGGGTTCCCCACCCGGTGTTCGAACCCATGCAGGCAAAGACCTTCAACAGAGCAGGAGGGCACTTAAGCCACTTGGCCACCCAGCTGCTAGATATATAGATAGAGATAGATAGATAGATAGATAGATAGATAGATAGATAGATAGATAGATAATTAATTTTCCAACATCATAAATACATTTGCATGAAAGATATTTGAAGGATGCTCATGAGGAGAAATACTGAAAGAAATGTATTGCTTACAGTTTGCAAATGTTAAATCATCATTCAACCACACATGTTGTGCCTGTAGAAGTAGTCCAGCAATGATAAAAAAATGTATTCTTATGTGTGTATACATGCTCAACCATTATCACCAATCTCTCAAGTCGTAAAAAGGGAGGAATTGTGTCAGTTAAAATGAACAAAAAGGTAAGTAGGCTAAAAGATGACAGCTGAGATTAAAACCACCCAGGGTTGGTTGGCTTACTTTTTAGGGCTATTATATAATAAGGCTTGTGTCACATAACAGCTATCATATGGCAACAACAAGGGAATATGAGGAACAGTAGATTTTCTTTAAGAGTGTACAGTGGTACCTCTGTTATGAGAACCTCTCTTGTAAGACCAACTTGCCTATGTGACCGCCTTCCTCCTGCACTATAAGTAGTATTTTTAGTGCATTTTGCAGACTAATGACAGACCGTACCCCTATGAGAAACAGCTTCATGACCACAGAAAGGGCATACGATGGTGCCTGTTAATAAGACCCCCTGTTGTAAGACCGACTTGCCTGACTAGACCACCTTCCTCCCACAGTTATTGTTGTATTAAGTGCATTTTGCACCCCAATGAGAGACCGCATCCCCATGAGAAATTGCTTCAAGACCACAGAAAGGGCATACAGTGGTGCCTGTGTCATAAGACCCCCGTTGTAAGACCAACTTGCCCAATGAGACCACCTTTGTCCTTCACTTATTGTTGTATTTAGTGCATTTTGCACCCCGATGAGAATCTGCACCCCCACAAGAAACTGCTTCATGACCACAGGAGGGGCATACTTATAACGCAAGGACCACTGTATTTACATCTTCGAAGATTGCTCTAATATAACGCCGGATGTAATGTCAGACAGGGCCTTCTTTTAGGAGCAAGAACATCGGCCATTACCACATCAAAGACATATAGAGAAGATCAAAGAACTTTATTGCAGTGTCTAATTATGATCCCCCCATTACAGCAAAGAGACAATGCTAAATTTCCTCATAATCACCTGATCCTTTAACCTCTTGGATAAGCTTTCAGCTTTTATAGTCAACCTTGAAAATGATTGCCTTTTTCTAGCTTTATTTTCTGCAATATTGTTTAATCTCTGTAATTTTCAAACTTTACAACTCACTGCTACTTTAGCAGTGTTTATTTTCACAATAAAATTCATATAAAAGCACCTGAGGTTCGTCTTAACATGATTTTAATTCCACAAGCTCAGAGGTTGGGTGTGGCTACCTATCTTCTCCGATTCTCCCTGGCACTTCTCTAAGAAATAGTTTGGCCAATTATCAAACTGTCAGAATCTCATTCCAATAGCTCATTCTCAGCTGATATCAAGTTGTGTCAAATATAAAATAACGATCAATCATTCTGTTATTTGCAAATTGCATTTTCATGGTGACTGTCGTCACAAAGTCTGGGGCGCTAAATAGAAGTTGGTATAATATTATGTAACATAAATATAAATAATTGAGCTATTCTGCCTTGAATCTGGCATGGAGCTGATACATGCATGTACTATGTAGGTTGATATCATTGTAAGACCCACTATACATTAAACAGCATAAAATAGTACACCTTTTGAATAGGTGTAAAATATCAACTTGATAACATTGAGATTATAATTAATTATCTACCACTATATGACTAGAAATCGATAGTTGTTTCCATTATCAGAATATTGGCAGTGATACCTGTAACATATTAGATTTTGTGATCTGTCAATCAGTTACATCATATTAAGGCGTGAAAGTTGATTATCCAATAACATAGAGTAAAAGATGATTATTATTCTTTCATATACATATAAGCATCTCATCAGAAAAAAATTCTATTGTGGTATTTTGAAAATGAATTAATTTAAGAAGACCTAAAACCACACATTTAATGAAATGAGTTTTTTGTGAGGTTTCCTACAGATTTCCCATTAGAAAAATGAGAGTATGCTTAATCTAGACTTCGCTATATAAAAGGATAAATTGAGAACACAGAGATCGTAGTAATAGAAGTCTTTCTCTACAACCATGTCCAGAATAGAACGTATTGTGAAACTATTAATATACCCACTAATACTCCAAACGATAATGATGGAAATAATGCGATTGATAATAGCAGGTAAAAGTACAGCTCCCTGAAGCATTCCCTAGCTGAAATGTATAGATTTTGCCTTTGTATTAGTCAACGAATGACAAGAACTTACAAATATACATTCAGCTTCTAGTTGACGTCAATGACCACACAACAGGTCCTATCGACTGCATTGAAATGAAGTGTCAATTTGTCATAGAGTAACTTGGGAGGTCATTGATACTCAGTTGGTGACTTTTTTGACAGAATTGAAAGTATAGGATGTGACTTCACAAATTACTTGCGAGTCATAGAGAACAACATGGCATGGATAGGGATATGACCTCACAAGGAACATTTCAGCCCAATCCTGTAAGCACTTGGCATTTGTCTACTGTAATATTATGTTGAATGATTCACAAGATGGTAACGTTCTGCAAGCGTTGCCTTTTTAAAATTCAGTTGATAAACACCAATTTAGACTGTTCGCATTATTTAAATCAAATTTATCCTTTCTATGCTGTCTTTCTTGTCTCTCTACGTACTTCAACTTGTAAGATATCTGCTTTGAGCGGTAGAAACTAAAGAAATGTAACATTATCAAAAACATACAAAATATAATACCATGCCTTACTATACTTACTCTATATTTCGAACTAATGCATGGTTTTGCAACCGCAATTTATAAGATTTTCCTTTTTTTATCAACACTTTGTATCATCAAGGTTTTTGTTTATCGTAGTCAGAAGTACTGGGTCTAATTTCTGTGAAAGAACTGCTAGATTCGTGACTATAAATTATATTCTTCAATAGACTCATACGCCAGAAACTGTATACAAAACTCACATGCAATATAGTATGTTGTAGGTGCAAGGTATGTATTCATTTGCAGTTATATACAAAAACTTGTAATTCAGTTTAACAATGAATATGTATGAAGGCTGGAATGGATGGTACGAACTTCAATAGCTTCAGTATGTCTATCTTGTATATTAGGGGTGATTTTTAGCTATCATGTCAAAATTATTTTCACAGTACAAGAGAGAGCACACGTGTCTGATATATATAACTTTCCATAGCTCAATATTCTATACACTTGTTGAGTTCCTATGTGTTACATATTCGCCAGTTATGACAATGCCACATCCCAATTTACAAAATCATGATGCAGCTTATTTCTTAAATCTTAATTTATCTTTGCCTACAATAACATAAAGGTTTCATTAGGGGCTATGCAACGTGCGTTTTAGTGTCATATTACAGATGCCTGATAATTTTAATGTGTGGGTATAAATATACATGCAAATGCTTTCATTTGTTTTATTACACATCAGATGTGATCCACATTAATTTCTGCACATTCGGGAGACTACTAAAACCTAATAGAATCATAAGACAGGAGGTAAATTGTATAATATAGATCGTTACGTGGGTTATAAATTAAATACAGATTATAAAATACGAATTATATACAGATTGTTGAATGAAACATGGGATGTTAAAATAGAATTAAACATATATGTATCATGATTCATAGGATATTTATAATTGACTTCCAGTACTAACTTTATTAGTGTTCCTGGAGCAACTTAGTTCCACTTTCCAATCATAAAAGGTGCAAGGGGATAGAACCCAATACCTGACAGCTGCAGGATTACAGTTTCGCTGGTGCGGTTCACTACTAAAGTAACTTTTGGAGTCCGTGTGAGCAAACTGCTTGAAATGTGGATGACAGTGTCACAAGGGGCGATTTTGAAATGTAATGCCACCCATTGTAAATATATTTGATGAATGGATGAATAAATAATAAAATATAACTTGTATTGATTGATGGACGCTTGTACTAGTTTCTCTGTTTGGCAAACAAAATATCTCAAACATGAAAAGAACGCATAACAATGTTGTTGATTCCTCGGTATCTCTTATCCCTCTTTTCCTCACTGTCATATCACAAAACATCACAAGGTAGGCTCAGGTAGGGGTAAGAACCAGCTTTCACAGGGCTGCACGATCAGTAACACAATCGTGACAACACACAAGAGACACTGCAGTTGAAGAATATGCTTAAAACAGCCTCTCTTCTTCGGTAAGTTCTGTATTGAACATATAATACCCAGTGAGTGACTGCTGTTATATCTGAGACAGCTTACAAGGCCGACATCCTGACATGCCCGAGGATAAGCAGCAGCTAAGAATGGTCAAAGAGTGAGTTAGGTAGAGGGAACATGTCATTTTCAGACTGCTGTGGACTGCAGCATTAAGCCCTCTTGTTTAGGAGAAGGTGCTTCTCCTGCAGAATCTCTTCTTCACTGTCTATGTTTTGCTGCAAATACTTACTCTATGTATGTAATGTTATGGCTTCTGTAAAACGCACAGAACATCATTTATATGTGTTTTTAGATCAAAAGCGTGTTAAGCTGAGGTTTTCCTAATTTCACACCAACAGCACATATACCCTGGGCTTGTTTTGGCTACTTTACACATGCCCTTTTAGAGTCTAGTCCTTGCCTTATCGAACTAATGTTATGAAACCAAAGTAATTCTGCAAAACAAGTCTATATTCACTGAAACTTTAGAGAACAAAACGTCGTCCAAAAGCAAAATAAGATTCAAAGAATCTGATGAAAGTTAGCTTACAATGTTATCATGAACCACAATTTGCTGTTGGAATAATGCCAACATGATCAACAACCACCAACAGTAACAGCCAACTGTTACAGCAATTACCTTTGGAAATTACAGTCAAGATTTACATGGGTCCTATCGTTATTGAAATCTTCCATTATCTAGTCACTGTTATCTGCGAAGTCAGCAGTCTTCAGACCAATCTGAGCTCGAATCTCCCAGACATGCTGCTCAAAGTGGCTGCCTTTCAAAATACTCCACTGCCTCTTTTCACCGTGAAAGATCTTTCTATGAGCCCAAATGGCTGTCTTCAACTCGTCTATTGCCTAAACAGCAAAGCTTATCATGCCAAAACTGCTCCCAGGCAACAAAGACCTGTTTAATGCGGAAAGTAATCACGTTATACGTCCCCGATTTATTCCACCAATCGCTTCAGGCCCCCGCTCTCATTAAATCAGCTGTTTCCTTGCAAAATTGATTGTAAAATCTGCTAACATGGCATAGAGAATCAGTCTCAATGGGAGCTCATTGGATGTGATCTTAGAGGAACAGGTCACTACTTGGCAAGGGGGCCTAATCACTGTTGGCAGGCATATAAGCAGTTAAACTGGCACAAGCAAATCCTGCACTAATGAGATGAATTCCTTACACCACTGGTGCAGTCAATGATCCTGTTTATACGTACCAATCATAATCAAACTGCATATATAAGTAAGTACATGTAGCTATCATCAGCCCCTATGTTTTAATATCTCAATCATTCTTTGTTGCTGAGCCAAGCCAGTCAGTCGTTGAAGAGTTCATTTAAATGATCCTGTTTATATGTACCAATCTTAATCAAACTGGATATATGTAAGTATGTTTGTTCATTTTTACCCAAATGACATGAATAAAGATGATAATAATATAAGTAATTGAGTGCATATAGCTATCATAAGCTGTATGGTTAAACATATAATATCCTTTGTTTCTGAGCCAAGCCAGTTTTAATAGCCAGAGGGTTCAGTTCCCTTAATTGCAACCTCTAACAAGAAGAGGAATCTGGGTCTTGGCATCAAAAGACAGGTTTACAACACAAGGAAGGTCAGGGGCACATTTTATGGCTCAAAAAGGGCGGCTACCTCTTCCATTATATATGAAAGTCTGGGAGCTAGTGAGAACTAAATTTGACGTCTTATACCTTGTGTTTCTGCACCTGAAAGTGATTAAATCTAGCTAAGGAGGGGAGCGGGGGATGTAATTGAAAATTGTATACAAGTAGTTTTGGAGGTCTCACAGTAACTGTTGTCAAATAACACTGACTGTTAAACGTAAGGTGTAAGCTACCTTGCACATTTCAGGTCCAATCAGCAACCAGTTAAACTTAAATCTAACGTGAATCCCATTTTGTGACAAATTCTACCAAATGTTATTCGCTAAGGCAGAACTAAGCAATTAATACTGATAACCTTTTCAATTTGTCCTTGACATCCAGTTGTTATTTTTTTACAACAATTCCTAATCTAACAGTCTGATTTTTTTTTCATATTTCTAATGCAGGTCTAACCAGGTAAAAATAGAATTCACATTTTAACATAAAATTACCATTTTATAAAAAAAAAAAAAACCTTAATCGCACAAATGGAACTAATAAATTGATATTGAGAACAATTTCAATTTGCGCGTGACATTTAGTTGGTTTTTTGACAACAATCTCTTTCCTAACAGTCTGGAGACTCTAGATCTAAAAAATGTCAAGGCCAAGTTCATGGTTATAGCAATGTGGGTCAGATGCACCTTTCTTGCAAGGTGTAGCACAGGGCTCAGCTGTGGCTCCCACCCTTGCATGAGAAAAGGGAGTGTTTAGCATACAGATGCATGGCACATAAGAATTATAAGGAGCAGGAAGGTGTCATGCTGTGGTCATTAATCAGCATTTCTTTATGAGGTCAAAGCAAGGTGATGGACAGGTTAGATAGATTGCAAAGGAACTGCTGTTGTGCCGGCTAAGAATGCCTTTAGATGGTTATAAGAAGATAGATGGATTCAGGACAGTTATTTCAAACGTTATTTCATAATTTGTGGTATAAACAAGAAAGGTATTAAATTTTATTGAATAAACAATAAAGGTCAGGTAGATTTATAGTAGTACTAACCATGCAGAGAACATACACTGTTTAGCAGAAGAGTATGTGTTACATAGCATACAGTTCTAATTTTTTTATTTTGACACTTTGAGGTGCAATTTATAGTATTCTTTCTTAATAGCCATGATTCTAGAATCAGTGACAAAAATAAACTTCTAAAAAGGAGCCTAAGAAAGCTCTACAATCTGCTAAACGCTTGCGGTGTATGCGGGAGCTGGACTTTTATTGTGGCCGAATTAGGAAGCGACAATATGGTGTGCGCTGTTTATGCATTCCAACCACCTGCGACTGGCACAGCCAAACGAACAGTGGCTAATTCGTTTATTACAGGTGCCGAGTTGGCGACGGCGCTGTGATTATTTGTCATTTCTTTCGCTAGGGCAATATGCCAAGTGAATAGCAAGCAGGAAGAGCTATAGGAGCCCGAGACAGGAGCCAGAGCTAGGAGCCAAAGCTAGGAGCCAGAGACAGGAGCAAGTGCTAGGAGCCACAGCTATGAGCAAGAACTAGGAGGCAGAGCCAGGAGCGAGAGCTTGGAGCCACAGCAGGAAGCACAAGAAGGAACTGAGAGATAGAAAGATAGATAGATAGATATGGTAAGTGCAGCCCTCTTAGTCCAGTTCTGGGTGCTCAGGAGGGTTGATTGATGAGAGAGAACAGCAAAATTCAAAATGTTGCACTTTTACCTCATGTGAGGGATCTTTTACTAGCCTAACACAGACACTGATACAAGGGGCCGCCAATTTAATGTCTCATCCAAACACTGTCCAGCTGGGATTTGCATGAAGGTCCCCTGAAAATGTTTGGTTCCCCAACCGGGGGTCGAACCCATGCAGACAAAGACCTTCAGTGGAGCAGGCAGGCTCTTTAACCACTCAGCAACCCAGCTGCAGAGCGAAAGAGAGAGAAAGAGAAAAGGAGAGAGAGTTACAGAGACAGCGACAGAGGGAGAGAGAGAGAGATGTAAGCTGATAGACACTAAAGAGACCTGGGACAGTTTTCGTGCTTGTGCCAAACCAATTCAAAGCGTTGTGTCACTAGATTCCTCTACCTCCTTGGAATGCACAGTTCATTCCGGATTTGGTTTCACCCCATTCCACAACTGATGAGTTCTATCGTTCCTTGTTTTCTTCCAATTAAAAGCCCAACCAAGGCCCCTGGCAACTTCTAAAGTCTCCACTTGCTTTGACATTATCGTAAGTTGTATGCTGCAGGCTAAGAGCTAACAAAATGAATCTTAAGAAATAAGAAAAAAAAGCTATTGTATAAGTTAAAATACTTTGTTGAAGTAGCAACAACCACAAAATTGGAAAAATTACCTCCAGTAATTGCACAATGGCCCATAACATAGAAAATTGAAGTAATTTGCTATGTACACAAACAGCTTTTTAAGCTATACCTCCTCTTTTTTTAATATCTAAAATATAATTCACTCAGTATGTGTAAAATAACACAGTTACATATAGCTTTGTCTTTTATCGATAATTGTACTTTTTCACGCATCAATCTTTCTTCCATGAAAAAATTGTGAGGCGAAAACCAAGTCGGTCATGACATAGATATAAAAAGCATTTCCAAAAATATAGACCTACATTATCTTTACATGTTTTTTTTTTAACCCTTGTTTTTAAGCACCATGACATCCATTCCTTGTGACAATGTTTAAACTCTTGTCACATCCATTGTCACCAACAAGCAAAAAATTGAATTTACTAAAGATCTTTTTTACCTCCCATATAGAGCCAAGTCAGGCTCGAAAACACCAATGAAGTTGGCAGGCTGGATGCATGGTAGAGCAATCTTTCATATGGAAGCCTTTGAAACATATTCCTCTCCACATTTACCATGCTTTTTAGCAGATTACACATTCTAAATGCCTGTAACTCGAGCCGAAAATGCGAACTTTCGAATATGTGGATATTGACAGGGCTCAGGGTGAGGCCTGAAGGTTGACAGAGAAAAGAGTTCTGTTTCGCCAATGATGGAGTTGCCTAATGACTGTGGTCTGCCCCTGCCATACCCTGCTCACAACACTGTGACCCTGTGACCCAACAACTGTGTACATCATGAAGGGCTGTTGAGAGCCAGCAGTCTGAGTTGGGGCACCCAATACAGTCTTTACAGTAACAACAACCACTATAGCCATTTAGTGCAGAGCTAAACCACGTTTGGCAGAACCATAGAGTGTGAGAAGATGAGAAAAAGGGTAATAGAGCGTTACGTCCTGTAGTTTTTAGTGATTAAGTGCAAAAAGACCCGCATTGACCATGTTTGGAACAAAATGAAACTTTCATACGACTTGGGTAGCACAGCCCGTGAATCGAAGCCAATTCCCAGAGATGAGTGGACCCCTTGCAACGACTAAGCAAGTTTATTGGATGGATGGATAATTGGAGCTTTTATATCTAATCCTGCATCTATAATATGTGCACTTGGTAGACTAGTTTTGGACAAGTGGATGACATACCAATGAGGCGAAGGATGATTGAAAACGCTGTCCAACAGGTGTCCGGGCAAACCAGCCGGAGAGGGAATCAAACCTGTGACCAAGTGATTAGCATCGTTTGTGTGCTACCAACTGGGCTAACTCTTCTCCCGAATTAGTCCAAGCCTGTTTCTGATTCCAATTATCTACAGTCCCTTTTTGTACCGTTGAGTTAATCCATGCAACCAATATAAATTGCATTTAGATCCAATTGCTACAGTTTCTTTCAAGTGTTACAAGTTCAGACAATTGACTTACTTTTTCCCTCTATTTCAAAGTATGAATCATTGGCCTGGATTCTGTCGATTTCTGAGCATTATTTTAACAAGATCCAGCAAGATCCAATGCACCATTCAGTCAAATCGGCCAGAAAAAGATTCGGCTCAGGTAAAAAGCGTCTCACCTCTTCACTACGACTCATTACAGAATTGAGTGATGTGTTTCTGCCTATGTAACGACTTTCATGAGACACAAGCCATGAATGTTGTGGGATTCATGCATGTCTGCTTAAAAGAAAGCTTGTGGATGAAAAATGTCTTTAATGTAACTTCAAAGGGTCTTCATTTTACAATTCGTTTCAGAGACAGAGAAAACTAAGCCAGAAGTCTTGAAACCAGAGTTGCAACTAAAAATCGAACCAGGCGTACCTGTATGAATTTATTTTTAGAGAACTTTACAAAACACAAGAACGCAGTCAATAACCATTTGTGTTGTGTTGTCGTTATGGCCGAATATTCCGTTTCTGTAATTTATCTCCAGTAATGAGACTTCTTCTTTCCATTCAAACGAAGAATATCTGGCTGGAATCTTGTATTGAGCTGCTCTCAAAATAGATCTGTCATATGTAATGGCAATAATTCTGTGGAATTTGCAAGTTTGTGCGTTTATCGATAAGTTTTGAATGGTTGCCACACAAAAAGTTCATTCCACTAGTCGAGACTTTAAAGAGCATAGAAGAATATCTATTACAGTTAAGTTTAAATAGTTCACAGCTAGATGTAAAAGATTTTGCAATTGTAATTTCCGTTTGCGGCCGAGTACATTTCACGGTGTTTTCCTGAAAATGTTGCTGACTTCGCAGTGTCTCGTTTTACAAGTTTTACAAGGCATTGCGACTTCGCTGGGAATATTTGACAGTAAAAGTAAAATATATAAGCACAGTTGCATACGAATGCTTTTATATTTTGTTACAAGTGAGAAGCTACATAAGGATATGTGGGGGAAATTGGTGATAGGAAGCTAGTAGTTCTATAGCAAGTGCAATTCGGGCTTGGGGGTTGTTGTCAGCTGAGGGGCAACTGGCATGCCCCTCCCCCTCATAGTGACGTCATAGGTCAGAAGGGTTAAAACAACCACCCTGCCAGTCCCCCGTTCTGTAGAGACCAGCCTCACAACATTGCTATTTACAACAGGGACCAAAGAGGCAAAAACACAGAGCAAAAGCACTGGAGTTACACACTGCCACAAAAGTGATGTGGCTACACCGACAACCTCTGGTGTGATATGGAACAAGTCTTATCCACACTGATTTAAAAAATACAGCGAAAAATGATCATAACGAGCACTGTAATACCCTCGCTGTACATTTTTGAGGTGAGCGAGTTGCTTATCAAATTGCATTGACATGCTTTCATCCTTCTTTTGCATAAATGAAGTAAAATGCACTCATTCAAGACCGAAGAATCAAGATTTCTTTATTGGCCAAGAAGAATATGGAATTCTTTGTGGCATCTTGACATTAATATGTACATAATCAGAGAAGTGCCGTTCCGGTATAAGATGAAACTTCAAACCAACATGTGTTGACCGAAATTGAATCTGGGTCCTAAAGGTTATAATCTCTGCGCGTTACCTCTCAGCTAGGCCTCCCGGCCCTTGCAGAGACTATACTATGCATGCCATCAGTATAGCATGACCCTATATCTGTAAAGGTTGTTACACACCGCTTGGAATAGAAAATCCAGCAGATTTTCACAATATCCCCTTCAAAGAGTCCACTAAGCACAAACGCAATATGGAGATGTCCCAAGTCACAAGAGGCCTAGTGTTTACTCAACATGCATGTCCCAAAGCAGCAAAAAAAAGAGATGTGAACAACAATCCAATCTGTCAGATGTTTTTTCGAATTGTTTTTCTCAAAGAAATTTAATTACGCAAATCTCTAGATATGTCCGCTATCCGAAATTTGCTATCTGCTTTTTCTCACAGTGAAATGATGCATCACTAAAAAAACTGTTTGGTTTTCTCAGAGTGGAAATGCATCAGGACTGCACATCTGGGCTTCACACAATCTGGGTATGAATCAAATAATACATCAATGAATTGAGTCTATCCGTCATATGCAGTAATATATGGTATTGTTTATGCGATGGCATATATAATGTGAGATATGTGAGTTGATTGAGACCGATACTGTGACATAGTTTTGCCTATCTGATATAAAATAATTTTCTATTCTTCATATTAAGAATTTCGTACACTTCACATTAATGACATTGCAAATCGTAACTAAAAGTTTGTGTACATAAAGCATATAAAAGTTCTCGCAACAGGTCCTTCCAGATTCATTTTAACATGACATTGTATGTGTTTTGTCAAGACTCCATTAGAAGTGCATATGTGTCTATAATGTGCAAAGGAAGGATTTTTGATATTCATGATATCATGATTATTGTCTTGGCCAGGGAAACATGTACTATCAGAAATCAAATCTTATTGCTATGACTTCTTTGCTTTTTCAGTCACAAAATAAAATGACTTAGTTTTTGCTCAGTTTGAAAATTACCATTTACGAGAGCAAGCATTTTTCTTCAGAACAGAACATTCCATGTACTCTACGAAAATAGCCGTATGCGATCCTGGTCAACATATTGTGTTTGCGTTGCCATTAGATCCGCGTCAGCTCAAATACACACCCGTTTTAGGCAACTCCGATGCACCGATCATGTTACTCTATAGCATTTCATGGAATACTTATTGTGAGGCATGTACAACCTCTAGATTAAACTGAAGCAGTTGTATGAATCTTGTGTGGATAGCAGAGAACACATGATGTTTTTGTGAAGTAAGGATATTCAGAAACGCAATTGTCTGAGACAAGAAAACATGTGCACGGAAATTAGATTTCGTTGCTTTGACGTGAAGCTATTTGAAGCTTCAGAATGTATATTCACCTGGGAACATTAGTTGCACAAGAATATGGCAGGTTGTTGTTTATAATGGTATAGAATCACCACATGGTTCCATGCTGGTTTTTGACAACAAACACAGCTGCCTATCTTGATCATTTATCCTTTACAAGCTTATGTCTTCAAAAGGCATCAGCTGTTTTTTTGCCCTTCTTGGGCGCCTCTAGTGTTTGGAGTCAGGTACCCTTGACCAAAGATTCCTCGTCCTAATGGGAATTCCTCAGGTCTCTGCTGCCAGGTGATCTACCCAAGCAGTGTCCTGAGTAACAGCCAACAATGGACTGGTCATTCCTCTGCCAGCCCTAAGCCTCAAGTGACCATACATCTCCCAGAGAAGAATGTCCACTCACAAAAGTTAGACACCGACATAAGCCAAGAGACATGCCTTTATACTGTGCCATCCATAAGCGCCGTCCCGGGCATTCATACTCGAAGAAAAGAGGCGGTCTATACAGGGAAAATATGTGCATATTCGATGTATATATAATGCTGTTATGGCCATTGATTATGCTAGGGCTTTGAAAGGTTGGTGCAAAGGTTCTGAGCTCACCTAACTAGTCTATCATGAGTATACCATTAGGTGCTAGAACCATTCGTATGGATTTAGTCATTACAACTTTCCACCGAATGTAATGTCCTTACAAAAGAATGTATTTGTAAGTTTAGTGATGCCACAAAGCATCAGTTGGTCTTCCATATATTCCTCAAAATGATTGTTATGCACAGCAGCGTTTGCAGGGCACCAGTCTGCATTTAGGGCGTATGGCGTACCAAGGGGTGACAAGGACTGTGTTTACCTGTTCGGCTCAGCTCAGCGCTTTTTAAGATATGAATACACAAACATTAGATTATTCCACTGTTGACGCGTGCACTGTTTACCCCCATCGGACACAAAAACAGGATTGGAAATGCAAGAAGGGAAGGGGCATTAGAGTCAACGTTCGGACGTGGAGGCGCATGGAGCGGTCGGCCATTGATGGATTCTGGATGCAGAGGGGATGCGGCAAGGTGCAGCAGGGAAGCAAAGGTCCACATCCTTTGCTCTCATCTTTCCTGCATCCCGCATCATTGCTCTGCGGCATCTCCGCATCGTTTGGAAACAGCCACGGCTTTAAAAGCCAATGGTTTTTAGATTCATCTAGTTTCATCCCATCGCATCTAAGTTATGGTCGTTTTCTTGGCAGATAAAGGGCAGGAGCTGGAAGAAATAGGAGCAGGCTTGAAAGGGATATTGTTGTCACAATTAGGAGCGATGAGACACAAGACCCCGAGTGCATATTCATCACCCGGATAATCTCCCCCGGACAGTGAGTGACTGCCAATGCTGCTCAAACTGGACATGGCCATCCTCCGGGGTCAATAACAGCAGCCCGTGTACTATCTTGGCTTGTGTTGGCTTGGAATAGCCCAGTCATGGGGTAGCCATGTAAGACTGCTTCTAAAACAGAATCACTTTAGGATCCCAGCAATGGCCAGCATCCTTCCTTTTAGATGGATTCTAATCTTGCCTTAACTAGACCAAAGTACAGGTCAGATAGGGCAGCTAGGGCAAGTCTTAGAGTCTGACATATACACACAGACTAACTGACTCAGCAGGCACTGTGGAGGAAGAAGAACCATGATTGGCCCCCGACCAAACAAAGACTATATTCTTTTTTGGGCTTTTAATTCCATCTTGCCTTCAGCATGCCTTTTTAGCTGTATAATACACCATAGTGTGGAGATAGTGGTGGCCATTCACTGCATGAATAATGCTGTCATCGTTCATCAGGCCACACAATGGTACATGCCAGTATGCAGCTCTTACCAGCTTCCTATCTTCAAATTTTAAAGTGATTTCGTTATAAATGTGTTTACTGCTGTTTCGGAGTCTATTGTTGTGTTCCGCGAAAGAAGAAGACCTTCTGCAGATGGTGAATTTTTTTCAGGTCTAGAGCGTTGGAATGGAGAAAGATGTTTTTGTCTCTTTGCTTTAAGGAAGCAATCTGCAAACAGAACACAGGAGGTGCATGGTATGCATGCTGAGAACCCATTAGGTGGTATACTGACTGCATACCAGATGTATTCAATTCAAAGGTATTAGAAGGAATTTCAAACTGGGAATCAAGGAATTTCAAACTCGGAAGCAAGGAATTTCAAAACGGGCAACCATGCAATTTGAAGTGTATAACTATTTATGTTCAATGATGTACTATATCTCCTCTATAAATATTATTACTTATTTTTCGTTATCATTTGTGAAGATTAGAGTACATAGCAGACTCAGTTGTTTTGTAAGTTTGCCACATCTCTACCACATGTATTGAAATTGTAGTGGAGTAAAAACACAAGTAATGACAGTTTCGCGAAGTCCAAGGAAATTCAGTAACCTTTAAACACCGGCCACAATTAGACTAAGGTTACACTAAGTAGCCCTTAAAGTGGCGTTTTGCATAGATGGTCGAAAGTGGGGCAGAGAAGTAAAGCTCACTTTGGTCCGTTTCAAGCATCCAGTTTATCAGGAAGTACAGTAAATCAAGACTTATGTGTGGCACATCACTATTGCCCAGAATTAGGTTTACATTTGTGAAATTTCAACCATTGTAAATAATAGTAAACTGCAAAATCAATTCCCTGCAATGTTCATCATCTGGATAAAGTCATAACACAAAAACTTTCAGAATGTCTACCACATTTTGCATACACTGAATTACACAATGCAAAGACTGTTGTTATCTGAAACCAACCATTCTTGTAGAATACCACGGCATTTCCAAGCAATGGCCATTATAGGAGTCAGGTTACACTGACTGGCATGTGGCGACCTGTGGGACGGAGTTAATCTGGCAACTAAGGGCAGGTGAAAGAGTCATTGTGAGAAAGACCCAAGAGCGCAGATAAAGTGGAGATAAAGACATGGCCATTTCAGAGCAGAGGAGAGCAGAGGATCAGGCAAGGAAAGGCACAGTAACAGGCAGTAGGAGACAGAGGAGAGAGAGAGGAGAGAGAGAGGAGAGAGAGAGGAGAGAGAGAAGGAGACCGAGAGAGCAACCCATTCAATTCCCTGCTCATGTAGTGATCAAGTACCTCAACAGAGCCTCGACACAGTCCTCCTTGGCCAGCCAGTCAAAGTTGCCATCAAGACCTCCAGCAAATCTGCCTACCAAGCCCTTTCTCCACTGCGAAATAAACTGTAATGTGAAAATGGGAAGGTGACATTTTACTAAGCATACATTTTGTTGCCTTTGGTATCAAGACTGGTGGAAGGTTACGCATAGGGAAACTGTCATATTAATAAACCACGGTGACTTCGAACAAGTGGGGATGCCGGAGACTTCGAAAGCAAAAAGATTCATGGTGAATGCAATGTTTTGAGAGATTTTGGATATCTGAATTTGAGTTGCTTCACCAATTCAAGTCATCTTTGCTTACAGTACAACAAGAAATATACTGATGAGGTGATGATGAAGAATAAAAGAAGAAACACTCTGGGGTACATGTTTTTTTAAAAATAGCTCAGATGGGAATTTCACTTTCCTCAGACTATAGACCCACCAATTAAAATGCTTCAACTGCAATAGTTACAAAGGCCCCTGTCTCATCATGTTTACAGTAACCTTACTCAACTCACAGCATAGTTTGCCAGTCTCTAAATCTTGCCTACGAACCAACTAACCCTTCTCCAGCATCTACCAACCCTCTCTGGTCTGCACCCTCCTATATCCTAATCCACCCTCACCCTCTGCTTGCTTGATGCGAAGAAGGTCCTTCTGCCAAGCCTGCCTGGGGCGTCTACACCAATCTCCCATTCTAACTTGTGCTATTTTTCCCCTATCTCTCTTCTCATCACAACATTGCGTTTGATAACTTTCAATAGCCCGGAGCCTGAAGGGGATCATTAGCAAGCGCAAGACCCATGGCAGATTTCACAAGAGAGCTATCATAATTGCGTGTCATTACATCCCATAAGAGGCAGTGGGATAAAGGGCGGGTCTGGTTAACTCTAAAGACTGTAAGTGAATTATTCACGGGCCAGGATGGCACCTCAAGGATACAGCATATGCCTCCTACCAAGACAGATTATTTCCTGCACGCAGTGGCCATGGAGAATATACATTCAAAAGAATACCAATATGTTTGCCTTAAATAATACAACGATTCTCCACGGGACTCTCTGTGGTAGTCTGAACTATCAGGCACTACAAAGTACAAAGGTGGTACAATGTACACCAAAGGAGACAATGCAATTAATAGTTAACATCCTCGTATAGTTTTGTGTCATATTGTAGTAGTTTGAATGGATGGATGGTGGTGGCTTTACTGTCTGTTTAAATGTACTCAGAAAGGCTTTTTGGCACATGAGGAGGACACAGCAATGCAGTGAGCTTCAATATATAAGTTGAGATGAACAAGCAAGAACTGGAATCGAACTCAGGACACAACTGTTGGAAGTCAAGCCTGCTACCAACTGAGCTTGCTTCCCAATTGTGGTTTTAGCTAATCATGCCTGTATACATATGTGACGTTAATTTCATTCCCCCCCCCCTGGCTTGTACCATCAAGAACAAGCAATGGTTCATACGAACCGCACTCTGTCCTAAGGACGAAAAAGCACAGAAGAAGAAGAAGAAGCCTATGTGATGAGAATATGGTGTTTTCCAAAAGTTGCTAAGTAAAAAGTAAGTATGATACAATAATTTTGTATATATCTTTTCTCCATTCTCCTGAGTGCCACTTATTTAGAACCATGTGCTATAACACTAAACCTGCAGGTGATGTGACACCTCCCTGTGGTACCATTTTCAATGTTGTTCATAGCAGATCTTGCAATGTACTTGTTTCATTCACATTCAGTTGTCAGGTCAATATACAATGTATTAGAAATGTAGAACCACATAATACTGCTATTATGAAATAGTAGAAATTATCAGAAACCGAATGAAGACAAACAGAAACTGAGCAGTAGTAATTACATATGGCACCACCTGAACTTCAGCTCTGCAGAAAATGAGCTAGGACTGAACTCGTGATAAACAAAAACAGCAGAAATTGAGCCAGAACTGGACTCATGATAAACCCAATCAGAGCAGAAACTGAGCAAGAACTGGGCTAATGATAAACAAACTCAACAGAAACTGAGCAAGAACTTGGCTTGTGATAAACACAAACAGAGCAGAAACTGAGCAAAAACTGGACTCATGATAAACACAATCAGAGCAGAAGCTGAGCAAGAACTGGGCTCATGATAAACAAAAACAGCAGAAATTGAGCAAGAACTGGACTCATGATAAACCCAATCAGAGCACACTGTATATTTTGAAATTCTGAGTTAGCTCAAATGATTGAGTGAGATGGATGCACAATTTGTTTGAGCCATGATAGCTTGTTGTTTTGAGTTATGATAATCTTTATGTTGTTATAACTTACAAACAACAAGCTATCTTGGCTCAAAGGAATTGTGCAACCATCTCACTCAATCAATTAAGCCAACTCAAAATTCAAATTTTACAGTGCAGAAACTGAGCAAGAACTGGGCTCATGATAAACAAAAACAGCAAAAACTGAGCAAGAACTGGACTCATGATAATCACAAACAGCAGAAATTGAGCAAGAACTGGACTCATGATAAACCCAATCAGAGCATGCAGAAAATATGTGCAGCAGCAAGTGAGCATAAAACTGAGAAGAAGCCATGCATTGTAAAAAGCAGACATTATGATAATGTGACAAAGCAAAATTAGAACTCATTCAATCTCATGCCCGGCTTCTCTTCGCCCTACTTATTAGGACCAGTATGTACAACTGTGCTGCCACTGTGCGGTTCAATAGTGCTTGCAACAAGTCCTGCATCCATGATTAACCAAGGCCTATGTGATCAATGTATAGCCAGGAGCGACACAATATGACCCGCATGCGTGTGGTGGCCTGTGATATAAGCGAATTAGGCAGCTCCAACAAAAGCGACTTGCAATAGGAAACTGCAATTGTGCCTGGAAGCCGCAGGGAATGGCGCATAAACTGCTCCCAAATAATCCTGGCGGAGTGTCGTAAAGCTAAAACTGGGTGGAAGCTTGACTAAAGTTGAGGAGTATCAGGACAAGATGACCCTCCTGGGCCTGCAGCAGATCCATGTGCTTGGGTTACAGGTCTACTCAGCTCTACTCAGCTTTGCTCAGCTCTGCTCAGATCTGCAGCTTGAGTTTGGCTCTACCCTCGGTCCCTCAGCTTTTACTCAGCTACTGCTTAGCAGAACACAGATATTGCTCGGGTTCTGCTGAGCTTCTGCTTAGCTTCTGCTTAGCTGCCTGGCTGAGCTTCACTTGGTGCTGCAGATATTGCTCTGTTTCTGTTTATCATGTGGTATTTTGCTGTTTTGTTTTTTTCCTCATGCTCTGTTTCTGCTTAGCTTAAGTTCAACTACTGCTGTAGTTGCTAATGCTCAGATTCTACTCAATCGCTCTGATTTCCGTTTTGTTTATTCTTCTTGTTATCCAATTGCTGCTCATATTATCATTATAATACTTGTTTCTGCTCCAGTTCTTTAGGCACCACTGCACAATTTCTACTTTTTTTTCCGGCTCACATCCAGCTGCTTGTTTTTCTGCTTATTAACTGCTATTCATTCTCCTTTTTATGGCAGCTTATTTTGACTTCAGTCGCTGCTCACAGTCTGCTTAGCATATACATGTATGCTCAATTTCTGTTGGGACTGCTTTACTTGTGAAACCGAATGCCCTTTGCAGGCATACTCAACCTTTGCAGTTTTTGCAGAGGCCCTTTGCAGGAGTCAGCTGTCTGAGCCTGTGGCCATTTCTAAGATTGATGACAAGCTTCATGGAGCCAGCCCAGAAAGGTGTGGATTCACAGAGTGATGGCCTGCTAAAGCAACATGCAACTGGCCCCACTGATGGCCATCAAAGAGGTGCTAATGAGACGACCTTGTCAGTTCAGTGCAGTTGCTGTGTTTACTTGCTGAGCAGTGTGGCATGGCTGTTGGTTTAACTGTAGTCCACTGACTGACTGAAGCAAAAATAAAAGGCAATGACTACCAGGAAGAGGCCCAACAACAAAAAGGGAAAGAGACAAAGAGCTGAAACAATGAAGTGAATGTACTGTGTGACGATCTAGTGCTTCACAGCAGGACTTTTTGTTTTGGTGGAAGCTTTCAACTCTGCAACTTAACCTACTTTTATCAAGGACTATTGTGGTAATGACAGAATCTATGGCAGGGCCGTTGTGACAAGCTTAGGCACAACCTTCTGTTTATATTTATGGTGACATAAACTATGGTATAGTATTAGTCTCTTTAGTCTGAAGTCTGAGGGTGATGGCATTGCATTTTGTGACACCTCAACTTGTCTGGCTCCATTGATTGCCCTGTACAACAACCAGTGTCTGGGGGGAGGGGGTAGGTAGTTGCTGTCAGTTGGTCAGTACTTGTGATGGCTGCATAATGGTCTGACGCCCTGCAGCTGACCTGATTGGCTACAGATTGCTGGAGTAAAGTGGATGCCTAGGGCTGCTCGGGGAAGGAGGGATGGAGAGGAGAGAGCTGGAGGAAAGAGGGAGGGAAGAGAGGCTCATACAGGAGAGCCTAAGAGAAATGAGAGGATAAATATCACTGTAAAACATGCTACTGTAAATTTACAGTTCTTGACATAACATTAAATGGCATCAACTCACTGTAAATTTGCACAAGTTGCCTTGTTCAAGTGTGAACTAATTTGTGATCAAAACATTTATAAACCTGCAGGTGATAGATAGAAAGATATATTGTAGATATTACTAGTCAAACTTTTACTTTCCCATAATAGATGCTGTTTGGGACAATAAAATTACACCCAACTAGGATGTCACTCTTGAGAGTCTACAGAAACTATTTTGAATTCAGCACCAACGGTTTGGACCCATGCAAGCCCAAGCCTGCATGCAGATTGGCAACATCACAAAGACAATACATGTTATCAAAATTACAGTTGAGTGAACTTTTGTAGAATAATATATCATGTTTATAGCTGCTTTTTGACTCCAACACTTCCATCAATACACACCAATTTGCACAAATCACAGCTGAGGTTTGCAGTGTGGAGAGAAATATGACTGCCATAGATGGGATCATCCCCTACTCAGGCCTGTTTCATCGCCACCCTGCCATCCATAGCTCATCACTGCCCACAGCTGGCAACTGACCATCACTGCCTCCCATCTCTTTCACCTCTGACCTTTGCAGCTGCATCAACACTTCCTAATCATAAAGGTGTCGTTGAAAATGTCAAGCTCTCTTTCCGTGGCCTAGCTTCTTATGGTTGTCATGTGGACAAGTGCTATTGCTCTCATATATATATATACTGTCTTCTTTTTGTCTGTATGCTACATAGGTCTGTGATAAATGACATCCCAGAAAATAGCCAGACTGTATGCACTTTGGTGCATGCAATTTTGTACACTCTTGGTCAAAAATCCATCGGCAACCAACATCTTTTCGGTTATGAGGCAAATATCCAACATATGATATGTTTGTTAGTTTATTTGAGGTTTGTTTCTAATTGGGTGCAATTTGATTCAAAATAATCATTTCGAAGCCTTCTGGGACCTTACAATCTGAATTTTGATTGGATATCTGGAGAAAATCTGTCATTATTTTAAAAGACTGACTATACGTATATATCCACAGTTAGTGTGTCTTCTTGCAATTGCTACATTGTAACTGCAGAAATGTCAAAAGACAGAATGGATCGGAAGAAAGGAAGAACAAGTTATGATCAAGTGTTATTTTTGGACCAGCGATTGTAGTTTCTCTCTCACTTATTGAGGTTCTTTTCTTGTCCAAGGTAGCTTGCAGCAACAAATGAGTGGGCTACTGTACTTGTCGACACCCTACAATCTCTGTTTAATGAGGCATGGTGAGACTTTGAACAGTGTGATTTGCAACAATGCCACTATAGAGCAGCAAAATGATGAAATTGCAGTCGAAAATGGCACAGTTTAGAAGCACTGTGGTCATCAGCTGATCTATATTCCGCGCTTTAAGTAAGGAGGGGAGTAAATTACACTGTTGCATCCGATTCCTTGGCAAACTACATCGGCAATGAGATTAGAAAAGCGACTGCGCACCGCAATTCATCAAGGCAGTCCGAAATACAATTACGGTGAGAGTGGTTGCCTTGCAAAACGACACAGTGCAAAAAGGAAGGTGGAGTGGGAGAGTAGAATATCAGCCGAAGGAGATGGCCCCAGAAAGCCAAGAAATTCTAACCAGCAATAGGTAGGGGAAAGGAAGGCGCCTGGGGACATGTAGTTATACTGGAAATGACACTTGCCTAGCACGCGATTACCACTGATGGCTGGCTAATCATAGTGTTATAACTGCATCCATGCCCTCTCTCAACCCATTGCTTCTTTCTGTGATCAATCTACGCCACTGGGTCAGAGGGGACCTGTGCATGGAATCGTAGACACCCAGTTGCCTAATAATACTATCCTTAGAGTTCCAGCCTCCTTTCCCAAAACACCCAGCCTCGTTCTGGGTTTCACTTTGAGCCCCACTCTGAGCTACTCAGGCCAAACTCTACCTCACTCAGGCCTGATCATGTTACCACTTTCCAAGTATTCACTCATTATAACTCTACCTGGTTGCGTGATGCCACCTCAATTTGTGGCACCGGGGCCAGAGGTAGACACGGAAAATGTGCATTTCATCACCAACCGACTGACTGCTGAGGCGCCGATAATTCATCACCAGTCAAACTAGCTTCACACTGAATCAGCCCGGCTTTATCCACCATAAAATGTGTTTATAAGTTTACTCTCACTTCATTTGTGTCACATCTCTTTTTAGAATAACTTTTTGAAAGCACTTTTTTAAAAGTTCTGCATGGCCTAATTGCACTGCGCTCGACTGGAAATCCGCAGATCTGAGAGGACACAGGTTGAAATCTCAGTCCTGGAACATTTGGAAGCTTTGGCGTGTCGTTGTGAGTCAAACCAAGAGACTCACTGTTTCATGTAAATCCAAAGACAGTTTCAGCAGACCTTTAAGGGCCACTTCCCAGTACATTTTCTTTTATGCAATGAACGGCACTGTTATCGGTGCATATACATTATCAGAGGAATCCTTGCTGGTAATTATACGAGAATCCTAAATATCGCGCACTTTCTTTGTGCGGCTTTATATATATACCATATACTTTCTCTGTAATTTCGTTATAAGTAACTCTATCTCAATGAGGGGCCTATATGTACCTATTATCTCCGCTTGTAATTTGCGCAGCGTTGTCACTGGGACATTGCACCGAAAACTGTAATGGAGCAGCACCAAAAACGTACTTGACAAGTTTCCCCTGGGAAGGGGTGATTAGAACAGTGTACTTGATGAAAGTCGTAGCGCCCTAGGAGATGTTAAGATGAGAGCATGGGGGTGTTGTTCTCTGCAAAATCTTCAGAAGAGCAAGCAGTAGTGAGTAGAGCCTCCTGTATCCTATAGGACCATGGCCATGGACTCAGTAGACTTCAATTAAGACATCAGGCCCAGCTAGTTGCTCGTTACAACAGACTACATGAAAGATGGGCATCAATAATACATGCAGTGACCACCACAACCCTTGTGGATACTCCGCTCACATCAGCTGCTTGTTTTAGTCTGCCTCGCAGAATCGTAGCATCATCTTAGCTGCATCTTAGCAAAGTATTCCTTCTATAGCAATACCAAGTTCTTTCTAGTACTTCAGTTCCCTGCGGCTCGATTCATTACCATTGCGGGCACATCACCATGATCTTACTTTGTATATATTATAGTAGATGTACTGCATTAATTGTGTCCTCCAAGATAATGGCATTGTGTAAAAAGTGCCTTATCTTGCAATGTAAATCTTACACTTTATATATACGTACTTCGTATCTTAGCACTGAACTGGATAACCTATACTCAGTCTTAAGTTTGTGGTACTGGATATCATACAAAATTATAGTGAGCATCAAATCTGAAACCATGTACTGAATGCACGATACAATGCATTTCACTATGTACCATGTAACTTGACTCACAATATTGTACTACTTAGTATCTTGATCCTATGTATACTGAATGTATGATTCTTGAAAGGTATATTATTACACACTATACATATCTTGAAGAGTAAATCTGTGAATCATCCAGTGGATTTGTAATTATACTTAGTATATTGACATTTGACAAGGTTATATATGCTTATATGTAACTACAAATGTGGCTCCTGAATAACTATCACCTAAAATTACATGTATGTCTGTAGCTCCAACTAGTTATCCACAAAGCCAATTGGCTATCTGTGGTTTTCTATTGTTTGCCTCATAGATTTGCTGCCCAATTTCTGATTTCTCTCAGATTTCTGTTAATGAGCCGATGACATCAGTAATTAGACTCTTCCCAATGTCTACTGATTTTCTGCCATTTGTCTACTGATTACTTGTTGGTAGCCTCCTGATTATCTGCTTGTTCTCTGGTGATTACATTCGCCTACAGTAACTGATTGTCTATTGGTTATCTCCTCCATTGTCTTCTTCCCCTGTCAGGAAGTGGTTAACAGCTTACAGTAGTTGGCATATATAATCTATATGAGGGTTACATTCAACTTGAAGAATCGATTGAAAAACTACTGCTGCAATTAAGATATATATATATCATTATTGAAGCACTGGAGCATATTTCTGAAAATGTAGACTTGATCATATGAACTTTTGAATGTTAAGCCTATATACATAAGGCTTTTTTTTAACTTAATACATGTATAGGTAATTCATCTATAGATTGAAAGTCTTTCACTTGGTCGACTTTTTGTACTTCGTCTTTGCTTATGAAATGTCTTGTTGGTGTGGAGCTTGCCTTAGTTTAAAATGAGCAGTCGACTGTTTTCACTTTGTTGTCTATAAAAACAATACCTCAGTCAGTTGATAAAGACCTTGAACTAAATACCTGACTAATCTTTTTAGGTTTTGTCTGGAACACATATCTGGTCAATTGTTTGGAGATATGGATTAAATGACTGTTCAACTTGAGCTTGTCCTAAACTAAATACATACTCGACAGTGTGGAGAATGTCTCAGATTTTAAAAACACATTGTGCCGGGTCATTGTGTGGACATTTGGATTAATTACTTTTCTTCAACTGAATAGGTAGAATTTGTGGACTGAGGAGATCTTTTATTTGAAAAATTAAATACGTTTTCAATTGTGTGGATTTTGTTGAAACCAAATACCTGGTCAAGTGGTAGTATTCATTCCTTCTTTTTTGCCTTGAACAAATACTTAGTCATCTTCTGGTTTTAATCTGGGACAAAATATCTGCTTGATTGTTTGTGCTTTGCCTTTGACTACCTGCCATGGGCTAAATTCAGGTCTGCCAAATGATTTCTACCTGCATGGCTGATTAAACGAAGCTTATGAGTGGGTGTTTCTATAAACGTCCTTTTCTTTTTCTGTCAATTTTCTTTTTCTATTAATCTCTTATCTTATCTTGCTGATTAGAAGCTGATTACCTCCTGTATTGGCTATCTCATCTTTAGGCATTGTTTTCTATGGTTATCAATAACATGACGTCTGGAAATCAGGTGTCTTTTCACAGGTCTGGGCTGATGCTGCCTGCTACATGTATGCTGAGGGCTAAGGTAGATTTGAGATCTTGAAATATCGAAAACAGATAATATTCCAATATCACAATCATTCCATTAGGACAAGAAAGAGCTTTGTCTCAGAACTAAGTGGGTGCTCACAACACTAAAAGATAATAACGAACTAACAACCCAGAGAAGTCTCAATTAAGGAAGCGGCTTCGCCTTTAATGCAGCCTTCTCTGAGATGACAGGGCAATTTAAAGGCTTCTTTTCTCACACTCTTACGTTCTGTGGCAAAGGACAGCAGCTCTGAGTCTGACATTAAACTGTCATATGATTTGTCTGCAGGCTCTCTCTCTCAAATCGAGCTACATTTTCAAATTCCAGTTGTGTGCTGCTGCAGACTTTATACCTTGGGTGAAAATGGTAAGTATGTATGTAAGAATTGTAATCGAGTGGTAAACATATTACAGCAAAAAACCATGCTGTTGTCACCTATGTTGAATGCACCTCAAGTTTTCTTAATTTTTCCTAATTTCCATACAATATTTTATACTTGTATAACATATAGTTTCTAGAAGGATAGCAAAAGGTAACTATATTTAGATGAACAATAACTTAATTACAGTCATAGGCACTTGATACAGCCATATAAATACAATTGATTACATTTGGCTGTCTGAGTGCATCAGACATACATGGAGCAGGTCCTGGTTACACAAGAAAGAGAAAGAAAAGTCATTATGTCACTGAAAGATTTGTGACATCACTGAAAAGTCAGTTTATAATTGACACCCCTCAATCATTGAAATGTTCTCATATTAAAGTCAATCAGTCATTGAGAGACACTTGACATCTCTTAATCACTCATCCATTGACATAAAATAATAGGCCTACATGGCAAGTGTGGGAATAATAAAGTGTGTGTGTATAACATTACAAGTTTAGGGTAAAATATCACTTACAAGTTTAGGGTAAAATATCACTTACAAGTTTGAGCAGTAAGGTTAACACTCACATTTCTCTGGCAGTAAGTTTGCTGAAGTATTATACAGTGTGTATTCCAGAATGATTTATCTTTTCTATAGATGGCTAATTGAGGGCAATAAATCACAACAACTAATACAGGTAGCACAAAAATTGTTTTTCTTGCCACACCTAAGTTGACATTTTTCTTGAATATAGAACAGGTATAACACACACAATTCAGCATCTCTGCAAGTCTGCATACGTGCTTCCATCTTGCTCAGTTTACCTACAAACAAAACGCCTCATGCATCACTTTTTGCCAAATTTGATTACTCCACTTTCCCACACCTGCAGCTTCTAGACAAGTGAGACATATCTGTTATCATACACCGCAAGCTCCTTTAGTTTTTAGTGACATTTTTACTATAATTCTCGCTGTCATTTTTGCTGTCATTTTTTGCCACTCTCATGAAGAAGATCCTGTAAATCATGACGACAGTGTTTATTTAGAAATATTTAGGTTAGATCTACTGGCTGGATTAGAGTTGATCTATCATAAGGATTTTCCAGGTTATTTACCAGTGAAAGGTAGCTCTGAAAAAGAAGCATGCTGCAAAAATCGAGTACTTCTGACTTTTTTCCAATTTGGCCAATATACAGACAGTTTAATGCCTGTTTACTCTCAGCTTCATCTGACGTACAGCCAAAGCCTTTAATGACACTTGATCATGCCAGAAGATCATCAGGTTCTGACCCAGACCTATCCATTATACTGGTGTGGTCCCTTCTCTGACCTACTTTCCAAAAAATGAGCTGCTATAGCTGTTGTCGCTGGTCTGCTAGTGCTGATTACATTATCTACAAAACCTGATTTACTCTGCTTTGGTAGCGTTTAGTCAGATTTAACCAGATTTAGCCTGATTTATGGATCTGTATTCATTCATATTTGCATCATCTAGAGCTCTGTGAAGTATATAGAAACCACCTCGATTAAATTATAATCTCAATGCAATGAGGGCAGGCAAATATACATTAGACTGACCACAGGTAGTCAGGGACTAAAGGGCCTGATATGATTGATGGCCAGATATCTTGCACACCACCCCATCTTTCCGATAATCCCAGTATTATGATGCATAGGTCTCCCACAGGCCCATTTTAAAGCCCTTATTAATGACTCTAGAGGCAAGTGGGGGAAACATGCTACTTTCCCAAGCACCAATTACTGGATGGGCGTTTTTTGTTGGGCCTTGTGGGCTGTAGCAATCAGTGCGGTTGGTTGTGCAGATATCATTAGAAAAATTGGCCCATGAGGTGGTCCTTCTGCCCCACCTACATGTTTTATTCCAACAGGTCTTGGGCTGCCATCTTCCGCCCATAACTCAGGCCACCCTGATCAGCCCAAGCCACTTCCATCATCGCTGCTTGATGCCTTAATTAACTGTTTCTCCGTCACTGGAGCGTGGCTTACAGCTGCCGGCTCGCTCCAAACCGTCTCCCTCCTTTTATTCGGCACTTCCTCTCAAGTCAGACGATCATTGCCTAATAAATGGCTACTAAAACGACTGGTAAGAGCCCGCCAGGCATAAAGGTCCTAAGGTCCAAGGAATGACCAGTCACTGCCATCAGCCATCAGCCGTCAGCCCTTGCAAGCTACACCAGTGGCCTTAGATGATAAAACAGGTGTAGCATTGATCATATAGGAGAGTATATTCTAAAGGCTGTTTTTCCTTCAGAATGTTCACTGAGAATATTAGACAATATCAACGAGGAGTTGCAATTGTTCTGAATCTATAGATAAACAATGTAAAGACGAGAAATAAAACTGCTAGTGCTGTTCAAGATATTCCCTAATATCACTGTTCAAATTCGTTTTTTGTCTATTCGGGCAAGTACTGAGTATGTAACGCCAATCCATGATCTCTTAAAGTGCCGCAATGTCACCAAAGGCAACGTGTTGGAGTGGGATTTTAACCCACAATCTTCAGAGATACAGGAACAATTCTTGAGAATAATCAAATTACATTAAATGAGAGTTACCAAAATTATATTTCTTATCAATTTCAAAAGAGTCATACTTGCTGCCATTAAGTGACAATGACTTGTCTTATGTCTGCTTGGCAAGTTTGTAAAGAGAATTCATGACCTCTCAATGAGCTGCAATGTCACCAAAGACAAAGTGTTGGATTGCATGGGATTTGAACCCAGAGCCTTCAGAGGTTCAGGTAAAATTCATAAGAATCAATATTCCAATCACAGTAAATCCTAAATAAGAGTTACTTTAATTTTATCTCTTATCAATTCTAACAATTTAACATTCTCATTCTTTCTGCCATGAAGAGGCAACAATAACTCTTTTCTATCTATGCAATGTAAAATGCCTTGAAATACAAGTATCTCCTGCAAAATGTAAATCAGAGAGGTTACATGACCACTGAGCACTTGGATGCAATGCTCATGGCATGGCACTCTTGCATGGGGTTGGACCTCATATAGCTGCTGACCAAACATGCTGTCCAAATGTAATCAGATATTGCTGAATAATTCAAATGTTACAGAACTGGCAATGTTCCACATGCTGCTCGATGTGGTTTTCTTGTATCCTGTTCATCATTAACTAATCAACTGTGTAGAAACAAGTTACGAAACAAGTTACGAAACAAGTTACTCCAACATTACATTTTATTCAAGAGCTCTACTGTCTGCCTTTCTGAAAAGAACTCTACAAGGAGAGTTTTTTCTGGCAATATCAATGAAGCAGTGCCCAAATAACTGTCTAATTCTACCATTAATTATTTCCACTGATGGATTTGCCTAGGCATGCAAACCTTTGCAAGGGCAGATAGAAAAAGGTCAGAATCATCTTGAAGGAAGGCTCTACCCATATTGAGCCCCATGGGAATCTCTGAACACACTCTGTGGAAGCTGAGCATGAGAGCTCTGTGGAAGCTGAGCATGAGAGCAGCTGGTGATAGCTGAAAAGTGGGCAATTTTTCTGCCTTAAAATCGTGCACTTTTTGCTACCAAGAGTGTGTCATTTCTGCATGAAGACAAATTTGGAGAGCTCTGGGAACTCCTACACTCTTAGCAAAAAGGTTTTATATGAAACCTTTAATGGTTCTATAAGCTGGTATAGATAAGGAACCCTTTTAGGTTCATTATTCAACTTTTACAAAGGTTCCAACAGCTGAACCCTAAATGTTAATCATTCAACTTTTAAAAAGGTTCCAGCAGCAAACAAAAACAACACTTAGATAATCAAGCTGCACTGAACTCCCACAATGGAACCCCTTTCTCTCAAGTTGGAAGCATAGAGTTCTATCATGTAGGGCCTTGACCAGCATCGAACCTTTTCAGTTCAGTTGAATCCTTAACAAAATTTAGAGCCTTTTCTCAGCTGTGAGTTCTTTACATATATATCTTCAAGAACGTTTTGCGTTAAGAGTGTACGGCACATTGCAACAGCACAGGCAATCTGCAACATATAGTGTAGCACCACTCCACAGCTGTTATTGTTGTAACCTATCATTGGAGTTATCAAAAATCAAAATGTCACCTGTCAAAACTGGGAAGCCATCATGTAGAATATCTTGCAAGTAAGTTTCATAACAAGACCAATTATATCTGGTCGGATACAGGAACAACGATCGACACAACAATGCGTGGGAGAGTATCACCCGGATTTGAGCTGAGGAAAGCTGCAGACACGTGCTTTGAGGAAATGGGTGGATTTTGCAACCTATATCTGAGATGACATATTTCAAATGTAGCCAGGCGAAAATTTGGGGCTTTACACTGTGTTCAACTTATATGAGCAACGTCAAACAACTAAACAGCAACGTCAAAACACTCTCATGCGAAGTACAATATCACCACTTGCGCTAGCGGTTAGAGTATTCAACGATTGTAGGATCAGGGTTCGATTCCTTTTCGATAAAGAACCATAAACATTCTAAAGTGAGCTTTAGGTTTGGGCGAGTATAAAAAAAAAGGCTTGGCCCTTTGGGAATTTTCGTTGCCTTCTTAGAGGTGAACTTTAATGACCAGTTTGACCAAAAGGTGCCCTATATTCCTTCATCGTGTCAACTCGTCAAGGCTGTTTGGAATTTTAACGACGGTAGGTTATTCGTTAACATACTGAATAGTGAAGTTCAACTGCTTTTATAGCTGTGTATAAAGGGCTTCACATATAGTTGGGTCAGATAAAAAGGGTGAGTGGAAAAGGGGAGGTGTGATTGGCAGTGTGAAAGGAAGGCTATCAGCAAGAGTGGACAGTGTAAAGATTTGAGATCTGAAGGTTGAATTCTATCAAAGAGAGGATGATTCAAAGGAGTGAGGAAAACCAGCAGCTTCTGCTGAAGCTATACTGACCACCATCTCATGGGGTTGATTGTAGCAAGCAGGACCAGAGACAAGCTGTGAGCTTATCAGCAGAAACTGGGGGCATGGTGTGGCCCAGAGGTAGACAGTATGGTGTAGCATCAGCAGCAGCAGCAGCAGCATCAGCAGAGGAAAGTGGTGGCCAAAAGGTGGCCCTGCTATGTGCCTCAGTGGTGGTAGGCCAGTGTCAGGTCCCCCTGCTCTTTTTGCCTTAATGGACACCACTGATACCACTCAGACAATCACCCCAATTCTCTGTTTGCCAACAACATGGTCGATAAACCACCACTCAGAGGTTCCCTTGTACTCCGACAGTGTGCATTTTGCCATCTCTGTCTGTTAAGCCCATTCCCAGTACATTTGGTTCAGAGATATGAGAACTGAATGGCCTGGGATCCCTGAATCTCTGTGGGATTCCCGTAGATTCCCATAGATTCCCTCGGATTCCTGACAATCGCAAGAGAAACAAGCAAAACCTTGAACGGTGATTCAGTGGAGTGCGGAATCACGTGCACCTAGCCTTTTGGGTGTTCATTCTGCCCGCTGCTAGCAGACTTCCTGCAACAGTGAACTGCATTCAAAGGAGCCCATGTGTCAAAGCAGTCCTGCTTTTTACCATCCCTTGAAAGCGGAGTATAATAGCAAGCCACATCAAACAGATGCCATCAAATGAAATATGATGGCGTTCACGGTTGGTCAGAGAAATTACCGCCCATAGTCTTTTGTCTCTGGCAGATAAGGACGGGAGCTAAGGGATAAAATGTCGTTTAAAAGCAATTTAAGCGATGTAGCTCGCTCGTGAATATTGAGAAAGGTGAACTGGTTTCGAAGTCCTTTGAGCAGAACCGTCTACAAGCCGAGGTGGTGTTGTTTATGGTGGGCGCGAAGACCAGCAGCTACACCTCTGCGGCAATTGATGGTCTCCTGAAACGTGCCAGTCACAGAAGCAGAGCCCCTTGTAGCTGCGCGGAACAGTCTCAATTAGAACCCGTGCGAGGAAAGAGTCTTACCTCTGCCACGAGATATGACCAGAAAACATGCGAAGATGATATTATTTGACAAAATCACAGGGCCCCCATTTGCTCAATTGACGACCATCAGAGATTGATTGGAACAAGCAGCGGTAGTCACGATAAATACCGGCTCACAGCACTCAGCCATATGGAGTGACCTTGTTCTCTGTTGGATGCCTCTTCATTCTTTTAGGGCAGTCATGGGTTACATTAATGAATCAAGCTACGATCATTGGTAAGTGATGGAATCTCTGATGGGATCTGTTGATCACTGGCTTCTAGTCAGGCGAGCAATGCACAAGTCAAAGCGAGGAGTCTCTGGCATCGCAGCGGTCCACTTTGATAAAAAAAAGACACAGAGCCATAGCTATTAATTAGGCTTCGCTTTAGATTTATCATGATGGAGTAATCCGCTGGTGAAAAAGTGGTGTTTGTAACTGGCCTCTCACTTGCGGCTCTAAATTCAATTTCTTTTGTGGCGGAGTCGCCTTCTTGTAGGCTGGGCGGCTCAGGTCTGTGGAGAGCATCAGAGCACAATAAATCAAATTGTCTTGCTTAAATGTCCCCATGGCTTTCTCATCTGGCTCTCTGTCTGGTGGCCACATCCTCCTGCTATTGTCTCCGGACCTTTCGCAAACCACAGGATGAACTTAGTGACACCCCGGCCGCCAATAGCAGTGGGCGAGACGACAAACACAGACGCAGTTGCTCCCTCCTTGTTTCAACTCTGTCCTTCGCCGTTCCACGCTACACCAATTACCTGCCGCCAGCCGAGATGTGGACTTGATAGATGCCATGAATATCAATTGCATCCCTTAAGAGCTTTGTTTTGAGAATTATTGATGGATTAAATTCATTTTCATCCTACAATGAGCCTTATGTCATCCTCCTAACAAGATCGGCAGCACCGCGATGGCAATCCAATAACGTTTTGTTGTTACGAGGATTTTGGTGATTCACTCAGGGTGACATTTGGTCCATGAACATCATCTATTTTCAATCTGCGTCAAGGCCCATCCAGCCATATGAACATTAACATTAATAAAATCTATAAGGCAGAGTGGATAACTCATACTGAGACAAGAGATGAAGATAAATTGCTTACGACCAGCATGTGACCTCAATGAAGAACAAGGGCCGCTTGACAAGGTCCTCGGACTCAGCGGGTCACTCGAGGACCTGAGAGGACACGTCACTCCAGATTGGGGCACCCCAGACCTAACTAGATTAGCAGTCCTGATCCATCAGCCTAATGACATTCACAACTGTATCTCTGCAGGAATCTTTGTAGCATCCCAACCAGGACAACCCTGAATCCTGATGAATCCTGGTGAATCCGGATGAATTCAAGGGCATCCTTGAGAATCGAGAAAATGGGTGCAAACCAAGGTCATCACAGTCACAGACACAATAACAGACACAGTCACAGACAGTCACAGACAAGAGGACAGGACAGCTGGACACTCTCAAGACTCTCAAGGCCCTCTCAGGACAATCTCAGGACACTCTCAAGACATCCAGGGCAGACTTATAGGACGACACATTGAACATGAGCCAGAACAACTTGGGCCATTGTGGAGCCTAATCTCGTCTCATCTCGCTGTCCATCTCTCTGGCACAAGGATTATCAACTGATGCCCATCTCATGCCTTGTCCAAATTGAATAAATTACTTGAAATAGCCACCCCTAACATGATACAGAGCAAGGAGACAGATCTGTAACAGGATCTGTAACCAGATACACAGTGTGTCTATTAGAACCAAGTTAGCATCTGCAAAGCACCTGAGGCCGCATCGATGAAGAGATGATGAAAATTCAATCTTTTTAAGTTAGACGGGGTAAAAACTTGGTCTACATGTAAATCCAATTGCCCGTGTGGCCAAAACCTAATCAATGGCCAAAACGGTGTCATTGTGCTGCTTGCATAGTCTGTGGAAATTTGCCAGACATCTCTTTTGAACGGCAACAGGCTTAGAAACTACTGCCAGCAACCAGGCTTGCATACTGAATGTGATTCTAAAAAGGCAAAAAAAATCTCTAACATTGACCAGTACGCTCAATTATACAGTAAGTACTTGTATAAATTTATGTGCCAGGTTTTGCAAATAGTGAATGCTCAGATCTCATCTGAAGGCAAACATATCTCTAGTAGCATTCACAATTATATAGTGAGTACTAATATAGATTTATAAACCTGGAAGGAGTAAATGCTCAGGACTTATATCAAGGCAAAAGACAACAACATATCTAACATAGACCAATATGTGCAATTATATAGAAAGTATACTCACATAAATTTATCAACCAGACAGTGGTGAAAGCTCATGACTTATTTGAAGGCAAAAAAGGCAGCAAAATCACTCTAACGCTGACTAGTATTCTCAATTATATAGTGACTAAACTTGTATATATAGCAGACTGTATAGGTTGCTCAGGACTCATCTCAAAAACAGGTGAAGGGGAAGTAATCTAGGGAAGTAAGACTTAGTCAAAAGAGTGAGGATCAGCTGTTCGGCTGCAGATTCCACTCTCATCAACACCAACACAACAACAACAACAGCATGTATGGCTTCAATGGCTTGCTCTAGTGCAGTGAGAAAATCGCCTTGGCAACATCTTTGGAGCTTACACAGGGTTGCCTGCATCAGAGCAACAGCCCAAACTAACCCTGTATGGCCCAGCGATTAGCAAGTAGTGCACATAGGGCAGCTAAAGCCCACTGGACAACTTATTCCCAGGGTCGCACCAACTACATGGCAATTACCTTGGATATTATTACCCAATGATTTGAATTGTTGCAAAAATTAATTTTATCCTTTTCTCTTTGTGAATGGAGGTAACCACTTGATGACGCGTTTTGAATTACCAGGTGCGCAATCTGCACTAAGAGGTACTGAGTGGCTTTTCTAATCAAGTGCGGCATATAAAATGTTACGCGATGAATCACGTGTTAACAAAAAGCCTATGTAACATCAAGTACACTTCTGGGGTTGCTGTTTTACTCATTTTCTTTACGAGTTCCTCACTTTCCCTCACTCTATTTGTGTCAGCTTTTCAATTACTTCCACTTATCCAGTAAAAATCACCCCCAACAGCTACACGTTCAGCTTGTCCGTGCCAGTTATGGCTTACTACTAGAAAGAACCCATAAGTGGGAAAGGGCGTCAGTTCGAATCAGGGCCCTGCTCTACAATGGATTGTCCTGAGGGGACCCTGATAGATCGTAGGGAGCACAAGTGCTCTATGAAACTGCTCTGAATTTTATTGATATGGAACGTAACATCCTTAAAGAGCTATGGATATAATGACATCACAACAAGACAGGGTGATATGACGTGACTGGCTACTATGGAAAGTAGACACTGCTGAATATTGTAATGGTGTAATGGTATAATACTCTTATTTCACATACAGTGTAACTCGATAAATAGTATAGCTATAAACCCCACACACACTATAGCTATAATGCACAGTAATAGGCAGTGGTGGAAGTAGCAGCGGTGGTTATATGTATCCGCTGCAGAAGTGCCGTAGAATCCCCGTTAACAAGTGAACTATGCGCCTCTCCATCCAGCGGCTGACACTCGATAATCCTCGAAGTGGTCTCTGCCAACAGCACATGGTAAGTCGGTGGCACCAGTCAGATGTTGCAGTCTTTTTTCCTGCCATATTCATTCGGAGCATCGCAGCAGCAGTGCGGAGTGGTGTGGAGCAGTTCAAAGCGGCGACTTCCATTTACCGACAAAACAGTTTGCATTATTGCTAAATGTCCTTCGGCTAAAGAGTGATCATAAACCAGGCGGGAGCGGTAAATCGAATCAGCGTTGTTAGCAGAAGAGCACGGCCCGCCGAGCCTCATGGGTCCATCCCGATTGTATTGTGGCAAATCCACCAAGTCTATTTACATCGGGACCGGTTAGAAGTGTATACAAAAACATTATACACACATGAAAACCCTCCTCATTGAGCAACAATTGGTACATGAGTTCAAGGCCCACTCAGCCACAAAACAGCCAGTTAAGGGTTTTTTCTCTCTCCTGCTTTTTACCCCTTCTCTTTACTCTTTTTTTGCTTTTCTCTTTTTGCAGCCCATCTGCCTGGATGAGCCCTACTCAATGTATGCAGCGGCATGCTGAGGGCTTACGTGGGTGAGAGTGCGGATCCTTGTTGAACGCCGACTGCTTAAGAAACAATTTCCCCCCAAAGGAGCCGGGTAATCAGATTTGGCCCGAAAGACCACTGACCTTACATAAACGTATGTGTATGGCAGTAATTTGCCCAGGGCCACTTTCTGCCTTGGGACACACAGCATGGAGCTGCCCTGGGCACCGCTCTTCATGATGCTGAACCCCCCAACTACAGCTCTGCCATTCTTCCACTGTGAAGTTCCACTAGCCCACTGCCTACAGCTCCACAGCCTCCACAGCTCCACAGCCTCCAGCTCCAGCCTTACCAACCAGCAGTACATGCCTAGCAGCACCGTTGCAAGATTGCATGCTTTAGTAGCCATCACGCAACAGCAGCACTGCACAGCTGAGTTTCACCATCTTTCCCAAAACATCTGCGACCAGTCTGCCCCCAGACTAGGTGATCACTACATTCATTAGCCCTTTCAACACAGTTCAACACTGGATCGATGGTGTGAGGATCTAGCCTGAAATGTGCTTCTTTACAAGCCACCACTCATATACACTGAATCGTACATGAATCATACAGCTGCAGCCCTGTGATATTGGTGACAGACATTTCTGAGAGTGGAGACTTATCGCTTGTTATTCGGAGAGCAGTGTTTCTTCGCTGGCAGGCTGTAGCAAAATGTGGTAGTCGCAGAAGCAGCTCTAGCGACAGACTCACTCACATTTTGACTGCTGTATTCTGTGACATTGAGAGAACATGACGGCTCAGTCTGACGCGGTTTGTAACAGGTCTTATTCAACCGTCAAGTCGAAAGACTCGAAAAAAGACTCCGTTGAAGGACTCAACTGGAAGGCTCATCTGGAAGACTTGTCTGGAAGACTCAATGAAGGACTCAGCAAAAAGACTCAGGGAAGGACTCAGCAAAATGACTGAGCGAAAATAACTCAGGAAAAAAGACATTTATAGGTAAGAGTCTCAGCGGAGACCCAGCTGGAAGACTCAGCTGGAAGACCCAGCAGGGAGACTCAGCTGAAAGACTCAAGATGTAACATATTGCAAAATTGACAAAAGACTCCCGCTGAGACATATGAGAGTAGTGTATTGCATTGCAAAATGTTTGACGGCTCATTCAAGCACAGATCAAAGTATCAAAAGTAAGAAATATATATCAAAGATTCTGTCAGGCAGCAGAGTACCAATATCACATACCTTGTATACATAAATGTACAGCCTGAAATTAGCACAATGTTATGAAACATCACAAAGTTATCAAAACTCAAATTACCAACTGTAGTACATGACATAAAATTTAATGTGGTATAAATTTTCACTTCAGTATAACATCTATACATGTACTGCATACATGTATGCGTTATTCTGAAGTGAAACTTTATACCACAGAGACTGTAGAGGCATATAATGTCCTGGTCAGATTGCTCATCTGTCAACGTCAGGAGAAGCAGCCAAAGGACTAACTCAAGACTAAGCCAGTGAACTAAGCATAAGACTCAATGAGAAGACTTAGTCACACGTTTCATTCACGAGACTGATGCCAGAGATGAGTCACAAGACTAAGCCGAAAGACTCCGCATAAGAAAGGACTCTACATGAACATAAGAAAGGACTCAGCAGCCAGAAGACAGAGAACAGGACATGTCACAAGAAGTACAAGATTGGCGCAAGACAACATTCAGAAACTGCCGGGACATTCTGGAGGAGCATATTGCGAAAGCAAAGATGTCCTGGAGCGTGATGACCGAGCCGGCTGAATCCCATGCCAAGTGGCAGTTTCTGCCACCCTACCGTCCCCCGTGCTACATTTGGACCGCTGTTTGGTGCCAGTAAATCTCCCTGTCCGACGAAATCTTCCGCCAGCCCAATCTTATTATGTCTGCCTTCCGGGTTGTCGTAAATTGCACAAACATATCACCTTTTCGGAGCAAGCGGCTGAGTGATGACATATCTTGGGAGGCATCGTTCATGCCAGTGACCAGATGCAGACCAGATACAGCAACAATCCAGTGCCCAAAGCTGCCGATGGGAGATGCCCGGTGTCACACTGCTCTAATTGATTCCGCCCCAAATTCCTGCTTGTTTTTCCTGACCCATTAGCTGGATATAACTGACAGGGAGATGGTAAACAGCAGGCTTATTTGCAATGGAAATGGACAAGGGGCCATGGCAAGCACCAGGGTAGCTCTTACGTCAGTTAACCTGTCAGGGCTTCAAGCAGAAGCACCAGACTACCCTAGTATCCATGGCTCTGTCTACAGGGCTTTGTCTCCATGACTCTGTCTACATGTCCTTACCCATTTTGCTATTGTTTTGCTATTACCAGTGTTACTCTTTCTCTGTCTGTATTACTCTGTCCACATGGCTTTGTTTCCGCCCTCTCTACATGATTCTCTGACATGGTTCTCCCACAAGGGTCTGCCACATGGTTCAGCCCACATGGTTCTGCCCACAATGATTCTGCTCATAAGGCTCTTCCCACAGGGCTCTTCCCACATGACTCTGCCCACATGGCCTTGTCCTGCTGGTTCTGTCTACAAGGCTTTATACACTTAGCTCAGCATATTGTTTTGATTTTGCAGATGTTCACTCTTTGCAACAACTGCAGGCAACATGACTGAAGCAAGGAGCAACATGCAACTATAGGCTTGCAACATGTCAACTGTTGCAGGGCCAGTGTTGCAGACCTTGGAGCACTCCCTTGAAGCCATCCATTGAAGCAACTGCATTCAGCTATTCTTAATGGTTCACTAGAGACTTCCCTTAAAACTTCATAAAACGATCTAGAGCTCATCACATCATAAAGACAATTGTGATTACCCCAGGAGATTTAGCTCCTTTCTCTTTCTTTTCCACTGTTTGCTTATACCAATTGTGGTGTTTTGATAATGCATAGCTCCTTGCTTTTTGTTTTTGTTTGGAAGTGCTTTTATGTGGGATAAAAAGCTCCCTCGCTCCTCCTAAACTCTGCGAATAACCATAACGGAATCCAGTCATTTTGCGTTACTTTCTCCCGCAGCCTATATACTGCAATTTAAGCCGGCGATACTTCATTAACAGTAATGAACATTTCTGGGATCTTCTCCATAACATCTTTGGAGCATGGAGAGTGATGTGTCTGTGAAAGCATCAGAACTGCTTCACGCCGTCATTAGTTTTGACAGATTGTTGCAGCCCCGCTGAAAAGAAACTTAATGTGGTGACTGTATGGTAAAGCGGTAAGGCTACTGGTGGCCTGCTACTCTCCGCTTCTCTTTAGGATTATGAAAATGATTTATGGTAATGGCCCGTGTTGAAAGAAAAGAGAAGATCACTGGGAGTAGTTCTCATGCAAGAGGGTTTCACAAGAGTTATATCTTGGGATTACTTCTTCCAGCAGTCAAGGACGCTCTTCATCCAACCATCAAAATGAAAATATACACACTCCGACAAACAAGTGCAAGGCTATAGCTCAACTGTTGCTAGCTGAAATATATTTCTATCTTTACGTGCCAATGTTTTAGCTAGTACTGAGTCGTTAGCTTAGACGGCCCGTAAGCACGGATCCTGCAGTCAAATATCTGCACTATTTAGAATAATTTCAATCAGCATCATAATCATAAACACCAACTGTATCACCGTCATCATTATGAGGAATAATTTACATTGCATCATCAACATCATAATCATCATCATTATTAATTACCATCTGTTGCAGTTCCTTCACCATATTCCCCAAATAAACCACTTTGTGACTATCAACAACATCACGGCCACTACAAACAGCAGTCATAGCCAACACAAGCAAGAATATACATTTGAAGATGTTGACAGTAAAACAAAACGGCTACCTTGACAAAACCAATAGCTTCTAAAGCATACATTTCCGCTGGGAAGCTTTGGAAGTCCATGGCTCAAAGAGTACTTCAAGCCAAGGATGAAATAATGTATTATGACAGCCTAAACAATGTCACTGCCTTTCCCCAGGCTGTATTGATCCGGAGCATGTTCACTGTATGATTGAGTTAACATACACAAATGAACTGTAAGTCCCAGGCAACAAGCTTTTAGCTATTGTTTACCCAAATTTATTCGTTAAGACATCCTGTCAGTCTAAATATGGCGTCTAAATTTGAAGTGTCTTTGTATGAAAGGCTGGCAGATAAAGCAAGCTGAGATTGTACAGAAAGAGCCTACACAACTTAAGTGGTTTTAATGTACGTGAAAGTGGCTGCTTTTCTTTATTGTTTGGCTTTATGACAACATCGTTTTAGTTTTCTGGCTTAATGACAGTATAAATTGTGTGTTTATAATGCTGGTTCCTCAAAGTATGAATTGTGGTTAGCACATACTAAAAGAGACAATTCAATCGTGAAAGTACTCAGCTTGTTGAATATATTTTAATGGCGAAATTTACTTAAGAATGAAATTATCTTTTTATTTAATTTCAGTCTTCAGTTGTCATTTTCTGCAGTGAAAGTGACAACAGCAATTACAGTGGTCACCGCCTACTTGTGCAGTTATGTTTTGGTGACTATACGTTAAGGTTGAAATAAGATGGATTCAATTTCAGTCTCCAGTTTTTCACTTTCTGCAGTGAATTGACAACAACACTTATTGTGATCGTGCCTGGTTACTGGGTTACTGCCTATAGTGACACTACACCAGGACAGTGTCCTGTGTCCTGAAACCATTTACCAAGTCCTGTTACCTTTTTTCCTCTCTGTAGCTCTCTTTCTCCTTGACATCCTGAGGCCAGTCCCTGTTTAATCAATAACCTTAATGATCGTCTTGTCTGGCCTGACCCCTGTTGGTATGGGAGAGCTGGCTTGATGAATAAGTGATCTAAAACTTGAAAAAGACAAGATGGCCAGGTAACGAGATAGCCCAGTCAAGGCTCCCTATAGGCCCTTGCGGATGATCCGGGGACCCACAAAGTCCTTTCCGAAGGAAGCCCTGACATCACCTTGCCCTAACTCTCAAGATAGAAAGCGAAAGGAGACCATTATAATAAGGCTATATACCACCTAGTATTCTTTTATCTTTTGTTCAACCGCTGTCCTCTGCCCGACAAGTCATATTGCCTTTATCGGCAAGGGACTATTCTCTTGCGCGAAGGTCATTTACATTGTACAGTCATTTTCTTGAACATGTAAGGTTCAAACAAGGCATTGTAAGAAGGCATTAGAGTCCACCTTTATGTACTGTACTCTCCCTAATATCATTATTTCTCTCTGTTCCATTATTGTGCCATGTCTAGCAAGTCATAATAGATCCAGTTCGGTGGCTGTACTCCGATATTAAGGTCATCCGCATTTACGTGTCTTCATCCTGAACATGTAGCAGTCATGTGAAGTCCTATAACAAGGCACTATTAAAGAACATAAGACTCAATCTTCCGGTACAAAAACCATATTTTCTCTGTTCTATCATGTGTCTTGTCTGAAAATTTGCTATGGTTGTCGAGCTAAAGATGGTAGGATACGAAGGTCATCGGCATTTGTGCAATCATCGTCTCAAAAGTGTGACATTCATGAAAGGTCCTAACAAGGCAATTTATAAGATGCAAGAATCCACGTTTTGTGTACAGAACACCCCTTTCATTTTATACTCCAAGGTCGTCCATGTTAGCACAGTCATCATCTTCAACATGTAACATCCATGCACAATGCTAACAAGGCATCGTATGAATGCCTATTCACACACCCCACTCTCCTTATTTCCTTATGTTCAATCATTGTGCCTTGTCACAATAATGAATGCACATGTTTGTAGACTGGGGTAGTGGCCCTATACAATGTACATTGTCATGTTATTCGAGCCATTATTTCCAACAATTGGGCCATCATCTTCGCGAACATGTCACATTCATATAAAAATTACTCTGGACAAATACGTTTGTGCCTTTCCGTTCGATTACTGTTCATTGTCAATCAAAGTACAGTACTGCCTGTAAGTAAGTGAAATTGGCTGCCGCTAGTATCCGAAATGCCTCAAATATCATCCTTAATCAATATTTATGACCTTGTGTGTTTTCTTCTAATCAGGTGAGTATCATGGCTTCCACTAGCAGTTTGGTTGAGGATGTTCTGCAATCTGCATTGATCTGATGACAAAACATCACCTGTTCACTAATACTTTCAAGCGGCACTGTACGCCATTACAAATATATCAGACCAGGACTATGAAGACCATACTGTACTGTAAATCCGTAAAAGTTTAAAATTTTATGGATCGTTCTTGCACTTTGCGAACATAGCGTATACACTACAGATAATCTCAAATCATTTTCAGCTTATTATTCAACAATATTATCAACAAGTAGATGTGGAGGTCATCTTTAATCATTAAGACTCGTACATACTTGAATATATATACATTATATACTATATGGCTTAATCTCAGATTCCTCAAGTCGATTCCAAAAACATGTAACCTTCATGCCCAACCGATCCAACACAGCACAAATCGAAGATACAACTAGGAACACCAGTCACAACATTGACCACAGTGCTGATTAATTGTTGATTGCTGTTCGTGTTCAGCCAGAGTTTGTGCGTGCCTTGAACCATGTTGCCTTAATGATCAATTGAGCCAACAGAATGACCACAGTCCAGAAAAGAAACAATGAAGAAGTGTGTCTTATTTTGCCTGATGTTGTTTATATTGCCTTAAGCTTTTCATGTATGAGATAGTTTTGGCATTATGCGAGGAGTCTCTGGCTTAAAACGGAATTTGTTTTATACTTTTTTCATATTTCATTGGAAATAGAAAATATCAGATCAGATAAAATAGGAAGATATATATGTCAAGATAGATAGATAAGATAAGATAAGATAAGATAAGATAAGGCAAGACAAGATAAGAGATATATTAGATGTGGTGAGATGATGAGAGATAAGATAAGAACACATTTTGATTAGATGAGGTAAGATGAGAATAGATGGAATGAGAAAAGATGAGAGGGCATGAGATTAGATAAGGTGATATCAGATTAGATAAGATGGTATGAAATGAAAAAAGATTATAAGCCAGGAGATTATATTGTGTTAGATAAGATTAGATAAGATGTTGATAATCCATATGTACATTCGTATTTGCATTGAAAACATTCGTATAGATCTACAGAATAGAAGAAAGAGAATGATTATAGAAGCTAAACATAGATAGTATTCTGAGCTTTGTAGTTCATCTTGTAATTGAGGTCGAGAAGAATTAGCTGAATCAGTCAAGCATGAAAGATATTGATGCAAATAACCAAATCCAATATTGCAAGGTAGGCCTGACTAGTATACACCTTTAGGCTCTATCAGGACAATCTACAGCATGTTCAAGCCAGCCTGCAAGCCAGTAGAAGCCAGGTATACTTCCTAGGGAATTTCATGAGCCCTCTCAATTAATTCAACTACAGCAAGGGAATGCATTCTCTGTGAAGGGGCTTCCAAACAAATTAATTGATTTAAATGTTAGCCACTTAAAGAATGCGTTTGCATGCCATAAAAAGAATCAGTGCAGAACTTTGAAGCCAATTTATGGCAAAATGCAAGCTGGTGTGGGTAGAAAACATCTCTCTGCCATTCTGAATAGGATGTATTTGCATATGATATGTTCTGCAAAGCTGGCAATAACATTTTTGCTCTCAAAAGTTTAAAGTAACCAAAGAGGTGGGTCATCGATCTTTATGTGTTGAAGTAAGTTTACAAGTCTGCAATTGTGGAGAAAGTTTAGAAACGTTTAACTCAACAAACTGTATCAATGTATTTTATTAAAGAGGGCTTAAGATGAAACAAATAACATTTTAGAGTTCAAAGAGGTGTGTTCATTAGATGTAAATTTATAGCCCTAATATGTAACGAAATTCTTTTTAAATCAGATGAAATCTTAATGAAATTGGAGCCTCAGCAAAAACTGAATTTGCACATATTCATGGATTGGTTTTCAGGCTAATTAGAAAGAATAACATCAAGTAGATATCTTATATCCTTCCAGGAAAATACCTCTGTATAGATTCACAATGAGCTGCTGCACTTGTAATTCTATGTATTGATCTCAACTGATGTAAAAACGACAGAAGAGCTTAAGTAGGTTCATGTTTCATTTATTTCAGGGTTTGTTATGATAACAATTTATATATGGCCACTGTAAAATTAAATACCTTAAATGCTTCAGTGAATTATTGCATCAATATGCCCATGTTATATTGCTGTAAAGTGGTTTCAGAAAGAACTGGACTGTGCATTTATTTACAGTTATATAATTTGATCAGAACACTGTCAACCTCATGGAAAATTGCAAAAGAAATGTATTACTAATTTCAACTGTAGCTGCAACAGCTATACCAGTTTGAAGTATTGCACAAACGACAGCAAAGTTTTACAGTGCAAAATGTAAGATGATCCCCATCTAACTTCATAAAGCCATCTATTAGTGCTTTATCAATACAAATATTGCTGAGAGTATAATGAGGATGATGTTGGTGAAGATGTGGGCCTAAAGATGCTACCCTGCCTGCAGCACTATAGGGTAGATAGGCTGCAGGTCCAAGACTACCGGATCTCCAGTGCTGCAGTTCCAACACTGCAGGTCCAAAACTGCAGTTCCAACACTGCTGGCTATACAGTATTGCAAGCTGTATTACTTGGCATACAGCTGGAGGTCCAGTGACAGAGCCAGCCTGCTACCCCTAGCTACTAGCATAGCCAGCTACTCCTAGCTACTAGCATAGCCAGGAGGATGTCAGCTGCTATGAGAGTCTGAGAGGTAGGGAGAGAGGGAGGGGAGAGGGAGGGAGCTATTATGAGCTAGAGAGAGTGAAGAAGCCATCCCCAGGGCACTGGCACATTCGACATCTCATATCAGGTCCTCTGCCACACTCGTGCACTGCTTGCCTTAGAAAAAAGGTCCTTTTCTTCCACTGCAGCATGCCAAGGTCATTTGCCTGCACGACATACAGGAGTGTAGCCTCCAAGGCCCTCTCCATGCAAGAAGACATCCTTTCACCCTCACCTAGATAGACCTTAGGTACCTATAGCTGAGAGTAACTGTTGTATAGCAAGTCTGTGACCCATTCATGCTTCACCAAACGTGAAAATTCCACGCCGACCGATATTTATACGTAATTTTCAAGCTTCGTCGCTCTAGCAACATTCATACTGCAGCGACATCGATTCAGACTGAATATCTCAGGTGTGGTGGTGTTTGCAACTTCTGCCTCACTCACAAGATAGCCATGTATCATCCGTCTGACAGTCGCTCGACAAACACCTATTGTGTCGAAGAAGCAGCGGTATTGTTTCGACTCTCCATTTGGTATGTGTCCAACACTAACTGATGTTACCATAGCAGTGGAGCCATGACACATTGACAGGCTTAACATGACAGAGCTGCAGCTTCAATTTACAATCGATACATGGCAATAGACATACAGGCATTAGCACGCAGCTCCATATTTGAAGTAAAAGATGTTTCTCAGAACCCAACGATTTTTCCCTCCCCTCATGAGGCTGAAGAAGCTGCTCCATAAGGATACAACCAGACATATGAGGCCTCCATGTCCACTCGTCCTCTCCTAATGATTTGGCATCATGTTTTCAATCAACTCCTGCATGATCAAACACACATGTAAGGTAAACACGGTGGACTTGAAACATGCTGCCAGCAACTTCAGATAAAATGGCATTTTGCATGTGTGGGTACAGCCCGATCCTTGAGGCACGCCCGCTTGTTCCCTATAGTGTAGCAGCGGGGTTAGGAAACCGGTTCGGAATATGCCTCGCTACACAGAGCTACACTCTGCTAGGTTTAGTCAATACAACTCTTGACCTTTAGGCTCTGTTTTTTATGTTCCTTTTTTGTCAATCCTTTTAAATCTATGTGATCTTGTTTTTTAGTTGTTGTTTTTTTTCCAATCTGTCCACTTGCTGAGTTGTAAATGCAGTACTTCTAGAAGCAAAACAACAGGCGTCAGCTGTCGGTTTGTCAGTAGTGACACACGACACCAGACTCCATCAGAATTCAATCACATTGAGACTTAAAATGCCCTGGCAGACGCCTCATGCATGTGTGAATAGTCAGGGGAGTTGAGGACCCTCAAGAATGCTGTAAATTCAGGGAGTATAGGGTTCAGTGGACCCCCTGTCACACAGTGTCCCAGCCTATTACTACTGATGGCCATCAGGGCTGTGTTGATGATTTGGTAATTTGAACACAAAGAGGCAGGAATTTGATGCAAGCCATAGATTTGAACGAGGTCTGCTCGGGTCATTGTGCTTGCGAGACATTTGTGAAACATTTGTGGTTAGCGGGGAGGGATAATTGTAATGGCTCCACACGATTAATGCCCAACATTATGCTCACATACATATGCTGTTGAGTGGGGCTTATTATGTGAAGATGGATTTTTCCAGTTAATGATGTTATTTAGGTGGGCAGCCAGCGGAGCGCATCGCGTTGTGAAAAGGGATCAATCACTATTGAGATATGTGATGGACGACCAGGGAGCCGCTGACGGCCAAACTATCTGCTCCCCCCTTTGAGCATTGAGACCCCCGCTGAAGCCCCCCCCCTCCCCCTTCGATGCATTGATCGAGGTCTAATTGAGCACCCCACCGGACCAAACAGTCCACCACATCTACCAGGCTCGGAGCGAGCCACCATTGGACTCTCACGTGCGGAGTCATAGCACTACCAATGACTGTTTGTCGTGACGGCGTTCACCGGGTCACGTCAGTGGTCACGACGCACCGTCTTCAAAGGGAAACGCTGACCTCTCAGCGTCATTGACGCGACCCTTCGATCATGCTGGTCTTTGGGGTGGTCAGTTAGCCCACGCAATTGCTTGAGTCACTACAATCACTTACAATCACCCTTAGTGCCCTATGCAACCCTGTGGAACCCCTGGGGTGCCCTAAAAAGCCGAGGAGTGTCCTAGTAGGCTACACACAGGGCATGCCATATACGTTACTCAGGCACTCGGGCAAGTTTCTTGCATGACTCGCCTGGGTGTATTTTTACGTCGATCTTTTCTTTTAGCGTTTTTAGCAGCCTTTACACCTTTTCCCCTCACCTGTTTCACACATCCTCCGTCTCTTACATCTTCCCAACTCATTTCGTGCCACGGAATAACTTCTCTCCAATCTTGATGTTCAGCCTCTCATCCTAACACAAAGCTTACTTCCTATATTTTTTTCTCTCTCTCCTTTTTATCTTCTCTTTTTTGTACAGCTTTTGCGTGTGTGTTTACTCTAGTGGGAGTTACTAATGCCCCTCCATGGATGCAACACTTTTGCGGCAACCGGCCCCAGCCGCGACTCTTCCAGGGCTTCCAAAGCAGACTCACTCTAAGTGAATTTACACTAGCTCTGACTCTGTAGGGCTTGGCTGGATGCTGTGCTGCACTAGTCACAATACTGCCTAAATAGGGTAAAAAGATTGTGGAGTAGGCTGGGGTCGTTAGTACAGCTGGATGACCACTGTCCAGTGTCCAGTCAACGTACCACTGTTGACCAACGTTCTAAAACTACACACACATCCTACATCAATTTGACGTTTGCTTGATTTTGGAGCTTGATGGCAGATGGACATTGTCCTTGTACAACTGTTGCCAATCTTTGTAAAAGCGACACATACGTCGTACATCGATTTGACGTTTGCTTAAATTTGGAGCTTGATGCCAGATGGGCAGGCATGATGTCATGCTCTCAGTGTCATGTCATAGCTGGGCAACTGGCTAATCACTCGTCTTAGTACAGCTGGATGACCACTGTCCTCATACCACTGTTGACCAGCATTGTATATGCTATACACATAAGTCGTACATCGATTTGACGTTTGCTTAAATTTGGAGTTTGATGCCAGATGGACAAACATGATGTCATGCTCTCAGTGTCATGTCACAGCTGGCACAACTGACCAATCATCAGCATGTAGACTTCATATCATGCCTTGCGAAACAAATTTAAATTCCTCATTCAAAATACCAACTGCAAGTACAGTCTATACATTTCAAGACAACTTTACGTTTATTTAATGGATTTATAGTCAAGACCGAACAACATCATTACATGCGCTGTAGGTTTGTGTAGAAGACGTGACTTGTAGTATCAACTGCATCAAGTAAAAAATACATGTAACTTGGAGTTGTACAAGAGTGGGTGATCCGTCACCGGCCTTCAGATAGAGCCAGTAGCCACTAAGTTGGTACTCTGTAATCAGTAGATCAGGTCTAACTCCATTAGTTAGTTTCTCTACTGAGTAAGCAGCACAACAAAACTCAATTAACACTCTGAGGTGCCAACAAAGTTGATGTGAGTTGCACAGTGTACTTAGTAACTGCTTATACCATTAGCCAAGGGTCACCGGGCTGTTTCTCTTGAGCCATCTAATGGTAGCGCCTGGTAATCACACACCACCGTATTACCTGCCCAACTCTCAGCTTGCAGCAGACTTGAGCGCAGTTCGATCCACACATACTGCGATTAATGGCAGCTTGACATGGCAAATATCTATTGCTTCCCTTTGGTGTGTATTTGGGTAGGCAGGGCAGCTGATTGAAGGCAGGCTAGGCTGGTGTTTTCTATCTACTTTAAACGATTGAAGGCGTATCAAAAATGCCTTATGAAGCACGTCCAAACGCAAACAGCTCATAGGTCTGCCCTTCCTCGGCGGCGAAAGTTTCTTTGGTCCAAACAGATCGATCCAACAAGAGGCTGCAGGGATGTGTTTGTCTAACTTGAGACCAATCAGAGCGGCTGGATGAGCCAACAAAGGCCTCTTGAAGGGCAGAGAAAAAAGGCTGGAATTTACATAGCAAATCATGTCTCAAATAAGCACCGGCTCAGCAAGCCTCTTGAGCCGGTGTTAAACAATTCGCCCGCTTGTGCGATGACTGATCGACCTGTGGATTTGCCCCTGATCTTGAACTGAAGTGGCAAACTGTTGGCTTAGTTTTGGCCAGGTCATGGGCAAAATTACCATAGTGATACCTCACACACATAATATATGCATTCAGAAAGTATTCAGCATACATGCATGCAAAATATACATAGCAGCTGCCTCACCAACTCCAGGGCAACAAATTCATGAATTTGCCTCTACAACTTGACCTACAAACATGAATTTGCCTCTACAACTTGACCTACAAACATACTCCTTCAAGGTAGCTTGTTGAATGATCTGATGCTGTGACCAATTTATAGCTGAGTAAACATCATAAAAATATAAAGAGAATGTCACGGTGGGTTAGTGGTAGTTCATTAATTAGTAATACTGATGCTATCTGCTCATCAGTCATCGTTTTGTCATGGCCCTCAAACGGAGCATAAAAAATGACTCAATCACCAGTTTACATGACAGCCCAAATGCAGTTAACCAGTGTTGGTTTAGTGTTGGTCAGATATTAATACACACCAGGGAATCATCAGGTATCAGTGTTAACGTTCATGCAACCAAACACCAATAATACCAAACACCGACAATACAGAGTTCGTACGAAGAGCAGCTTGCTTCCATGGCATGATTTGTTCGGCACACAAGCAGACTGCAATGAGTCACTTCGACGAATTTGATTATTGGACATATGAAATAACATTTACATTATTAATCAAGCGGATTGGAGCTTGCATGCCCAGTTGGCATATCCTGCCTCAAGTTTATATAGATTACACAAATGAGTTTGTTTTGCGTTTTATTTTGCGTCTTGTGTTGATATACCTACTTGCAACGCTTGCTAGATGCATTCATGTAGGAGCTGTCAGTAAAAGAACAAGCTTACCAAGACACACACCAGCCCTACCAACACAGCCTTTGAACAGGCTCCGCCAGCCTACACAGCATCGGCAAGTCAGTGTTAATTTATGCATGACTAGTCAATCGCGATAAAAGCAAGGGGAATTTTTGTCTGCTACCACAATGTAGGAGTAATTTGGTTGGCTATTTGGTAGACGATTTGTGCAGCCAATTGACAGACGGCGCCAATTTGACCAGGCATGTGCTACGGCTCTCCTTGATTGAGAAATTAATGTTTTCCCAGTCATGATGTGCACGATAATACAGGCCTATTCAGGTCAGGCATGCATTGATTAAATTTAGGGTTTCTCTTTTTGTTAATCAATGACTGCTTACTGTTAAACAAAATAATGTTTGCTGACATATCTAAAAAACATACATGGGCTCACAAGTGTACGAAGGTGGAATTTTGCAACTTGTTACTTTTCTCAGTTACTAATCCTCCATTTTTTATATTGATTACGAACTAAATGCATAGGTGACATTGATGGTGCCCTGTGTAAAACGATGTACGCATGTGACACACAAGTGGCTTATTTATTCTGCTGAGCTCTCATATGCCACAGCTCTCCCTGATTTAGAAATTGATGTTTTCCTAGTCCAGATATGCACGATAATACAGGGCCTATTCAGGTCATGCATGCATTGATTAAATTAGGGCTTTTTCCATTTGTAAATCTTCCCATGTCTATGACTGCAACCCTTCAAACAAACATGAGCTGACATATGGTGACACAAACCTGAAAAAATTACATGCCTCGCTTGTGAACAAACCAGGAATGTCGCTCAAACTTGCAACTTTTGTCTTTCATTTGTCTTTCCATCTCTATTGATTACCAACTCAATACATAAGTGACACTGACAGTGTTCTGTGAAAATTACAGAAAAGTCACAAGCATTGACTTATCGCTGGAGCATTACATGCATAAACGAGTTAACAGGTATTGGTTGAGAAAGCTTACTGTGCATAGGTATAGATCCATGGTGTATGGCTTTCTCATTGCCAATCTTAAACTGTAACAGTTAATTCTAATCAAATGACCTGAAGATATGATATCCTATACCGTTTCAGTTCTGCTTAAATAAATTGTTTGAATTGGTTTATTTGTTTTGCAGTAAGCTCCAAAAAAAGTCCACTAAAATCTTCACATTGCTGGTTATCATACACCATGCATCTACTAGATGACATAATAATGCTGTACAAGTAGGTTTACTTGAAGTTCATTTTGTATCTTGTGTTTGATTAACTTGCAAAGCTAGCAGTGTTACTAAAAACATTAGTTCATGCATTCATGTAGGAGCTGGTCAGTAAAAGAACAAGCTTGCCCAGACATACAGCAACACTACCACTGCAGGCTTTGAACAAACTCTAGCAGCCTACACAGCATCTGCAAGTCAGTGTTAATTTATACATGACTAGTCAATCGCGATAAAAGCAAGGGGAATTTGTGTCCGCTACCACAATGAAGGAGTAATTTGGTTGGCTATTTGGTAGACGATTTGTGCAGCCTATTGACAGACGGCGCCAATTTGACCAGGCATGTGCTGTGGCTCTCCCTGATTGAGAAATTAATGTTTTCCCAGTCATGATGTGCACGATAATACAGGCCTATTCAGGTCAGGCATGCATTGATTGAATTAGGGCTTTTTCCTTTTGTAAATCTATCCATGTCTGGGCCTGCAACCCTTCAAACAAACCTGGACTGGCGTACCTGAACAATTACATGCTTCATAAGTCGGTGAGGCAGGAATGTCGCACAAACTGGGACTTTTTTCTTTCATCTATCTATCCCTCTCTATTGATTTGCTGTTCAATGCATAAGTGATGCTGATGTTGCTCTGTGAAAATTAATGCAAGCATAAAACACTAAAGTGTTTGCTTTTGTGATATGCAGCTAAAAATATCCCTTAGATAAAAAGATGCACTTTTAGCTTTGGATATATAGGTAAACATGGTTATATCAACATATACCTTAGTACAGTGCATGGCCCCAAAGAAACCTCCCTATAGCTTATAGACTTTTTAGAATTGCAGGTAAATCAAAGCTGTTTTTATTCCAGTTGTTAATACTTTAAATCCTTATCCTGGATCTAAAATATGAAATACATTGGTTTTGCAGTTGTTAAAATTATATATTTGACCTCTTGTGCAAGGGCAGATGATGGTCTGACACAAAGTAGACTTAACCAATGACTAAATATATGTTGCGGGTTCGAATACGAGCGCCATGCTAGAAAGTAAAAGACCCCCTTCTCAGGAACAGAGAGCACCTTGATGTGGACTCACAGCTTTATCATCTCATCAGATATATGAATGTGAGATGGATGGATGATTGGGGCTTTACGTCCTGAATTTATGCACTTGGTAGGCTAATTAGGACAGGAAGAGGACACGGCAATGAGGCAAAGGATGAGTGAAACAGCCGTCCAACATAGGTCCAGGTGACCCGGCTAGAGCTGGATTCAAACCCTGGACCCAGCGATTGGCAGTCCAGCATGCTACCACTAGACCAACCCTGTTTGCCAATTGTGGGGACTATCTAAAGTGCTGTTAATTTGCATACCAGTAACATAGAAATATTAAATGATGACCTTATCATTCCATTAAATGAATCCTTTGATGTTGATAATGGCTGGTAGATCAGAGAAATACTCAATCAAGTCATGGTCAATTGGCTACATGTCCATGCAAAGCAGATCACCAAATGCAAGAACTGACGGATCTTGATGAGTTTGCACCAATTCCATATTTCTATTGCTATTTTGGTATTTTGATTTTTTAGATCTAGAAAAACGGTTCAAGGATGGAAATAACTCATAAAAACTCATAATCAGTGTATATAATCAGACCAAAAAGAGTTTATCTTTTTTGAGACTAAATAAAGTATACCATTATCGGATGTTATATGGTAAAAATGCTTGGCAGCAAAATTTCAGGAACTATTTTGCAGGTATGGTTTTTCCAACTAGCATTCCATTGTTCCATTGTGGATTTAGAGCTTTTATATTGTGCTAAAAACAACAATCACTGCTCCGTTCAGAATATATGAAGCTACAACACCCTTGCTTAAGTCTGGTGCTTGGACAATCCCTGCAAAGAATAGGGTAAGATACTACAGACAAGAATGGGCAGAAATTGTGGCCACAATATAACGGAGCTGTCATCACAAAACACATCTGGTGACTTTTATTGGAGGTTTTATCGAAAGGAGTGAGGAAGGATGAATCCCTTGGGAGGAAGGGAGTCAAGACAGGAGGTTGGAGGCCCATGGGGCAGATGGGCCAATGGCCAGATAGGACTACAAGATGCCTCTAGATGCCCACAGATGCCCATAGATACCCACAGATGCCTCAAGATACCCACCGATACCCACAGATGCCCATAGATACTCAGAGATGCCTCTATTTGCCCACAGATGCTTGGAGATGCTTTCTTGATTTCTGTCATACATCTGCTGGCATAAGATCCGCCATCAGAATGCTAATGCACCCAGTCACCTTCTTGCAAGAAGACCATTCTTCTTGTCTCGCTTCATACATTATTAATTCACCCAATTTTCTGCTTACTTATCCAATCGTATAACAGGACAGACTGGATGCAAGAAATGCTCAGATCTGAGGGAGGCTATATGAGGCAACTGTTGCAAGTGTGCCCACTCATCCATTATCGCTCATATTTTCAACTATTGTGTAGGAGGTTCTAGGGAGACTGGGTGCATCACCACCAACAATATGCCAAATCATGTCATGTGGCCATGTGGTCAGTCCATCAATAATCCCACCTGTCCACTATGCTACTCTCCTTGAATTACTTGTACGACCGCTGTTCCATGGCTAAGAGCATATGTGCTTGCTTGACCCGGTGTCCCCTTTCCGTAAGCACCACATGTGCAAGCCTATGACATGCAATGCAGAAATCACGATTATTGGCCTGTAATTCTTCTGCTTAAATAATCTTAATATTTGATGACCGGCAATCAGTGGGCTGCTCTGTGTTGCTCTGCGCTGCCTGCATTGAGCTCCTCGGGTTCTTCGAGTACATGTGAGCTCATGTGAGCTCATGTGAGCTCATGGGAGCTCCTGTGAGCTCTTGAAATCTCATTTGGGAATGGACAGCTCCTGTGTCTGTGAGCTCATTTAATTGTCAGCTCCCAACGTCGCAACGCCACAAACCAGAAGAGCCCGAAGGACCGAAGCGCATCATCTGCGCGTACCTTTTAGTTAATTACGTACACCTTCTTGCCGGTTAAAGAAAAAGTGCTTCTCAATAATGCCTGTGAACCTGTTGCTCAGGAAACGGCTCATGATGCCTCAAATCTGTTGGAAATTAGAAAGAAATTGGCAACCCCGCTGGCAGTGGGCCATATTGAGGGATAACAACAATACGGAGAACAGGTGCAAGTTGCGTCATACACGAATAGGTGCCGCCTTAATGCATATTCAAGTATTTGCACAGCAATGAAGCTCTGAGATTTGAAATTCCTTTGAATTCAATTTCAAAATTCTGAAAAAAAGGATTCTGCTAGAATGTCGATCGACCCGAAGAGAATTGGCAGTTCACAATTTCTCATAATCTCCAGGAAATATCATACATTTCTCTTACACCAGCAGGTCTCTGTAGTGCTTTGGATTACACAAAAGAAACCAAGATATAGAATATATATCATATTAAATTTTCTTTATAAACCAGTTGGTCAGTTAGGTGAAGAATACATTTTAATCAGATTTTATGATGAACTTACTATTCCAAATGTGTGGGTTTAATTGTCATTCTCCATTGAAATAAACATATCGATACCAATGCTGAATATTTTTAATATAAAGAGATAAAATTGATATGACCTATTCGTCATACATGTTATTAATGCTACAAAAGACTTATCTCTCTGACGTCATTACACAAGATAAAATGGCTTATACCAATAACAAGCAAAAAGGGAAGCCCTATTTTTCTGACATGCATTTATCTTACAGAAACATCGTGCGTTCCATACTGTGTCTCCTTAATGGCAGAAGCCATAGAAATACCTTTTTCCTAACAAGCTGCAAAATATGATGGGAGGCAGAGAAGTAAAGTTGTGGAGTACAACTTTCCTTTTACTGATGTAACCAGTTGCCTTGGTTTGAAACTACCACAACGTATCATGGGCACAAACCGGATAACAATCCTAATATGGACTCCTGCTATTCTTGCCAGATTCAGATAGATTCCTGTCAGATTCCTGTCAGATTCCCGCTAGATCCTTGCCAGGTTCCTTCCAGATTCCAGTCAGATTCCTACCAGATTCTTGCCAGGTTCCTGAAAGTTTCCCTCCACATTCCGGCCACAATCCTGCTATTCCTGCCAGATTCAGATAGATTCCTGTCAGATTCCTGCTAGATCCATGCCAGGTTCCTTCCAGATTCCTGTCAAATTCCTACCAGATTCTTGCCAGATTCCTGAAAGTTTCCCTCCACATTCCTGCTAGATTCCTGCCACATTCCTACCACAATCCTGCCAATTCCTGCTAGATTCTGTCATAGTCTAGCCAGATTCCTGTCAGAATCCTACAAGATTCCAGTAAGATGCCTGCAAGATTCATCTTAGCTGTATACCTGCCCGAATTCTGTCAGATTCCTGCCAGATCGATGCAAGGTTCCTACTACAATCTTGACAACCTCCACTTGGTGAATTAGAGGATACCCATACACAGTGGTTATGGATGTCTGAGAAAGTGTGATCATACATTTTCTGCAGTATCCACTTCAAGATGGTAATACTGTGTAGTGCATAATCAGTCGGTGCTATATGAGAGCATTAAAGATAGTTCCATCATCACGTCATGTTAATGAGTCATAACGGTCTGGACTGCTAAAAGCAAGTTTCCTGCGCTGTCCACCAATGCAGTCTATCATGTACCACCTAATGGCAAAGGCATCAGTCACTGGCTTTCCACAGAATAATATGGATGATGCAAAATGACTGTGTCCCATGGCTTATTGTGTTTTGTGTAGCTTGAGGATGATGGATATAGGTGTATAGCAACTGCACGTTTATGCAATAGTATGCATGGATCATTTACACTCATCTTAGACAATTCTTGCAATCTCTGATGATTGACTGATGAGATGAGACTATATAAGAAATAGACAACATGTTACAATTCTATCTCAGGTGGCGAGGTGTATACATGGAGTCTCTTATTTTCTTACTGTATGGAATACAGCCTGAAATTAGGAGGGCTGCTAACGAATGTCATGTCTCAGTGGCTAATTGTCTGTGGAAGTTACTGAAATTCTGTCTCTGTGAGCCTGAACTGTAGTTCTGTGGATCTATCTCTGTTAGTATATCTCTCTTGGTTGGCCTCTTTTTCAGTTGGCATGCTAAAATTATTATCATATTACACTATAAGTCTCAGGGACTTGTTCTTTCAGAGTTACTCTCAGTTAAAAAATGTGTCCATAAGTCTGTTTCCATATAAGTGTCTCTGAATCTTCAGAATGTAACTTGTCTTGCACTGCATCATAGCTACTCAGTCTCTATTTTCTTACAATCCTGACGATAGCCTCTCCGCTCAGAGCTAGCCCATACTTCTTCTCAGCTACACAGTGGCTGTCATTTGTTGAAGTAGGAGACGATGAATCAAATTGACACTATGGTTACATTTGTCAGGGCGCCAAGAATCATTGGATCACTGCACTCAACTGCTTCTGAAACCCACAACCAGCTCACCTCACGCCCCAAGGCAAAGATACTCCTCTATACAGTACAACCAAAAGAAAGTAAGAATATATTTTTTTCAAAAGACCTCTGTATACCTTTTTTGCCCTTTTGCCCTCCTATATATATATCTCCTCTCCAAATCTCCTTACAACTGACTATTGTATCTTTGACTCCTCATCACAAATTCATCCCATATTAAGAACTCTCTTAAGGCAACTGGCAATGTATATCAATTAGCAATGGGGTACAACACCGAAGAAATCGAACACAATGGGGGTGATTAAGCTTGAACTGGTGGCTTAATGTAACTATAATGTAATTCTTATAAAGGTAGTTTATGGTAGGTCAAGGTAGGAAGTGATTCGGGGGAGCCAAAAGGTGTGAAAGGGTGAAGTAGTGGCCGTTTCTTCCTTCCTGCTGGGGGAGTCGTACCTCTCACACGGGTTGTACTGTAGATGGCACAGCGATAAACCCACTGGCACTACCATTGCAACACTACTGACAGCAGCTAAAAGAGGCGAAATTTGCTGATGCTTTGTATCCAACAGCCAAGCACATAAATCAGAAGATGTTATCAAATATTAATGAAGTGTTATGACATTAAAAGATGATGCATTAAATGCCTGTCGTTCAGCCTGCTATATATCACAGAGAATTACAAGATCTAACCTGCCTTGAAACATAATTTATATCAGTTTAATGCAGTCTTTGCAGTGCTGTTGAAGATTATCAAGAGTAAATCTTCAACACAAGAAAAAGCAAAACATGACACAAAGCTTTGTTTTCTTTGCCAGTGCATTCTGGAAGTAATTATCTTTCATTTAAAGCGACTTTTTGCAATTTTGACAGAGCTCCATGGCTGGGCATATAATTGCTTCAAAAAGACTACATATGTTTGTAATGTAGGGAAGGCTGACGATGCAGCTGCTCACCGTTCATCTAATTTGAGATAACTGGAAATGTTCTCCCCACAATGAGAATGAAGAATGGCAGGCTTCTCTGTCATATTAAATGCTGCAAATTGCTCTTAAGACGCTTCTATGAGAATCCAAGGAAGTTCTAGGTCTTTTGTGAACGTTTCTCCAACTTCTCTTGCTCAATTTCTTTGTTTTTGAATCCTTATAATTACGACAAGGCCGCACAAAACCTCCATGTCCACGATCTGTGCTTTTAGCATTCGGAAATATAAGGCTGCTGCAGTGCTGCTGCATGGGTGCTGATTGTTCGAGCACTGGTGGGTAGCTGCTGTTGCTGTGTGGGATGTGGGTGCTAGTTGCTGAGAGTGATGCATTGTCTCCTAACCATGGTCTGAAGTTTAGTATGCTCAAACACCTTCCCAATATGCTATGATAGATAGATAGATAGATAGATAGATAGATAGATAGATAGATAGATAGATAGATAGATGGATAAGTGCAGCCCTCTAAGCCCATGCAGTTCTGAGCGCTCACGGCAGTTGATTGATAAGATAGAGAGAGCGGCAGTTCTCAACATGTTACACACTTTCCCCGATTGAACAACTAAGTTTAACGCAGAAAAGAATCAGTCTGATGAAGCAAACAGAACTCTACAGTTGCTGAAACACCACAATTTTTTTTTGTCTACGAATAGAGACTTTACAGGAATTCTGAGTATACATATTCCAAGATTCTACCTTAATGCCTTCATGCGTGGGCATTTCCTTCTTGGAATGTACCAGGAACATCCAAAATATCTGCAGTTTACATATTATTCGAGCTAATAGGATGTTGTTTAAAATGTTGCTGGCAGGATTTGGGGGGGGATTAGCTGAGCAGCTCAGGCACAGCGCAGTTGGCTGCCAATCGCAGGATCCGGAGTTCGAATCCAGCTCTTGCCGGGTCACCAGGACCCATGTTTGATGACTGTTTCAATATTATTCTTTGCCTCATTGCCATGTCCTCCTCCTGCCCAAATTACCTACTGGGTAAATAAATACAAGACGTAAAGCCCAAATCATCCATCAATCCAATGGTTACAGGATTTGAACCCAGGATACTCTAAAGAGCAAGCCAAATAATTCAAAATCTGTCTCTAAGCCAACTATACTGCTAATGCTTATATACACAGCAAGAGCATATGTCTTGTTTGCACATAGCAGAAGGTATACCATAAGGTACTCTGACATGATTGCATCAGGGCTGTATTGGAACTCTGAAAGCATCCAGTCTCTACAGCTCTGTACATTGTGGGTAATAGTGGCTGGAGATGCTAGTGACAGATGGCTGTTGACAGGAGGAGAGCTGAGAGGATGTGGGATCCATGCCGTGGAAGTGCACAATTGTGAATGCAAGCATTCTTTAACTATGACAATCAGGCAGGGGACATGGAACAGCACTCTTAATCAACATACCGCCATTACTGAGGGGCTCTGATTCGATCTGACAGGCCCACAGAGCGGCTGAAAGGAGGGCCATGTAAAGAGCCAGGGCTAGCTCTGTGACCCACAGAGCCATTGAAAATCAATGCCATTCCCTCGTTATGATATGATTAATAGTATAATTGGTGGAGCAGGCCTGCTAGGATGGCTGGGATAACAAGGTGTCAAATAGCAGGCTGTAATGGGTGTCCTTGTGGGCCTCCTGAAGGATAGGGGCAGCTACATCTGCAGCAGCTCTTGCATATGCCCAGCAAAAGAAAGTAAGGCATGGGGACAGACCAGGGACAGTGTGCTGGTCACTTTATCAGTTATCATGGAGGTTGACAGGCAGCCAGTAGACTGTCCCCTCTGCTGCATATCGATCACATCCATAACAGTAGTCTCCACTCAGGGGTGGCTCAAGGCAGCCCTGTGTCACTGCTTATTACAACCACTCAAATGCTTCTGGCTATAACCTGCTTCTAATAAGCTAACGGTTGGAAAATGCCCCAGGATCAACTCTGACATTTGTCTTATGACTTTGAGACCACTTTGACTCCCAATCTCCTAACCTGTTGGTTTTGACTGCTGAACTGTCTCAACTTGGATGCAAACTGATGAATCCTTAAATCTGTATACAGTTCATAAAATCTGGACTAATTTGGGGACGACGGCAGCAAGATACACAACCACCGAAGCTCCTTAAATCTCCGGCCACCCGAGTAATCCGTTGGATACATTGTCCTAACAGAGCCAAGTGCCTTGATTTAATGTGATCCCCTTCGCAACCAAAAGCATCAATTCGATTTGGAAGAGGCTCGATCCCTGCATCTGATTGCTGGTGCTCCCAGTGCTGCTGATGCCTTGCTGTTTCCAAGGAGCTGCAGTTCTGAGAAGATCTGCTGAGATGAGAGTTGAGGGCTGAGTTCCTAGCACTTCTTTCTTCAAGTCTGTGTCATTTCCGGATCTTATTTCTGTCTCCGCATTCTCCAGGTCCCGGGAGCTCCTGTTAAAGGTGTCAGTGTCACAAGCAAAGAGCTAGAAAGAGTCAGCAAGGCCATTAATCTTGGTTCCATTTGAGCTCCGTTCATGGCCATGGGATAACTTGCACATTGCAGCTCACTGTTACACTTTCACACTGTTACACAGACACATACTGGACTCTGTAGGTCAGCAAGAGTCTGGCTTCTGCCACACAGACACACTCTAAAAGCCATATGCTGCCACATGCATCATAACAGCCACATACTTGCATCTGCCAAACACACCGGCTTCTGCCACACACGAGCTTCTGCCAATTACTGGCTCCTGCCACACACGGCTTCTGCCACATGCCAGCTTCTGCCACATATCGGCTTCTGCCACATACAGGCTTCCGGCACATACTGGCTTCTGTTATGTGCATCGGCTTCTGTGAGACACAGTTACACACTGTCCTAGAGTTTGTAATGTTACGGCCACTATCATGACATTGTGGACTAGGGTTTGTAACACATCACAGCCTCTGTCACATACAGGTTTCTGCCACAAGCACATTGACTTCTGCCACCCACTGGCTACTGCCACTAACACAAGCTTTTGTCACACACACACACTGGCTTCTGTCACACATATTGGCCTCAGCAGTAACATGTGTATGGCAGCACAATTATGGCATTGTGCATACATCGGAGCCAATCTGTTGCACATCATTTTAAAATTGGCTTCTGCTATACATGTTGGCATATATGCCACACATAACTGCCTTTGTCACATACCAATCTCTATCACACACTGGCATCTATGAGACACTGGCCTCTGCCACACCACTGGCTTCTGTCACACACACTACCTTATGCCACACACTAGCTCCTGCCACACAATGGCTTCTCCCACATGCACATTGGCTTTTGCCACACATACTACCTCCTGCCACCTACACTGCCACCAACACTGGCTCCTGCCACCTACACTACCTCCTGCCACACACACTAGCGGCGTCTGTCACAAAACACTGGCCAATCGGCTGATGGGTTTCAATTCTCAAATGTCACGAGCTGTACAAGTTCAATACGGCGCCTCAGGCAGGCTACAAATCTGGCCTGATCCGAAAGAAGCATTCATTACCGGTGTCGATGCAGATGGCCTAAAAATGTCACATGTCATGGCATTGTTCCTTGATAAGTTGGCAGTGCTTAGTGCACGATGAGAAAATGGCTACCTTCCCAAACCTGCCATCATGTGCCATCATGTGCCATGCAAAGGTCCTTTTCTATGCCATTATCCAGACATCCTATGTCATTCTATGTCATTCTATGGAACTGTCCACGTTTGGCATTTGAATCGAAACTTGGAGTGGCTCACAATCAAAGTTTTACGACATGACAAAGATGAATAGCTTCATAGATTATTCAAACTGTTCATACTGCATACATGGTATATAGGATGGATGAAAAAGTCACACGTTTTTATAGGCAGATCAATGAAAGGTTTGATATGACATTGTTTCTGGATATGCATAGGAAATGCATAGCTTCTGGGTGAATTATGTGTGTGCTTAAAGCAGCCTAGAATGATTTTTCTCTTCAAATCTTCTGTGTGACAAGGAGAGAATGCAGCTGACAGCTGTATACGTGACTGCATATATCTCTATAGCAATCAGATGGAGCACTAAAAAGGCTCAGGGTACAGTACAAATACATTAAGTGATTCCCTGCTCATTTCGTTGGTGCAGACATAAAAAATATTTCATATAAAGAATACAAAAAATGTAGTCTCGACCTTTTTGTTTTATGGACTGTTACATTGCTGAGACACTACAACATTCTGCCTCATAGTTGTTAGTGGTGATTATGTTTTACCATTGTTTTGATTGTGCAAAAGAATTACTTATTTGGTGTTAAATATTATAATCAAAATCCAATTTTGATTGAATGAGCAGATATCAGTCTATAGCAATCATTTTGTTGTACTGGTAGAGAAACAAATAGATGCCTTGTTTCCTAAAAAATGTGTTACATGCCACTTGTTTTAAAAGAGAATTGTGTTATATGTATTATCTTTTTTTTCTGGAATATGACGAGTTGGTCATGCAGACAATATACCACCTCATGCAGCTGGCATTGAGATATCTAGGGAAGGTACCAATCCCTGTCTGAGAGTGAAGACTACAAAAGAACCCTACACCTCCTAATGCATTTTCGGTGAATGTACAATGTATACACCACCCCCACACAATCATATTGCTCATTGAAGAGATGACTGGGCATCTCAGCTAACTCATTTTGTGCAGTAGGTCAGTGAGAAGTGGGTTGCAGAGCCTGCAGGAGTTCGGCAGCAGCTCCTACAGGAGGCATTATGACTGCAACAACATTCCAAGCTGTTATTGGGTTGGGCATGCAAAGGGGAGCCATGAGTCCCTTATTCCCGATTCGCTTTGAAAGTCTCTGCCTCGTTAGCTCATAGCTCATGTCAGCTTCCCCCTCGATTCGCCTCTCGCTGAAATGATCTAAAAAGGGAGACAGTTTACTCCTTTCACAAAGGAGTGAGACTTTCATTGGGACTTTTATTGAGACTTTCATTTGGTTTCCATTGCATCACATTCTCTAAGTCCGGACTTTAGAGGCTGATGTTGTAACATCTTTCTGCCTGCCTGACTTGATTCCTATTTTATTCCATTCAGGTAATCCAGCTGAGGAGGCCTCTCTGACATATCAGAAATGCAAAGCTCTACTCAACACGATGCCTGCTTGAAAATCCACAGCTTTTTACACCTCCTTTTCCACCAGTTTCAACCTGTTTAAATTACTCAACTGAATGGTGAATACCAGCTACCATTTGTGGTTTAATTTAGATCTGATAGTTGAATGTGGCTTCCTGCAATAGGTTCGCTCTGGCTTATTGTAGCTTTTCAAACTCACACTGGCTAAATGTGACTCTTTGAAAATGACTAAGGGTGGCTTACTATAGAGTTTTAAAACATATAGAAGTCATATATCTTCAAAGAATTTTATAAAATGCAAATTATTGTGAATATTATCAGTAGGCAGACAATATACCACCTCATGCAGCTGGCACTGGGATATCTAAAGAAGGCACCAATTCATGTTTGGAGTGAACACTTCAAAAGAAACCTCCCACACAATCACATTGCACATTGAAGAGATAACTGGGCCTCTCAGCTAACTCATTCAGTGCAGTAGGTCAGTGAGAGGTGGGCTGCAGATCCTGCAAGAGTTCTGCTGCAGCTCCTACAGGAGGCATTATGACTGCAACAACATTCCAAGCTGTTATTGGGTTGGGCATGCAAAGGGGAGCCATGAGTCCCTTATTCCCGATTCGCTTTGAAAGCCTCTGCCTCGTTAGCTCATAGCTCGTGTCAGCTTTCCTGTTAAATTCACCTCTCTCTGAAATGAGCTAAAAAGGGAGACAGTTTACTCCTTTCACAAAGGAGTGAGACTTTCATAGAGACTTTCATTGGGACTTTTATAGAGACTTTCATTTGGTTTCCATTGCATCACATTCTCTAAGTCAGGACTTTACAGGCTGATGTTGTAACATCTTTCTGCCTGCCTGACTTGATTCCTATTTTATTCCATTCAGGTAATCCAGCTGGGGAGGCCTCTCTGACATATCAAGAATGCAAAATCTCTACTCAGCCCCATGCCTGCTTCAAATCAACAGCATTTCAAATCTCGTTTTCCACCAGTTTTCAACCTGTTTTTACTCAGCTGAATGGTGAATACCAGCTAACATTTGTGGTTTAATTTAGATCTGGTAGTTGAATGTGGCTTCCTGCATTAGGTTCACTTTGGCTTATTGTAGCTTTTCAAACTCACACTGGCTTAATGCGACTCTTTGAAAATGACTAACAGTAGCTTACTTGGCCTGAATTGGTAGCTGTGGGCTTGCAGCAGCTCATTGTGTCTTTACATGGACTGTGAAAAATCATAGAGTGTTAAAAAAAATTGGATCCCAAATTTTGTCAAAGAATTGTGTACAAAAAAATCAGTATCCTGAATATTATCAGTTGGTCATGCAGACAATATACCCTCTCATACATTTGGTACTCAGATATTCAAGGATTTCACCAATCTCTGTTTAGAGTGAAAGTTACAAAAGAAACCAATACCTCTCAATGCAGTTTCCTTGAGTGTACATTGTATACACCACCCCCACACAATCACATTGCACATTGACGAGATGACTGGGCGTCTCAGCTAACTCGTTTTCTGCAGTAGGTCAGTGAGAGGTGGGCTGCAGATCCTACAGGAGTTCGACAGCAGCTCCTACAGGAGGCATTATGACTGCAACAACATTCCAGGCAGTAATTGGGTTGGGCATGCAAAGGGGAGCCATGAGTACCTTATTCCCAATTCGCTTTGAAACACCCTGCCTCGTTAGCTCATAGCTCGTGTCAACTTTCATGCTAAATTCACCTCTCTCTGAAATGAGCTAAAAAGGGAGACAGTTTACTCCTTTCCAAAAGGAGTGAGACTTTCATTGAGACTTTCATTGAGACTTTCATTTGGTTTCCATTGCATCACATGCTCTAAATCCAGACTTTACAGGCTGATGTTGTAACATCTTTCCGCCTGCCTGACTTGATTCAGATTTTATTCCATTCAGACAATCCAGCTGGAGAGGCCTCTCTGACATATCAGAAATGCAAAGCTCTACTCAACACGATGCCTGCTTGAAAATCCACAGCTTTTTACACCTCCTTTTCCACCAGTTTCAACCTGTTTTTACTCAACTGAATGGTGAATACCAGCTACCATTTGTGGTTTAATTTAGATCTGATAGTTGAATGTGGCTTCCTGCATTAGGTTCGCTCTGGCTTATTGTAGCTTTTCAAACTCACACTGGCTAAATGTGCCTCTTTGAAAATGACTAACGGTGGCTTACTGGAGCAGGATCGGTAGCTGTGGGGCTCGCAGCAGCTCAATGTGTCTTTACATGGACTATGGAAAACATATTGATTGTTTCAACACTGAATAAGGTTGTGTTGGTTTAAATTAACGAATCTGAACTGCTGTGACTTACATGATGGCAGCCTTAGCCTTAATGTAGATCTCTCTAGACCAGGTTATATATTCATTTGTCAAAACAATTTTGGTTTGAATAAAGCCATTCGGCATCTGACCAACATCTGACAAACTACAACTGAGCAGATGTAATGAAGAGAGTCCAATGATCTACTGTTCCCAGGTGTTGTTTCTCTCTGTCTCTGTCTCTCTGTGTCTCTGCCTGTGAATCTCCATAGATGTCTATCTATCTATGTCTCTCTCTATATCTCTATATCTCTATCTCTCTATCTCTGTCTCCATATCTATCTATCTATTTATGCTCTGTCCCTCTCTATTTTAATCTCTCTGTCTCCGTCTATGTGTCTCGGTCTCTATGGCACTGTCTCCTTGAATCCATCTATGTGTCTTTGACTCTGTGTCTGTGTCTCAGTTTTTCACTTTCTGTTTCTCTGCTTCTTTCTCTGTGTCTCTATCTCTATCTCTCCTGCATTAGCTGTTGGTGTTAAGTAACAATTCATATTGAACCACAGTGAGAAATGTGGTGAGCCACAATTAGCCACAGTGAGCTGGGAGTCAACTGTGTCAATTAGCCAAAGGAAAGAGGGAACATTATCGAATGAAGTCTCAGCGAGGAACAATAAACCAGGCTGAGCAACCATTACAGCATGCACAAGAGAGACACACAGAGACAAAGACTGATACAGAGGGGCAAAGACAGAGTATCTACATGTGTATCTTTATATCTTTCTGTCTTTGCCTCTCTGTATCAGTCTGTGTCTCTGTGTGCCTCTCTTGTGTATGCTGTAATGGTTGCTCAGCTAGGTTTATTGTTCCTCGCTGAGACTTCATTCGATAATGTCATAGGCGTACGGCGCGCACGATTTTTGGGGGGGGGGGGGCCAAGCGACATTTGCCCGAATTTCATGATCTAAATATTTAAACATTTCAAATCAAATTGCCTGGAAATCATTAATTTTCACTAGTTTTAATTTAATCATGTGCCCGAATCTTTTAGTCCTTTTGCCGGAATCTTACTGTTTCCCAAACTCCGATACGCCTATGGATAATGTTCCCTCCTTCCTGTGGCTAATTGAGACAAGTGACTACTAGAACTCTCACTGTGGCTAATTGTGGCTCACCACATTTCTCACTGTGGTTCAATATGAATTGTTACTTAACACCAACAGCTAATCCTGGCAACCGCTGGTTATAGGAATCCCGAATATTTGTACATGAGGTTTTTTTCCCTCCCAAATCATCAAAGAGCCTGTCCTTCAAAGAGTTCCTTAGCTGCACATGCTGATATTGCCCTCCAAATTCCTCCTTATTTGTCTAACACAATCCCATCATAAGAGACGTAATTTTTGCTTACTTAACTCATATTATTCTGTTTGTTAACATCCGCTATCTGCTTTGTCGTCATACCTTTCATATACTTCAAACGTTCACCTATTTGGCTTTCAGTCAATGCATATAACACTGACATACACGTGGCATACACATGACATACACATGATATACATGTGATATACTTGTGATGCAAGGCTCTGTTGATGCGCTGTAAAAATTAAATTCTGAGTCAGCTAAGATAATGTGAGATGGTTGCCCAATTCCTTTGAGCGGACATCGCTTGTTCTTTTAAGTTATGCTAATCAAAAAATTAACTTAGCTGTAAACAATAATCTGAAATAGCTCAAAGGAATTGTGCAACCATCTCACTCAATTGTTTAAGCCAACCAAAATTTCAAATTTTACAGTGTGTGTAAGTGCCTCATATCATGTTTTCCTATTGCAATGTCTCTTGTGAAGTTCCAATGTCAATGCATACCATTTGTGGCGCTGCTGTCGCTTCCACTTCATTTGGAGAACATTTCTCAAATGCACACGACCTTGCCAGCAGAAAATTACAGTCAGTGATCCACTTGTGCCTCATTCCGAGCAACCTCCAATTCAAGGCTCTTGTTTCCCCAGGACATGATCATTTTTGACATTATCCCGCTTGTAAAATTTGCGAAGGTCATCGTGATCATATTTCCTCAAACAATCTTCCCCGATTCACGGTAATGGAATTTAATCCGAAGATTTGCTGCAGCAATTTGCTTTCCCGGGGACCACTGATATATCTAATCCTATCAGAAAATGCATAATTAATGGCGGAAGAGCAGAAGTAAGCATGTGATTAGCCGGGAATATTGGCTATGTCAGTCGACTAAGCTTATTGTGCATTTCCTCCAGTCGTCGTCTGACATTTTCGCTGCAGGAAGAATATTACCGCGATTCTGCTTCGCGACAAATGTCGCCAATAAAACAAAAGGGTAGACATGATATCTGGGACTGCATGCCAGCGAAATGGTTTAAGGCTGGGAGGTTCTGTATTGCCTCATTAATCCATAGGCGGAAAACAGGCTGCACTGGTGGTAACACACTGGTGGTAACAATGTGGGGATTGGCCTAATCTGGGTCGCGAGAGGTTACAGCACAGAATGCCATAGTCGCTCGTAACAATGACATTGGCTTTGCTACTAATACAAGGAATAGGCAAACCAGCACAAGCAGCATTCCCATTGATGGCCTACACATTCCACTACTACTGTTACTACTCTTTCTTGGTCACTTCTGTTTAATGTAATCTTTGCCTTGGATTGCTGTCCTTTTCCTTCCATTGCTTCTTCACTTCCTTTACTCTTGCTCCGCTTTCTCTTTATCGCTGCAAAACTAAATGTGAAAATAAATTATTCTTAATAATTCTTTGATCTTTTCCTTAACCTATCTGACTTTCTGTCCTTTGCTCTCTTCAGTCATTATCCTTCTCTTACTTCTTACTATCCTTTCTGCAATGTATATGTTAGTTCTCCTCCTATCTTCGTTTTGGATTTTCCTCATTTCACTTTTTCTCCTTTTGCCAACCCCATTTTACATTGGCACGACTTCTCCGTTTCTCTCTCTTTTTCATAAGCTCATGCTCTTTCTCCTATTTCTCTGCTTCTTCTCTCTTTCTCCCCTTCATTAATCCTACTTTTCCCCCATTATCTCTTTCCCCTGCATGTTTGACTTTCTCCATTTTATCTCCTGTCTTTCTTCTTCTCTCATTTCTTTCTTTTCTCCCTTTTTTCCACTCTCCTCATTTATTAATTGTCTCCTCTTTCCTCTTTCTCTTACTCCGTATATTTCTCCTCTTTTCCTGTGTATCTGTTATGACACTTCTCCTTTCCTTTCTCCTCCAAAATCTCCCTCCATCTCTCCAGGCAGAGTGTTTATGAAGAATGACAAACTGCAAAAGCTTGTTCCATCAGTTTGCCATTGCAACCATAGCTTTCCCTGTAGGTGCCTGCAGTCAGAGTCAGACTGCCATGTACGCGGATTTGCTTTTCTTGACACAACTTGGATGAGAGTTGGCGTCGCCATGCCAACTCTTGTAACCGTGACTTGCCACTGACTCGCCTCTGACTTGCCACAGATTTGCCATGACTTGCCAATGGCTTGCCATGACTTGCCACTGATGGCATAGTGGCGTTTGGATCTCTGCTCATGACAGCCACACAATCCGGAGTGCTGCTCCATGGACCATTCCAGGATTACAGTGGACCACACACACTGAGTAAAATGAGCTAAACGATGGTGCCAAGAGGCAGCAAGAGCCACAGCTAGAGCCACAGCTAGAGCCACAACAACCACAGCAACAACAACAGCCACATCAAGTGCAAGAGCAACAACAAGAGCGATTGTCAGATGCCAGCTGTTGACAGCCAGTTAAAGAGGCACATGTTCCAGCCATCAACCCATTGGTAGGATTCATGGAGGGGGGGGGTGAAAGCAGAGAGAGAAGGGAGATTCAGAAAACGAAAGAGACAGGGTTGTGGTAGAGAAAAGGCATCAGACGTTCTCTCCATTACATCTTCATTCCACAACCATTCGCCCAGTTACCCCCGAACAATACATTAATTCGAGCCATAAAAGCAATTTGTGACTTGGCCACAAAGCACAGAAGCTCCTCAAAAAGAAAGATAAATCTGGATGTAACGAAATAAGTCTGGGCATTGTGCTTGACAGACACAACTGGGGCCAGGCTGCGTCGTTAGCAAATTAGGCTCAGACAGCATTGTGCTTGCAATTAACAGCATTTCAACAGGACAACTCAGAGTAAACTTCGTCATTTCTTTGACATTTATTTGGATTATAGGATGCATGTCTTTACACGCCTTTAGATGTGTCTGTCTGGAGAAATGTGCCTTTGTAAAGTAGCTCTCTCATGACCAGGCGATGACAGTTTAGAGATTTAGATTATTCCCCATTAGGCAATACAAAGTAATGCCATGGAATGCCTTGCAATGCCACCAAAGAGAGCAAGCAATGCCAACATAATGCCGACCACAAAAGGGATCAACTGGATGGGCCAGTTTAAACATGGAGCAACAGTTCCCTTAAACACTCCCCCCTCAAACAGCTCCCTCTAGTAGCTCTTAACTGCTTCAGATCATTTAATAGACGTTCTGAGTTTTTCCTTCAGGGTTAGTTCTTTTCTGTATGGGCTGCTGGATGAGCTGCCATGATTGTGCCTAAATCTTATCTCGCCCTGACAGATGCCAATAAGTTCTGAATTTCAAACCAGAAATATTTCCATTCCAAGTGGAATTGGCAGGGCCATGTAGAGAGAGGGGCTTGCATAAATACCACATAAATACCTTGGCTGTTTCATTTAAATCTCTAAGAAATGACAAGTTGATTATTTATAGAAAACGGAAGCATGAGGCCTCCTGTCTGAGCTCTAAGTTGGAAGTGACAGTGGGCAAATAAATCCCTCTTGAGATGGCAGGCAATGTTGAGTCAATAGCTGATATGCTTCTTAACTGACTCCAACCCTGGCCATAATTAATAAAGAGACATTTCTATAAGGATCTAAATATGTGCCATCGAATACGGCCCAAATGAATAACAACGTTCATATTTATGGAACACAGATACTATATTAAGATATATTAAGATATATGTGAATGCAACAAACGTAATGATATTACCCACATACACATGCCAAACATTGTTGTTCTGGTATTGACACAAATGGGCAGAAATCCGAAGAAAGACAATATGGGACACAGGAGAAGGGCATTGTTTCTATATATAATATCTTACACGAATAAGAGCCGAGCAAGATGCGTTCTCTGTTGGGTACTACATATTTTCCTGATCAAATATCACATACTTGTTGTTCTGTAACTGGTTCCCTCCCTTATGGAGCCAGGCGTCCACTATCAAGTTGCCAATTTTTATCTCATATATTGTTTTTATCAGATATTGTGTCACCTGGGGTCTGCATCAGACTTTCAGGTAAAAGATTGCACTTCGTGGAAAGAGATTAGGTGTCTTCTAAAAAAAGATGATGATATCCAGTCTATTGTGCATTTCCAATAAAATCTGACAGCCTGCCAGTCAGTCAAATAGTTTAACCTCCAATCAATAGTCAGACTGACTACCCAGCTACTTAAGTCATAACATAATAAGACAATTAGGCCCAATGAAATAATCAATCATTTATCAAACTAAATCAGTCTTTGTAAACGTCGTCGTAAGTCAGTCATGTATTCGCAAAATCGACCATTTCACTCAATCAATCAAATGTCAGTCAGTCAATCAGTCAATACGTCTGTCTGCAGGTCAGACAATCAATCAATGAATCAATCAACCAACCAATCAATCAGTCAGTCACTCAATCAATCAATCAATGTAATAAATCAATCATGTAAATTTATGTAATCCATATAACCAATCAATCTCTCATAATTGTTTGGACAATCAATCAATCAATCAATCAATCGCTTGTCATCAGTCGACAATCCATGTTATAGTCAGGCAGCCAGCAATCAGTATACCATGTTGGTCAGCTTAGCACTCAGTCAACCATCCTCTAATAAGTGTTAATCTACTTTTAAATCCCCCTGTTTACTTACAAGATATACTTTGTGGTATATTCCAGTTGTAAGATCAATCAATCGGTCCATTAATGGGTCGCAAGTCTGTATGTTTTCCATTCATCAAGCTAGCTTGCTTGAGCAATCAATCAAGAAATCGATCAGCAATCAATCAGCCGATCAATCAGTGAGGTCGTGTGTCTGTTGATCAAGTAATCAGTCAATCTGTCAGCGAATCAGCCTTTCTTTCATTAGATGCAAGATGAGAGAGGCGATCGATAGGCAATGTCATTGGTGTTTGGTGGATACATTATGAATGTTTGGTTTGAGTTTTTTGTTGTCCAGGAGGACTAATCATTATCTTAAAAAAAAAGGCACAGAGCCACTGCATGTGGATAAATCATGGACTAGATGGCCCTAGAGATTACTGGCAGTTTGTAAGTCTGAACTAAGAAGGGATGATTTGATTTGACTTTTTATGAATCTTTGGTTTGACTTTTTTGTAAACTTTTTTGTCGTTCTAATGATTATCCTGAAAACAGGCACGGAGCTGTTACATGTGGATATTTCATAGACTAGATGGCCCTAGAGATTACTGGCAGTTCTAGGTCTATACTAAGAAGGGATGATTTGGTTTGACTTTTTGTAAATGTTTGGTTTGACTTTTCTGTTATCTCTTTTGTTGTCTAACTAATGATTATCACGAAAAAAGGCACGGAGCCACTGCATGTGGATAAATCATGGACTAGATGGCCCTAGAGATTACTGGCAGTTTCTAAGTCTGAACTATAAGAAGAGATGATTTGTTTAGACTTTTTTGTAAATATTTGGTTTGACTTTTTTGTTATCTCTTTTGTTGTCCAACTAATGATTATCCTGAAAAAAAGGCAAATAGCTGCTACATGCGGATAAATCATGGACTAGATGGCCCTAGAGATTACTGGCAGTTTCTAAGTCTGAACTAAGAAGGGATGATTTGTTTTGACTTTTTATGAATGTTTGGTTTCACCTTTTTGTTAACTTTTTTGCTGTCCAACTAATGATTAACCAAAAAAGCACAGAGCTGCTACATGCGGATAAATCATGGACTAGATGGCCCTAGAGATTACTGGCAGTTTGTAAGTCTAAACTAAGAAGGGATGATTTGGTTTGACTAATTACGAATGCTTTGTTAGACTATTTTGTTAACTTTTTGTTGTCCAACTAATGATTATCCTGCAAAAGGCACATAGCTGCTGCATGTGGATAAATCATGGACTAGATGGCCCTAGAGATAACTGGCAGTTTCTAAGTCTGAACTAAGAAGGGATGATTTGTTTTGACTTTTTATGAATGTTTGGTTTCACCTTTTTGTTAACTTTTTTGCTGTCCAACTAATGATTAACCAAAAAAGCACAGAGCTGCTACATGTGGATAAATCATGGGCTAGATGGCCCTAGAGATTACTGGCAGTTTCTAAGTCTGAACTAAGAAGGGATGATGTATAACGTGACCGGCCCGATAAATCTCATCTTGTGAATAATACAAACAGATGCGGCGAGGAGATGTTGCCACTGCAACAGGCTACAGAATCAGATGTAGACAGTAGTTGTAAAACAACTGAAGTACAAAAGGTTCATTCATCGACTTCATTGGCAGTTTTTTTTCTATCTACATGTAGCAGCAAAAGTTAAGCTTAAACTTCATTGACATTGATATAATCAAAGCTTATTTCAAAGGTAAATGATACTGTAATACCTCAGTTAATTGACCAACTTGTATCAATATTTTTGGATTTCTTAGCTTCATTGAAACAGCATTTCGTGATAGATTTAAGAGAAAGGGAATTTCATTGTCACGTATATTACTATTTCGGGAAAACTTTCCTTTTATGTAGAAAAGAAAGCACAACAGGTTCATGAGGATGAATTATCTCTATAACTTTTAAGTTAATATTGTGTAGGAGTAAAATCGTCAATTAATGTTTCATCAATGCTGTAAATGCCTAACTTAGGTGACAAAACTATTTTATTGCTCTATATATATATGGTATGTTCTGTACTTACAATACATCCAATTATAGTAATTGCTCAAACTACTTTTCTTTGTATATAAGACGGCATGAGTACAAAAGGTTCATTGGCAAAAAATTACACATTTCTATTGAGTAGATCGTAATACGTGTAGGTGTAAAATGTCGTCAATTTTCTCTAAAGTTTCATACATTTTTCATGGTAAATTGAGATATAATCAAAACTAATTCCATCGTTATCTTGTAAACAATTCCATTTTGATATACATGATACACAAATCGTTACTCTTCCTTCTTATTGTGTTTCATCCTTGTAACAAATCTCTATAATATGAATGTGATAAGGAGATGATTTACTTTTTATAGAATGAAATGGAGAATATTGAATTTCATTAAATTCCAGTTGTGGAAAATTTGAGCAATAAAGGGCATTCTGAACATTATTGTTGCACAGTTGTTATTGTTTTTCTTTTCTTTTCTTTTGAATTTCAGAAATAATCAGCAGCATCACAGCATGTGGCCTTTTCAGTTTTGAAAATTTCCCAAATTGGAAAGAGATTAAAGCACTATCAGATGAGATTCAAATGCGGCTTAATTATAAACAGAGTATTATCTTTTTCCCCTAATAGCAGCTTCACCACATAATCAGGGCTCATCTGCTGTAGAACCTTTTTTTCTCAAATTCATCAGTCTTGCAAAACCTTTTCAGCAGTCACCAGATTGCATGCTGGAAATTCCACATGCAAATATCTTGTTTGTGCTCCAAGAAGCATTAGTATTAAAAAGGCAATTTGAAATCTTCCTGTCCAAATGAGGAGTTATTTCTACATTAACTCTATTACTAGTAACTGTGTTATGTAACTTTGATGATACCTCATGACAGGTGCCTCAACAATATTCAACCAAAAGTACAACTATATTCCCAGTGTGCCAAGTATATATGAATACATTCTGTGTAAACTTACAAGACAAAAAAAAATACTTATGCGATTAGATTACTAGCTCCACATTAGCTGAATATTTACATATTTTGTGAACTTTTCAAACTTCCAATGCATAACTCAAATGTTGTTAAACTATAATGAAGATATAAATATGATATGTGGTACTTCTTGACAGGTTTCTAAGCAATAAACATCCGAATGTAAAACAATATTCCCAGCATGCCATGCATATTCTGTGTAAACTCACAAGATATATATGTGTATGTACGTAGGAGTAAAACCATCAATTAATGTTTCATTAATGTAGTAAAAGCCTAACTCAGGTGACAAAAACTCTTTTATTGCTACAAATATATTGCATATTTTGTGTTAACACTGCATCCAATTTATACAGTAATTGCTGAAAATATTTTTCTTTGCAAGACTTCATGAGTACAAAAGGTTCATTGACAAAAAAATTACACATTTCTATTGAGTAGATCGTAATACGTGTAGGTGTAAAATGTCATCAATTTTCTCCTAAGTTTCGTACATTTTTCATGGTAAATTGAGATATAATCAAAACTAATTCCATCGTTATCTTGTAAACAATTCCATTTTGATATACATGATACACAAATCGTTACTCTTGCTTCCTTTTGTGTTTCATCCTTGTAACAAATCTCTAAATATGAATGTGATAAGGAGATGATTTACTTTTTATAAGAATAAAGTGGAGAATATTGAATTTCATTAAATTCGAGTGGTGGAAAATTTGAGCAATGGAGAGCATTCTGAACATTATTGTTGCACAGTTGTTATTGTTCACTTTTTTATTTTCTTTTGAACTCCACAAATAATCAGCAGCAACACAGCATGTGGCCTTTTCAGTTTTGAAAATTTCCCAAATTGGAAAGAGATTAAAGCACTATCAGATGAGATTCAAATGCAGCTTAATTATAAACAGAGCATTATCTGTTTCCCCTAATAGCAGCTTCACCATATAATCAGGGCTCATCTGCTGTTGAACCTTTTTTCCTCAAATTCATCAGTCTTGCAAAACCTGTTCAGCAGTCAGAGGATTGCATGCTGGAAATTCCACATGCAAATATCTTGTTTGTGCTCCAAGAAGCATTAGTATTAAAAAGGCAATTTGAAATCTTCCTGTCCACATCAGGAGTTATTTCTACATTAACTCTATTATTAGTAACTGTGTTATGTAACTTTGATGATACCTCGTGACAGGTGCCTCAACAATATTCAACTGAAAGTACAACTATATTCCCAGTGTGCCAAGTATATATGAAGACATTCTGTGTAAACTTACAAGACAAAAAACATACTTATGTGATCAGATTACTAGCTACACATTAGCTGAATATTTACATATTTCGAGAATTTTTAAAACTTCAAATGCATAACTCAAATGTCGTTAAACTATAATGAAGATATAAATATGATATGTGGTACTTCTTGGCAGGTTTATAGGTAATAAACATCCGAATGTAAAACAATATTCCCAACATGCCAAGAATATTCTATGTAAACTCACAAGAGAAAAACGTACTACTGTTATTTGATATAAGATGGATAGTTAAATATTCCGTGTATTTCAAACTACTATGCACAACTAAATTGTCTTTAAACGAATGACACAGCTTTTAAACTAGGCCCCTATATACGTATACACTGTAGTTCAGGTATAAAATGCATTTTACGCACTTTAACAGACAGTAATTTGAGTTCACTCCATTTGTAGTTCTGAACAACACTCTTTGCTTACAGACACTTGAATGAACACCCACCAAGGTAGTGTTACAGTGTATATATGCTTGCTCCACTACTCTACCATTCTGCTACTACACTGGCTACAGATACCACATAAAGAGTATTCTCCCTCCCTTCATGAAATATTAAAAGCCTTTTTCCAACCGAATCGTTAACAAAGAGGGATTAACCGCTTGAGAAAACACATTAATGTGTTAAAACTGAAAAAAAAGGGGGGGGGGACGAGAATCGACGAGACTTGGCGAGACTTGACGAGACTTGGAGAGGGAAGGCTCAGCCTATCAGAGCTGAGGGATGGGGTACGTTCTCAAGGGGGTCATATTTTTAAGAGTCTCCAAAGACCCACAAGTTTCCAAAATGAGCAGCTCGTATCAAGTCTGTATCACGATTGAACTTGAAACTTGCCCATTTACTGTGAGCTGTAGAAGCTACCAGGCTATTGAAAGGGCCCAAGTTGCAATCATGTCCCCCGGGTGATACATTGGCAGTGATACATAGAGGCAAGTATTTTTGAGTGGGTTTAGTCGGCCCTAAGCCACTGCAACTATGCAAGCTATATCCAGAGGGCAAACGATGCATCTGTCACTGATCTAGAAACGCTATCACCATTCTATACATATTGATATTAAGCCAACATAAAATGAATCATATGAAATGATACGAAGGCTAATCATGATACACAAACTCCTAGATGCCCTAGTTATCTACAACAGCTACACATCCACCGCAGAGGATTCGTACATGCCCTTTTTAATCAGCCGCAACTAGACACGAACTAGTAACATTTAAGCCTGAGATATGATGTTCTAATAATGATCCACAGCAAGCAGCTAGGAGTCAACCAGAAGTCCTTTAGTGTGACTTATGCGTTGCCTTACTATGCGCATAATGTGTACACATTATGCTGTGATAACACCCATTAATTTGCTGTAACTCTTAGAACGCCTGACATAAGATACACAGCTCTAAATATTGCTCTATTGCTTGGCTTGGCTTATTGATAGGCTAATTGCACATTATGCCAATATGATAACACTGTGCACACTATAAAGACAGATGAGATGTTGTCATGTAGCTTATTTTCTAGTGTGTTAATTCTTTAGATCTACATACTGAACAGCAATAGCATGTCAGAGTTCTGCTGAAGCCCAGCTTAAGGCACTATAATAAGGCAGCTTTCCATGAGTTCAGCAGTATTCAGTGGAATACAGTGGATATGGGTTTCACAGTGGTACTCTAGGAGCTTTGCAGGAGCTCAGCTGCAGCCCTAACAGCAACAATTGTACCACTGACAATCGAAGCAATAAAACAATTGATCTGAGTTTTTTTATGCTGTCATGTAGCTTATATTTCTAGTGAGTTAATTCTTCATATATATCTAAACACAGAATTACACACTGCACAGCAACGGCATGGCAGTGATCTGCTGCTGCCCAACTTTCTATCGGTTCAGCAATATTCAGTGGATGTGGGTTCTATGGAGCTCCGAAGCAGCCTTAACAGCAACAATTGTACCACTGACATCAAAGCAATAAAACAATTGACCTGAGTTAAGGGAATCCGATGCTGTCATGTAGCTTATTTCTAGTTTGTTAATTCTTTAGATCAACATACTGCACTGAAACAGCATGGCAGTGATCTGCTGATGCCCAGCTTAAGGCAGCTTTCTATGAGTTCAGCAGCATTCAATGGAGGTGGGTTTCACAGTGGGTTCTATGGGAGCTTCCCAGGAGCTCTGCAGCAACCTTAACAGAACAATTGTACCACTGACATCAAAGCAATAAAACAATTGACCTGAGTTTACGGTGTCACAGAGCAACAACCTTTGTAGGTCAGCCCGCCCCATCACATCTTCCGAAATAGAAAAAAAGACAATTCGGTTGTTGCTTGATGTATTTGTACTGCGATCATACGGCAGTATGCTCCCAAGTTAGTGGAGATGGTCATGCAACATCCTCATGATGTGCTTCGACAAAAGTTCACCTGAACAACTACATTTTGTTCTCCGCTCATCCTCCGAGCGACTGCCATTCTACACGTTCTGCACTTAAATAAATAATTCACGGTCTCCATTCTAAACCAATGCGATAAACCTCATAAAGAAACACTATATACACACAGTTGTAAATAGAGATTATTCGCATGACATTGCTCTCAAGTTGTTGGTTTTTATGGTGTGTGTACATATGGTTAATTGGTCATAGAACGAACAGATTTACACATAAACTGTATATATATAAAGTGTCTGGTTTCGTCATTTTTCAAGTACAAGAGCTGAAAATAAAAAGTGTACTAAAAATAGGGATGCTTTACACAACGACGTCTATATCAAGTCAGTGATGCATGTCTCAACTTTAAAGTAAAGTAAATGAGTTGAAGATGAAACATTGTAAACGAATGGAACTCACTTTGTGTTCTAGCTGTTGTTGTTGCTGTTGCTGTTGCTGTAAATGGGCCTTCCAATCATTGGTGAGAATCGTAGCCGTGTGGTCAAGGCGGTCGTTAGCGACCTCGAATCGGACCTCCTTAGCTTTGTGGGGGTCAGTGATGTCGAAGGAGTACAGGGACCCAACGACCTCGGCGTTGCTCTTATTGGCTTCCTCCTCGGGCATCTCCTCTTGGCCCTTTCGCTTGCGGCTGCTGGAGAACACCGGACACATGTAGCGATACTCCTTGCGCCGCGAGCCCTGAGAAGCCGGCGAGTGATTGTCCTTGCGACGCAGGGCAAAGATAGCGGAAACGAGCACCAATACGAGGAAGACGGTGGCGCCAGCTATGGACAGGAGGATGATTTTATTGCGGTTGGTCGTGAAGAGCAACGAAGTGACCCTCAGGGCACCGCGGTCAGGGCAAGGGCCTGTATTGTTGACCAGGATGCGGATTGCTGTCAGGGCTGTGTGCGTCTGCTCTCCGTGGTCCGTAACGACCACCATCAGGTTGTAAGCATCCCTCTCACCCTTCCGGATCTCCCGGTTGATGCTGATGGTGCCCGTGATTGGGTCGATTGCAAACACCCTGTCCTCATTGCCCTTGGTGATGCTAAAGGTCAGTTTGCTGTTGCGCCCTTCATCCGGGTCTCTGGCGTCGATTCTTAAGACCCCAACCCTGGACGGCTTAGTGCACAGCAGGTCGATGGTGTTGTTAGATGGGGTGGGGTAATGGATACGAGGGGCATTGTCATTTAGGTCATCAACCCTTATGACCACATTTGCTGTGGAAGTCAGTTCCGGGTGGCCAGGGTTCTGAGCCACCGCCACTAATGTGTAGTAACTGCGAGCCTCCCTGTCCAGGGACCTTATGGTGGTGATTTTGCCCGTCTCTGGGTCTATGTCAAACGGGATCCTGTCAGTTGCAGCCCCTCGAAGGCCGTAAAGTATTTGGTTGTAAGGAGCGGCGTCGCGGTCGGTGGCGGCGACTGAGCCTACGGTGCGACCAGGGGCCTGGTTCTCCAAGATAGCAAAGTTGTAGTTGTCTCTATAAAAGACTGGTGGCTCATCATTTATGTCTACTATGTGCAGCATGATGGTGGCTGTGGAGGAGTGCTGAGGTTTGCCATTGTCCGTGGCAATCACCCGGAACCGATAGTTATGCATCTTCTCATAGTCAAAAGACGCCTTAGCGCGGATGACACCGCTGCTCCTATCTATGTGCACCATACGTTGGGCGCCTTTCTCGAGGTGGTAGGTAATCCGGGCATTGTCACCCTCGTCACGGTCTGTGGCGTTCATGACGAGGAGGGCGCTGTTCAAGCTGTTATTCTCTTTCATGCTGACCACCGTGATTTCTTGCGCAAACACTGGCCCATTGTCGTTGACGTCCGTCACTCTGCCCGTCACATAGAAGGTGGACTGCATGGGAGGATGACCTCTGTCCATGCACGTGAGGGCCACTCTGAACGTCGCGTTAGTCTCTCGGTCGAAGCTTGCGTTGCCCGTCAACATTTTGTACTCCGTGTGATATATCTTGGTAAGCTTGAACCGTTCGTCTCTTAATACGCAATAAGTCTCTCCATTGTGGCCGTTGTCCGCATCTTCTACTGAGATGTGGGCTACAAATTGTCCAGGAGGGGCGTTCTCCGTCACCTCAACACGTCCTGAGGGCGTCAACGAGTTCACGACAATTCTCGGAGCGTGGTCGTTGACGTCTCCTACATGAATGACGACGCGAGCAGCAGTAGGCACCGTATCCGGGCCAAGGTCCTGAGCAGTGACCAGTAAACGATAGGTGGACTCATTCTCATAGTCCAACATGCGAGTGATGGAGATCGCTCCAGTGTTGTTGTCTATTGCAAAGAGAGGCCCGTACCTGTCTTTTGTATCAGGGGATAGATGGTAGGTCACTTTGCCATTTAATCCTTCGTCTGGGTCAGTTGCATGCACTTTTAATATAACTGATCCTGGCACAGTGTTTTCTGATACAGTCACTTCATAGCTGGCATTGGTGAATTTGGGGCTATTGTCATTAGCATCTAAGACTTCTATTATCACATTGAGAGAGCCTGTTTTGGGCACTTGGGCCCCATCTCTTGCCACTAGCTGCAGGTTGTATTGGCGGACCTGTTCTCGGTCCAGGGGTTCGAGTAAGGTCAATCTTAGGTCAGGGGTGCCATCAATCGTGTTGGTCACACTCAAGCCAAACTTATTAGAGGAGGTGATTATGTCATACCTTTGGATTCCGTAGTTGCCACTGTCTGGATCATTAGCAGGTGGCAGGATGAAACTGGCCCCACGTGCTACACTCTCCGAGACAGAGAATGTTATGGACTCCTCTGGGAATTTGGGCTCGTTGTCATTCAGGTCCAGGATTCGAACCCTCACCCCTATAATCTCCAGGTAATGAATGGGCACTGGCCTGGCCACTACGTCAAATTCCACATCACACTTATCCACTTTTGGCTCGCATATTTTCTCCCTGTCCAATTTAGCTTTAGTCCACAAAATACCCGTCTCTTCCTGGATCTCAATGTACTCCCTGTATAATCCTCCTGCACGTAGAAAACTGAACCTGACATCCTTTAAATTGTGGGCCCCGTACCTGTAGTCAAGCCTGGAGGCTTTGCGAATATTCCCTACAACAGCATTTGGGTCCAGTTCTTCCACGACAGTAAAGTTTAGAGAAATCCTAGGAGAATCAGCTATTGCCGGGGCTAACAGCCATAAAAGGCTGGCTAGCACACCTGGCCAGCTGACCGGTCTCTCCCGACCCATGTGGGCTGCTTGTCACAGCTTTGGCATCGTGCACAGGTTGTTACTGTTGCTCTTTCCTCCCTGCTTTGTAGTCCCTTGCAGTTGTTACTGTTGCGGCAGCAAGTTGTATTGCAGCCCATCAGCAGCTGCTGACATGCTAAGGAGCTTGCTAAGGAGCATCCATTGACTCAGGTAAACATGTCTCCAAGTTGTGTCCGATCGTGAAACTCATCGTACTGACACTCTGTACACTCCTGGGCGGCCCGTGGCCAGTCTCAGTGAACTACTGAGTAAGTTTGAGGCATGCCTCCCTCAACAGGACTGGCGGCGGCGCCTCTGTAGCAGCTGCTGTTGCTGCTGCTGCTGATCCAATGATGCTTTGAGACCGATGCTGCCCCCTAGCGGGTGCCTGCCCCTCCATGCTTCTCCCCCGGCTGCCTGCCCAGTCCTTTGTTCACCCTGCTCTGATGCTGCTGCTCTTTCATTTCTGCCATGAAACTAAGCATTGAATCTGAGCATTTTGCTTTAATTCTGTTCACCTTATTTCGCCATTTTAATTTAGTTCTGAGCTTTCTCTCCCACTACTGCAACAGGCATGATATTTCGTCACCTGATTCTACTAACATGTAGTTGTGTAACTTTCCTTTTTAGCACATTCTTGATGTTTGATATAAATGCAATTCATTGTTTCTTTGTGTCATGTTCTAGTTTCAATTATTCTCCTTCCATTGCTCTGCATCTGTGTCTGCCTACGTTCAACCAGTACATTCAGTTTAACTCACATTTCTCCCTTGGTTTCTGTGTGTTTTGTTGTTAAATGCTTTAAGTTTACAATTGCCATTATAATGTTGTTTTCTTTATGTTTAAATTTAATGCTTCAATACTGTCACCATTTTATTTTCTCCATATTTCGGAATCCTGGGCACAGATTTTCAAATGCACGCTGCTACTGTGTGTGCACAATTGAGTGGCTTAATTGTCTGCCCGAGCTTGGTCAAGTGCTGTCCCATTGCAGACAATCACAACTGTCCATTTGCACACACTGCTGTCCATTGCCGTCCACTTGTGAATCCAGCTCTTCACTTGTAGCAGCAGACCAACCCATAAAACCCAGACGTCGCCCACCTGTCACCTGAGAAAATCAATTGCATTGATGATTACATGATATTTGCCATGGCTGGGCAGTCAAGCATGTTGTGACAGAGATAAAAACAGCAGCCTATAGCCCTGGGGGTGCCAAGGGTTAGAAAAAGGGCAAAAGCATGTCCAATAATGTCTATGTTTTACTGCCTATAGTGCAGTTTTATTCAGCCTCAGGGGATTGGAAGTCCCATGCCATAGGACAGCATCATAATGCATGTCCCACAAATGACACACTACGCTGTCACATGCAGCAGCCAGGGAAAGCCGCTTGGTCTTTTCAGTGAATTATATGTTATCAGAACTATATGTTTCAATTTTAATTTGACTTTCAAGCCTGCAGAGAATTCTTGGTTGAAATTTAGCCTGTACACTTTAAAGGAGCAAATTCTATAGATCGTTCCTGTGGCTTAAGCCTATGAACAGTAGCAGAGTGACACTTTATAGGAAAGTGAAATGTAGAAACAGTATCATCCCTAATGAAATGTGAAAACAGTATCTTCCCAAGTGAAATGTGAAAACAGTATCATCCCAAGTGAAATGTGAAAATGGTATCATCCCAAGTGAAACGTGAAATAAGTAGTCCAAGTGAAATGTGAAAACAGTATCATCCCAAGCAAATGTGAAAACAGTAGTCCCAAGTGAAATGTGAAAACAGTATCATCCCAAGTGAAATGGGAAAACAGTATCATCCTACATGAAATGTGAAAACTGAAAAAACACAAATGAAATTTGAAATCGGTGTTGATAGTTAGATAGATGGATGGATGGATAGATAGATAGATAGATAGATAGATGGATAGATGGATAGATAGATAGATGGATAGATAGATAGATAGATAGATAGATAGATAGATAGATAGATAGATAGATAGATAGATAGATTGATTGATAGATAGGTAGATAGGTAGGTAGGTAGATAGATAGATAGATAGATAGATAGATAGATAGATAGATAGATAGATAGATAGATAGATAGATAGATAGATAGATAGATAGATTGATTGACTGATTGATTGATTGACTGATTGATTGACAGATAGATAGATTGACTGATTGATTGATTGACTGATTGATTGACAGATAGATAGATAGATAGATAGATAGATAGATAGATAGATAGATAGATAGATAGATAGATAGATAGATAGATAGATAGATAGATAGATAAGCGAATTGCAGCCCTCCGAGCCTAGTCCAGGTCACTCGCGAAGTAGGCCTACATTGATTATATTGATGAGATAAGAGAGAAGGGGAGGAATCATCATATTAATTCCACCCCATGTGAGGGATCTTTTACTTTCTCAGCATCTGAATAATGAGGTCAACACGACCAAATGCAAAAAATGAAACTTGCCCACACATCTATTTCCTATGGAGCAATGTTTTGCAATGTTGTCACGTCCAAAAGGGTTTGGCATAATTCAAGGGGCAACAAAGACCAGCCAGATTAATCAGGCACTGGTTACACATCTCCCATTTCACAGACGCCATATTTTGAAAGGGATTGGGTGATCTCCTCAGCCTCTGCTCTGCTATTTAATGTGGCTGCAAATTCAGCTCAGAATTCAAAAGACTCTGTCGTCGACTTCTGGCTGGTGCCAACAACTCTGTGGAAAGCAGCAGATTTTTGCACTCGTAAAACATATTTATAAAACATATTCATAGACATTTGGGGTCAAGAAGTGTGAAATTGATCAAGGTTATGTTTAAAAGTAATCAACAACAACACCACAAAAAATCATGTAACATGAGGTCAAGAGGACTAAAACAGCACAAATCAATCAGGCATCAAATGTACACAGGGCAAGAAAATCATTAAAGAACCTTTGCGTAACCAATAACCAAGAAAGGAGAAACAAGCTAAGAAAAGCCCAAGCCTGTGGTCTTTGCTTAAGGTCAAAGCATGCTTCCTTATTCATGGGTGGTCGAGTAGACAGGGGCTTTCCTGTTAGATGAGTGATCTCAGCTAATTTGCTTGCACCAGGTTTGTTGGGAAGATGTGGGGAAGATGAATGTGAGAGGGAGGCTGGGTGGCATTGGTCTGATCATGACGTATGATGTGCTGATTATCAGTGATGGGGATGGGGATGCAGGGAGGCACAGGTGCAGCAGGCTTCAGTAGCAGATGCTGAATCTAATGAGAACATGGGGCTGGCCATGCACTGCCATGTGGGCAATTGCAGGGCGCCAGGTGATTAGGGCCGGTGACAGGGAGCCCCATCTCCCGGGACATCTGCCCCCGTAACACACTTCCCCGGTAGCCCCACAAGAGTCCCTGGGTAGCAGAGTGACTTGGTGCTGATGGATTGGCCGGCCATTGGGCCCTCTTCTTGCTCCCCCGGTGCTTACTTAATGCAGTCACTTGCTGCCCATTGCATACCCATTGCTTTACCATTGCTGCAGGTTGCTACACTACCTATTCATCAGCCACTAGGCTATTGAATGACTGACTGGGTCTGCACAGCACCACAATGACACAACACTGCACAACTGGAGCTGTGGGCCAACCAAAGCCTCAGAACTGGCCTCAGAACTGGCCACAGAACTGGCCCCAGCACAACTGACATTACAACTGGCCTCAGAACTGGCCTCAGCACAACTAGCATTAGAACTGGCATTAGAACTAGAATTAGAACTGGCCACAGAACTGGCCTCAGAACTGGCATCAGAACTAGCCTCAGAACTGGCCTCAGAACTGGCCCCCAGCAGGTGGCAACAGGCAATGGCTGCATTGTCAACTCATGAGGCCACCAGCCAACCATGTCGCCCTTGAAAAGGCACCTTCACATTGGCCCACTAAGTAATGATCCCCGGTGGTGTCACCCTGCAGGACACCTCCCCTGGATCTCATTAACACCAACATTATGGAGTGGAGTCGTTGGTGCTTGCTCTGCTTGGCAGTTGGCTGTGTCCTTTGCTGGCTAAACTGTTGCAGTTTAGTTGTATGGGCCCTTTTCTGCTTTCTACTGCCAGTGTTGGCCACATGCAGTTGACTGGCAGCTTTGAGCCAACAGCTTTTACATAATTATGCATGGTGAGACTATAGATGATGCAAACCATTTTGCTCCCCCTTTGTTAGAATTAAACTCTTGCTGGACCCTTTTGTGCTTTCTATATTGAAGCGCACAAACTAAATGCCATTATATATGGTCTTTCTCAAAAATTAAACTAGATTTAGGCCTTTTCTTCTTTCTGCACTGGCCACATCCATGGAGGTACACACAGTTTGGCTTATACTCTGCATTCCATATACCACAGTTATCTATAGATCTATGATGCATGATTATACCTTCTCTTCCTCAACATTAAACTCTTGTTCAGCTGCACGGGCACTTTTCTATTTTCTATATTCTGGCCACATCTATAGCTCGCAGGTGAGGTCTAGCAATTCTGGTTTTATTCTGCATTGCACATGGCGATCTATAGATGATGCATGGCCATTTTGCCTACTCCTTCTCAATATGGAACTCTTTATGCTGCTTTGTGTCACAGTGTGTTGCTCAGCATGCGTTCTTGTTCGATTTGGGCATGCCGCTGACTCAATGCTGTTGCATATAGAAGCACAATTACCCTAATCAGAAGGCACATTTGCCAGACGACACAGCAACAGAAAGGTGGCCTAGAAATTCTGAACGGTGCTTTGCATGTGCAACTCGAGAAAGCAGAAAGTAGGAAGAAAGCAGAAAAGACATTGTCTAATTGGGCCGGCCTTGAATCTGTGTGATGCTGTCCTGGATTTTGTGAAGACACGATTGAGGGCATATTGACAGGTCGTTTTTATTAATTCCTTGTGTAGTCATAATCCGGGTCACTATGGGTCATTTTAATACTGGTCACGTGATCTTGAGACCAATAAGTAGCCCAAGAAGTAGCCCAAGAGGTGTAGCTGAGGTGATTCCCATCCTGCTAGTGTGACTAGCAGTGTCATAGCAGCTTTCCCAGGCAGGTAACAATCTTCTAAGCAACACCTAAGAAGTAGTGACCTATGACCTCTATTGCAGCTTCTTCTTTGCCCCCAAGCCCTTCCTCCCACCCCAGTAGACTTCCCTACCCTCTCATCTCTGTCCTGGAAATTCTCTCCAGCTTTGTTTGATCAGCCTTCTTCATTAGGCTGACTCCCCCTGCAGTGGGAAGCCCGGCCAACTGATTGCCAGTTTTGCTCACAACAATAGAGAGGCAGAAATCAGGCTGTGTGTGCCCCCAGGACTCTCTGGTTAGCCCTCCTTCCATGGATTCCTGCCAGCCTCCAAGCAGTCCTCCCAGACACTGTAAATCTACAGGGGTATAAAAGCTACACCAACTTTAGGGTCGTGTACAGTTGTTGTTAACTTCTTTTTTTTTCGAGAGTTCTTCAATAGGCAATGGTGATCCAGCCACTGTAAAGCTACAGTTATTGAGGTAATGACAGAGATGTTGTTCAAAATTGCGATAATGGTAGTTGGATTGTGTATGATATTGTGCCATTCAAAATTGCTTGTTGATGAGAGAATCATTTCCAATGTATGTGCAAAAAAGGAATATCTGCTTTTCTTTATCTGTCTGTCCGAGGTCATAAACTGAGAGTTTCTAACCAGGAGTTAAACCTGGGACCCCATGCCGAGAGAAGAGTACTCGGACTACTAAACACAAGCTCAGCCGCTCAGAGTTTCATGTGTTGTGAGAATCACAGCAAAATACTGTAACGTCAAATGTATACAGGCCTGGCAATTGACCTTTTTGTTCAAATTACAGTTCACTTTTACAGTGCACCTCTTTTGAAGGAGTAAAATTGGTCACTACACTTGTGTGAGCAATAGTCAGTCTGTTTTGTGTTACGCCTACTGCAATCTTAAAGGCATTCTCACAATGATTGTGGTTGCCTTTGTGATTATGATGCATCACTTCTCAGAGAATTAGTCTCCCAGTCTCACAAGTGATAAATTCTCCCAAGAGTGACTGATGCCTTACATTGTATTGCCTTGTATGCTCAAGGCAAAAGGACACCAATATTTCACTGAATTTCTTTTCTACTAAATTCATTAAATTTCTTTTTTAAGGCATGAGCATACAGCTGTAGGCTATATTTCTTTTAACCATAATTTTTTGTCATGGAATTACAATGATGTATGTTATCGGAGCAAACGGAGTATGCAAACTTTGCACAGCTCTGTTGGTTATCTCAATCAAATGAGGACTTCAATTGCAGGCAATCTAACTTATGGAAGTCCAGCTAAAAGCCGTAGTCATGGACATACGACTGTCTCTTAACAAAAAGTATGAAAGTACAGCTCTGCAGGTTATCTAACTCATGAAAGTGCAGTTGTAGGTTATCTAGGTCATGGAAGCAAAGTGCTGTAGGTCATATCAGTGATGCATGTACAGTTGTAGGTTATCTAGGTCACGGAAGTACAGTGCTGTAGGTCATATCAGTCACAAACGTACAGTTGTGGGTTATCTAGGTCATAAGAGCACAGTACTGTATGTCAAATAAGTCATAAAAGTACAGTTGTGGGTTATCTAGGTGATGGGAGTACAGCAACTCTGTAGGTTTTTCGAATCATGGAAGTACAGCTGTAGGTTATCTAGGAAGTATAGAGGCTGTCTTAGCCATGGAACAGTGGGTTATTGAAGTCATGAAGGTACAGTTTTAGGTAATGTTGGTCATGGATACACAGATGTAGGTTATCTAAGTCCTAGGTTATATAAACGGGTTTACAGCTGCAGGTCCTTCCATCACACTTGGGCAAAAGTAGGCCAATAGCACATGAGGTGTGCAAAGAGCCAAGCGTCTTTTTAGTTGGCAATAAAGTCACCCCTCCAGGGCATGTTGCGGCCAATTTGAACCACATTTTTAAGGTTTGAGGTGGGCAGAGAGAACCCTTTTTGTACCCTTTAATTCCAACAACTCAATCGAGCCATCATGTCTCTGGTTCAGGCCTTGTCATGAAGTCTCGCCGCAAGACGGGCTCACCACAAGACTGCGAGATTTCCTTGGGCCAACGGGAGTGGGTAAAGAAATTAGAGCCCTTGTGTTGTGGAAAGTGGCATTTTGTTTTGCCGCTGGTCATCCTTTTCCAAGGGAGTCAATCAATTAAAATAGAAGAAATTCAAAATTTATGAGGTTGGTCAGAGAGGGAGGCTTGAGGCGGATCAATGCAGCCGCTCTTCATCATGCGATCTCACAGCCACTCAATATTGCATTGGGCTACATTCTCAAGTACAAATAATGACAAAGACGGAGATTGCCAGAAACCATCTTCTCATGGTCTATAGGACCCAGTCTGCAGCTCAATGTAGTGGTGCTATTGGGCCACAGGGTGCTACAGGGCCAGAGGTGCCACAGGGCCAGAGGGGGTCCCACAGGCACCTGTGTTCAAGGTTCCCTCTCTTAAGTGGCAAACTGTGTCGTGGTTAGGCAGTCAGTTCCTCCTCTCTTCTTTGCACAATGATTGACCATCGCTGTCCACTGAGTGTCCAGTAGTCAAAGTGGACGCATGTCTTTAGATGCTCTCACTTTGACACCTCGCTCTGCTAAAAGAAGTCTTTGAAAACAGCTTCAATCACTAACTGACTATTCTGTTCTGTTTTAAGGCTTTATTGACTCATTCTAGAGGTCCGGCTAACTGATTCTTCATATGACTATCAGTTTTAACTACACTATAGTAGAAAATAAGTTATTCAGTTAAAGAAGGAGCACTTCAGCTCAACTAGTAGTGATGTCGCCATCCCACCGTTGGGTGCTTGGTTTGACTCCGGCCTGGGTCTGGTGGGGTCACCTGGACCTGTGTACGATAGCAATTTCAATCATCCTTAGCCTCTTTCCTTTAATGAGTCCTTTTCAGGTTCAATTCAGCTCACCAAAACCAAAATTACAGGTTATATAGCCCCAGTCGTAATTCATGGCACACGGTAAAGGACAGAGAAGTGATAACATGTGCACTAATATCTCATACCTCCAACTCAGTGTATTTGCTAAACGACAATGTTTGTGACTTATCCAAGTGTCTCAGCAGGACAACCAAAAGTTATCACTTGTATTTCCTCTACTGCAATTGTTAAGCTATAATCTAGCCCCAGTGTTTTGTGTTTATTTGACCTTTTAATAAAATGACAAGGTAAATCATCATATCAATTAGGCTTTATATATTTTACATATTTTCTGAGTTCATCAGCTGATGGTTTTTTTAAATATGCTGTAGAATCTATTAGATATAACCAACTCTCAATATAAAAAATATGCTGCCATATAAACTAGCAGTTAAAAACATATATCCTTAGAAGTCGATAGCAATATTTGCAATATCTGCAGCCTTTAGTCTGAAACATATGTTTAGACCCATGCATCACATCACTTTAAAGCATCGAAGTTTCCAAGCAAATGACTTTCCAGGCCATCATTTGTGCCTCCCCCGATATATCACTCCCACTCCATCGACTCATTAATATACTTGTCAACTCAAGATGTGGCACTTTTAAATCAAATTTAATGGCTCTCCCATGTGTTTGATGACAGCAAGTGCTTGGTGGTTAGTTTAATTACTAATGGAGCCTCAATAAATGAGTGTTAATAGTCGAATTATTGATTGATTCATTAATTGGTTGACTAACTGACATACAGATAGATAGATAGATAGATAGCTAGACAGATAGCTAGACAGATAGCTAGACAGATAGCTAGCTAGATAGATAGATAGATAGATAGATAGATAGATAGATAGATAGATAGATAGATAGATAGATAGATAGATAGATAGATAGATAAGTACATAGATAAATACATAGATAGATATGCATGTAGACAGGGGAGAGCGGGACCAGTTGAACCAAATTTTAGAAATTGCTCTCCTGTGTGCATACGCGGGGCGTTCAGAAAGTTTGAGGCTTTTTTTTATATGGGCACTTATTTTCAATCTAGAACTATGAATTTTTCACAGGATAAAATTCAGCATATTTGGAATGGATTTCCAAAATTTTGCACGATTTGGACATTTCTAAGTCATTCTGTGGTTGCCATGGAAACTGAAAGTTCAGCTTCTTGGGGCAGATAATACTGAAAATACTAAAGCCAATGAATTTTGACTGTGAGAGACCTCATAGTTCTAGAATGAAAACAAGTATCCATATGAGAAAAAGCCTCGAACTTTCTGAATGCCCCTCGTACCTTTACAGCTTTCAAGTGGAACAAAGATGGAAAAGTTAGTTTGAAAAGTTGTCTAAACATCCCAACTCTAGGTCTTGGTGTATATCTTACCACGGCCGACACATGAGCCTCCAAAAAATTCAAAAAAATTGGTTCACTGGCCCCACCCATGGGGCAAGTTGAACCATCCATTAGGGCCAGTTGAACCATTGGAAGGATGATGGGTGAAGTGTGGGGCTGCAGTCCTTTATTTTTGCTGACAAGTTCACCTAGGACCATAGCATGTTTTGGCTAAATTTGACATGTCTCACACATCTCTTTGAGTTCAAAGAATAGCCTAGGGACAGTTGAACCAGTCGACGGTTAAACTTTAATAATAAATTTGATTATTTATTTTAATCCATTGTAACGGGTCTATTAGAAAAAAACTGTTTTACTGAATAGTACCTCTCATTGTAAGTGTATTTTGTTAAAAATTTTATTAAAAAAATATATTAATAAATTGCCATAAACTCCCCCGGTTCAACTGGCCCCGCTTGGACCTCCATTTATCTATATATAGCCTGGCTGCACCCTTGTTGTGGGAAACCATTTTAAGGAGGCGGGTTTCCATCTACACATAACCCATTATCTTATGATGATATGACATCCCTGCAGGCCAGGTAATTTCAATGCTATGAAGGCTCCAATCTCAATGTGACAAACTACAATTTTCATGAGAAAAACGAAAAAAGTGTGATAGTTTCATTACTATGTGTCTCAGACCCAAAAGATCTACACGGAAAAGATTAGCCTAATAAGGCCTAACACAAGGTTGTATGCATGTTCCCATGCCTGCTCCATCCGGTGAAAAATCAAGGGTGGTTCAACTGGCCTGCCGGTTCAACTGGCCCCACTCTCCCCAAGATCATTGAGTGATTGAATGATTGATTGAATGATTGATTGAATGATAGATAGATAGATAGATAGATAGATAGAGAGATAGATAGATAGATAGATAGATAGATAGATAGACAGATAGATAGACAGATAGATTTATTGAATGATCGATTAATCTTTACATCGCGGCTTATATTCGTCTCTTGCCGACAGGCTGGATAACTGACTGATTGTCGGTGATTGCATATTAATGACAGCTGATTGACCGATAGATTGTTTGTTTGGTTTGCTAATTTACTATAGTGCCAAACTTGCGGTCTTTTACACAGATCTCATCAAAGTTTGTTACTGTTTTTACAGTGAAACTTTCTGAAAGGCTTCTTCCTTGCTCAATCAGACACTAGCCACAGCTATTGAATCTGCGTCTGGCTGTTTCCTAGAATCTTCGTAAAATCTTCGTAAAATCTTGGTAAAATCTTCTAGAAGTCTTTGAGGTGTCTGTCCAATCTTTTTGCTGTCTGTTCCTGTTGCTCCTTTTGCAAAATATCTTCAGACAAACTCATTTGATGCTTTGTAGGATCGTGAGCAGCTGAATGACAGACTTTAATTGCGTATAAATGCTGGGCCGATGACAAGAGGCAGCGAACAAGAGAAATGAAATGTGTTTTTTTTTTCTCCTCAGCCTTCTGTTTGTCTGTCACGTTAAGTATACGAAGCAGGCGCCTGTGAAAACAAGAGCCGTGCTTGGACTGGAATTAGCAAGTGGTCACATTATCTACATTCCAGAGGCATGCTACAGGGGTCTTCTGTGCGTCAGAATCTACAGCAGCAGAAACAGCAACAACATCAGCTGAATACAAGGTCATTTAAATAATCTGCAACAGCAGTAGCATTTTCACCATGTACAACAACGAAGGGGCCGACCAGATGATTTTGGCGGGTAAACTATGAATTTTTTTTTTCCACTTGACTGTAGCTGGGGTACCATAATGTTAAAATTGAGATTAAAAAGTGCGCCGCTCCTTCGCCTGCAAAAAAAAGTTTTTTCTACACAATTTCCAGCATCACACAGCAGCAGCAGTATAGTTTTATCCAACAGTTGTTTTTTTCCCCCTTTGTCATTTTCAAGGGAAACTTCTTTTGAGGCACGTCTGTTAGCTTGCACGAGTCCACTACTTGACCTTTGTAACATTTCTTTTCCATCTTCCAGACGCAGTCTTGAAGGATTTTTTAAAGAGAAACAGTTTCTTGTGTGATTTAAAAAGATACAATTCACTTTGCAATCTCACTCTTCTTCTTTTTTTTTCACACAGAAAATTCTAGGAAATTCTGGGCTATAGGAAGCATGAACCAACACAGGAGTCTCTTAAAAAGTAAACGTACTTACGAACTGTGTACAGTTTACACTTAAAGAGCAAACACCCTTTAGAAGTACGATTTACACTCTAAAGAGAGGGCTTCAGCCATGCAGTGTAGATTTAATGCCTCTGAATTTGCAAGTAAATCTGCAAGCTAAATTTGCAAGGAAAATTTGAAGAGAAAATGTGTGAAGTAAAAAGTTCTTCCTGGAGTTATGTGACTGAAATTATCAGCTCATGTGACTCTCTCGCACTATATCGACTTCCCAGGTCTTGCCTGTTTGCTTTTCATTGATGGACCGAAATCTGGCTTCCCTGCATTCAGTAGGCTGGAACACCACAACAGCAGTAGATTTATGGGTGCTGGGAATTTTCATAAAACAAAGGGCAGCGACGCAGGGTAACAACTCAGGAAGACAATGCATGATAACAACACAGGACAACAACACAAGACAACAAGACAGGGAAACAACACAGGGCAACCACAGGAAAACAATGTAGGACAACAATTCCCGGCAATGCAGCACAACAACACAGGACAACAACACAAGACAAATATGTTAAGACTCCAGCAGAAGACAACAGCACACAGGATAACAACAACACAGGGTAATGACTCAACAACACAGGACCAGGGGAGGATCCAGAAAATTCCGGTGGGGGGGGGGGTCTATGCGGCTTTCGCGTCGCGGAATGCATAATTCGCGACATAACACGACTGCGCGCCGATAAAATTAACATGTCAAAATATATAAATTTTGGTCTGGTGGGGGGGGGGGATCCCCCCCATCCCCCCCTGCGTCCGTCCCTGCACAGGACAACAAAACAAGATAACAACACAAGACGACAACATGAGGCAACAACACATGGCAAAAACAGGACAACAACACAGGACAACTACACAAGACAAAAACAGGACAACAACATAGGACAACAACACAGGACAACCACACAGGACAACAACACCTGACAACAACACTGGGCAACAACACAGAAAAAACACACCCGACAATAATTAAAACAAGAACATGCAACAACCACACAGAGCAACAACAGAGCAACAAAACAGGAGTAAAACACAGGACAACACAGGATGACAACACAGGACAACAACAAAGCCAGTTTTTGCAATGGCGTTGTTAGTTTAGCCTCTTTTAATGCGCTTTAAAGTAGTATCATCCATTCTCTGGAGATGCTGTGAGAAGTATGGCTCTGATATCACACCCTGTTCTTAATGAACTCCACCACACCACGAACTATTGCTATTAAAGTCCATACATGTAAGTCCTGTGGATGACTTTGCACTGGACAAACCTCTGCCCTGTCTTGGACGTCACAGTGCCTTGGTGTCAGTCAAGAACAAAGTGACGTACACCGTAAATAAGAAACATACAAAAGTGTAACAAACAGAAAAATTGCCTTTAAGGTCACATAAGCTGCTCTAGCAAGTGAAGGGCATTCCAATATTGCATCCATTTCATGAAGGAGGCCTTCAGCATGGCACTAAGTCATCCCCAATCCACATACACATATTTCCCATCAAGTATGACCTTGCTTTTTTCTAATGATAAGTCAAATTGCCCTGTGTGGTCGCTTCTTAGTGGCCTTGCATCTAGTTGTAGTTGTTTGCTTAATGCTTATCGACATGGACATAGGACTCCTAGACCATACTTTGGCTAATGCACTCCTGTTATATTGTCATCGTAACCCTCCCATGACATCCAGTTATCATTACGAGATGTATCAACTAAGATGTATTGACTGGGACTAAGCCTTTCCATATCTCACTATGTATAATGTAATGAAAAGCGTAGAGTAAGTTACATTATATATACAACGAAATATATTGTGAATGTCAGTCCGTTTTTATATTATAGCAAATTATGCATGGTTTTATTTCCATGGCATTGAAAAACTTACTCAAATATTATTTCAATGGAAAATACATGATACTACTTACAATTCAGACAATACCAAGTCAGGAAAGTGTAACTTTAGCTGTAATATGCATCTACAATTCTACATATATGCTTACATGAAAAATGTTAAAATTTCACGGGACATGAAGTAACTATGCCAGTTTATTTTCAGATATAATATCCTGTTGTTACATGGAAATATAGTTGCTCCTCTCTGCCAATAGCATTAACAACAAGCAGAAATTTATTAGGAGAGGTATCCAGCATCTCAATTGCCTAATGCATAAGAACAATGTCTGACAATATCTCATAACAGCTGATGGAGAAGCTTATAACCATCCAATTAAATGTGTCACAAAGTGTTCTGTGTAATCGATGCGGCTTGTCAAGTAGGCGACGGCCAAGCCCCTGCGTTAGAAATTGTCAGAGTTGCAAAATGACTAAGCATTGCAGACAAGATAATTGAGCTTGCATGTCTGTAACACCCAATGATGAATCTTGTAACATCCAATTAGCTTTCATTAGCCCCTTCGCATAACCAACGTTAACCTTTGGGATTTAAGTCTCGCCCAAGATCAATCTATTGATTTAAGCCCTGAACGTTATATTCACTTCTATCACATGATTATGAACTTCGCAAGTCAAGTGGGGTCGAATTAATACAGGCCTAAACTCAATAGTCTCTACAAAAGTGTAAGCCTATGATGAAACAAAATTTACACCAATCACTTAGCATAGTTAGTTTAGAAGTAGGGCTTGTGTTCTTTAAATTGGCTTGATGTTAAGCTTCCCATTTTGTGTAGGCCTGTAGCATTTGTTACTGTCTAATTTATCTCTTATATTCCAGAAGTAACCTTTTGACAACCAAAACACTTCAGGAATTGGTTTGGTTATAATAATTATATCGATGTTGAAAAAGCTATTTTTCAATTGGGGTACTGGGGTATAAGGGCTCTGTAAATACCATCCGAAGGCGTTTAAATAAGATAAATTACATGTTTTTCCTGTTGGCGTGTTGCATTAGTTGAGAGCAAAATTCATGTTTTCACCAAACGGGTGTCGCCCATGGCATCTATGTCCAGTATAAGATGTAGCCATCAAACCGATTCCCAAGTGCCTTTACTGCAGGACCTGACCCAGAAATCCCTAAGTAGCAGGAAATATGAAAGGTGGAAAATCATGTCAGCAAATTACATGGCTTTGCCTTCGTGGCTGGAGAGTATGTGGGCCAGTAGTTTGTAAGCAATCACACGGGGCCAGAGGAGCAATTACCAGTGAACCGAATGGGGAGGGTGGGTCGGGGGCAGGCAAGTGCCTCAGTAGGCACCGATGTGTGAAAAACATGACTCAGTGAGTGATATTTTTGTTATCACCTTCCTGCTGCTTGGATGACCATGTTACTCAGCATTTCCCTAGCTGCACGACACTTAAGGAATCCAGGCAGCAATCCTTAAGAGCAGTCCTTAACAACAGTCCTTAACAGGAGTCCTTAAGAGCAACAGTCATCTAGAGGGAGCCTCAGGCAACAGAGAGCAGCCCAGGGCTCTTGGAATGCCACTGGAGGCTGCAGACCAATGCACAGACCCACTGAGGCAAACGGCTCAGAGTCAGATTGCAGCTGCCCTCCTATAAACTGCCCTCCTGACCTTTAGCGACCTTCATAATAGCCAGCAATTTCTGCAGTCCCTCTAGGACTGCCCCAGGAGTAAGCAGACATGCTTGCACCCCCCCCCCCCCACTCCATCCCAATTAAATTAGCCCAAAATATCTCTGGGCAGACTGGGAGTGTTTTATAAGCTCCAATCAGTGTCAACCCAGCGCTAAATGAAGCGCCTAAATTTGGAGGAGAAGTCCGAAATCAGATTACAGGAAGAGCTAGGTGGAGACCAACAAAGAGGAGTATGCGTCTGGCTGGGCTGGAAGTGGAAAAGGATTTAAAACTGTGAAGCCCCGATGCACCGTGCTTATGCAACAGAGGCCTCTGGGTCAAGCTTCTACTATTCGTGTATACCAAAATTATAATATTATGTTGTGATTTTATATACATTTTGTTGCGATTAATCGTTCGATATAAATCTTCTGTGCTCACCATATTCAACAGTAATCATACCAATCATACACTGTCAAATTTGAAATTTTGAGTTAGCTCAAATGATTGAGTGAGATGGTTGCACAATTTGTTTGAGCTAGCATAACTTGTTGTTTTGAGTTATGATAATCTCTCCGTTGCATTTTTAAACCTCAAAGTTTGTTCAGGCTCACTGTTTATTTAAAAGAATTGTACAACCATCTCACTCAATCATTTAAGCTGACTCAAAATTGAAATTTTACAGTGTACCTAGAGAATCTTCTGGACATGCCCAGAGCAGAGTTTGATCCTGCATTAAATGTGTACACTGTACAAGGCATTTATAAATGCTAACCACTATGCTACACGACTACAGTATCAATGTATGTAACATGTGTACCGATGAATATACAGATACTTTACATCTAAACAGATCTTAACTTTAGGCTATGAGCTCTGAGTGCAGCTTGTGTCATTGCAGATTCGTTTCATAGATTGTGCACACTCCAGCGGCTCATTCTGTGACTCAGTCATGTTGTCATATATACTTTTCATCCTCTCTCCGTTCCAGAGTCTCTTTTTGCTATTTTTCTGTGCTGTCATTTTCTTTGTCGCCTCCGGCATCTATGAAGCTCTTTTTTCCATCAAACAAGTACTGCTTTATCAGGCAACTGCATATTTATCGCCCTTGAGTGAATTGTATGAAGGAAAACTTCGTTACAGCGTGACGCGAGCTCATGATAAGTGTCGTTGGGAAGCAGATAAAATCAGTTATTAGTCCGCCAGTCAGAAGCAGTGTTTAGGATGATACACATGAATGGTAGCAAGGGGGGCATCTATATCCAGGCTACTTCCCAGTCTATTTATTAAGCACCGGGGCAAAGTCTTGTCACTAACAGTCTCAGGGCTACTCTTAGTCTTATGGCTAAGTATTTTTTGGCCGTAGACATGTTCCGAAGCTGTCGCTATCCTCAAAACGTTTTAGTCACCAGAACTGTGAAAAAACCTTCCCCGTGGGCCAATGGGTTAAAGCGCTTGACTGTGAATCCACTGGCCAGTGAGGACATGGGTTCGAATCCCCGTCCTGGAACTTAATTGGAGTGAGTTGGTGGCAGTTGCAGGCGGGGAGAGGGAGTATTGTCATGGTCCCTTGATTTGAAAATCTCTTGGTTACTACTTGGTTGAGAAAAAAGAAAAATGGTTACGAGTTGGTTTGGTTACGACTTGGCATGGTTACTAGTTGACTAGTATTCTTGTGTAGGCAGTGGTCCACCCTCCTAGATGGTGTATATGCAATAAAAAGCCCCAATCAGACTCCACAACCCAAAATATGGCTGGATTAGTCACATATCAGATTAACATTGAAAGTATTAGGTATAATCATGACAAATCATCAGTATGATGAATTGCCATTTTCACGGTGCAACTCTAATTATTATCAAATTGACCGATTGTAACAATCGACAGCCGATCTCAGCAACAAAGCCTGATGAATGTAAATTAATTATTAACTGCCTGTTTCTTGCTAGTAAAGTTAGCAAGACAAAGCACTGCCAACAGTTCCTTTATACGTACAGGGTGTCTACAGAAAAAAGAGGACAGTCGACACATTCTGATTTGTTCACATTCTATTTTGTGTCAAGGATCGTCATTCAAGAAAAAATGATTTGTATGTGAACAGTATATTATCAGAACAGCAAATTACCCATTATTGGTACCCCTTGCTATGGTAAATTTTGGCAGATGAGTCCGAAATGATGCAAAAACATGTTTGATGCCCTCCACCAACATTTTGCCACATGCAGACATGATGGAGGCCTTTAACTTTACTGTGAGGGCAGTTGCTGATACCGAGTAATTCACTGGGTCCAGCTTAGGAGACAAGGGGCGGCACTCTACCTTGCTCAGCAGGTTCGTTTTGAGTCTTCTTTGCAGTATGAGTAGGCGCTCCATCTTGTTGGAAGATGATTTTGCCAACAAGAGAGTTTCTTGTCTTACGCCATGGCATCACAAATTCTTTCAGAAAAATTTGCATTGATTCATGCGCTCTGATCAATGGCTATTTGAGACATTTTTTTGATTTTATTGTCTTCAGATGACCCCATGTTGAAGACCAAGTGTTAGGTGATGAATATGAATTATCAGCAGCTGGAGCATCAGCAAATGTCCCACTAATCCCGAATGATTAATTCCTTCGGTTACAGGCCCAATAAATGGATAAAAATTTCTCACGGAAGTGAGGAAAGTAGGACAACCGTCGTCAGCTTGTAGCAACGCAAGCGCTTTCGCATATCATGCTTCCATTTTGCCTTTAGTAGTGATCTAATTCACAAATAAACTTATTTGCAATAGATCTAATATGGCTGACTTTCAAATCCACTCTTATGTTAGACTTATCACCAAATTATGAACCCTTTAGGGTTCCTTTTCTATCCCCAGCTTATATAACCCTTAAAGGTTCCATGCAAAACCTTTTTGTTAAGAGTGTATTTTTTATATTGCATTGAAGAAAGACGTTCTAGGTATTATCATCATAAGTGAGTGCAATGCGAGCCTGACTGTGATAAAACATACTTGTAGAACGAGAGTTGTTTGAGGCATATATAATCAGAACACATGCGACCGAACCATCTTACTTTACGTGAGAAGTAAATTCTCAAAGTATTGGGTAAGCACATGTCATGTATCTGTCTGACAACCATAAAAGCATTTCTAGTAGATGAAAGTTGGTATTTATAAAGCGGTCACAGAGCATTGCTCATATTTGACAACAAAATGTGAATGGACACGTATGCAGACAGATCTACAAGTTATGATTTAGAAAAAATAGAAAATCAAAGAAGGGGGAATAGAAAAGGAGAATGAAGTCAAAGGAAGACTAGCAAGATGGTGAGAAAGAAGAAGTTGAAGAAGAAGAAAAGAACAACAAGAAGAAGATGAAAACAATTATGCATAATTATATAATATAAAATAAGACAAATTTGAGAGGAGGAGAAGGAACTATAGAGAAAGAGAATGTTTGGTAGAATAAAATGAATAAGAAATATTGTGGTAGCATAAAGGAGCAAAAAGAGGAGGAGGAAGAGGAAAGGAGGAGGAAAAGAGGAGGAAAGGAGAAGGAAAGGAGGAGGAAAGGAGGAGGAAAGGAGGAGGGAAGGAGGAGGAAAGGGGGAGGAAAGGAGGATGAAAAAGGAGGAGGAGGAGAAAGGGGGAAAAGGAAAGGAAACACAATGTCATGAAGGACATAGATGAAGAAATGGGAGTAAATGTGTAAAGTATTGCAGTTTAACAGTGACTATGACATGCTGCAACTAAATATGATTTGAGGAGTAAGACGAAAAGGCTATAAAAGAGGAGTAAGATGAGTAAATTGAAAAAAAGAGGAGCAGAAAAATTAAGAGGGTAAAACTTGAGGAAGGAAAGCAAACGGGCAAACACGGATTTGAAAGCAGAAGGGAAAAGTCAAAAGATGAAATTTTTTTTAGGAGAAGTTGCATACGAGTATATGATTAATCATTATCTGCAACATCATTTTATTAGTGTCTCTCACATTACATGTCTCTTAGGACTGCGCGGAGAATCACTTTGCAACATATATCTAATATCTAAGAGCTGCCTCAGCTAAAATTAAGATTTATGTGTAAGTGACAGGAATTGCTTCTTATGATGCAATTTCTAGTTCCTGAAACTATCATGGATCCATTAGAGCAGCATGTATCTCAGAATTGAATGGTTTAGGCTCAGTACATAGGTATTTTTGAAATCTGACAAGTAGGTGCATTGCCAACCATTACATTCAATTTGATTAAACTTCATTGACATTGAATCATTAGATATAATTTGATTTATCATAGTCAATTAGTAATCACAATTTTTGGCATGGTTATTTAGCTGTATGGTGAATCTGACAGATTTTGTGCATTGCAAGTTGCAAACCTTTTTGCCAATGTTCTGTCGCTAAATCAAATTGATCGATTAACAGAAAAATTATAATCAGTCAGAGATGACCAAAAGATTTGGTCATTTCAAAACTCTCTTTTCAAAATCAAATAGGGTACATCTTCATTGGAATGCATTGTTAATTCATTGACCATAGATTACAATAAGCCTCTGGTATCCAAGAATTAACAGGTTCTTTTATTATGATACACTATGTTCAATTGAGTCAGCTGACTGTTGTCCCTATTTAGGGATTACTGCACAATGTACAATGGCAGTAGGCCAATCAATAATAGCTTATTTTCAAAGGGTGACTGCACAGCTGTAATGGTTACACTAACCATGAAATACAATCTATCATCTGAGAAGCAGCCAGAATTTTTAGATATAAATCAGTTATCAGGAGAAATCCCAGACAAAACGTCTCAACCACTGACGACAGATGTTTAAATTTAACATTGAGCTTACATAAAAAGAACAGTATTGATAGGCCGAGTCTATATTTGTGTAATAATCAATTAAGAAAGTTATGATTGGCATTCAAGCAAGAAATAAAAATCTGATGTACAAAATCATATTTGGCAACATGCGCTTCTAGTTGCCAACAAACGTCAGGTCAGCATATTATGCTGTATCACTTTTTTTTCTAATTTTGGCAAAGTCCCCAATAAATCATGTTGTGGTAAGGATAAGCATGTATACTGTTAAATGATGTTTTGTGTAGTGCACAGACAGATTGAATTTTTTTTCACTGTATTTTATTGGTGCATACGTTTGCTATATTTACATCCTATTCTGGAACACACTTGTCAAGTTTGGTCACCAATACTGAAAGGTAATATTGATATAAAGTCAAAAGTGTTTCTTGCTCATACCAATTGAATGGCGCTGTTTGCAGAAGTCTGTGAACTTTGCTTATTATGTGTATTTCTTCCCATTAAACATAAAACTTTTAAGTTTGTGAACAAAATGCCAAACGTGAGTTATATCAAAAGAGTATCAAAATATTATTCATCTTCTTCTATTTATCAAATTACATTACTTTCGTCATAATCTATAGGTCATTCTAGGTTGGTGACATCTGTTATTTTAATGTGACTTTATAACATTTGAATAAAACAATTTCAATGCGAAATATGTAGCAAAATTCGGAAATGGTTGTGTTTTACAAAGTGATGTATGCCAATGGCGTGAAAAAGGGGAAAACCTAATTAGATGAAAAATAATTTTTGATGCATGTTCTAGGTAGCACATAATTACAATAATTAGTCATAACTGCCACATGATTTATGACTCTATGAGCGCAGCTTACATTACACTTCTCTCAGTTCTCTTAGGGCTGCACAGAGAAGCACTTTGCAATGATATATATTATTATCTAAGAGCTACTTCAGCAAAAATTAAGATTTATGTGTGTATTTGTCACATGAATTGCTTCTTATGATGCAATTTCTAGTTCCTGAAACTATCTCTGATCCATTAGGCTGACATATATAGATCTCCGAGTTTGATGGTTTGCAACTTGCATGCAGGGTATACTTCAGCAGTATACAAGCATATGGTAACATGACAAGTAGATAAATTGCTAAAAAAACTCCAAGATTGTTTTCGATTTGACACAACTTCATGCACATTGAACTATTAGATATAATTTACCATAGTCAATTAATAATCACAATTCAGGGCACTTTTTGTATGATTATTAGCTATATAGTGAATCAGACAGATATTGTCAATGTTGCAGCCCTTCTTGGCAATGTTCTCTGGCTCAATTAAATTGATCAATTTACAGGATTATTATAATCAGTCAGAGATTACCAAAACGCTTTGGTCATTACAATCTCTTCGAAAAATAAAACTACTTCTTCATTTGAATGAATGGTGAATTTATTGACAATAATTATAGATTTACTGTTGATTCATTGTTTGACAAATTTCCTTAGAATAAGCTTTTGGTTTCCAAGAATCAAAAGGTCCTTCCTTTATTACTATACCTACCTACCATATTCAATAGAGTCAACTGACTGTTGATATATTTATGTTTAGGGATGGCAGCACATTGTACAATGGCAGTAGGCCAATCAATAATAGCTTATTGTAAAAGGCTGGCTACACAGCTGTAATGATTACACTAACCATGAATTAAAATCTATCGTCTGAGAAGCCGCCAGAATCAGTGAGATATCAATCTGGTATCAGTTAAAGTCCAGAAAATATTTAATGTCTCAACCACCGACAAAACAGATATTTAAATTTAACACCAAGCATTCATAAAAAGTGTACTATTGATAGGCTAAGTCTATATTTGCTCAGTCATCAATCAAAAAAAAAAAATTGGCATTTAATCTGATGGACGTCATCAATTAAAAAAAAAAGATTGGCATTCAATCTGATGTATGTAACAATATATAGCAACAGGCACTTGTAGCTGCCAAAAAAAATAGTCAGATTAGCTTGTAATGTTTTTTCTTTTTTTTTTAAATTGCAAACTCGTCAATAAGGCATGTAAAATTTATAAATATTGTTAAATAAATGTCTGTATTCAGGCTGATAAAAAGGAAAAAAAAATAGTGCATTTTGGGTAAAATTACTAGAATATACTGGCTTAGAGCTTCAGTAAGACAAAGAAGCGGCAGGGGGAACTAGTAAATAGGCCTAATGGGGCATTCCATAGTCACTGGCTGATTGTGTCAGTAATGTCGGACTTTCAAATACTATTTTTGGCAAAACCTTTGGCTGCAGGCACTGGTACAAATTAAAATGTCATATTTTTCCTCTCTGGCACAGCATTAATAGAGTGAAACTATAATGACCTCATGAAGACGTCAATGTGCTATGACCTGGAACTCTACCAGACAAGTCTGGATTTGCCATTCACAAGACATGCAATGTGTACCAATATCTGTCTTCTGACTGTGGTAGACTGCCCTGCGACTCATTAGAACAGGTCAGGGATATATGTGAAGAAGTGAAGATGCACACAAATAGCTCATGCTTGCTTGACCAGCCTTTGAAGCCTGAGGATATAGCGACGCATATTGAACTTCAGATCAAGGGAGGTAAGCTTCATTCCCTAGAACGCTAAGATGGAATATTTTGTGGGAAAATATGTGACGAATCAGGCATGTCAATCCCAAAATACTCTTTGCCCCCCCCCCCAAAGATAATCATGTCTGGATATGCAACTGTCAATGTGGAAACGCAGTAACATTATGCATTTTGAAACAAAGAAAGGCATTAATATATACATAGTTGTGGCTGGAATCTTCCAATGTCAAATTTATTTTATCCAACACAGAATAGCAATCTGTTCAATTCAAACACTCACACAATACATGGTAAAGTACAGTTCTTGATTTATACTTGTCATAACATTCGTATTTCATATCGTTTCAGCAACATAAAAGAAAGATCCATTTCAAAACTACGCCGTAAACTTTCATTGCGCGCTCACTTAAATTGCTTGTCATTTCACACATTAAAGGAAAATGTCATCTTCAAAGTTCTTTGAAGTAATCTAATTACCAGGTGTGTGAATCCTTTGGATTTCAGACAATTAATACGAAGGGATTTGGAAAGATTGTAAAATGATTCTGGAAATATCAAATTGACATATCAGCTCATCTAAGACATTTTCATGAAGCAGAGTGACCTTGTAAGATCTAGAGAACTACAATAAAATATGTTAATGGGGAGTTGCAGTCTTAATGAATTTGATGATAAGCTTTCTCACACACAATGCTGTCTTTTGTAGCAAGGTAAGAACTTACTAAGAAGTCCTGATAACTCTGAGTATGGAACTTCTTAACAAGATTCAGATGCTTGACGTATGACAAAATATGATTCTTAAACTTTATTATAAGTCTGCCCCTTCTGTTGTTGAGAAGTGGTGTCATGTGGTGCGAAATGAACTAAATAGTGCTCAGTGCAGGAGGAAAATGGTAACATAAGTTGGAATAGTTGTTATGGTTTCCCGGAAATGCAAAAGCAGCGAAAGTCAGAAACAGCAGAAGTGGACTTGCCTATGTTTTAGAGTACCAGTTCCGGAGGTATGCAAGGGGCTAGAAAATAAAAGGAATCACAAAAGAAAAAAACCAAACTTGTATCTTAGGCACCAATTTTGTGACTGCGTGATTCAAATTAAGTTTTAGAAAAAGGCCACCATGTACAGGAAAGTCTCCACCTTGCCATAAGTAAAGTACTGGCAATACCGAAATAGGAATGTGAAGAAGCATCTAATTATTTTGCCTAGGAGCCTGAAATCTCACCAGTCCTTCCCTGAAAAACAGTGACAAGGCTGTTAAAAAGGTATATGTTGTTTTATCGGTATACAATTTTTTTATCAAAGTTTCCTTGCTAACCAAATAAACATCTTGTAGCAAAATTATCCCTCTGTCTGGTGATAAAAATGGCGTCACAATCCATGTTCAGCAAAAATATTTTCAATTAGACAGGAATGAAACAGGGCATGCACAATGCTCATTCTCATAAAATTTGGGTTCGCCTGCCTGTTGTGTTGCTCCCATTAATTAAGAAATTATTTTCTGTAACAGCAAAGTGCAACAATAGAAAATATGTTGAGCGAAGCCTCAAACAGCCTGCTTTGTGAATCCATCCATCAGAGGGAAACATGGAGCTATAAAGCTTTGATTAAATAGTTTGTCTCTGGACTTTAAAACTTGACAAATTCTATAGTGTCATTATTTTCAGTGAATTTAGATCTAAGTATGTATAGCCACCTAAATGTATGATGCGTAATGAAAGGAGCTAACTTTGACATTCTTTTATGTTGTCGGTTATTCAAAAGAATCAGAATGAGTTTGGTGATTTTAGGTTTTGTTCTGGTCTTTTATGAAGACATTTCCCTATGTGTTTCTTGCTCATATCAGTCGAATGAAACTGTATGCAGCAGTCTGTGAGCTTTGCTTGTTATGTGTATTTCTGCCCATTAAACATAAAACTTAAGTTTTGAACAAAAAGCCAAAAGTGTGTTACATCAAAAGAGTATCAAAATATAATTTCTCTTCTTCTATTTATCAAATTACATTACTTTTGTGCAATACAAATACTCATCCCACACTTTAAAGTAAGACATTTCTTGTCATATCTATAGGTCATTCTAGGTTGGTGGCATCTGTTATTTTAATGTGACTTTATAACATTTGAGTAAACTATTTCATTACGAAAGATGAAGCAAAATTCAGAAATGGTTGTGTTTTACCAAGTGATGCATGCCAATGTAGTGAAAAAGGGAAAAAGTCAATCAGATGAAAAATAATTTTTAACAGCTGTACCAGGTAGTAATTAAAATAATTAGTCATTAGCTGCCACATGATTTTATGACTGCAACTTACATTACACTTCTCCTACTTCTCTTAGGGCTACGCAGAGAAACACTTTGCAATGATATATATCATATCTGAGAGCTGCTTCAACAAAAATTAAGATTTATATGCAAGTGACAGGAATTGCTTCTTATGATGCAATCTCTAGTTCCTGAATCTATCCAAGATCCATTAGGACGACATATATAGATCTCCAAGCTTGATGGTTTACAACTTGCAGGGTATACTTCAGTATGTAAGTATTTGGTAACATGACAAGTGGGTAAATTGCCAACAACTCCAAGATAATTTTAGATTTGAGCTTCATGTACATTGAATTATTAGATATAATTAATCATAATCTTTAATAATCACAATTCAGGGCACAGTTTGTATGATTATTAGCTTTATTGTGAATCTGACAGATATTGTAAATGTTGCAACCCTTTTTGCCAATGTTCTCTGGCGCAATCAAAATTATCAGTTTAAAGAAGAAGTATAATCAGTCAGGGATGACCGAAAAAGCGTTCTTTATTACAAAACTCTCTTTTCAAAATGAAAATACATCTTCATTGGAATGCATCGTGAATCTATTGACACTAATTAGAGATTTACTGTTGACTCATTGTTTGACAAATTTCCTGAGAATCAGCTTTTGGTTTCCAAAAATCAGCGGGCCCTTTTGTTATCACTATTCCATGTTCAATAGAGTCAACTGACTGTTGATCTATTTAAGGATGGCTTCACATTGTACAATGGCAGTAGGCCAATCAATAATAGCTTATTGTAAAAGCCTGGCTACACTGCTGTAATGATTAAACTAAACGTGAAATACAATATCATCTGAGAAGCAGCCAGAATTAGACAGATATAAATCTGTTATCAGCAGAAATCCCAGACAAAATGTCTCAAACAAAGATGAAATATGTTTAAATTTAACTTTCTAGATACATAAAAAATATATTGATAGGCCAATTCTATTTTTGTGCTTTCATCAATTAAAAAAATAAGATTGGCTTTCATTCAAAAACATTTATTGTACGTAAGCAAATATGACAACAAGCATTTGATGCCACCAAAAAGTGTCTGATCAACATGTGGTGATGTATCACTTTCTTTACAATTTTGGCAAAATCAGCAGTAAAGCATGGCAAGTTAAGGTAGACATACAGTCAACACAGAAATTATTTGCGCACTTTGATTTTTCATCACATTTCACAGAAAAATGGCAGTATGATAAAAAGAACTGCCCTATGTTTTAAAGTAGTGTTAGTAGGTTAGGTTCCCATGCATTTCATTTTTTTAACCAAAATCAATTTTCTTGGAAAATGTGGAAAACTGGTACAAATGTCGTAAGCCTTTGCTGCAACAAGGATATTGTGAAGCAGATGATCTAATGAAGACATCACAGGTGCTGTGGCGAAAACTGCCAGACAAGTACCCAATTGCCATTCACTAGACATGCAATATGCACCAATATCTGTCTTTTGACTGTGGTGGACTGCGCTATGGCTGGTCAGTGATATGTGCAGAAGTGGTAATGCAGTAGGATCATTCTCGGTGCCTTGACCAGCCTTTATATATTCAAATACATATTGTCAATGAAATTCAGATCCAGTGGTACTACCAGAGTACTGGACTTCACCCCCTAGAACATGAAAAGTAATTTGGAATACAGTATATATGCAAGAGAGTCAAACATCCCAAAATAAAACAATCCTTGCCTCTCCCCTCCTACCAAAAAATAATCTTGTCTGGATCTGTTTCTGTCACTGTAGTAATATACACATTGGAATAATGCAGTTTGAAATACAGAATTGCAGGAAAACATTGTTGCTGGAATCTACTTAACGCAACCTTAGTCTATCCAGCACAGAAGAACACAAGCTTATGAATTAGAACACACACACAATACTCCTGTCCAATTCTAAAATCTTTCTTGTAAAGTCAATCATTCTTCTATCATACCATATTTATGTGCAGTATAAAAGAATAATCCATTCCAGATCTACGCAGTTTGCTTGTAGAGCGTGCTCACTTATATTGCTTGTCATTTCGAACATTAAAGGCAAATGTCATCTTCAAAGATCTTTGGATGTGATCTAATTAACAGGTGTGTGAAGCCTTTGGATTTCAGACAATTAATAAAAAGAGATTTGGAAAGATTGTAAAATGATTCTGGAAATATCAAATTGTCACGTCAGCTCATTTTAAGATATTTTCATGAAGCCGACTGACCTTGTAACATCTAAAAAACTACAGTAAAATGTCTTAATGAATTGGATGCTGAGCTTTCTTACACAATGCTGTAATCTGTAACAAGGTACTGATAATGGACTCTTTTTACAAGTCTTCTCCACAGGATTCAGAAACTTGACACGCTGTTTTAAAAACTTTTTAAATGGAGTTAATTGATTCTTGTAATTATTGACCATGTTCTTTTTCACACATTTTTGGTAGATTTTCCTATCTGAGGAGTAAAATAGACAAGAAAAAACACCTGGGGTCATCAGAAAAAGGTTATATGGTCAATAATTTAAGATTAAGGCCCTAATGTAAAGGAAAAGCCCTTCCCATTCGGCATGAATAAAGCACTGATAATGGCAAAAATATAAATAATATGTAAACAAAATTTAAATTCAAATTCATCTTTTTTTTTTCAACACGGGACCTGAAATGTCTCCAGTCTACCCCTGAGAAACAGTGACATAATATACATCATATTTGGAAGATGTACAAGGCTGTTCAAGGAACCCATGTGGCAGCTAAGAGATGTGCAAGGTTTTATGAAAGTTTCCACACAAGCCCGTTGCAAATTATCCCCAAGCATGGTGATGAAAATTGTGTCACAATCCTTGTTCCGCAAAAATATTTTCAGTCAGGACTGAAACAGGGCATGCACATTGCTCATTCTCATAAATTCAGGTCCGCTTGCCTGATGTATTGCTCCCATTAATTAAGAAATTATTTTCTGTTATAGGAAAGTGCAACAATGGAAAATATGTTGAGTGAAGCCTCAAACAGCCTGCTTTATGAACCCATCCATCAGAGAGAAACATGGAGTTAAAAAGCTTTGATTCAATAGCTTGTCTCTATGTTTGAAAACTGAGGGAAGGATGCTAATGTGTCATTATTTTTAGTCAATTTAGATGAAATTGTGTATACTCCTGCCTAAAATGTTCAATTTATAAATAAGCATTTACAAACTTCTTTGAAGTTGTCAGTCTTGTGAAAGAATCTGAATGACTTTTGATGAATTTAGTTCAGAAGGAACACATAGTCAGCCTGTTTTAGAAATTTGGAGCAACTTATGTCCTGGGTTTTTATGAAGACATTTTCAATGAGTTTCGGGATATTTCCCATCTTGAATATATATGACAGTATGTAAGTTTATTATGGATATTTCCGCCAATTAAATATAAAACTTTTGAAGTTTGTGAATATCATTGAAGCAAAAAGCACTTTTTATCAAAATGTCATTCTTCTTCTTCTGTTTGACAAATTGTATTACTTTTGTGTAGTGCAAATACACATCCCACACTTTGAAGTAAGACATTTTTCTTCATATCTATAGGTCATTCCAGGTTGGTGACATCTGTTTCCAGCAAAATATTGAAGATATATATAGGAGTTCAAGTACTGGCAAAAATGCTAGCTGACAGCTTCAGTAAGATTCCTTAGTGGCATGGGAACTAGTGAGCAGGGCATTCTAGAGTCACCATATGAGTGTGTCAGTAATGGTCAGACTTTGCAAGCCTAATTTTCAGCAGAGGTTTTTGCTGCAGGCACTCATACAAATGTCATTCACTTTTGCAGCACATAGCAGAGCTATAAGATTTTTGTGACTCAGACGGTCTTATGAAGACATCACAGGTAATAAAACTGCCAAGACAAGTACCCAATTACTATTCACTAGAAATGCAATATGCACCAATACCTGTCTTTCACTGTGGTGGACTACCCTATGGCTGGTCAGTGATATGTGCAGAATTGAATATGCAGCAGGATCATTCTTGGAGATATCAAATTGACATAGCAGCTCATTTTATGACATTTTCATGAAGCCGACTGACCTTGTGAGTTCTAAAGGTCTACAACAAAATGTTTCAATGGGGAGTTGCAGTTTTAATTAATTTGATGCCAAGCTTCCTCAGACACAATGCTGTATTTGCTAACAAGGTAAGAAGTTCTGATAGCTCTTTAATATAGAACTTTTTCACAAGATTCAAATGCTTCAAGTATAACAAAAATAATAAATATCATTCTATAGGAATGTAAAGGCACATCTAATTATTTCACCTACAGCCCGATATCTCACCAATTCTCCCCTGAAAAACAGTAACATGGCTGACAAAAAGATATATGATGTTTATCAAAGTTTCCGCGCAAATATGATAAACATCTTCTTGCAAAATTATCTCTCAGCATGGTGATAAAAATTGTGTCACAATCCTTGTTCAGCAAAAATATTTTCAATTAGACAGGAATGAAACAGGGCATGCACAATGCCCATTCTCATAAATTCAGGTCCGCTTGCTTGTTGTGTTGCTCCCATTAAATAAGATGTTCTTTTCTGTAACAGGAAAGTGCAACAATGGATGTTGTGTGAAGCCTCAAACAGCCTGCTTCATGAACCCATCCATCAGAGGGAAACATGGAGCTATAAAGCTTTGATTAAATAGTTTGTCTCTGGACTTTAAAACTTAACAAATTCTATAGTGTTATTATTTTCAGTGAATTTTGATCCAAGTATGTACTGCCGCCTAAATGTACGATGTGTAATGAAAGGAGTGGCAAACTTTGATATTGTTTGATGTCGCAGTTATTCAAAAGAATCAGAATGAGTTTGGTGATTTTAGGTCAGTTTGTGCACAACTTCTGCCAGTTTTAGAAATTTGGAGACAAGTTTTGTTCTGGTCTTTTATGAAGACATTCCCCAATGTGTTTCTTGCTCATATCAGTCGAATGAAACTGTATGAAGCAGTCTGTGAGCATTGCTTATTATGTGTATTTCTGCCCATTAAACATAAAACTTTTAAGTTTTTGAACAAAAAGCCAATAGTGTGTTATATCAAAAGAGTATCAAAATATAATTCCTCTTCTTCTATTTATCAAATCACATTACTTTTGTGCTATACAAATACTCATCCCACGCTTTACAGTAAGACATTTCTTGTCATATCTATAGGTCATTCTAGGTTGGTGACATGTATTTCCAAAATTATGCAATAAAATGTGACTTTATAACATTTGAGTAAAGCAATTACATGTAGTGTTTAATTTCACTACGAAATATGTAGCAAAATTCAGAAATGGTTGAGTTTTACCAAGTGATGCATGAAAATGAAGTGAAAAAGCAAAAAGACAATTAGATGAAAAATTATTTTTAATAGATGCCCCAGGTAGCACATAATCAAAATAATTAGTCATTATCTCCCACATGATTTTAAGAGTGGAATTTACATTACACTTCTCCTACTTCTCTTAATATCATTAATAAAGTTAGGGCTGCGCAGAGAAGCACTTTGCAATTATTTATATCTAATATCTTAGAGCTGCTGCAGCAAAAATTAAGATTTATGTGTAAGTGTCACAGGAATTCCTTCTTATGATGCAATTTCTAGTTCCTGAATCTATCCCAGATCCATCAGGCCAACATATATATATAGATCTCCGAGTTTGATGGTTTGCAACTTGCAGGGTATACTTAAGTATATAGGACATTTTGTAACCTGACAAGTAGGCGCTTAGCCAACCATGTCAAGGTAATTTTCAAGGATGACCGAAAAAGCATTTGGTTAAAAGAAAACTCTCTTTTCAAAATGAAAATACATCTTCAATGGATTAAATAGTGAATTCATTGAAAATAATTATAGATTTACTATTGATTCATTGTTTGACAAACTTCCTGAGAACAAGCTTTTGGTTTCCATGAATCAACGGGCCCTTTTATTGTCACTATGCCATGTTCAATAGAGTCAACTGACTGTTGATATATTAATGTTTAGGGATGGCTGCACATTGTACAATGGCAGTAGGCCAATCAATAGCAGATTGTTGTTAAAGGCTGGCTACAAAGCCGTAATGATTAAACTAACCATGAAATACAATATCAGATCAGAAGCAGCCAGAATTAGAGAGATACAAATCTGCTATCAGCAAAATTCCCAGACAAAATGTCTCAACCACAGATTAAATATGTTTAAATTTAACTTTCAAGACACATAAAAAATATCTATTGATAGGCCATGTCTATATTTGTGCTTTCATCAATTAAATAATGATTGTTTTGCATGCAAGACATGGCAACAGGCACTTGAAGCTGCCAAAAAGATGTCCTGTCTACATGTGGTGATCTCTTCCTTTTCAATTTTGGCGAAGTCAGCAGTAAAGCATGTCAAGTTAAGGTGTATACATATTGTTTAAAAACAGAAAAAATATGTTATTGTGTTGTGCCCAGATCTATTGAATTTGTTTTGTACTTTGAATTTTATTACATATATCACTGTTACTTTGCATTATCATTATACTTGAATTTACTGATTGAAAATTCAAGTTACGATAATCACTGATGTGTAATGAGCTTCAGTGAGATTCCTTAGTGGCATGGAAACTAGTGAGTGGGGCATTCCAGAGTCACCATATCAGTGTGTCAGTAATGGTCAGACTTTGCAAGACTAACTTTCAGCAGAGGTTTTGGCTGCAGGCACTGGTAAAAATGTCATTCGCTTTTGCTACAACAGAGCTTTAAGATATTGTGACTCAGACAATCTTATGAAGACATCACAGGTGTTATGACAAAAACTGCCAGACAAGTACCCAATTGCTATTCACTAGACATGCAATATGCACCAATATCTGTCTTTTGACTGTGGTGGACTGCCTATGGCTGGTCAGTGATATGTGCAGAAGTCAATATGGAGCAGGATAATTTTTGGAACCTTGGCCAACCTTTGTATATTCAAATACATATTGCTGTTGAAGTTCAGATCCAGTGGTACTACTGGAGTACTAGGCTTCACCCCCTAGACCGCGAAGATGAAAAGTATTTTGGAATATATGCAAGGGAATCAGATATCCCCATGACAAAACACTCCTTGCTTCCTTGCCTCCTTCTCCTACCCAAAATAATCTTGTCTGGATCTGCTGCTGCCACTGTTACGTTGTAATGTATTGAAATTATGCAGTTTTAAACACAACTGAAGGAAACAATTGTTGCTTCAATCAACATATGTACTGATCTCAAGCTTACTCGACCCAACACCGAAGAACAGCCTCTTGAATTAGAGCATACACATATTACTCCAGTCTAGTTCTATAAATTAATTCTTGTAAAGTCAATCATTCTTCTATCCTGCCATATTTATGTACAAGATAAAAGAATAATCCATTCCAGAACTACGCAGTTTGCTTGTAGAGCGTGCTCACTTATATTGCTTGTCATTTCGCACATTAAAGGAAAGTGTTATCTTCAAAGATCTTTTGATGTGATCTAATTAACAGGTGTGTGAAGCCTTTGGATTTCAGACAATTAATAAAAAGGGATTTTGAAAGATTGTAAAATGATTCTGGAAATATCAAATTGACATATCAGCTCACATAAAGACATTTTCATGAAGCCGACTGACCTTGTAACATCTAAAGGACAACAATAAATTGTCTTAATGGGGAGTTGCAGTCTTAATGAATTGGATGCTGAGCTTTCTTACACAATGCTGTAATCTGTACATGTAACAAGGTACTGATAATGACACCTTTTTTTTTTACAAGACTTCTCCACCAGATTCGGATACTTGACGTGCAGTTCTTTTACATTCAGCTGTCTTACTTTAACAAACTTAACAAAAATTGTAGATGTTCCAAACAAAAGTTGTAAAGCTTTTCAAATGGAGTGAATTGATTCCTGAAACTATTGACCAAGTTGTTTTCCACATCAACGTAAAACCCTTTTCACACATTGTCAGCAGATTTTTGTCAAATAGACAATAAAAACATTTGGTTAATGGTTTTTTATTAAGGGCCCGATGTATAGGAAAAGTGCTTCCCTCTTGGCATAAAAAAAGCATTGATAATGCCAAAAATAAAAATAATTTATGAAGGCATCAATTGTCTTTTTCCAAAGGATCTGAATGTCACCAGTCTACCCCTGAGAAACAGGAACATAATAGACATCATATTTGGAAGATGTACAAGGCTGTTCAAATAACCCATGTGGCAGCTAAGAGATGTGTGAGGTTATATTGAAGTTTCCACACAGGCCCATAAAGCATCTAGTTGCAAATTATCCCCAAGCATGGTGATGAACATTGTGTCACAATCCTTGTTCAGCAAAAATATTTTCAATTAGACAGGAATGAAACAGGGCATGCACATTGCTCATTCTCATAAATTCGGGTCTGCTTGCCTGTTGTGTTGCTCCCATTAATTAAGAAATTATTTTCTGTTACAGGAAAGTGCAACAATGGAAAATATGTTGAGTGAAGCCTCAAACAACCTGCTTTATGAATCCATCCATCAGAGAGAAACATGGAGCTATAAAGCTTTGATTCAATAGCTTGTCTCTAGGTTTTAAAACTGAGGGAATGATGCTAATGTGTCATTATTTTCAGTGAATTTAGAACCAAGTATGTACTCCAGCCTACAATGTACAATTTTTGGATAGAGGATTCACAAGCTTCTTTAAAGTTGTCAGTCTTTCGAAAGATCTGAATGACCTTTGATGTATTTGGTTCAGAAAGATCACATAGTCAGCCAGTTCTATAAATTTGGGGACAACGTATGAAGACATTTCCAATGTGTTTCTGGATCATTACCATTTTGAATATATATGACCGTGTGTAAGCTTTGCTTATTATGAGCATTTCCTCCCATTAAACATAAAACTTTTAAAGTTTGTGAATTCCATTTTAGCACAAAGCGGTTTTTATTAAAACTTCATTCTTCTTGTTCTGTTTGACAAATTGTATTACTTTAGTGTTGTGCAAATACACATCCCTCGCTTTAAAGTAAGACATTTTTCATCATATCTATAGGTCATTCCAGGTTGGTGACATTTGTTTCCGGGTAATATTTTGATATAACGGCTCAAGTTAAGAAGCCAACAAGTGACCTCCCCCAACTGAATGAATGGCAGGATTGGTTGAAAAGGTGTGAAAAACTGTGAATAAGCCAATCCTGTGGCTGATTCAGTCCAGGGAGGTCACTAATAGTTGAATACAGTACTTAACTTGAGTCGAAAAGTTATCAATATGCGCCGCATTACCTTGGGTTGAAATGACTCGTTAAGCCAGCTATGAATGTCTGTTCTTGTTAACATGCAACTGTGCAGTCCGTAAAAGTCACACAGCTTTCCAACACTGTCAGAGTTGGAGACATTTTTGCATATGACATATCATGTGAATGGATTTTAGGTCCTTGTCTGGTGAAGATCTCTGTAGCATCTTTGATAGGTCAATTTGAGTCACAATTAATCAAATCCCTTCTGTAGTGAAGAAAGATTACATTTACACCAGTGCCTGCAGTGAAAGACTCTTCTGAATATGGCTTGCAGAGTCTGACATTACTGATACACTGAGCTAGTGACTCTTACTTGCCTGTCCTCTTTCCCCCTGGCATCTCAGTCACTTTGCACTGATATATACTAATAGATGTTACTGCAATAATTAAGATTTATAAGTATATGTGTGTAAGTGTCACAGAAATTGTTTCTTATGATGCAATGTCTAGTTCCTGAAACTATCTTAGATCCATTAGGCCGACATATATCTCAGAGTTTGAAGGTTTACAAGATCCACTTCAGGAAATCATCATTTTGTAACCTAACTAGTATGTAGATTGGCAAGGTTATTCTTAATTCACTTACAACTTCATGTATATTGAAGTTCATAATTGAACCATTCAAAAAATCGATGCTAATTAAACACATTTCAGTCTGATTATTTAGGTACATGATGTGTATGACTGATATTGGGCGATTTCCAACCATTCTGTGTAGACAATGTTTGGCAAATCAATCAGAATGATTGATTTTTAGAATAATCAACCATATAGGGATGACCACAAAAGTCTTAGTTGATAGAAAAACATTAATCTTCTTTAACTGAAATGAGTGCATCTTCTAAATCTATTGGTAATCAATGAATTATATTCCTTGACTTTTTTGACAGTTCAGCACATTTCCTAAGAATAAGTATTCTGGTTTAAAAATCAACAGGTTAGTTTATTGTGAGGCTGTCATTTTCAATTGAGTCAGCTGGCTGTTGATTTATTTAGGGATGACTGAACAATATGAACATTGTACAATGGCAGTAGGCCAATCAATGATATCTTTTTGTTAAAGGCTGGCTGCACAGCTGTAATGATTATAGTAACCATGAAATACTGTAGATCATCTGAGAAGCAGCCGCAATTGTATTATTAGAGAGATTTAGAGATATAAATCTGTTATCAGTAGAAATCCCAGACTTAATGTCTCACCCTCACATAAAATATGTTTGATTTAACATCAAATATATGAAAAAAGCCATGCTGATAGTCCAAATCCATATTATTCCTATCATTAGTTATAGAAATTATGATTGGCATTCAAGAAAAATCTCATAAAGTTACATATATATATAATTGGATGAATACAAGCATATTTGGCGGCCGCAAAGTAGCTGCCAAAAACGTTCAGGTGTAGTAAACTATGCATCATATCTCTAATTTCTGAGCTCATATTTAAAAAATTTTGGTACTGCCAAAAGTGGTGAGTTGTATGTGTGGCAATTACAGATGATAAGCTAGGTTATGGACCCTCAGCATCATAAGCAGTGCCTGTTTGTTGTAGCTTGTTTCGGTAGTGAACCTTAACTGCTGTTGAAGGATGATGGACGGACATGATGACCAGTCCCTGTAACCCGAGGATATTCAGATGCATATTGAACTTCAGATTCAGGGGGTACGCTTCAATCCCTTGAACCCTAAGATATGTGACAAATCAGGTGCATGTCAATCCCAAAACATTCCTTCGCCCCCCCCCCCCACAAGATAATCATGTCTTGATCTGGTACAGCCGGTATTGTAATACAGTAAAATCATGCAGTTTGAAATACAGAAAGTTAGTACATTTCAAGTTTATACCAAGTTTATTTCATCCAGCACATAATAACAAACTGTTGAATTCAAACACACACACACAATACATGTTACAGTTCAGTTCCTGATTCATACACTTGTAAAGTCATTCATCTTTCAATCCTACCATATTTAAGTATTTATGCAACACAAAGAATAATCCATTCCAGATCTACGCAGTCTATTTAAAGAGCGAGCTCACTTAATAATATATTGCTTGTCATTTCACACATTAAAGAAAATTTCATCTTCAAAGTTCTTTGAAATGATCTAATTAACAGGTGTGTGAAGCCTTTGGATATCAGACAGTTTATAAAAAGGGATTTGGAAAGATTGTAGAATGATTCTGGAGATATCAAATTGACATATGAGCTCATTCTAAGACATCTTCATGAAGTTGACTGACCTTGTAAGATACAATAAAATGTTTTAGTGCCAAATTTCGGGCTTAATGAATTTGATGTTTAGCTCTCTCACACACAATGCTGCAAGTCTGTTGTAACAAAGTACTGGTGATAGTTCGGAGACAGGGCCTTTTACAAGACTTTTCCACAAGATTCAGATACTTGGTGAGTCACATAATATAGATATCTTGTTAATTTTTTACTTAAGGTTAGTCAGGCTTAAAACCAGGGATCTTATAACAAAGGAGCTAGCTTAAAGGCAGTCAAATTTGTGCCTGTCTATATTTTTTAGGGGATTCAAACTTTCAACTTCGAAAAAAATAGTAAGCATTTGGATATCATCATTGTTCATCTATTCAAACAGTTTGATGATCAGTCTGAAGAGAACTCCTAGGGGGCAACCATTTAATAATCAGGGGGCCTTAGAGTTTTCCTCAGCAGGAAATTATTTATTTCATGGTAACAATGACCGTATTATTTTCTATTCAAGCGTGCAAAGTCCCTGAATATTCATTCCAAAATCTAGCATCGCCTTATTAAGAAAAACCCCCATCGAAATTTATTTATTTTAAGACTGTCCAAAAAGAATTCATTCATTTCACCAAAACTCAGCAAGAAACTATTTTTTTCAAAAAAACTCTGTGCCCCCCTGCTCAAGATTGAATGGTGGCCCCCTTATTGTTTTCTTGGAAATACAAATGCAGCTAACAACAGAAACAGTAATATAAATAGACATCAGATTGGGAAGATATACAGGGCTGTTTAAGCAACGGATGTGGAAGCTAAGAAATATATGAGGTTTTAATTGAAGTTTCAGCTTCAACCAATTAAACATCTTCTTGCAAAAGTATCCATGATCATCGTGATAAAAATGTGTCATAATCCATGTTCAGCGAAAATATTTTCAATTGAACAGGAATGAAACAGGGCATGCACATTGCTCATTCTCATAAATTCAGGTCCGCTTGCCTGTTGTGTTGCTCCCATTTATTAAGAAAATCTTTTCTGTAGCAGCAAAGTGCAACAATGGAAAATATGTTGAGAGAAAACTCGAACAGCTTGCTTCATCAAACCATCCAACAGAGAGATGCATGGTGCTATAAAGCTTTGATTCAATAGAGCTCTTGTGTCTGGGTTCTAAAACTCAACAACAAATATAATGTGTGTCATTATTTTCAGTAAATTTTGATCCAAGCATGTATGTACTCCCATCTATAATATATGATGTGTAATGAAAGGAGCAGCCAACTTTGACATTCTTTCATGTTGACAGTCTTGGAAAGGAATCAGAATGAGCATGTTGAATTTGGTTCAGACTTTACAAAACTTCAGCCAGTTTTAGGAGTTTGGAGACATTTTGGGACTTCTTTTTAGATCAAGATAGATCTTTTATTAAGACATTTTCAAAGGTGTCAATTTTGAATGTGCAAGGCAGTCCACAAGCTTGCTTATTCTGTATATTTCTGCCCATTAAACACAAAACTTTTAAAGTTTGTGAATAACAAGCAAAAAGTGTATTTAATCAAAACATCATCCTGCTTCTTCTGTTTGTCCCATTGCATTACTTTTGTGCTGTGCAAATACTCATCCCACGCTTTAAAGTAAGAAATTTTTTGTAATATCTATAGGTCAATCCAGGTTGTTGACGTCTTTTTCCAGCAATGTATTCATATAACCCTAAAGTATTGGAGTAAAACAATTTCCTGAGAATAAGCATTCTGGATCAATAATCAACAGGTTAGTTTATTATGATTACATCATTTTCAATTGAGTTAGCTGACTTTTGATCTATTTAGGGATGGCTGCACATTGTACAATGGCAGTAGGCCAATCAATAAAAGCCTATTGTAAAAGGCTGGCTACACATCTGTGATGATTGCACTAAGCATTCAATACAATCTTATACAATTTATTGTCTGAGAATCCGCCAGAATTAGAGAGATATAAATCTGTTATCAGCAGAAATCCAAGACAAAATGTCTCGCCTTCAGATAAAATAAGTTGAATTCAACATCAAATTCACATAAAAAGAACCATTTTTATTGTCCAAATCTATGTTATTACTGCTATCATCAGTTACTGAAATTATGATTGGCATTCAAGGAAAATCCCATAAAGTTACATATAAATACAAATTGGATGAAAATAAGCATATTTAGTAGAGGCAAACTAGCTACCAAAAACTTTCAGGTCAGAAAACTATGCGTCATATCTCTCATTTCTGAGCTCATATTAAGATCTTGGTACTGCCAAAAGTGGTGACTGGAATGTGTGGCAATTACTGCTGAAGAGCTTGGTTATGGACCCTAAGGTTCATAAGCAGCCTATTTGTTTTAGCTTGTTTCGGCTGGTGAACCCTAATTGCTGTGGGATGACTGTGAAAGTGTTAGTAATTGTTTCAGCAAATTAGTACCTTAAAAGAATAAACTGGTTTTGTGGAATAGAATGTAGAATACCTTGAAAAACTGAAAGCATGTTAAAACAAGCCTTTTTTTCTTATAATCAGCTGCTAAGTTACCATAAATCTATGATTAAAAACACAACAAGATTGTTGGACTGGTCAAAAACTTTTTAGGTACGCTGAGTTTCCATTTCAATGGCAACTGAAACGTAATTCAAAAGTATCCCATCTATCTAATATTTTCAAATACTTGAAAGTAGGTCAGTGAAATTTCAGTCAGATGCTTTAGAGAGAACGGCCTGCCACAAAATGTGGTCAAAACATTCTAAACGCCCCTTGCAAATTATGTAGTGTTAACTTTCAGTGCAGTGTACCTACTGATCTACTGAATCTCTTCATGTACACCATAGTTTTTAGATACAATCATATAACTGTCACATTGTATTGTCATCGTACTTGAATATATTGATTTGAGATTCTAAATACCACTTTGATAATTGCTGAGTCAGTGAGTGACAGCAGTCATTAACAGATGGAGTACTCACTGTCCTTAGATTAAAGGAAAGATTGATTCAGTGTGTAACCTGTACATGTAGGTTAAGGAATCACATAAATTATAAGTGCATTGATAGAACACCCTGTCAGCACGCCTCGATGGTCCAACGTCGGCCCAGCGTCAGTCCGATGTCAGTAGCTTCGGACCAGCTTCGGGCTGACGTTGGACCGCCAAGGCTAGCTGATAGGGCAGTATGCTGTCTTTTTGTTATACCTTGAGGATTCTAAAAAGTAACAGATCAAGAAGCTGATAGAGTTTCATTATTGCAGAGCCAAAAGCTCTTCATGTCAGGTGTTGCAAGAAAAAAAGAAAAATGAAATAAGCATATGGCAATTATAACATAAGAGCATAACACTGGCTAACAGATTCAGTAAGATCCAGAGTGGCTAGCAGGAATAATGAGCACTGAGTAAGGCATTCCAGAGTCATCAGTGAATGTATCAGTAATGTCGGCTTCTGCAAGCCTGATGTTCAGCAAAAACTGCAGACACTGGTGCAAATGCCATTAGGTAGAAGAAATTCTCATAGTCATACTTGAAAGACTGAAAGTAGTGGCATGGGAAGAGCAGAATGTTTTATTTTTAATTTTAATTAACAACAATATGATTAATCCAGAACCGGATAAAGGATTTACATGCAAAATAGCTAGAAAGATGCAAATGCAACTTTAGTACAATTTCCTCCCTTTGCTCTCAATTACAGATTGATTCTACAGCTTTTAAAATAATACAAAGAGCTGCTGCTGCAAAAGAAGATGGACAAATAAGGAACAGTGTGGCATATGAATTAAAATAGTAGCCAAATACTTGCTACGAGCTTCAGCAAGATTCCTCAGTGGCAAGATAACTAGTAAGTAGGGCATTCCAGAGTCACTGGCTGAGTATGTCAGTAATGTGTGATTATGTGTCGACACTGCAAGCCTTGTGCTCAGCAGAGGCTTTTGCTACAGGCACTTGTGCAAATTTCATAATATTCTGCCATAGCACAGCTTAAGGTGACTCAACCGTGGTAGTTTGATCATACAGATTTTTCTAAAATTTTGCACAGGTAGTCTATGGGACCGATACATTCCAAAAATGAAAAATAAAAAGATTTCACCGACTTGTTTGGTTGCCATGGTAATAGCATGTTTGGCCTGATGACTGCTTAAAAGTTATAAATTGAGTTTTTGGTTATGTACCACAGAATAGTGCATTACATGCATTTGTCACACAAAAATGTCAGAAATGTATTCCCATGGATGTAAACCAATACATTTGCCACAAATTTGAAGAAAAAGGTTAAAATACTTTTTTCTGTAAGAGCTCAAAGGGCACAAACACACTAATTAATTGCAGATTTTGCATGCATCAATTTTGGCAGTAATCAAATTTTAGGAAAACGATCATACAGATTTTTTTAAAAATTTGCATATATCATAAACAGGTTATTGTCAAACAAATGTCCAAAAATAAAAAAAATTCACCGAGTCGTTTTTTAACTGCAGTACCATGACTATGCCAATGTAAATTTAAAGAAATAAAGACAATTTTAGACACAGTTGACTGAAATTATTTGAGAAAATTCTTTTGATAAAGACGAGAAGTTGAAACTTTGAGTTAGTAACGAGTAGGTGTTACTGCATTCAATAAAAAAATTATTATGCTTCTAGCTGCATTAGATCTCATTTAAATAGCAAATTACTGGCTGCCATGCTGTTAAAAAAAAAGAGAGCAGAAAATGGTAACGTCACAACTTTTTCAGGGCCTGCAGCAGTGGTGACGCTATGTTGCTAGGCAACCAGGCTGCTCAGAAGTGTGTGCAGTGTACCACGGTTGAGTCACCTTAAAGTGAACTCAGATAACCTCTCGAAGACATCACAGGTGCTACATTAAAACCTAGCAGACCCAATTGTCTTTCACCAGAAATGCAATATTCATCAATATCCTGTCTTTTGACTATGGTGGACTGACCTCTGACTCATGAGGAGTGGAGAGTGATATGTGAAGGAGTCACGATGCAGCTGGACAGCTTTTGGTGCAGTCTTTGCTATCTGAGGATGTTCAAATATACAGTTATCTTCAAATGTAGGTCTACTCCTGGGTAGCTTCACCCTGATAGGATAGGCCCACCAAGCTGAAATGTATTTAGGACAATATGCGACGTTTCTGGCACGTCAATGCCAAAACACTTCTTCCCCCCTCAAGATAGTCAGGTCCGGATCTGTCACTGTTAATATTTTAATACAATTAAAAAAAGTCAGTAGACAGCTGCTGTGTTTTGAATCTACCAATCTCAAGCTTTGTGTAAATCTAACACAGAAGAACCATCTGTTAAATTTAAACATACAAAATACTTTGTACAGTCCACTTCTTTCATACTGCTGTGTTGTAAAGACATTCATATTTCATATCGTTCTACGTTTCAGCAACACAAAAGAATGATCCATTTCGAAACTACGCAGTCAACTTTCAGAGCGCGCTAACTTATATTGCTTGTCATTTCACACATTAAAGGAAAATGTCATCTTCAAAGTTCTTTTGATGTAATCTAATTAACAGGTGTGTGAAGCCATTGGATTTCAGACAATTAATAAAAAGGGATTTGGAAAGATTGTAAAATGATTCTGCAGATATCAAATTGACATAACAGCTCATTTTAAGACATTTTCATGACGCTGAAGGACCTTGTAAGATCTAAAAGACTACAATGAAACATCTTAATGGGGGGTTGCAGCCTTAATGAATTGGATGCTAAGCTTTCTTACACACAATGCTGCAAGTATGTTGTAAGTAAGTACTGATGACTGGAGACATAGTGTGACTTTTTTAAAATGAATTTTCTCCATATCAGAAAATATAATCATTTGCTGCGTGTTACAAGTCTTCTCCTTCTATTGTTGAGAAGTGGTTTCTGGTAGTGACACAATCATTCAACAGGGACTAGGATATATTAAGGCAGGAGGAACAAAATGGTAACATGAGGTTACCCAGTCTAATAACAAGGGTCTTATAATAGCGGAGCTACTAGAAAGGCAACCAATCTGTGAATGCCTTTAGATCTTTTAGCAGTAGACCCCGAAGTCGACTACATAAAGTCGACTAGTGAAGTCATAGTTAGCTTTCCAAGCAGCAAGTCAGTGTTCAGTCTAGTCAAGTCAGATTTGAGACAGCTGGAGTCAAGTCATTGTTGCATAACTTAGTCAATTTTTACTTCACAGAAATGGTTTCGGTATCATTTTCAATGGCATAAAGAGCACAACATCTTGTCAACATGTATATCTCACTCTTTTAGGACGTTTGGAAAATCTCTGCAACATAAAAACTCCCTAAATTTCTGACACATTTATATCGTGCACAGTTTTCCGAGGGCAAAGTTATAATGTAACGTTGATAATTTCTAAAGGAAGGGCCCTAAGAAATTGCCTTAGTCAGCTGAAGTTAGCTGAAGTCAAGTGAAGTCAGAGTTTGACAACTTAGCTGACTAGTCAGTTGAAGTTCTTCCCAAGCCAGACTTCGGGCAGAAATATCTTATAAGCTGTTCATCTATTCGAACTGTTTGAGGATTGGTTGGAAGAGCTCCTATTTGTTTTCTCGGAAATACAAAAGCAGCAAAAAGCAGAACGTAACACAAATAGACACCTGATTTCGAAAGTTGGATATCCTTAAAGGCCTTAACACCTGACCCTGGTTTCTTTTGGTTTCTTCCAATGCCCTTTGCCAGGTCAGGTTCTGGGATCTGAACACTATGTAATGCATGAGACAGTTTGTTATATTGTGTCTTTTCTCATGTAATTTTATATGTAATATACAAGACTGTTTTAGCAATACATGTAAAAGTTAAGAAATATATCAGGTTTCATGAAGTTTCAACATAAGCTCTTGAAACATCTTGTTGCAAAATTATCCTTGATCATGGTGATAAAAATTGTGTCACAATCCATGTTCGGCAAAAATATTTTCAATTAGACAGGAGTGAAACAGGGCATGCACAATGCTCATTCTCATAAATTCAGGTCCGCTTGCCTGTGTTTGTTGCTCCCATTAATTAAGAAATTATTTTCTGTAACAGCAAAGTGCAGCAATGGAAAATATGTTGAGTGAAGCCTCAAACAACCTGCTTTATGAATCAATCCATCAGAGAGAAACATGGAGCTATAAAGCTTTGATTCTCTGGCCTTTAAGACTCAGAGAAGGATGCTAATCTGCCATTACTTCCAGTGAATTTAGATCCTAGTATGTACTGCAATGTTTTATGACAGGAGCGGCTAACTTTGACATTCTTTCATGTTGTCAGTCTTTGAAAAGAATCAGAATGAGCTTGTTGAATTTCGTTCAGACTGCATACAACTTCAGCCAGTTTTATGAATTTGGAGACATTTTGGGACTTCTTTTTAGTTCTAGTTAGATCTTTTATAAAGACATTTTCCAACGTGTTTCTTGTTCATATCAATTTTGAATGTACAAGGCAGTCCACAAGCTTTGCTTATTCTATATATTTCTGCGAATAACACACAAAACTTTTAAAGTTTGAGAATAACAAGCAAAAAGTGTATTTAATCAAAACATCCTTCCGCTTCTTGTTAGTGCAAATGCATTACTTTTGTGTTCTACAAATACCCATCCTACGCTTTAAACTAAGACTTTTTTTTTGGTCATATCTATAGGTCATTCTAGGTTGGTGACATCCAAACATATTTTTAATGTAACTTTATAACATTTTTGAGAGTTACATGATTTGTGCTTAACTTCATTTATGAAATAATATGCAGAAACACAAAAATGGGTGTGTCTTTACCGAATGATTCATGCCTTTGGAGTGATTGGAACCAGTTGAAGCAGAGCAGATGTTTTAAAGAAAGCAATCTTATTAAGAGAAGCTCTCTTTTAATAGATATACAGGTTTTAGTTGCGCTTGAGGTTGGGCTGAAGAGATGTCACAAATTAATGACAGCTTTGTCAGGTACACAATATTTTTACAGTATGTGCAGTATTTACCTGGCACTGACATTTATAGACAAGAGAACCATGTCTTGGAATAAAATGGAGACCTTCAAAGCCACAGTTTAAGGGTTCTTAAACAGCATGTCTGATATCCTGAAACAGTCTGATTGGGCAGTTTGAGACAAACTTTATCACAGCTCAGCCACAGAAGAATACTCTGACATTTTCACCTTGCCTAGAGCCAAAGCCTAAGCAGAGTGTGGCTTGCAGTTTCTGACATTACTGTCACACTAAGCCAGTGACTGTAAGAATGCCATACTTGCCTACCACCTTCCCCCTTTTCCCTGGCATCGCATCTTATGGAAGCTCTAAGTTCGTATTTTGCCATAATTGTTTGCGTCCTTTTTGGCCATTTTTGTTGTTGGAGGTGTTTTTCTGTCTGTCTGTACCAGCTCCACCTTGCCAGCTCACTTGGCATTCTTCAGGCTCTGACATTTATATGAAAATGGAAAGACATCCAATGAAGCCTATTATGTTCCTTTCCAGCTTTTGGCAACAAACCCCTCAAAACCCTTCTTCTATCTGTCGCTTTTTCTAATATTGGCTTGAATAACAAAAATAAAAAAAGAGTATTGCTCTTTCTATTCACAAAAAGACATGTCATTATCCTAGCCCATGGGTATTGAGTAATCATTTCTAAAAGAATATATATCAATAAGATATAATTTTTTCCTCTTTGCAGGAATGTTTTAATCTACAAATTGAAAGTAACTTAAAAATCTCAAAGTCATTCATCGCTGTTGTGTAAATGTTTGTAATAAAATCAAAGTAAATTCCGTAATTTTATATAATTTAGCAACTAAGACCAGCATCATTTATGTTGTATACTATCATCGAAAAAACCAGTACAATATAAATTCAGCATGTTTATACTCTCCGGAAAATGTTGCTTTTATAAAATATTGAAAAACAATTAATTATAAATTGCTCACTTGGCAGCAACAAATTCCTGTTACATGCCAATCATGCTTTGATGTCTTGATGGATGAATGAATGCACAAATATAGACTTGGCCTGTCAAAACTGTTGTTGTTTTTAATATCCAATTCAGCATTCCTTGTCTGTGGCTGAGACATTTAGTCTGGGATTTTTGCTGATGGCATATTCATATCCTTCTAAATCTATCAACATCTCAGATGATCCAGTGTATTGCTCGGAAAGCAAGATTATAACAGCTGTTCAGCAGATGTTCAGTGTTCGACTAGAGTCTTTTAATATTATAATTGACCTACCACCATTGTAGAATGTGCAGACTTAAATGAATAAATAGGTATATCAACTAAATTGAACCAATAATTGAACAAAAATGTCAGCTCATTCTTTAACCATATTCAAAATGCATATTCCCAAAATCTACTAATTTGTCAATACATTATTTAAAAACTTGAAATGAAGCAAATACAGACGAAAAAAGTTTAAACATTATTTAATGTAATAGCTTGTCTTCTTGTTATGCACAAACATTAAACTTCAATTTTTTAAAAATGAAAAAAATCACCCCGAGAATCTAACCAAAATCCTGAATGGATTTTGCAACTGGACACCTTCAGTACTAATTTGAACTCCAAACACATTTTGAGAGATTTTAATAATTTATGTTTATCAACTCATATGGTTTCAAAACACCGATTGGCTGAAAAGCAATATACATTAGTCTGTCAATATCAAGAAAACTGCTACAATTCCAAAAAGATTGATGACTTTTAAGTACCTTGACACATTTTTTTGAAATAGTGCGTAATATTTAATTGATAATAACAGCACACATTAGCTGATTAGTTTTAAAGCTCAGAGAAAAGGTGTGTAGTCAAAGTTTTGCAGCTCCATGCATCTCGCTGGTGCTTGGATTCACAAAGCAGGATAGTCCCTGGGCTCTGGGCATTTAATTGCGAAAAAAGTGTAACGGTCTTAGGTGGTGAAGTTCAAAAATGGCTCAAAATGTAGCTATGAATGTCAGGCAGTTTTCTAGATACATTATAAGCCCTTCAAATGCATATTAACTGATTGGTACTGCCATAACAGTCAGAAAAACAACCTCGCTAAAAATGATTTTTGCACCATTTTGATGAAACAGAAGTCACAAAGCCCCAGATAGCCTTGAGCTATGATTTTGAAAAGACATACGGCTATTGCCGCATATAATAGTATAGTTCATGAGAAATATCAAAGATGTAGCTTCAAAAATGACTTCATAATCATCAAAAATGTAGTTTACGGATTTTCCAAAAAACACGGTTCAAGTTTTTGTGGTTTTTCGGGGCTGTAGGCCAAAGTCCCCCCATGGGACACTTAAGACTTTGGTTTTCAGATGTGCTGATGTATGCTACAACATAAAAACCACTTAAGACCGTTACACTTTTTTCACAATTAAATGCCCAGAGCCCGTGGTCTAGGATGTTTGAAGTGTCATCAAACTTATTTTCAAATGGTGCGATAGAATCTCTTAAACCAAAATAAACTGCCACATATAGATCCAATACAAAACAAAACTTGCTCCGTTTTTAGTAATCCTTTGCCAACATAGCACAGCTTTAAGTCTGTATGTCATGTACAGGAAGGTATAGGATATGTTTTGACAGTTCTTGTAAAATTCTACTTAGCTTCTCATGTTGCATCATCAGGGTTTGCATGTCATAATTAATGAGGACACTTCGTTAAATTTAACAAAATATACCATTTATAAGGTGATTGAATTGTCATGTAATGATTAAGAAAGTGCTTGTAAAGTATAACATTTGATTGCCATGAACTTCTTTCAGATTTAATTCAACCTCGGAAGTTCATTGATAATGTGTCTTGTACATAATACACTCTAAAAAAATTCAGACAAAATTGGTCTTTTAGATTCAAAAAGGTTTTTTGAAAATTGTTTTGAATCTAAAAAACCAATTTTGTCCCGACATTTTTTTAGAGTGTAGTGAAAATCTAAAACTACATCTTTGTCTATATATTAAAAGATTGAACGCAATATTGGCATGCAACAGTCTGACTGTACAACTCACTTTAAAGGAGATTCCCCTGTGAGATGTGCAGTGAACATGCATGGCACCAAACAATCTACTTTATGCGAGCTTATGGACAATAATTCCTCAAAGCATTTCAAAGGCACAAGTCATGTATCTGTCTGACAATCATAGAATATTCAATATAGTCTTATGAATGACGCCAATATGGCAACAGACACCTGCAGCAATCAAACTGTCTGGTCAGCCTTTAGTTTCTTTTTTTGGCGGAGTGGCAAATTTAAAGTAAGTACGCAAAGATATTGAATTACAAGAAAATTTATAATACATATTTATTGAGTTCTATTCAGATACTTTTTGTATTGCATCATTCGACAGAATAGTTTACCTTTTGGTTTTATTTGTAAAACAGAGAAATACAAGTACCAGTAATTAACTTACATTTCATCTGATTTCTTTGCTTTTTTTAATTATTATTAGTGCAACAGCCCTTAGCATGCTAACTGAGCTGGTAAGAGAGATATGTTGCAAAAGAAGATAAAAAAGTTTGAAAGAAACGCTCCACCAATTAAGAAAATAAAGAAAAAATACATTGTAAACACGTAATAACTGTAGAGAAAATATTCTGACAGAATACCAGCTTGCTGCTTCAGGAGGATCCTAGAGGAAACTAGAGTACAGCACTTTGGAGAAACAAGCTGAGCGTGTCAGTTGTTTCGTACTCAGCAATATGAGGTTTTATGAAAGTTTCAACACTCATTAAGCATCTTGTTGCAAAATTATTTTTTCTCATGGTGATAAAAATAGTGTCACAATCCATGTTCAATGTTCAGCAAAAATATTTCAATTCTAAAGACAGGAATGAAACAGGGCATGCACATCGCTCATTCTCATAAATTCAGGTCCACTTGCCTGTTGTGTTGCTCCCATTAATTAAGAAAATCTTTTCTGCAACAGCAAAATGCAACAATGGAAAATATGTTGAGTGAAGCCTCAAACAGCCTGCTTCATGAATCCATCCAACAGAGAGAAACATGGAGCTTTAAAGCTTTGATTCAATAGCTTGTGTTTGGGCTTAAAAATATACGATAAATGCTAATATGTCATTATTTTCATCAAATTTAGATCCAAGTTTGTACTCCTGCATGAAATATAAAACTTTTAATGAAAAGAGTGGCTTACTATGACATTCTTTCAACTTCAGTCTTTCAAAGGAATTAGAATGAGTTTGCTAAAATTTCATTCATACCGTACACAATTTCAGACAGTTAAAGTCCTTTCCAGACAATTCGACGCTTTTTAAATTCAGTTCTGTTATTAAGACATTTCCAAGCGTATCTCTAGCTCACATAAATCTGGATGCATAAGGCAGTCCACAAGCTTTGCTTATGATGTGTGTTTCTGCCCATTAAATATAAACTTTGTTTGTGAATAACAAGCAATAAGTGTGTTTTATCAAAACATATTTTGCTGATTCTGTTTGAAAAATTGTTTTACTTTTGTGCTTTGCAAATACTCACCCCACGCTTTAAAATATGACTTTTTTCGTCATATCTATAGGCCCAAGTCATTCTAGGACAGTGACATTTATTTCATAAAATACATTGTATCTCAATGCAACAATATAACATTTGAGCAAAACGGTTCGTACTTAATTTGATTTGTAGCAAAATGCAGAAGTGGGTGTGTGTTTGCACAATGATATGCCAATGGAGTCATCAGAACTTGTTTTTATGTAGGATTCACAGAGATAATTATTAAAGTATGGATACAATGGGCTACAAATTTAACAAAAAAAATCTTCAGTCAACCTTTACTATGGCAGGGTACTGTTTCAATGCATGAAAAAATAATGTACCTGTGAGCGCCAGTGAGCAAAATTATTGCTATATGAAATCATACCATATCATTGTTATATTATTATCATAAATGTTTGGCTCGATCCGACATCAATGCATGGCCAAATACCACAGGGCTATTAGCTTTAGCAAAGGAAAAGTGGTAAGCCAGCAAATAGTATATACCTCTACTTGTTCAAATTTCACGTTGCTGTCCAATAGATTGATACTGCTGCCCAACACAGTCAAGAGTTTGAGACGTTAGTTGCATATTGCATATCATGTAAATGGCGAGTTAGTTCTTGTCTAACAAAGGTCTGGTTAGCGTCACTGATAACCTGATACAGTGATACGGCAGTCTCAGTCAGACTTTATCAAAGCTCTGCAACAGTTAGGATGCTGTGACATTTGCACCAGTGCCTGCAGCCAAAGTCTAAGCAGAGGGCTTGCAGAGTCTGACATTACCATCATACTGAGCCAGTGACTCCAAAAATGCCTCACTTGCCAGCTCTCCTTTTCCTTCTGGCATCTTAAGGAAGCCCTTATTTTGCCAGGAATTTGGTTGTATTTTTCACTTTTTGTTGTCGGGGGTTTTTTCTGTCGTTCTGAACCAGCTTCACCTTGCCAGCTCACTTGGCATCCTTCAGACTCTGACATTAATATGAAAATGAAAAGACATCCAATGAAGCCCAAGATGTTCTTTTCCCGCTCTTTGGCAACAAACCCCTCAAAAGCCTCCTTCTGAATGTCTTTCTTGTATAATTGGAAGGAGTAAAATGAAGAAAAAAAGGTAACAGTTATTGCGCTATTGAATCATACACACACAAAAATCATGTAATTTCCCGGCCCATTGATAATCATACAAAGATGTATCAGTTGAATATGATTTTAAAGTAAAATCTTGCTGCAAAATTCAATAATGAGATAAAATTACTGGTGTCAATAATATTGTACGTTATCTTTGAAAAAGTCAATGTTTTTAGTCTCTGAAAAATGTGGCCCAATAAAATGTTGAAAAAAGTTAAAATAAATTGCTGACTTGGCAGATGCAAATTTCCGCCGCATGTCAATCATGTTTTCATGTCCTGATTGATGAGTGTACAAATATAGACTTGGCCTATCAAAATTGTTGTTGTTGTTTTCTGGATATATGCAATTCAACATTCCTTGTCAGCAGCTGAGACATTTAGTCTGGGATTTTTTCTGATAGCAGACACATAGATGGAACTGGGGCACATTGTGATGCTTTTCACTTCTTCTCATTTTATTCAATGTGGAAAACACTGAGCAACTCAGAAGTTTGCGTGAATATCACCAATACTATAGAGCTTAAATACAAGGAATAACATATTAGACTGCTCCTACTCTTTTGCAGCCAGACATCAAACTGTAAGGTGATCATAACTGTCCCAAAGTACCCCGACCTCGGAGCACATTGGGACATTAACATTTTCACTGCAAAAAACCAACATGGATTTTTTTAAAAATCCATGTTGGTTTTGCATTGAAATTTGGTTTTCCAAAAAACCATTTTGAATAAAAAAACCAATTTTGTCCCAACATTTTTTAGAGTGCATTTTAATGCCAAGCCTTCAGGTGAATCTTTAAACCTCCTTAAAAAGTATCTTCTTTTGCAGTGACTACAAAAATCCATTTGTATCAAATTTTATTGAGACTGAAACTCCCAATCAAAGCTTTTTTATTGGACTCTTAAAGATCTTACAAGGTCATTCAGTGGCATAAAAAGTCTCAAAATGAGCAATGTAATATCTGTAGAAGCATTTAAATTCTTTCAAGATCTCTTTTTATTAATTGTCTGACATCCAAAGGCTTCACACACCTGTTAATTAGATCGCTTAAAAGAACTTTGAAGATGACATTACTGACTAATTTATAGAATTTTGATTCAAATACTGAATTATTTTGAAATGTTAAAATTTGTTAAACATATAATAGGAGGAATCGCTAGCATTAGGATATCAACCATGACTTATAAATTCAATTGGAAGAGAAGAAGTCTGACAGTTCTACATGAGTCGTCTGATCTAATTCAAAAGATTGTATTTTCCGTTTGGTGGGAAAAACTAAAGTTCCTTGAGAGCAGTGGCTTCTGGCCCTTATGATAGCAAAACTAATTATTATTGATCATTTAAAGATAATTTCTGTTCCCTGACGCTTAACTTTTAATACAGAGCACTAAATAATCATATTTCAAATGGAAGCAGATTTGCAACGTAACAAGCACATTATTACAGAGCAATATAGACTGCAGTATAGCCCCATATAATTATCAATAAGTGTGTCAGCATTGCCTCAGGCTACAAGGATTGGTCAAGCTGCAATGGCTATTAAACAGTATCTACACTTGTTCACGGGTCAAAGTGTTGTCTGACTATGACCGAGTCAGAAGACAGAAATCAGTACATGTGGCAAATCTTATGAATGGCAATTGGGCACTAGTCTGCCAGGGTCCTGTGCAGCATCTGTGATGTTCTGATAGGGCAGTCTGAGTCACACTTTATAAAACCTCTGCTACAGAAGAATACTATGACATTTGCACCAGTGCCTGCGGCCAAAATTTCTGCTGAATGTTAGGTTTGCAGAGTCTCACATTACTGACACACTTGGCCAATGACTGCCAGATGCTCTTAGACTACTCTCCTGTCCACAAAGTCACTCCAGTATCTTATTACTGCAGATCTAGGCTCTCAGCCGGTATTTTGTGACATTTTTCATATTTGTCGGTGTTTTTGCCATTTTTTGGTTCTATCTCTTTCTAGCCACACACGGCATGCTTCAAGCTCTGACATTTCCATTATTATTATTATTATCTTTATTCGTACAGGAAAAATTGTACAATATTATATAGGCAATAATTAATCAGTTGACACATAAATAATTGAGAAATTCATGAATTTCAGAAGCATTTAAGTTTGATTGAAACGGTCCATCTCGCATCATGGCAAGCTCTCGTACCGCACAGGAGTTTATGCGGCAGTCAAGGGGTTGACAAACTGTATTGCAAGCTGTCATGACAGTACGGATATTGGCACAGGTTTCCAAGGTCATCAATGAGTTAGTGTCTATTGCACATTGGATATTTACATAGTTGAGATTTTTTGCAAAGCTGGAATTTTCAGTCTGGGCAGTCACCATGTAAAGAAACCTAATCTCATCAGTGCTGTGTTGTAGTGCATTGCATGCAAACTTCACAAATCGTTTCAGGAGCATGTGTGTTGAGCAAAGAGAGCCCGATAAACCAGGCAGCAAACAACAGTGGGTCCTATATGGGAGTCGCCACACGTCTCTCAAGCACTTTCTCCATGCAGTCCGTATATTTTCGGCTCGGGCAATATCACAAATCTGTATTCCATACAGTGACGAACAATATGATAAAAACAGTTTATCTTTGACAGAGGAATGTCCTCCTGAAAACCTTGTCCTTAACATATTGTACTGTTTGTAAAAACTTTGATAAACTCCGTTTGAGTCATCTTTTAGGTTCTGATACACTTCATATCCCAAATGAGTTGTTGATTCTTCCCTTGTGATTGTTTTACCACAAACTGTGATCTCAGTTCTTGTATTGAGACAAAAGTTACAATGTTTCTTTTGGCAAAATCGAATCAAATGGCTCTTGGCAGCATTAAACAATATATTATGCTCTTCAGCATACTCAGTGCAAATGTCAACCATTCGTTCTAATCCAGGAACAGTGGGGCTAAGTAGACACAAATCGTCAGCATAACCCAGGGTGCCCATAAAATAAGGTCCAACGCAGCAACCATAGGATGATTCACGTAACCTTTGTAACAGACCATCCATGTATACTCCAAAAAGTAGGGGAGATAACACCCCACCCTGTTTTACTCCATTGTTAGCAAGGAACTTGTCTGAAACGCTACCATTCCATGAGACACGGAGAAATTGGTTTGTATACATGTGTATTAGACATCTCAGTATAACTGCATTCGTTCCTCTGTCTCTGAGTGTAGTAAACAGCTTGACATATTCCACTCGATCGAAAGCCTTTGAAACATCTAAAAGTAAAGCATAGGCATGACTACCACCATTCATGAAATAAGAAGCACATTGTTGTAATACTCCAGTGCATAATGTTGTTGAGTGTTTCTCTTTAAAGGCGAACTGTAAGGCATCAGTAGTAAGACTTTGCAACCCTTCCTTGCTTAAGATTATCAAATCCAGAATCTTGCCAATGACACAGCTGAGTGTGATAGCTCTGTATTTATCAGATGAATGGGTTACACCGTTGCTCTTCGGAATCGGCGGCATTGTTCCAAGAAGAATCCCAGAGGGCACATGACCATGTATCAGCACAGCATTATAAAACATTGAGAGAAGTACAAAGAGTCTCTGAGTACCATGAATTATACAATCCGAGGAAAGGCCCATGCTTCCATCATTTTTGCCCGATTTGAGTTTGCGAATGAGTTCCAGAACATGATTTGTATTAACAATAGATCCATTAACAGCTAACTTTTGATAATCCCATTCAATGTCACAAGCGAATGACTTTTTGAAATCATCCATTCTTGCTGCATCATAGGCCACACTGTTATACAAATGTTTAAATTTTCCATAGAACAACTCTGCTATTCCATCAGGGTCATTAACACCATCAACAGTTTCTGGCACATTTTTCTGAGCGCGATTAATTTTCTTTGTCTCATTCCAAAAATTCCTGGTGTGATTGTTTGTCATAGCTTCTGCAATCCTCGTTGCTTTAATGTTGACTTCATTTCTTCTGCACTGCCTCACTGCGTAATGATACTGGTGCCTGGTATATCTCATCACTGATGCTAATTCTCCCTCCGTCGGTCTACCACTTTCCTTCCATCGTTCATGCCAAAATAACGCAGACCAATGCTTTTCTTTCACATATTGATTCCAACCAGGTACTCTGCATCTCTTTGGCTTTTTTGTTTGAGGTATTGAGGTATCCACAGCTTGTAAGCAGGCATTCACAATATCTTTGTGAAACTGATCAATGTCCTTACAATGTCTTTCACACTTTGGGTCACAGCATTCCACAGCTTCAGTTGGCACATGGACAGACTGCAAAAGATCATCAAGTTTATTTTTATATTTTGAGATATCTTCCAATGAAGCTTTTGACCACGCAGCTTTGCCAATAAAATGTCTGTCAATCTTTTTAATATAATCCACCTGAAAGTCTACAGTGCATAAAACAGGCAAATGGTCAGAACTGTTCTCAACTGATTCAACCACTTCATACCCTGTTATGAGGTCAGATAGATTTTCACTGACTAGGAAATGGTCAATGCAAGACTTAGATCCAGTGACACAGCTTTCGAAAGTGTATGATACATCATTTATTCCAAGATCAACAGAACAGTGGAGATTGTGTAATGAATTAAAATCCTTCACAGCATTCACATGAAAAGTATTCCTCCGAAAGTCCGTATTAAGATCTCCTGCTATCAGAACAGCATCATATACATTACTGTTTAGAAGCTCTGTCAGTTCATCAAGAGTTTGCACAAGAAGTTCATAACTAGCATTTTTTACCCGACAATCACAAGGTAAATATGTATTAACAGCTAGAACATTTATTCCAGAGATCATCGTTAAAGAAACAGCACAAATCCTGTCAGAGTCAGTGTTAATTGGTGTTACCTTACAATCAAGATCCGACTTCCAAACTACAGCGCAGCCTCCGTGTGGCCTCCCTATTAATGGCTTGTTTATATCCATGCTACTTGTGCCATGATAACATACATTCCCAAGTTTGTAGAAATTATCCAATGACTCGGCATACAAACAGTGTTCTTGAAGGAAAAGCATATCACAATTGTGAATCAGAGTTTTTGTAAAGTCAGCCTTGTCATCATTGAAATGTTTGCAATTATAAGTACCAATTTTAAACATATTCTTTCGCAGGGCCATTAACTTGACGACTGTGGGTTGCCTCTCGCTACAGCATACTGTTTTTTCTCTGCTCTGGCATTTTCGGGTCTGGGGTTCTCCGAGTTGTACCATATGTACTTCCTGACGCTGATATCTTCAGGCCAAAAATATATGAATTATATGAAAAAGTAAGTAGTAAAACTCTTTTGCGGATAAACTCCTTATCTGTCATCTTTTTATCAACGAAAAATGGTAATATTGAAGAAAAAAGAAGCACAGCAGCCATTCTAATGATTCTTTATCATACAATACTGCTACAAATAATAATCAATTTATAAATTAAATTTGAATAATAAGCTGAAATATTGACAGTGTTGATAACTGTATTTCTGAAGGGAATATGTATGGATTCTGATTTAAACTGATGGCATTCACTGATGGCAGATATACTTCATATTAAACTTTAATTTAATTATGTAAGCCTACTTATGTTTGAAAGCCAGTCATGTTTCAATTGATTTTAGGACGTGTACAGATTTATATCGACTATACATTATTTTTTTAAAGTTTCTATTCTAAATTCAATTCCTGGTTGGGACATGGACATATGGTCTGCATATTTAGCTGATAATAGATGCATATCTTTCAGATCCCTGCATATGTCTGATAATCTATTGCGTTCATCATAAGCAATATTATTGCCGCTGTTATCCGCTTGATTTATTATTATTGATTTACCTACTGCATTACACAATGTGCAGATAGTCTAATCAAATTGAATGTAAGACTTGTTGTTGTTGAACCGACATAAAATGGCCTATTCCCACTCAAATGACAATTTAATTATACTATTAATTTGATATCAATGAATTATAAATGTTAACAGAAAAATGTACAATGCTGTTTGATTCTGGATCATTTGTGATATTCACTTCTATTTCATAAAGCCTTAAAAAATACATGATAGGAAAAAAACTCTGCAATTATACATATGCACTGCACAAAAAAGAAAAAAATACTTACAAATATAAATAGAAGTGTTCTAGATTGATGTCAAGAAAAGAATTTATTTAAACATTGAAAAACTTTAATAAAAATAAAAAAAGACACAAAGTTAAGTTTGATATAGCTGTACATATTTGCCTATTGTCTGTAAACTTTGAAGTTTAATGCTTACTGAACAGTACTAGCCTACTACTAGGTGTATTAAGTAAAATTCACTGAATGTTTTTTTATCTGATTTTGTGTTTGGCACGGTCTGCTGTGATTTCAGCTTTAAATACCTTTGGTAATGTTTTCTAAGAGAGGCAAAACAGCTTGAAAATCCTCAAAGCATCTCATAATGGCTAAAACTGGATACCATAGTCTTGTGACTTGTGTTAAAATGAAATCGATAAAATGACTTTGATTGTTAAAGAAAAGGAAATTCTCTTCATTGTACTGTAAATTATAAGCGCGAGAACATGAAAGTACTTGGAACTAACTTCAACTCAGGAAAATAATAGATTAATAAACATTTTGTCTGAAGAGTTTAAAGCAGACAGGAAAGCTATGGTGCCAATGCTGCTGCCGTGCTTCCCTGCAGATTGATGGATTCATGAAGCAGGCTGTTTGAGGCTTCACTCAACATATTTTCCATTGTTGCACTTTGCTGTTACAGAAAATAATTTCTTAATTAATGGGAGCAACACAACAGGCAGGCAGACCTGAATTTATGAGAATGAGCAATGTGCATGCCCTGTTTCATTCCTGTCTAATGAAAACATTTTTGCTGAATATGGATTGTGATACTTTTTTCGTCACCATGATCAGGGATAATTTTGCAACAAGATGCTTAATGGGTGCTAAAACTTTAATAAAGAATCAGATATTCCTTCAACACCCTCATACTTGTGTATTTCCCAAACCTGCAGTCATTTCACAACTACTGCTTCTTTCACTTTTCCAGGGACGTGAAATTTTGAAGTTGTATGGTCTGCTTACATGTACATACTTCTGAAAGAAATTCTGGAACAAACATTTGAAAACTGTCTTGTATAGTATATACACATAACATGGTTTTTTTCATGGTTGTTTGCATGAGGCTTTCTTATATAAAACTTTAGACAGACTTTTTGAATATTTCAAACCAGTTTTTGCACTTTGGTGAATAGAATAATCTTGAACTACTTCATCATATGAAAATGTCTTTTTTCCAAGACCAGAATGTGCTATACGCCCAGTATCTGCTGTGCTTCAATGATTAAGCAACTTTATTTGCATCTTTAAGAAACTTCAAGTCAATAGTACCGATAGTATATTTTGTAGTGGGCTTAAATGGCAAGCAGCAGCTTGCAGCTTGCTGTTACAAAGCAGTGTTCTAACATTCACTGTCACTATATAATGATGTTCTTATGCAGAATATTACCTCACATTTAAAGTTATGTTGAACTGGCAGGAAGTTTTTTTGCTGTATCTTTATCCATTAATGGCAATATCTATGAAAATTTGTATTGGTGTCTGTAAAATCGTAAATGATTATTTAATGGCATAAAATGTATTAATAAGAGCATATATGCAATTTGATATCTACTCAATATTTCAAATTTCTTTCAATTCCTGTCTGGAATTCCAACGGCTTCATATTACTGTTAATAAGATCACATCAAAGGGACATTGCCAATGACACTTTCCTTTAATGTGTGAAATAACAAGCAATATAAGTGAGTGCTTTCTTTAACAGTTGACTATTACATGTAGTGTTAAAATAGATTTTATCCCACATGTAGTAATGGTACAATATCAAGGATGATTAACTTTTCTAAAGCTTGAATTGTGCTCCGATTCTATACACTCTAAAAAATTTCGGGACAAAACTGGTTTTTTAAATGTAAAATGGTTTTTTGAAAAACCAAACTTCCGTGAAAAAACCAATATGGATTTAAAAAAAAACAACTTTCCATTTTAGCGTATCTTGTGGTGGTCAGAATGAGCTTCAAGCCACTTGGTTCCTGCCTGAATAAATGCCTACTCGGATTCTACAAACATAAATGTATTAAATTATTGTCATAGGTAATGAGTTACACAATGCCATCAATGAATACTAATACTGAGATCTGTCAAGATTACCTACTAAATGACTGGTCTAGCTAACAGTAAGTATAAAATGTCTGCAAAATTTTGGAATGGCAACTGTTAATTTTTCATACTGGGTTTGTCTTACCATCCTTAATATCCCGATTGGGCACCTTGCAGCATAGTCAGTAAAGATGACATTTGCACCCATGCTGCAGTCTAAGTTTCTTGTGAGCATTACTCTTTGCTGAGTCTGACATAACTGACACACTCAGCTGGTGACTCTGAGATGCTCTACTCAAGTTTCTTCCAGGATCTTGCTGAAGCAGCAAGCTGTTTTTTTTTTGCAAAAATGTTTGCCATACAATAATGTGTTTGTTAAGTCTTTTGTTGCATCTTCTTGGTGAAATGTTTTTATCATCTGTATGCAACATCTCTCTCTTACCAGCTATGTTGGCATGCTAAGGGCTGTTGCACCAATACGCACCAATATAAATAAGGCAAGGAAAGCAGATAAAGAGAGCAAATAAAACCCTAATCTCGACATCTATACCTGTCATCTTTTTATTATAAAGAAAAAAAGGAAAGGGATAAAAAGCATTGTGTCAAATACTGCAGTAAATAAGTATAAGAATCAAACTTCATGTATATTTACTGATATCCAGGTGAAACTAAATAATGATATTGTAATTCGAAACTGTTTTGCTTACTTTAAAAGGTCGTTTGTGCTTAAATTGAAAACAAAATACTGACCAGACAGTTTTTGACAGGTGCAAGTGCCTTGTTGCCATATCTGCTTCGTTCATCAGAAAATACTGTATTTTGCAATAAGTTTGTTCGCATACCAATCATGTTTTTTGTGATATCATTTAAATGAAACTTCGTCAGCAATGGATCTGAGACAGATGCACATTCATCTAATTCTAGCTACATATTTGGTGATCTATTGTATTTCCTGGAAATTGTATTATGATTCAACTGGCCTTTTGTAACAAACTGTTTTTGATAGGCCTACTGCCATTGCGCAATATGCACTATACAGTTATCATAGGACTGGTAACTCAATAGAGCAATATTAAAGTATGGTGATATTTAAGTCAATGATTGCAAATTACTTAAAAGTAATTTTTTTCAGAAGGCACTTTTGCATCTTGAAGTTCTTCTTCTCTTCCTTCTTTTCCTTTTCTTCCCCTCTCTTTTCCCTTTCTCCTTCCCCTCCTTCCCTTCCTTCTCTTTTTCCTCCTTTATCAGTGGCGTCCCTATAGGGGGGCACGGGGGGCATGTGTCCCCCCCATATTGGACCTGTGCCCCCCAGGTGCCCCCCATATGAACTTTCCAACTCTGGCTAAAATATACAGTTAGTATGGCGGGTGCCCCCCAGACAATCGCATGCCCCCCAGGTACCCCCCCCCTGCTCGAGACCCCCCAGTTACGCCACTGCTTTACCTTCTCCCCTGTCACCTTCATCCTCACCTCTCAGTGTAGGTAAGTGAACCTACCCTGACCACGTGCACTATGTTTCAGTGAAGTAGTCATTAAAGGATTAACAAGTCTCCGGCGTGAAAGACATTATTCACAGTTTGACATTGTTAAAAGCAACTGAATGAATGTTTGAATGTTGTCACTGTTGTCTTGTTTTTTGTTTTAAGTATTTTCTTTGTAGAAAATCAATAACAATTATTAAATCCCGTATTTTAAATGCCGGAAAAAAGCTGTAAAAACATTAGCATATTCATAAAACTCCGTCATTTTATAGTGCTTGTTGGCAGGGTAAGTGTAAATGAACCCTGCAATGGGAGGATGGTCAACTTTGCCTCCTTCTTCTTCTTCTAAATCTTCCTCATTCCCAACTTCTGATTCCTCTTCTTGTTATTATATTCCCCTGCTAATTCTTGTTTCTACTTCTCCTCCAACTTCATCTTCCTCCATTTGTCCTTTCTGTTCTTCTTGTTTTCATCTTTATGAAAAGATCTGTTTGCGTGTCAGTGAGCATTCGTTGCTAAATAAAATGATGCTGCGGCCACTTTATGCCGACTCTCATGTCCCAGAAATGCTTCTATGGTTGTCAGACAGGTGCATGACTGGTGCCTTTGAAGGGCTTTGAGGAATTATTGTTCTTTTGCTCACATAAAGTAAGATTGTTTGGTGCCATGATTTTTCTCTGTGCATCACAAAAAGGGTACTCTCTTCAAAGTTGGCTGTATAGTCAGTCCATTGCATGCATGCCAATGTTGTACTCAGCCTTGCAAAAAACCTAAATGTAGTTTTGTATTGTTCATGACTCATGAGGCATAAGATCTCAGCAAAATTTAGTGTCTGAAACAGTGATATACAATGTAAATAGAGACGAAATTATTAAATCCTATGAAACTATATGAATAAAAAGGGTAATTGGAGGCTTTCCTGAAGCATCCATGGACAAATTATTATTGAAGTTCTGCTTGAGTCCATTCAAAGAGTTTTTTAAAATTTGGCACAAGCATGGTGAAAATTGTGTAAAATCCTTGTACGGCAGGAATATTTTCAACTTGACAAGAATTAACCCAGCCATGCACATTGCTCTGCTTGGGATTTGGCAGTTGTGTTGGGCAAATTCTTCTCAGCATCACCAAATTGCACATTTGAAAATATGTTGGGTGACACCTCAAGCACCCTCCTTTATTAATCCATCCACCAGGCAGATTAATATAGCTGTAAAACTTTGATTACACAACTTTTCTCAGTGCTTTAAAACTGAGACCAATTAATCAGCTAATGTGTGCTATTATTCTCAGTGAAGTATTATGTTGTATTTCATAAAATGTATCTAGGTACTAGAAATGTCATCAACCTTTCAGGAAATGTAGCAGGGTTGATGATTTTGCACAGATTATAGCTAATCGGTAAGATGAGACTGTTCAAATTAGTAAACTACAGCTTAAATTAGTACTGAGAGCGTCCAGTCTCAAAATCCAGTCAGCTTTTTCGGTACCATTATAGAACTTTTAATTTTGTGCATAAAAAACAAGAATAGAACTCTCGAATTTTGTTTAAAAATAAATAATATGTTGCTAGTGTTATTGGAAACAGATGCTACACAGCTGCCGCAGGGGGGCCTCACTGGGCTGTCTTGTCAGATTTCCCCATCCACCCTGAGGGGTGGTAAAGAGATTTGGCAGCCCTGCAATGTGAGGTCACCCTGGGCAGCTCCATTATGGCACTGTAAATATTATTATGTTACTGTCTTCATCTTATTGTGTATATTAATCTATCCTCTTCCTAGTCCATTAATTTACATTGTAAAACTTTGATGTGATTTACTTATTGTTTAATACCAGGCTCTGGTGCTGTATTTTCTTATAAATTGCGTAACAGATTGTCATTCTTCTTTCACCACACTACTATTATGGAATTGAATAAATTATTTAAGAGTAAAGCTTATGATAATACATTTACTTATAACAGGTAATTAGTCAACCATATATTTATGTTATGCTGTGGGACTAATGGGACTTTAGTTTGTTCTTTTTTTTTTCAGACTTAAAAACAATATTTCATTTTATGGATGGCCCCTTGACAGTGGCCTACTAGCCTTAAAGGGGTCACCCTCAATAGAGAATTGTCAAACAAAATACTGTATAACATATCAATAATTTATTTATCTTTTTCCTACCTTATCCTCTATTGAAAATAAATATGTCTGAGTCTGAGTCTGAGTCTTAGAAAGATATATATATGCATCAGCAAAAGTCCCAGACTAAATGTCTCAGCCACTTACAAGGAATGTTGAAATGGATATTAAAAACAACAGTTTTGATAGGCCAATATATTTGTACATTCATCGATCAATAAATCAAAAAATGACTGGCATGCAACGGTAATCTGTAGCTGCCAAGTCAGCGTTTATTTTGAATTGTTGTTCAATATTTTATTGAAACAGCATTTTCCAGAAAAACCTATTGAAATTCCTTTGTAGTAATGTTTTGATGAAAACTTACAACATAATTGAAACTGGTAATTTGTGCCAATTATTGAATTCACCTGGAAGACTTTATTTGAATTACAAACGTGACACATCAATGGCGTATAATTTCAAGAAAAAGTATGAAGTTACTTTTGATCTAGTGCATTTAAAAACATAATCCCCAAAGCAGAAAAATGATTTTAATTGATAATTTATATGTATATGTATCTTTATTCACATATTCTTTTACCAATGATTGTCCGTGCGCTATATAGGTTTCATGTTTTTTTTTGTATGATTCATAGAGTTGCTCCTTCTTTTTTCTTGTTGTTGCTGCTGCCAATAATAACGAAGATGACAGAAGGAGGGTTTTGAGGAGTTTATTGTCAAAGAGCTGGAAAGGAACATCTTGGGCTTCATCAGATGTCTCTTCATTTTCATATTAATGTAAGAGCCTGAAGGATGCCAAGTGAGCTGGCAAGGTGGAGCTGGTACAAAAAGACAGAAAAACTCTCCAACCACAAAAATGCCCAAAAAAGACGACAAAAATTCAGGCAAAATACAGACTAAGAGCTTCCGTAAGATGCCAGAGGGACAAGGGGGAATGTGACTGCCAAGTGTGGCATTCTTACAGTCACTGGCTGAGTGTGACAGTAAATCTGCAAGCAGTACTTTGCTTAGGATTTGGCTGCAGGCTCTGGTGCAAATGTCAGAGTATTCTGCTGTATGATGCCTTTGATAAAGTGTGAGTCAAACTGCCCTATCATTGTATTAGGACATCAGAGATTCTTCCCAGACCTTTGCTAGACAAGACCAACTTGTAATTCACATGCTATGTGATATCCACCCTATATCCATACTCATGACTGCTTTGGACAGCCACATGACTCTCTTGGATAGCACTGAATGAATAAGCACAGATGCTCTTTGCTGGCTTTGCAAGTCCTTACTTACTGACATTTATTGCCTATACATTTCATCGGATCAACATCTGGAATAGAAGGCTTGTAATATAAAATTACAATAATATATACAATAACGATACAGCATGATTTCATATGGCACTTATTCCAGATAAATATGCAAGCTCCGTAGTCCAGGAACTAACATGGTGGAATTTGAGCACAAATTTTGAAGGTCAATTCAAGCTTTAAGAAAGTTTATGTTTTATAGTACTATAACTATATGTTGGATAAAATGTCTTTCAACACTACAGAGTATTGCCAGAAACAGATGTCACCAACCAGGAATGACCTATAGAATGACAAAATATGTCTTACCTTAAAGTGTGGGATGATTATTTGCTCATCAAAAATAATTCAATTTGGCAGAAAGAAAAAGAGCAATAATTTTTTGAAATGGTATACATTTTGCTTATTATTTACAAACTTTGAACGTTTTGTCTTTTATTAGAAAGAATTACTCATAATAAGAAAAAGCTTGCCAACTGCTACATGCATTCAAGATTGATATGAGCAAGGAACACAGAAATATATTTCCATAAAAGACCAGAACAGACTTAAAAATGTCTTACAATTTCTACAACTTGCTGAAGTTGTGGGAAGTCTGGCTTAAATTAAACAAACTCACTCTGATTCTTGTAAGAGACTGAAAATTTAAAAGAACGTTTGGTGCTCTTTTCATTACACATAGTACAATATACATTTAATGTGGGGAGAACATCCTCGGATCTAAATCCACCAGAAATAAGGACACATTAGCATTTGTGTCCGAGTTTTAATGCCCTGAGACAAGCTATTGAATCAATGCTTTATAACGCCATGTTTCTCTCTGATGGATGGATTCATGAAACAGGCTGTTTGAGGCTTCACTCAACATATTTTCCATTGTTGCACTTTGTTATTACAGAAAAGAATTTCTTAATTAATGGGAGCAACATAACAGGCAAGCGGACCTGAATTTATGAGATGAGCATTGTGCATGGCCTGTTTCATTCCTGTCTAATTGAAAATATTTTTGCTGAACAAGGATTGTGACACAATTTTTATCACCATGCTCGTAATAATTTTGCAACAAGATGCTTAATGGGCTTGTGTGGAAACTTTAATAAAACCTCACAAATTTTATACCCCATTAGCCGCCTCAAAATTATATTCCTTCAAAATCCCCTTATATTTCCAGATTCGACACACCGCTCCTACTGGTTTTTTGTCCTTTCGTTGCTTTTTGCCACTTTCAGCATTTCCAAGAATGAAAAGCAGGTATATTCTAACCAATTAGGAACACATTTGATATAAAAAGAGTTTTGGATATATGAACATGCTTGGAAAATAATGATGAACAGGCTTTTTGAATGATGCTGCATATGCTACTATACTGTTCAAAGTGCATAATAGAAGTTTACTGTTAGCTATTTTAGATTATTAATGCAATAGATTATTTCAAATAAAAATAATTCTGATTCTCTGACTTACATAACTTATGATGTGGTGTAAGGCCAGTAATGTCTTGAGGGACTCATTCCAAACCATTCATCCACAAATATTTACCACACTATGAGTAGAATGGCATAAAAATGCATTCTTTTTCATTGCTCGATTTTGGAATGGCAACGGTACCCTTTTTCTGTTTTTTTTTTTACCATCCTTCATATCGCGATAGGGCAGTTTGTGTAGTGCAGCATCCAAACTGTTTTCTGTCAGAATTTTTCCTATTCAATATGTATTCGCAATATCATTTTGCTTTATTTTCTTGGTGGATAGTTTTTTATCCTCATTTTGCGACATTTCTTTCTTATCAGCTCTGTTGGCAGGCTAAGGGCGGTTCCACCTGTATTTAACCATGCAAAATGTGGGTTATTCATTTATTCTCTTTCTTTTACAGCTAAAACGATAATCTGTCATCTTTTTATGTTTAAGAAAAAGAATGAAAAGTGATAAAAACTATTCTCTCAACTCAAATAATGCAATACACAAAGCACCTACATGTAGATCAAACTGTATCGATTTGCACAAGTAATATTATTGTAATCTAAAACGTTTTACTTTCTTATTTACTGATGATAGTACCAAAAAAGAAGAAAAGGAAAATGATGACCAGGCAGTTCTTGAAAGCCACCGGTGCCCGTCGCCATGTTTGCATCATTCAAAAGATTTTATTGTATGTTGCAATAAGTTTGTTCGAATACCAAACATGTTTTTGTTGAAATTTATATGAAACTTTATTGTCTATAGAACTGCGATATTTCGACTGGGATTAATTCTGCTTACAGATGCACACCCAACTTATTTTTAAATCCACGATTGAAAAATGATTTAGAATGAAGTCTATTTTTATTGTTTTTTAAGTTGCTATCGTTTTGCACTTGCCTTTTCCACCTAATTCTTCCTCTCGTATCATACATACATTCCTTTGATACATGTATATTCCTTATTTTTTCTCCAAATATTCCAAATTTCCAATTTCTGGATGCTCATCTTCTTATTCTGTTCTGTTAATGTCCTGTTTGTACTCTGTATCTCTTCGAACTACTTCAATCTAACTCCTTCTACTTCTTAGTGTCTTTTTCTTCCAGATTTCTTCTTTATGAAAGGATCTGTCTGCGTGCCTGTGAGAGTTTATTTTCAAATAGAAATTATGCTTTGGCCACTATATACCAACTCTCATGTCCCAGAAATGCTCTTATGGTTGTCAGACAGATACGCGACTTGTACCTTTGAAATGCTTTGAGGAATTATTGTTCATATACTCAAGTAAAGTAAGATTGTTTGGTGCCATGCACTATCACTGTACATCACAAAGGGGGTTTCCCCTTCAAAGATAGTGACGTAGTCATTTCCTGGCATGCCATATTGAGAGTCTTTGCAATATAGAACTAGACGTAGTTTTGGTTTTTTTATGAGATCTTAGGCATCAGCATAAATCTTATATACAATGCAAATGAAATTATATGAAACTGATAATTTTTTTCCGTTAGAACAAATTGCAACAATAAAAAATATATCAACTGAACCTCAAACAGCCTGCTGCATGAATCCGTCGATCAAGAGGGAAACATGGCAGCAGAAATGCATTGCTTCCATATCTTTTCTGTCTGTTTTAAACGCACAGACAAAATGCTAATCTGTCATTCTCCTTAGTTAAGTTTCTTCTAAAGTTCACACCTGTACCTTAGAATAGAAACGTTCAGAGAATTTTGCTAAAATTAGGTAAACATAAAACTTCAAAGTTTTCACCTGACAAATAAACATATACACTATACAGCCTAGCAAACTTCACTTTACCTTTTTAAAATATTAATATGTTGTTGTTTTTTGTTGTTGTTTTTTTTGGTAAGTTCTCTTTTCGATAACTATATATGTTATTTCAGAACATTTTATTTACATATGTTTACTATGTAGGTTTTTATCTATTTTCGGTGCAGTGTAGAAGTTTTATCGCACTAGTGTTATACTGTATGTTGAACGGCTTTAGAAAAATAGAAGTTAAAAATTATTAAGGTTTTCTTTTTTTTACAAACAACCGCCTCATTGTCAAGCATATATAATTCATCAATATCAAAATCAAAAAAGTATTTCATGGCCAGTTTAGTGGGAATAGGCCATTTGATTTTGGTTCAACAGCAGCCAGTCATTCATTCATTAGGTAATTTGAGTTAACTATCTGTTGATCTACTTTGGGATGGCTGCACATTGTGTAATGGCTGTAGGTCAATCAATAATAATAATTTTAAATCAAATGCATGGATAACAGCAGCAATGATATCGCTGATAATGAAATACGATGAATTATCAAATTTTGCAAATATTAGAAAGATACACATCTTTTATCAGCTACATTTGCAGCCCGTATGTCTCTATCCAGGCCAGGAATTGAATTGAGAATAAAACCTCACAAAAAATAGTGTATTGACGAAATATATCTATTTTGTCTTAAAAATCAATTTAAACATAACTGGTTTTCAAACAGAAAATTGCACTGCATAGAAATAAAATAAATATTATATTACTTATAGCAGTCATATTTACTAACTATAACTAGCATTATACTTTTTAAAATATATTTTTCCTGAAGCTGTATAAATTTTTGGCAATTTGATCAGTATTTGTAACAACATGGGATCTGGTGCCTTTCTATCTTGAATATTACTTTTTTCCGCTGATTAAAAAAAAAGACAGATAAATTGAGAGATAAAGGGGTTTATAGGAAAGAATTAGAAAATGTATACTGCTTTATCCGGTGTCTTATAATGTTAATGCCAGAACCTGAAGCACACCAGGTGAGATACTGAAAGGAGATAGCTGAAACCAAAATATGGCACAAAAATACAGTGGTCCCTGGCTCCCTGCATTATAAGACTGCCCCTTCTGCTTTTATTAAGCGGTCTCTCATGGGGTTGCCCTCTCTTGTCACTGTGCAAAGTGCACTGAAAATACTACTTAGTGCATCTGGAAGGTAGTAACACATAAGGCAAGTCGGTCTCACAACATGTACTGCCAAATATTGCAAAATACTGACTGAGATCACCAGTAATAAGATGCTGAAGTGACTTTGTGGACTAGCTGGAGAATAGATTACTCAGGAGTCATCGTCTGAATGTGTCAGCAATGTCTGACTTTGTAAATCTAACGTTCAGCAGAAAATTTTGCCGCAGGCACTGGTGCAAATGTCATAGCATTCTGCTGTTGCCGGGCTTTAATAAAGTGTGAGTCAGACTGCCCTATCAGAACATCACAGACGCACAGCACAGGACCCTGCCAGACTAGTGCCCAATTGCCATTCATACGATATGCCATATGCACCAATTTCTCCGTCTTGTGACCCTTTCCAACTCAAATGTGACTCTGTCAGACTGCACTGTGACTGTGATCAAGCACAGATACTGTCCGATGGCCATTCCAGCTTGACCGGTCCTTGTAGCCTCAGGCAGTGCTGACACACTTATTGATAAGGGGACTATAGTCACCATACTGCAGCCTGCATTACCCTGCGGTGTTGTGCTTATAGGTTTGTGCATGTTCATTCATACAAAATATCAATATAATACCATTGTTCACAGCATTAAAAGTAAAGCATCAGGGAGTCGAAATCATCTGAATATAGTTCATAACAAATGGTTTTGTTATGATTAGAATTCATTGGTCAGAAGGAACTGCAGCTCTTCCAGCTCAAGGAAATTACAATCTCTTGGGTTAGGAAATTACAATCTCTTGGGTTAGGAAATTACAATCTCTTGGGTTAGGAAATTACAATCTCTTGGGTTAGGAAATTACAATCTCTTGGGTTAGGAAATTACAATCTCTTGGGTTAGGAAATTACAATCTCTTGGGTTAGAAAGGAAATTACAATCTCTTGGGTTAGGAAATTACAATCTCTTGGGTTAGAAAAGATAACTCAGAGAGCACTGTCAGGCTGCCTATACTTGGATAGATAAGTTAGAGCCATAGTTGATATCCTAGATTCTTACTAGTATATGTGTAGCAAATTGTAACATTGCAAAATAATTTCAGTGTCTGAATCAAAATTATATAGTCAGTAATTAGAGAAAGTACTCACTCATATTGCTTGTCATTCTTGCATTGAAGGAAAATGTCATCTTCAAAGTTCTTTGAAGTGATCTAAGTAACAGGTGGGTGAAGCCTTAGGAATTAAGACAGTTAATATGAAGAGATTTTGAAAGATTGTAAAAGATACTACAGATATTATATTGCTCATTCCAAGACTATTTTTATGCCGCTGAATGACCTTGTAAGATCTTTAAGAGTCCAATAAAAAGCTTTAATTGGGAGTTTCAGTCTCAATAAAATTGGATACAAATAGATTTTTGTAGTCATTGCTACAGAAGACACTTTTGAAGGAGGTTTAATGATTAACCCCAAGGCTCGGCATTAAGAGTAGGATTTTAGACTTAGATGCAAACTGTGACTGAAACTTCAGATTATGCAAGAACAAATAAATGAGAAATCATTGTGAGGTACTTTCCGCAGAAAAAAATAATGAGCATTTTGAATATGACCACAAGTGAGAGAAAGAGAACAATGGAAGGAGGTATTAAATTCGAGTCTGACATATTTTCACTTGTAGAACTTGCTTTTATATATGCTTTTAAAAATGGGTAATTATCAAGAAATAACAGATTGCCCCCGTTGGCGGATAATTCCTAAAGTTGTGCAGAACAAAATCCAACAAAGTGACTCCAATTGCTGAAAGACATTCGTGGATTTGAAAGAATTTACAAGCTGGAAGATCCAGTTTCTACAGATTGTATATGTATTACGATCTACTTTCAGGGAGTATGATGACACATTATCATTCAATTTTTCCTGTGGATATTAAGCCGTAGAGCAAGCTATTGAAGCAATGCATTGCTGCTGCCATGTTTCTCTCTGATGGATTCATGAAGCAGGCTGTTTGAGGCTTTACTCAACATATTTTCCATTGTTGCACTTTTCTGTTACAGAAAAGAATTTCTTAATTAATGGGAGCAACATAACAGGCAAGCGGACCTGAATTTATGAGAATGAGCATTGTGCATGCCCTGTTTCACTCCTGTCTAATTGAAAATATTTTTGCTGAACAAGGATTGTGACACAATTTTTATCATCATGCTCGTAATAATTTTGCAACAAGATGCTTAATGGGCTTGTGCGGAAATTTTAATAAAAGCTCACCATTTTTATACCCCATTAGCTGCCTCATATATTCCTTCAACATCCTCCTATATTTCCAGATTCGACGCACCGCTCCTTCTGCTCTTTTGTCCTTTCGCTGCTTTTTGCCACTTTCGGCAGTTCCAAGAATGAAATGCAGAAATATTCTAACCAATTAGGAACACATTTGATATAAAAAGGGTTTTGGATATATGATCGATAATTGCATCTTACAGAAAGTTTGTGAACTTGTATGCTCAGCAGGTCAGGCCCATCACATGCTTGTGATTCACAGATAAGCATACTTTTGAAATGATGCTGTAGTTCCAAGTGCATAATAAAATTCACTGAACATTAACTGTTTTGGATTATAACTGTATGATGATTTCAAGGAAATTATCTTGATTTATTTTAACTTACATACCTTTCAAAGTCTAGAGGGATTAATCCCAAACAATTCATAAAGAAATATTTACCACAGCTATGAGTAAAATAACATACAATTTCATTCAATTTCTCTGCATGACGGTAATTCTTAATTTTATGTAAATTCCACAGAAAGTTGTCTTAACAACTTTATGCGCCCCACATCATATCTAGTGAATTATTACAACCAATTTTGGCAAGAATATAAGTTCTTTTGTATGAAAATATGAATTTATATAGGCCTACATAATGTAATGCCAAGAGCTGCTATTACACATACGTGTATATAGAAGAGTGGGAAACAGCTGTCAGTTCATCTTGATACAAAAAAGGCTCGTGCTAGATGTTAAGCTGAGGTGGCCATTAGGGTGCATCAGCCGCCCCAACATTAACCGATCAAGCTGTACCTTGGTCCATAGTTGGGTTTTACCACACAAAATAAGATACTAAAAGTTCAGCTTGATCGATGGATATTTAGGGGTGCCTCCGAGAGCATATTTCTTGTGAATTTTTCGTGAAAAGTTGCGTTTCCGTAGGATCGCGGTTTGCGATAACTTGATTAATCAAATAAAGGCACTCGGACGCAGTTAAGATTTGGGACACACTGCCTTTTATTCAGGCCCAGAAAACACAAAACAGTTACATTCATTCAATCAATCATACCGACGACACAACATGTAGACTTGACAGACGAGACAGACGAGACAGACGAGACGTGAAACATTTAACATGGATGATCCAGCTGGCCTTGAAGGAAGCCCGAGGGAAGGACGATGAGGCTGATGCTGGAGGCGAGGACGATATGGATCCCTGTAGTAGACTTGCTGGAGCCCTAGTGAAGTCGCATCCTGGCAGTGTGGCCCGAGGCAGGTAGTGTGACGACTGTCGGCCTTGGAAGCAATGGATTAGCAAGGAATCACAGAGGTGCCCCTCAAAGAGGGAATAACTAAAAATGTAAAATGAACAATTAGAAAAGGAAAAATGATTTTTTGGAATAAAAAATGGCTGCGCATAGAGAATCAACATACAAATTTTGAGAAAATTGAATTTTGACAATAAGAAAAGTGAAAAAAAATGTTTTTGGAAATTTTTAAAATGAGAGGATAAAAAGAGAATTTTGATCCGAAAGGGAGGGCCGGTGGGGAACGAAATGAGGAGGCGAGTGGCCGCCAAAAATGACTCCTTCCTATTTATGTGGATTGAAACGGTCCAGTGGACCCAGGGAGCCGGACCCTGTAATTGGCTGTGGGTCCGTGTGACGCAATACTACGGCGGGAAAATCGAGGAAGGAGCAGGACGCCGGCGCCATCTTAATTAACCAACCTTACCCAAGTAAGTAAATAGTAATATTAAAGATAGAACAAAACTAATGACATATTTGGATTCTGCAGAAAATTTCCTTCAGAATGAATACCTGGAACCTATGTTTCCATCAACATTATGGTGATCATGTACTGCAAGATGTGCTTTTTCCTCAATTATTATGTACAACATCACTGATATACACAAGTTCCTGTTTATATGACTGCATGGTACTTAGTCTTTGCTTTACTCTTAATATAAATTATGTTTCAAACATATAAGCAGTGATTTACTCAGTCTTCCATTTTATCTCTCAAAGCTATTTCAATTATTCGTGATGATCTCAATAAACGTTTTATGACTATATGAAGAGAGAAAAAAACAAGCTTGCTATGTTATGTGTTGATAAGTCCCAATTTACTTTAACCTTGTGACAAACTAGCCCTTATACTTATTGTGCATAAGGGGATTGGTCCATTTACAATGTACATTAAGGTTCATCACCTGTCCTATCAATAAAAAAAAAAACAGAACCAGGAAGACGCACCATGGCTTGAGTTTGTGTTATGGTAGTTAGAGGAACATAAGCACTACTTTCTTTCTTGTTTTTGCATTTGAAATTATAGTCGATTTCTTCTTTATTTATGCACTACAATATCATAAACTTGAAATGACTATTCCTAGCACCTGCATGATTATTTGTTTTAAACTGATTTAATATATTTATGAAAATATCCTTTTAAGGCCTATCCACCTTTGCCTCAAACACTTTTCTTGAAGGTCACACAGTATACTATCTTAAGCATTTATCATTTATTCAGATATCACACATTCCTAATATAATAGAATTTAAGTAGACTAATGTACAAGGTTAGTACCCTTTTGCATGAGACCGCAAGTAATCAATACCTTTTTTAATACGCCATGTAAGTTTGAGTGAAAATGTTAAATAAATATTACATTTATTCAATTGCTTCTATTCTTGTCATGGAATTGTGACTATAGATTAAATCTATGAAATAAATCCTCCTTGGACCTTGCCATCCATTTAATGCAGGATACACAGATTATGGATACTGACAGTCTCAGTGAACATAGTACCTCATATAGGCCTACTCTATAAATTTCGGTGTGAAGCTTAATGTGGCTCAGAAAAGTACTTCCAGAAAATATACAATGAGCTGACAACATTTGTATTTCATTAATTTGCAGAATATGAATGGTTGATTACCATATTATGTGCAATTGTACATTGACCCATCTTCTTGTGTACTATAATATCAGGCAAGTTTTTCTTAGTGTTAAAACAGGTAATGACTTATCAATGCATAGCATATTAGTAAGGTTGTTTCTTTATTGTCAGACGGCCGTAAAACATTAATCAAGTTCATTGGATCCTTGAACAATAGAAATAGCTTTGAGAGCCAAAAAGAAATACTGGGTAAATTATTACTCAATACTCATATGTATCAAACATAATAAATAATGAAAGGAACAATTAAAGACAAAGTACCTTGCAGTCATTTAAAGAAATTTTTTTTGTATATCAGTGAAGTCGTAGAAAATATTCAAAGTAAAAACGCATCCTGCAGTATGACATCAACATTATTTCAACAAAAGTATAGGTTCCAGGTATTCATTTTGAAGGAAATTTTATGCAGAATCCAAATATGTTATTATTTTTAATCTATCTGTTATATTACTCAATTGATCGCAAACCGCGATCCTACGGAAACGTAACTTTTCCTGAAAATGTCTTAGGAAATATGCTTCCGGAGGCACCCCTAAATATTATTTTATCAGGTTGATTTTTTAGTATGTTCATCCGGCTACCAAAACACAACTTCATGCCAAGGAACAGCTACCTAACTCCATTTTTTATTTTTCATGGGGCGGCTGATGCACCCTAGTGGCCATTATGATTGTGTGAGGAAAAACTCAATAATGCCTTGTTACACTGTGAAAAGCTATTTTTATTTGAATGTCCAACATTTTGAAGTATTTTGGTAACCGGCTTTTCAGTGAAAATATCACCATCGCAAGACATTACACTTTCCTTCTCTCAGCCAATGAAAACTGCAGGAAAAATGATGTATTTTCTACCACTGATGTCTACAAATATGAAATCATCTGTCAGTTATCTTTTTGTGCCTGCCTTTTCCACCTTATCCTCCTTTTTCAACTTCTCTATATTCCTATGATTTTTTATTTTATTTATTTCTTTATTTAACCCCCATAATTGGGGAAATAACAATTTAACATTGAACATAACAATATATACATTATAAGACCGATAAAACACAAAGAAATATAAATAGATAAAACCTGTAAAACAGCTCAGAATGCTTTAGTTAAAAATCTTGTTATAAAAAATATAGTCCTTAATGACTCCTTATTCTTTCTCTAAATCTTCTTCATTTTGCATTACCTCTTCAAACAACTTCAATCTACCTCCATCAATTTCTTTTTATCCTTTTCTTCCAGATTTCTTCTCATGAAAAGACCTGTCTGCGTGCCTGTGAGCATTTCTTGCCAAATAAAAATGATGCTATGGCCGGCCACTATATGCATGCCAACTCTCATGTCTAGGAAATGCTTTTATGGTTGTCAGACAGATACATGACTTGTGCCTTTGAAATGCTTTGAGGAATTATTGTTCATATGTTCAAGTAAAGTAATCTTGATTGTTTGGTGGCATCCTCTTCAAAGAGATTGGTGTGGTAATTTTCTGGCATGCCAATATCGCGACTCTTTGCTATAGGCCTATAGAACTAGATGTACAGTAGTTTTGGATTTTTTATGAGACCTGAGGAATCAGCAAAAGTCTGACGTAGCAATATAAATAGAGATTAGATTTTAAAATTATATGAAACGACTAAATTATTTTCTGTAACAGAAAATTACATCAATGAAAAATATGATGACTGAAGCCTCAAACAGCCTGCATGCTTCGTGGATCCATCCATTAGCGGGGAAGAATGGCAACAGCAACGCATTTCTGCCACAGCTTTTCTGGCTGCTTTAAAACCCCGAAACAAAATGCCAATCTGCCATTCTTCTTCGTTAAGTTTCTTTCAGAGTATACACCGGTACCTTAGATTATAATTTACAAGCTGCAATACATCGAGTTACCTTTTTTTTTAAATGATAAAAGTCATTACATTCAAACAAATGCACAAGCCACAAAATGGTATATGATTAAAAATTGTCATTTTGAGATGTTTTGAGACTTTTTGAATTGTTTTCTCTTTTAGGAAACATTTCCAAAGGTACTTAAAAGCAGAAATGACAGCTGACAATGCAGCCGCAAAATCAGAATGAAAACGTTCAGGGAAATTTGCTGTTTAGTAAACATAAAACTTCAAGAGTACACATGACAAACAGACATATACAGCCTAGCAAACTTCACTTTACCTTTTTAAATTATCAATATGTTTTTTTTGGTTTTTTTTTGGCAAGTTCTCTTTTCGATAACTATATATGTTATTTCAGAACATTTTATTTGCATATGTTTACTATGTAGGTATTTATCTATTTTCGGTGCAGTGTACATGTTTTATCGCACTAGTGTTATACTGTATGTTGAACGGCTTTAGAAAATAGATGTTAATGTGACAGATGATGCCGAATCTGACACTATTATTAAGGTTTTTTTTTTTTTTACAAACAACCGCCTCATTGTCAAGCATATATAATTCATCAATATCAAAATCAAAAAAGTATTTCACAGCCAGTTTAGTGGAAATAGGCCATTTGATTTTGGTTCAACAGCAGCCAGTCATTCATTCATTAAGTAATTTGAGTTAACTATCTGTTGATCTACTGTGGGATGGCTGCACATTTTGTAATGGCAGTACTAGGTCAATCAATAATAATATTTATAAATCGAAGGGATTAAAGCAGCAATGACATCGCTGATAATGAAATACAATGAATTATCAAATTTTGCAAATATTAGAAAGATATACATCTTTTATCAGCTACATTTGCAGCCCGTATGTCTCTGTCCAGGCCAGGAAATGAATTGAGAATGAAACCTCACAAAAAATAGCGTATTGACGAAATATATCTATTTTGTCTTTAAAATCAATTTAAACATAACTGGTTTTCAAACACAAAATTGCACTGCATTGAAATAAAATAAATATTATATTGCTTATAGCAGTCATATTTACTAACTGCAACTAGCATTATACTTTTTAAAATATATTTTTCCTGAAGCTGTATAAATTTTTGGCAATTCCATCAGTATTTGTAACAACATTGGATCTGGTGCCTTTCTTTCTTGAGTATTACTTTTTTCCGCTGATAAAAAATAAGACAGATAAATTGACAGAAAAAAGGGGTTTATAGGAGAGAATTAGAAAATATATATTGCTTTATCCGATGTCTTATAATGTCAATGCCAGAACCTGAAGCACACCAGGTGAGATACTGAAAGGAGATAGCGGGAACCAAAATATGGCACAAAAATACAGTGGTCCCTGCATTATAAGACCGCCCCTTCTGCGGTTTTGAAGCAGTCTCTCATGGGGGTGCCCTCTCTCGTCACTGTGCAAAGTGCACTGAAAATACTACTTAGTGCATCTGGAAGGTAGTAACACATAAGGCAAGTCGGTCTCACAACATGTACTGCCAAATATTGCAAAATACTGACTGAGATCACCAGTAATAAGATGCTGAAGTGACTTTGTGGACTAGCTGGAGAATAGATTACTCAGGAGTCATCGTCTGAATGTGTCAGCAATGTCTGACTTTGTAAATCTAACGTTCAGCAGAAAACTTTGCCGCAGGCACTGGTGCAAATGTCATAGCATTCTGCTATAGCCGAGCTTTAATAAAGTGTGACTCAGACTGCCCTATCAGGACATCACAGACGCTGTACAGGACCCTGCCAGACTAGTGCCCAATTGCCATTCATACGATATGCCATATGCACCAATTTCTCTTTCTTGTGACCCTTTCCAACTTTATATGACTCTGTCAGACTGCACTGTGACCAGTGAACAAGCACAGATACTGTCTGATGGCCATTCCAGCCTGACCGGTCCTTGTAGCCTCAGGCAGTGCTGACACACTTATTGATATGGGGACTATAGTCACCATACTGCAGTCTGCATTACCCTGCGGTATTGTGCTTATAGGTTTGTGCATGTTCATTCATACAAAATATCAATATAATATCATTGTTCACAGCATTAAAAGTAAAGCATCGGGGAGTCGAAATCATCTGAATATAGTTCATAACAAATGGTTTTGTTATGATTAGAATTCATTGGTCAGAAGGAACTGCAGCTCTTCCAGCTCAAGGAAATTACAATCTCTTGGGTTAGAAAGGAAATTACAATCTCTTGGGTTAGAAAGGAAATTACAATCTCTTGGGTTAGAAAGGAAATTACAATCTCTTGGGTTAGAAAGGAAATTACAATCTCTTGGGTTAGAAAGGAAATTACAATCTCTTGGGTTAGAAAGGAAATTACAATCTCTTGGGTTAGAAAGGAAATTACAATCTCTTGGGTTAGAAAGGAAATTACAATCTCTTGGGTTAGGAAATTACAATCTCTTGGGTTAGAAAAGATAACTCAGAGAGCACTGTCAGGCTGCCTATACTTGGATAGATAAGTTAGAGCCATAGTTGATATCCTAGATTCTTACTAGTATATGTGTAGCAAATTTTAACATTGCAAAATAATTTTAGTGTCTGAATCAAAATTATATAGTCAGTAATTAGAGAAAGTACTCATTCATATTGCTTGCATTCTTCATTCGAGGAAAATGTCATCTTCAAAGTTCTTTGAAGTGATCTAAGTAACAGGTGTGTGAAGCCTTAGGAATTCAGACAATTAATAGGAAGAGATTTTAAAAGTTTGTAAAAGATACTACAGATATTATATTGCTCATTCCAAGACTTTTTTTATGCCGCTGAATGACCTTGTAAGATCTTTAAGAGTCCAATAAAAACCTTTAATTGAGAGTTTTAGTCTCAGTAAAATTGGATACAAATAGATTTTGTAGTCATTGCTAAAGAAGATACTTAAAGAGGTTTAACGATTCACCCCAAGGCTTGGCATCAAGAGTAGGACTCGAAACTTAGATGCAAACTGTGACTGAAACTTCAGATTATGCAAGGAACAAATAAATGAGAAATCATTGTGAGGTACTTTCCACAGAAAAAAATAATGAACATTTTGAATATGACCACAAGTGAGAGAGAGAGAAAATGGAAAGATGGCATTATTAAATGAGAGCTTGATATTTTTCACTCATGGAACTTTTTTTATATTTTCCTAAATGGAAAGTATACATGTCAAAAAAATAACAGATTGCCCCAGTTTGCGGATGATTCTTAATGTTGTACAGCACAAAATCCAATGAAGTGACTCCAATTGCTGAAAGACATTCATGGATTTGAAAGAATTTAGTAGTAGATAGATCCAGTTCTACGGATTGTATAAACCAGGTATCATAATATTGTATTACGATCTACTTTCAGGGAGTATGATGACACACTATCATTCAATTTCTCCAGTAAATATTAAGGCATAGAGCAAGCTATTGAAGCAATGCATTGCTGCTGCCATGTTTCTTGCTGATGGCTGGATTCATGAAACAGGCTGTTTGGGGCTTCACACAACATATTTTCCATTGTTGCACTTTTCTGTTACAGAAAAGAATTTCTTATTTAATGGGTGCGACACAACAGGCAAGCAGACCTGAATTTATGAGAATGAGCATTGTGCATGCCCTGCTTCATTCCTGTCTAATTGAAAATATTTTTTGCTGAACAAGGATTGTGACACAATTTTTATCACCATGCTCGTAATAATTTTGCTACAAGATGGTTAATGGGCTTATGCGGAAACTTTAATAAAACCTCAAAATTCTTATACCCCATTAGCAGCCTCATATATTCCTTCAACATCCTCCTATATTTCCAGATTCGACGCACCGCTCCTTCTGCTCTTTTGTCCTTTCATTGCTTTTAGCCACTGTTGGCATTTCCAAGAATGAAAAGCAGAAATATTCTAACCAATTAGGAACACATTTGATATAAAAAGAGTTTTGGATATATGAACGATAATTGCATCCTTCAGAAAGTTTATGAACTCATATACTCAGGCCCATCACATGCGTGTGTTCATAGACAAACATACTTTTGAAATGATGCTGTAGTTCCAAGTGCATAATAAAATTCACTGAACATTAACTGTTTTGGATTATAACTGTATGATGATTTCAAGGAAATTATCTTGATTTATTTTAACTTACATACCTCTCAATGTCTAGAGGGATTAATCCCAAACAATTTATAAAGAAATGGGTCAAAATTTGATAAGTCTGAAAGTTTAACGATAATTCATGATGGCAGGAAGACCAATAGAGGACCTCTTGTTGTCATTTGTCATAGACTAGGATATTAGCAAAACTTATAAAACAAAAAATACGTGGCAGAATATTTTAAGCCCATTCAAAAATAGCATTTAAGTGGCCAACCCCCCTGAAAATGGCCTGTCTCCACCAACACTTTCTTTGAAAGAACGCATCACAAAAACTAGTACAGGATTCTGATTCAATTAAACTCTTCCATACATGGTAACTTGACTGTCATTCTTCTAAAATCTGGTCATCAATAGCTGAAATAATATTCTGTATTAGAGCTGGAGGTTCTTGTGTCAATGTCTCCAATATTACGTCATTAGCATCATGCCGGATTTGTTTCTTAATAAAAAATAAAGGGACACACATTCTGTGAGAAAACCTTGTGTCTGGTGTTGTCTGAGAACCCAAGAAAATAACTGAACTATCTGTAGCTCTGCATCATTTATGTAAACCAAAATATTAGAGTATTTCTGTCGGCATGTGAGTTGTCCTATTTCAATTTGTCATTAGCAAACGCCTTGCTACTCTATTTTGACTGCATATTTCTGGACCAAAATCACTGTGAACATGTTTCTGGTGTTCATAAGGTCATTGCATGCACATATTGCCCGACTGCCAGTTTTGCACTGGTCCCTACAACGATTTTTACTGTAATTATCATTAGCATCACGCTGTCATTAGCATCATGTCAAAAGTGGCTTATTGCCTTTATCTCACTAAAATTTTGTTGCAGGTGACCGGAATTGAAATCAGTTGAATATATATTATCAATAAATGTTTCAACAGACTATTACATAACATTTTTGCATTTTCCTTGCATCTGACATGCTTAGTATGAAGTTTGATTCTTCTCTGAAACTACTAACCAAATATGGGGTGCCAGCAACATTTTACCATTGTCTAGCATCTGAAATATGGTTTAGTAAAGACATTGGGCACTGGAGGGAGTAGTGGAGATCATCTTTATTATTCAGAATCCAAACTATTGATGAAATGAATATTTTTGTTTGTTTTTATAAATCTCTGGTTCAAGGATTTGTTCTATCTCAATAACTATTGGTCATAGAGACCTGAAATATAGCTCATTGTGTGCAGAATAGCCACTTTCCTATTTGTTTGTAATACGTTATTCAGCTCTAAATGGTACGGATTTCAAGTTATAGGCAAGATGCTAATGACACGCATATTTGGTATTTTTATTGATCAAAATGCAGTTTCTCAAAAATGATTGCCATTAGAGACCTGGAACTTGCCCAAAATGTGCCAGCCACATGGCTAATCATTGGCAATAGATTGTTTAGCCCCAAATGGCCAGGACTTTTAGTTAGAAGTGTGATTTTAATGACAGTCGAAAAACATTACAACTATGTTTGTCACCTCAGTACAGATCAGCGGGGCATTACGACCCTTGGACATGAAAGTGCAGTGATAGCTGATTGTTTAACCCACCCAACGCAAACTTTAAAAGGCATTTCTGGAGCGAAAAATTTTCAAAATTTTTTCAGCTGAAATTTCAAGGTTTTCAAATTTTGACCCAAATATTTACCACAGCTATGAGTAAAATAACATACAATTTCATTCAATTTCTCTGCATGACGGTAATTCTTAATTTTATGTAAATCCCACAGAAAGTTGTCTTAACAACTTTATGCGCCCCACATCATATCTAGTGAATTATTACAACCAATTTTGGCAAGAATATAAGTTATTTTGCATGAAAATATGAATTTATATACATAATGTAATGCCAAGAGCTGCTATTACACGTACGTGTATATAAAAGAGTGGGAAACAGCTGTCAGTTCATCTTGATATAAAAAAGGCTCGTGTTAGAGGTTAAGCTGAGGTGGCCATTATGATTGTGTAAGGAAAAACTCAATAACGCCTTGTTACACTGTAAAATGCTATTTTCATTTGAATGTCCAACATTTTGAAGAATTTTGGTAACTGGCTTTTCAGTGAAAATACTAGCATCGCAAGACATTACACTTTCCTTCTCTCAGCCAATGAAAATTGCAGGAAAAATTATATATTTTCTACCACTGATGTCTACAAATATGAAATCATCTTTAAGTTGTCTTTTTGCGCCTGCCTATTCCACCTCATCCTCCTTTTCCAACTTCTCTATATTCCTATGATATAGTCCTTAATGACTCCTTATTCTTTCTCTAAATCTTCTTCATTTTGCATTTCTTCTTCAAACAACTTCAATCTACCTCCATCCATTTCTTTGTATCCTTTTCTTCCAGATTTCTTCTCATGAAAAGACCTGTCTGCGTGCCTGTGAGCATTTCTTGCCAAATAAAAATGATGCTATGGCCGGCCACTATATGCATGCCAACTCTCATGTCTAAGAAATGCTTTTATGGTTGTCAGACAGGTACATGACTTGTGCCTTTGAAATGCTTTGAGGAATTATTGTTCATATGTTCAAGTAAAGTAATCTTGATTGTTTGGTGCCATCCTCTTCAAAGAGATTGAAGTTGAAGTTTTTTATTTTTTCTTGATAACATCTGAATTCAATTTACAAAAGTATATAAAGATAATAAAATATAAAGTTCAATTCAGTTAACAAGAAGGAAACAAACAGAGTTAAAATTAACTATTTTAAGTTGTTCCCTTTAAATAAATAAAATACAGAATTTAAAAGGAAAAATTAATAATACAAAAGAACAAGACATACACATATATATTGGAGCAATGTATCATAGCAACTTCATTTAATATAAATCAGTTTTCAGCTTAACAAAAGCTTTGCTGAATGTCTTTAAAGTATTTCTATTCTTAACTGAATCAGCGAGATGTAACCACAAATGTGGGGCTCGACCCAAGTAACTCTTGTTGTATAAATCAATAGTATGGTGAGGTACTCTAGGGTAATTTCGATTTCGTGTATAGTATTCATGGGTACCTATGTTGAATAAAGTTGAAATACGCCGCGGCAGAGTTTCGTTCATATATCTAAATGAAATATTAAGTAAAGATAATTCAATGAGGTTTTCAATCCTTAAAACATTTGCTTTTCTATATAAGCCTGATAATCTTGTTCTTCTACTTACATTAAAAATAAGCCGCATCGATCTGTTCTGCTGTTTTTTTATCTGCTTTAAGTCAGCTACCTTCAACATAGGTCCCCAGACACTTAATGCATAATTAACGTGACTTCGAACATTTGAGTGGTAAACCAACATTTTTATCCTAGCAGGTAGTATATTTTTAATCATATTCAGGCTATAATTACCAGCAATCATTTTTGTTAATATATGCTTAACTTGAAATTTCCAATCACAAAATTCGTCAACAATTACTCCCAAAAATTTCATACTTTCTACTCTATTAATTTCTTTATTACCAAGCTTAACTGTACCATTAAACACCATTTCCTTCTTCCCTTTTGACCTAAATAATATGTACTTTGATTTATCAACATTAAGAGTCAAGGAATTACTGTCGAACCACTCATTCAGTTTCTTTAAATCTTCATTAACTTTCCTGTATAAAAATCTTAAATTACTTCCTGAGGCAAAAACAGTGGTGTCATCAGCAAATGTAACGCAACTACAAAATTTCAAACATTTTCCTAAATCATTAGCTAGAATTATATACATAAGAGGCCCTAACACAGACCCCTGCGGAGTACCATAAGACAAAACTTGACTACGAGAGAGAACATTCTTATATTTAACCTTAATTTCTCTATCAGTTAAGTAACTTTTGAACCAAGATAATGAATTTCCCCTGATACCATAAAATTCCATCTTCTTAAATAATGTGGCATGGCTGATGCTGTCAAATGCCTTGGACATGTCCAGGAAAAGACTGAGCGTATAGTGACCCCTATTTAAATTCTCTAAAATATTCCCAGTAAAATCCAGTATTGCATCAGTTGTGCTGCGACCGTGTCTGAACCCATATTGGCTTTCCGCTAGTATATTATATTTCTTAAAAAACTTTATTACTCTTACATTTATAATCTGTTCTAAAATTTTTGATATCACAGGTAAAAGTGACACAGGGCGGTAATTTACCATTTCTGTTCTGTCCTTGCCCTTATAAAGCGGTTTCACCACTGCTAATTTCATATTATCAGGGAATATTCCCTCCTGTATTGACTTATTAAATATGATCAACAACGCTTCAACAATACCTGGACTAATCTTTTTTAACATTTTGTTTGACACATCATCATAGCCACTACTAGTTTTTGCTTTCAAATTTTTGATAAGTTTCTGTATTTCCTGTATTGAGGTAGGAAAGAGAAAACAGTTATGCTCCTGACGATTTGTCATATTATACATAGGATCTCTTATACTGCCCTTACTTTCTATCTTATTTGCTAACAACCTCCCAATCTCACAGTAATGTTTTGCAAATGCATTGCTGATAACTTCTGAGTTAGTCTCCTTAACACCATTCACAATAATTTCATCAGATATGTCATTTTTATTGCTCAATTTACCCGTTAACCTATGCAAGACATTCCATATTTTTTTAGTATTAAACTTATTTTCTTCGATCAATGTGTTAAAATACGCAATTTTTGCTCTTCTTCTTAAATTGTTAAACAAATTTCTATAATTTTTATAATTCTGAAATTCTAAGCTGTCTCTAGGTTTCCTTGCAACATTTTTGTACATGGAATGACATTTTTGAGAAGACTTTTTTAATCCCTGGGTTAACCACGGTAATTCAGATTTATATTTTGAAACATTTCTTTTAACATTTTTACATGGTGCATAGAAGTCTAACACTGTTTGTATCTCTTTAATCAACTGATCACTAGCTTCATGGACAGTCATATTCTCCAACTCATTCCAATTACGATTCATAAGACTAGCATTCATATTTCTCAAAACAGCATCAGTTATTTTTCTAAAGGTTACTTCCCTAGTAGCATTACAATTATTCAGACTTACATTCGCAATCACTGTGAGACACATATAGTGGTCCGAAATATCAGAATTAACAATATATGATTTGGTATTTTGACAAAGTTCAATATCAACATAGATATTATCTATCAATGTGGCCGTGTTGTGTGTCACTCTGGTAGGTTTATAGATGGTAGGTAAGACATTATTAGTAAGATTCAACTCAAGAAACTTCAGAGTATTGGCATGTGAATTTACCTTAAGATAATCAAGATTTTGATCAGTCCCTATTATTAACTTCTTTTGTTCAGATCGAACCTTGTCAATAATGTTTTCATATTTTTCAATAAATTCATTTTCATTTGTACCTGGAATTCTGTACACTTCACCTACCACAATGCTATTTCTGCCTTTCCGTGGTATTTCTACAAAAATCGACTCAAATTTGCCCTCATCAAATATTTTTAAATCGGGCCTTTCTACATATGCTATGTACGACCTAACCAGGATTGAGACACCCCCTGATCGTTTGTTTTTCCTGTACTCACTAATCAAGTCATATCCATCAAAAGAATATCTTGTACAATTTCTTTCTGATAAAAATGTTTCACACAATAGCAGCAAGTCAGGTAATAGATTTTTCCTAGCTAGTATATCAAGCAATTCAACCAAATCATCATATTTGCTTGGCAGGCTATGTATATTGAGATGTGCTATAACAAATGATTTATCTTCGCCGAAAACATTATCCTCAACATTCAAATAGTTACAATCAGTAGTCAATACATCTTCATAGTCTATTAAACTTAATAAATTTTCAGACATCAAAATATACAAACCTCGCATAATCAGGGAGGTACAATAAGTACAATATCAAGGTCATTATAGAAAACATAATAATAAGGTCATTAAGAACTCTCACATCATAGAAGGAATGACAAACTATAACATCCCAGGACTCCTTGTCATTAGGCATAGATATAAGAAATGGCTTCAACAAACACAACTCCAACATAAAATATGTAATAACAATTATTGTGAGACTTATCATACACAAATCAAAACTTAACCTAAATAATGTCAATAACCTGATGGGCAAGATTATTGCTAGTAACAAGGGAGACCGTTTGGCTCTGAAAAGTTGCATTATCTACTCTGAATTAATTATAAAGTAATCACGCAATATTGTCGCAACATGGTCCTATCCACACTACAATATAGCTGCATTTCAGAATACATTCACTACATACATAGAACATTCCACCGACATCTGTGCAAAACAACAACAAATATTCCACCGACCCCTTTCTAAGCAAGTTTAATGCACTGATAATATCAATATAGTGAACAATAATGAACAATCTGGAACAGTAATCAGATACTGAATATTAACAAAAAATTTTTTTTTTCTTTTTTTTCTCCATAATCCACATTTGTAAGTGCAATGTGCACAAGAACTTAAATCTATCAGAAGTATTTGTATAAGAATCCATGAAAGTCAATTCATTTATTCACACAGATGTTTTAGTTGTTCTCTTATTTTCATGAGTATGGTACCCATAGTGTTTTTACCAGTCCATGTCGCTGTCAAAAGTTTATCGTTGTTCAATGTCAGTCCAACTCCCCAAAATGGGTCAGTGGTCGCTTCTCCTAGTTTTCTTTGTTCCGTTTCACAAAGTATCTCAAGAAGGTCTCTGTTTTGACTGAATTTAGCGAGACAAGCTTCTTCTGCTATTTTTTCCGCTTCTTTTATCCAGAGTTGTACTACGAAACCGTCCACATAATTTCCAAGGGCCTTCATTTCATAGGGATCTTGAGTTTTCAGAATTTTTTCTTTCGTCTCGTCGTCATTGAAAATTTCCGCCTTCTTTGATTGTATGAACTGCTCACTACAGGAGTACCGAACTTGATCTTTTACGAAAGGGGCATCATGGAAGTTACTAAACGGAGATCCTCTTGAAAAGAATGCTAGGCACTCATCGTTCTTTCGTTCAGCTGTATTGCGGGGGTTCAGTTCCTCTGGTGTAGTAATTTTCTGGCATGCCAATATTGCGACTCTTTGCTATAGGCCTATAGAACTAGATGTACAGTAGTTTTGGATTTTTTATGAGACCTGAGGAATCAGCAAAAGTCTGACGTAGCAATATAACTAGAGACCAGATTTTAAAATTATATGAAACGACTAAATTATTTTCTGTAACAGCAAATTACATCAATGAAAAATATGATGACTGAAGCCTCAAACAGCCTGCATGCTTCGTGAAACCATCCATTAGCGGGGAAGAATGGCAACAGCAACGCATTTCTGCCATAGCTTTTCTGGCTGCTTTAAAACCCTGAAACAAAATGCCAATCTGCCATTCTTCTTCGTTAAGTTTCTTTCAGAGTATACACCGGTACCTTAGAATATAATTTACATGCTGCAATACATCGAGTTACCTTTTTTTTCAAATGATAAAAGTCATTACATTCAAACAAATAAACCAGTCACAAAATGGTATAGGATTAAAAATTGTCATTTTGAGATGTTTTGAGACTTTTCGAATTGTTTTCTCTTTTATTAACCATTTCCAAAGGTACTTAAAGCAGAAATCACAGCTGACAATGCAACCGCAAAATCAGAATGAAAACGTTCAGGGAAATTTGACCTTTAGTAAACATAAAACTTCAAGAGTACACATGACAAACAAACATATACAGCCTACCAAACTTCACTTCACCTTTTTAAATTATCAATATGTTTTTTTTTTGTTTTTTTAGCAAGTTCTCTTTTCGATAACTATATATGTTATTTCAGAACTTTGTAGGTATTTATCTTTTTCGGTGCAGTGTACATGTTTAATCGCACCAGTGTTATACTGTATGTTGAACGGCTTTAGAAAATAGAAGGTAATGTGACAGATGATGCCGAATCTGACATTATTATTAAGGCTTTTTTTTTTTACAAACACCGCCTCATTGTCATCAAAATCAAAAAAGTATTTCATAGCCAGTTTAGTGGGAATAGGCCATTTGATTTTGGTTCAACAGCAGCCAGTCATTCATTCATTAAGTACCGTAATATGGGGTGAATCGGGAAAAGACAGGGATGTGTATTATTTCTTCATAGATCAACCACTTCTACTCAACCTAGGGAATTCATTTTTGGCACATGTATAGTAGACATACCGTCGCATATTTTGATAGAATTTCACACTTCTAACTGTAGGCAGTGAGGAGCTGCAGTACCTTAAACCTGACCCTGCATAATTTGAATTTTAACATACTGGTCAAAACTTTGCTCATTTCTCAAAAAATATAAACACCAAAGCCATCAAACTTGCAGCAAACTTTTTAAAGATTTGAAATGGTATCAGGGAACCAGAAGAGTAGACTAGATGTGGGATTATGTATGTTTGGTCATGGGTTAAGATCCAGGTCAATGGCAAAGTCTTGGGAATAATAAAAATATACTCTACCAATTTTCTTTTAAATGTACTGGCGTGGCTTTTTGATAACTATTATTGAACTTGGCATCATTTATTGTGGATTTAGTCCAGAATTCGTAAACACCTGCAAAATTAGCAGATAACTACAGCTTTTGATACTTTTCTGTCATTTATAACTTTTTTAAAAATCTGAATATTATCAATGGAATTGATATCAGATTTTCTTCAAAATAAATATTTTGTACACTGAAGTTGTTTTCTATTGTTCAGTCATCAGAACCAATCACTCAAAGAAGCCAGGAAGTATGGATTGCTGAAATAATGGAATGTCCCGATTCAACCCAAACTGTGGGGTGACTTGGGACAGTGTTTTTTTGGGCCTTGAACCTCGGCAATTTAAAATATCATTTCAAGCTCCAACAGAAAGTTAGACCTTCTGCTCGGACACAATTTGACACCATATTTCCATTTCTGAGTTGATCTTTGTCCATGTTATCACAGAAAAACGGCCAATTCTGTCCCGATTCACCCCATATTACGGTAATTTGAGTTAACTATCTGTTGATCCACTTTGGGATGGCTGCACATTGTGTAATGGCTGTACTAGGTCAATCAATAATAATATTTATAAATCGAAGGGATTACAGCAGCAATGACATCGCTGATAATGAAATACGATAAATTATAAAATTTTGCAAATATTAGAAAGATACATGTATATATCTTTTATCAGCTACATTTGCAGCCCGTATGTCTCTGTCCTGGCCAGGAATTGAATTGAGAATGAAACATCACAAAAAATAGCGTATTGACGAAATATCTATTTTGTCTTAAAAATCAGTTTAAACATAACTGGTTTTCAAACAGAAAATTGCACTGCACAGAAATAAATTAAATATTATATTGCTTATAGCAGTCATATTTACTAACTACAACTAGCATTATACTTTTTAAAATATATTTTTCCTGAAGCTGTATAAATTTTTGGCAATTCCATCAGTATTTGTAACAACATTGGATCTGGTGCCTTTCTTTCTTGAATATTACTTTTTTCCGATGATAAAAAATAAGACAGATAAATTGACAGAAAAAAGGGGTTTATAGGAAAGAATTAGAAAATATATATATGTCTTATAATGTTAATGCCAGAACCTGAAGCACACCAGGTGAGATACTGAAAGGAGATAGCTGGAACCAAAATATGGCACAAAAATACAGTGGTCCCTGGCTCCCTGCATTATAAGACTGCCCCTTCTGCGGTTATGAAGCGGTCTCTCATGGGGGTGCCCTCTCTCGTCACTGTGCAAAGTGCACTGAAAATACTACTTAGTGCATCTGGAAGGTAGTAACACATATGGCAAGTCGGTCTCACAACATGTACTGCCAAATATTGCAAAATACTGACTGAGATCACCAGTAATAAGATGCTGAAGTGACTTTGTGGACTAGCTGGAGAATAGATTACTAAGGAGTCATCGTCTGAATGTGTCAGCAATGTCTGACTTTGTAAATCTAACGTTCAGCAGAAAATTTTGCCGCAGGCAATGGTGCAAATGTCATAGCATTCTGTTATAGCCGAGCTCTAATAAAGTGTGACTCAGACTGCCCTATCAGGACATCACAGACGCTGTACAGGACCCTGCCAGACTAGTGCCCAATTGCCATTCATACGATATGCCATATGCACCAATTTCTCTTTCTTGTGACCCTTTCCAACTTTATATGACTCTGTCAGACTGCACTGTGACCTGTGAACAAGTACAGATACTGTCTGATGGCCATTCCAGCTTGGCCGGTCCTTGTAGCCTAAGGCAGTGCTGACATACTTATTGATATGTGGACTTTAGTCACCATACTACAGTCTGTATTACCCTGTAATATTGTGCTTATAGTTTTGTGCATGTTCATTCATACAAAATATGAATATAGTATCATTGTTCACTGCATTATAAGTAAAGCATCAGGGAGTAGAAATTATCTGAATATAATTCATAATGTTGGTTTTGTTATGATAAGAATTCATTGGTCAGAAGGAACTTCAGCTCTTCCAGTTCAAGGAAAGTACTTGTAATCTCTTGGGTTAGAACAGATAACTCAGAGAGCACTGTCAAGCTATCTATACTTGGATAGATAAGTTAGGGCCATAGTTGATATCCTACATTCTTGCTAGTGTAGACTATGTGTAGAAAACTGTAACATTTCAAAATAATTTTAGCGTCTGAATCAAAACTATATAGTCAGTAATTAGAGAAAGTACTCACTCATATTGCTTGTCATTCTTGCATTAAATGAAAATATCATCTTCAATGTTCTTTAAAGTGATCTAGTTAACAGGTGTGTGAAGCCTTAGGAATTCAGACAATTAATAGGAAGAGATTTTGAAAGATTTTAAAAGATACTTCACATATTATATTGCTCATTTTGAGACTTTTTTATGTCGCTGAATGACCTTCTGAGATCTTTACAAGTCCAATAAGAAGCTTTAATTGGGAGTTTCAGTCTCAATACAATTTGATACAAATAGATTTTTGTAGTCAATGTTGCAGAAGATGCTTAAAGAGATTTAACGATTCACCCCCAAGGCTTGGCATTAAGAGTAGGATTCTAGACTTAGATGCAAACTGTGACTGAAACTCCAGATTATGCAAGGAACAAATAAATTACAAATCATTGTGAGGTACCTTCCATCGAAAAAAAAGAGTATTTTGAACATGAACACAGGTGAGAGAGGAGAAAATGGAAGGAATGAATTATTAAATTTAATTGGAGTCTGATATATTTTCACTTGTAGAACTTCATTTAATGTATGCCTAAAAGGATATGTGTATCAAGAAATAACAGATCGCCCCAGTTTGCGGATAATTCCTAAAGTTGTACAGAACAAAATCCAACAAAGTGACTCCAATTTCTGAAAGACACTCAAGGATTTTAAAGAATTTAGAAATTGAAAGCTCCACTTTCGGATTATTGTAAATATCATAATATTGTACTTAGATCTACTGTCAGGGGACTAATTTCTCCTGCAGATTTTAAGGCTATAGAGATAGCTGTGGAAGCAACGCATGCTGCTGCCATATTTCTCCGCAGATTGATGGATTCATGAAGCAGGCTGTTTGAGGCTTCACTCAACATATTTTCCATTGTTGCACTTTCCTGTTACAGAAAATAATTTCTTAATTAATGGGAGCAACACAACAGGCGAGCGGACCTGAATTTATGAGAATGAGCATTGTGCATGCCCTGTTTCATTCCTGTCTAATTGAAAATATTTTTGCTAAACAAGGATTGTGACACAATTTTTATCACCATGCTCGTAATAATTTTGCTACAAGATGCATAATGGGCTTGTGTGGAAACTTTAATAAAACCTCACAATTTTTATACCCCATTAGCAGCTGCTGCCTCATATATTCGTTCAACGTCCTCTTATATTTCCAGATTCGACACACTGCAGCTCCTTCTGCTCTTTTGTCCTTTCGCTGCTTTCTGCCACTTTCGGCATTTCCAAGAATGAAAAGCAGAAATATTCTAACCAATTAGGAACACATTTGATATAAAAAGGGTTTCGGATGTATGAACGATAATTGCATCTTTCAGAAAGTTCGTGAACTCATATACTCAGGCCCATCACATGCTTGTGATTCATAGATAAGCATACTTTTGAAATGATGCTGTAGTTCCAAGTGCATAATAAAATTCACTGAACATTAGCTGTTTTGGATTATAACTTTATGATGATTTCAATTAAATCATCTTGATTTATCTTAACTGACACACCTCCAATGTAGCATAAGGTCAGGAATGTCTAGAGGGATTAATCCCAAACAATTTATAAAGAAATATTTACCACAGCTATGAGTAAAATAACATACAATTTCATTGAATTTCTCTGCATGACGGTAATACTTAATTTTATGTAAATCCCACAGAAAGTTGTCTTAACAACTTTATGCGCCCTACATCAGGTCTAGTGAATTATTACAACCAATTTTTGCAAGAATATAAGTTCTTCTGTATGAAAATATGAATTCATATACATAATGTAATGCCAAGAGCTGCTATTACATATATATAAAAGAGTGGGAAACAGCTGTCAGTTCATCTTGATACAAAAAAGGCTCGGGTTAGAGGTTAAGCTGAGGTGGCCATTATGATTGTGTGAGGGAAAAGACAGTCAATAATGCCTTGTCACACTGCAAAATGCTGTTTTCATTTGAATCTTCAACATTTCATAGAATTTAGAAATCTGCTTTTCAGTGAAAATGTTAGCACTGGAAGACATTGCATTTTATGTAAATCCACCTGATCTGTTTCGGTAAGATGATTTGACTTCATGTCAGAGTGCAACATAGATTACTGATATTAATTGTGATTTGACACATTGTCAACCAGTCCACCAAATACTTTGTTGTTTGTCCTTTTTCGTTGATATTTGTTGTTTATCTAACCAGTCATCACTTCCTAAGTCAGGTTGAGTGACACAATTAGCGCAGTGCATCAGTACTTTAGTTCATGCTCCTCACTCATGGCCAGTGTTTGTTTCTGTTGTTCGCACCTAACTTGCAAACTGTCCTTACCTATATAAGCGCCCGCTTCAATCACTCAGGGTCGCTAATTAACGAGAGCACTGCACGGAGCAGGACGTTACCACTGCACGAGAGGCCATGCTGACAGGCCCATCTTCATTTCTGCATATCTTCATTCATATCGCCATTATCCACCTAGACTGCCGTAAGTTTACCCTGTGAGACCACCGCTTGTACCAAGACGCAATATCTTCGATTTCATCGGTATAATCTAGCAGCCCGGCCACGTGGGCCACTGCGTAATTGCCGCCACGTGTTGCAAAGTGAGAGGCTAGTGGAGGCTAGTGACTTTGAGAAAGTGTTTGTCAGTGACCCATGATTATAGCCTAGCCAGTTTTGTCACCAATTTGTTGAACTACAGTGAGCTACAAAAAATTGCGTCTAGAAAGGTGGTCTTTAGGGTGGCAGAATTCTACTTTGGCGACTCAGTAAAGCAGTGTTCGGGCTGGTCCAAGTCTGGGACCCCCCCCCCTAGCGACTTCTGTTCGTCCCTTGATTTACGGAGGGCGAATCTTCTCGGCTAAGTCTCCGGCCCGGCCGTGGGAGCATAGAGTCGATTCTACAATTTGCCATGGGCGGATCCAAAAATAGACGCTGTACGAGATGTGGACGGCGCACTCGAGGCCACGTGGGGCCCGCAGGGAAGCGCTGCACAGCTGATCTGTCTATCAACCCGCCATTTAACTCTGATGACAACGCTGAGGAACAGGCGGCTACTTTGGTGGAAAGAGACACTTACGTCATACGCAGTGAGGTGGGTTCCTTGATTGATTTCGACCCTCTCCAGGGAGGCCCGGGCTCCAGTCTGGGTGCCCCGCCCCCGTCCGTCCGCTTCAGTTCCCCCCCCAGCGTCAGAGGCAGCCGAGCCCCGGAGCTCGTGACGTTGAGCCAAGTCTTCGCTATCGATCGCCCCCTCGTGATGCTGACCCAGGGCTTCGTTACCGTTCGCCCCCACGTACGACAGCCCCTGTATACGACGCCAGGAATCACTCACTCCCCCATCCTTCGTGGATTACCCCCCCGCCAGCCCAAGCGTATCGACCCCCCGGGCCCAACTTATGCCCAGGATAATTATCATCATCAGGATTTTCATCTTCAGGATTTTCATGGTGCCAATCGTAGTGTGCCACGTGCTGCACCCCTCGCTCCTGGTGATCCGTGGAGTTATCAACACGCTCGGAACTGGGATCGACCCCAGCATAGTCACGATGCGATGAACGAATATCTTATGAACAATAGGCCTGTGGATCGCACCGCGGCCCCTTCTCAATCCTTAGGATGGCCCGCTATGAACAATACTGCCCTGGAAGTGGGAATGGAGTTTCTTTCGCCAAGGACAGTGCATTCTGCGCTTAGCGGTGAGTTTGCTGTGTTAGAAGAATTTCTTGACAGTGCCGCCGAGCACGATGAGATTAAATCATTTATTGATGTTAGCGGAAATGTCCAAGTAAAAGCAGGCAGAAGTAAGAAATGTATTGTGTCGCTTTACAAGTGGTTAGAAGCTTGGATAAGTTATCAAATGTTGTTGACCAAATTTTACGGTTTTGTGACTTTCTATCAGACTGCGCGATACATGATGTTTATGATTAACATTGCTCAGAAGTTCAAAATAGCGAACGTATTATCTTATGATGCTAGGCATCGTCAACGCTTGGCACAGGCCAGGTGTTTCGAGTTTGCACGTTTGGACCACGAACTTTTCGTCACAACTTTTGACATAAACTCGGCCAAGTCCTCCCCCAAGTGTCAAAAGTGTGGGAGTGTAGATCACTTGACTCAGGATTGTCCCCGCAAGGGTAACAATAGTAGTAGTGGTAGCAAGGGTTCTAATTTTCGTGGCTCAGGAGCCAACTCTCGCAGGGCTGAAATGGATAAGGAGATCTGTTTCATGTTTCAATTTAATAAGTGCAAGTGGGGAGCCCAGTGTTACAGACGCCACCAGTGCGCCACCTGTGGGGGAAAGGAAGGTCAGTCAACTTGTCCCAATGCCAAGTGCAAGGCAGCCCCCCTTAGTGACCTGGCGTCCAAGCCTTAATGTCCCCTTTTGGGCTCATTATCTGCCCCTGGTGTTTGACCCAGATAAGGCAGCTGACATTCTTAGTAGCATTACAGAGGGAGTTAGCATAGGTAGGGCCCCAGCAGATTCTGTTATTGTGTCTCATAATTGGCCATCAGCGGTCCAATTTAGGAATCAGGTCAATAGCATTATTGATTCTGACCTTCAGCTTGATAGAATTCTAGGCCCCTTCTATGACCCCCCCTATCAGAACTATGTGGTGTCCCCATTGGGTGCCTTTCAGAAACGTGGATCAGACAAAATTCGTGTTATACACGACTTGTCCTACCCATGTGTGGGATCAGTGAATTCCCTTATCGACGCTTCCAAATATGGTCTCACTTATGCATCAATAGACGATGCGGTCGATTTCATTGTTAGCTTAGGTGGTGGTCCAGTATTTATGTCCAAGATGGACTTGCGCGATGCGTATAAGCACATCTATATCACCCCTTCAGACTGGCACTTAATGGGCTTCACCTGGCAGGACAGTCAGGGTCGGTGCCAGTATTTCTTTAGCAAAGTTTTAAACTTTGGCTTACGATCTGCTCCATACCTTTTTGACTCTATAGCTTCCTCCTTGGAGCAGATAATGTTGTTTAGAGGGGTCACGGGTTCAATGTTGAGATATGTTGATGATTTTTTGGTGGTGGCGCCCTCTAGGGACGAGTGTGCTCAGAATCTGGATCTCATGTTGGAGACAACTAGGCACTCGGGCTTTACTGTACAGAACTCCAAGGTCACTGACCCCGATGTAGTTATAGAATTCTTGGGGATTATCATAGATTCTGTCAAGGGTGAACTTAGAATTTCAGAACAAAGGCTTAGTGAACTGCGTGACGAGGCGCAGCACTGGCTCGAGGTGGGCGTGATTTCCAAACGCAAGTTACTTAGTATTTTGGGTAAATGTTCGTTCGCCTCGCGGGTCATACGCAATGGGCGCCCCTTCCTTTCAAGGTTGTTTGCAGCAGCAGGGTCTGCGGAGAAACTACATCACAAGATTAAGTTGTCTCCCCAAGCCAGAGCGGACCTCAATTGGTGGGTCGAATGTATTCGGTCCCATAATGGGGTGACTATTTACAAGCCCGACTGGTTGGGTGTGGTTCACCATTGGTATTCAGACGCATCATCGTTGGGGTTCGGAGCCTTTAACGGATTAGATTGGTTTTCAATGTCATACTCAGGAGATAGCACTTGGATGCTTGAGAAATCAATTAACTGGCGTGAAATGCACGCAGCGGTGGTAGTATTGTATACATGGGGTCCTTTCTTTAGAGGTTCTAGTATTATTTTTCACATAGATAATCAGGTAGCTTGTAATATCTTCAATAAATCTTATTCTTCTGTCCAAGATCTCATGTTTTTCACACGTCACTGGTGTATGGCGATTGAGAGATTTGGTTTGAATGTAGCCCCAGTCTACATTGCATCTGAGGATAATAAGGATGCAGATGATTTAAGTAGGCTTAGCGTGGGAGACTTTAGGGAGCGTAACCCAGCAGCCTCTCGATCGATGACCTGGCCAAATCAGGAGTTTATGAATATTGATTTTTAAAATTTTCTGGTTCCAGGCCTTGATGCCAGGGCTTCAGCATTGATAGCGGCGGGCTGGGCCCCCAGGACTCAAGCGGCGTATTCCACTGCCATCTCTAGATATTTTAGGTTTGTAAACCTGTATTCTATAGTACCACTTCCACTAGAGGAGCACAATTTGCTCAGGTTCATAGCTTATCTCGCATCTCAGAATCTTACTAGTTCCACAATCTCAAACTACTTAGCAGGCCTTAGAGCCTGGGTCATTGCGCTAGGTGGCGCTGAGCCTCTAATTTGGACTCCTAGGGTCCGCCTAGCGGTCAAGGCGGTTTCCAGGGTAGATAACTTGCCTCGGCAGGTCAAGCCTTTGACATTTCACTTGCTTTCTCAAATAATTTCTACACTTTACCTTTCCCATTCCAACTTGGTTACAGCATCTGCGATTACCATTCACTATTTCGCATGCCTGAGAGCATCCGAGATCTGCCTCGACCCGGTTTCAGGTCAGGCCCCACTTAGGTCCTCCGTTACCTTTCTATCTCCATCACTTATGACATATAGAGTACGGTCGTCCAAAACGGCCCCCAGGGGATTTTTGACTCATATTGGGTGTTCTGGTCACCCAATTTGTGCGGTTTGCATAACCGCCTTTTTGTTTAGATCATTTCCCGCACCTTTAGACTCTTACCTGTTCGCATCGTATGATGGTATACCTTTAGATTATAATACCTATAATAACACCATTAAGGGATTGGTTAGAAAAGTAGGTTTGAATCCTGCACATTATTCAACCCACTCTTTGAGAGCGGGGGCTGCAACCCAGGCGGCGCAGGCAGGTATGACCCCCGATGACATTCAGCGTCTTGGGAGGTGGCGGTCCAACGCCTACAAGGTTTACTTGCGTCCAGATCCCTCTTCCACTTCATCCTTCGCCCCTCGTCTCGTTTCTCACCTTTCTTCTTCACAACCTGTTAGCATGGCCTCTCATATCGGCCATTTGCACCTTTAACATCCTAGTTAGTTTGTTTATTTCATGCTTTTGGGTCCTGCGGTTTGGGCCTAATTAGCATTCAATAACTTTACATTTATCTGTGTTGGTCTATCCGTGTGTTGTTCTTCTTCTTCTATGTGTATTGTCTTCCGCGTGATTGCTGTTTGTGTGAATGATATCACTTGTGTGTTTTCTTTGCCTAGGAATAAAGGCACTGCGTCCATCAACTATACACCTCTCTTTGTTGTGTTTACTCAATGGTTGCTTAGGCTTCCTAAGTCAGGTTGAGTGACACAATTAGCGCAGTGCATCAGTACTTTAGTTCATGCTCCTCACTCATGGCCAGTGTTTGTTTCTGTTGTTCGCACCTAACTTGCAAACTGTCCTTACCTATATAAGCGCCCGCTTCAATCACTCAGGGTCGCTAATTAACGAGACCCGCCCGCCACTGAACCCTTAGGGTCTTTTGAATTGAGCTACTTAACCCTTAGGGCGAGTAGCTAACATTTAGCTTAAAAAGTTTATGCGTTTTGCCTTTCCAAAAATAGGCATGGTGTTTCAGCAGTCTGATTAAGTCTTACCTATTAATTAAAAAATTAAATAAATTTTTCAAATTGTCTATCATGTCATATTATTATAAGAAATTTACATTATATGTTCACATTGTACTATACATATTGCCTGATGATTCAAACAATGATTTCTGTATTCTCCATTTATGTCTTATGTAATGTAATTGATATGCCTATATATGTGTGCCTGATATACATGAACGGACTGAGATATGGACTCACTAGCATTTATTGCTGATCATCGGGGTTTGTCCCACACCGTCCAGTGTCGTAACCTACATATCGCCAGGATAACCCAGGGGTAAGCCCTGTGATTTGTGTCTGATAATATGTTACATTGACTGAGATATGGACTCCTCAAATTGTGTGTGATCAATATAATGTCCATCAAGTATCAAACAGATACTTCGGATCTTCAGGACGCTTAAATCGGGATCATATTTATATGAGAGGCCGTGGGCCTAATTAGCATTCAATAACTTTACATTTATCTGTGTTGGTCTATCCGTGTGTTGTTCTTCTTCTTCTATGTGTATTGTCTTCCGCGTGATTGCTGTTTGTGTGAATGATATCACTTGTGTGTTTTCTTTGCCTAGGAATAAAGGCACTGCGTCCATCAACTATACACCTCTCTTTGTTGTGTTTACTCAATTGAATCTTCAACATTTCATAGAATTTAGAAATCTGCTTTTCAGTGAAAATGTTAGCACTGGAAGACATTGCATTTTATGTAAATCCACCTGATCTGTTTCGGTAAGATGATTTGACTTCATGTCAGAGTGCAACATAGATTACTGATATTAATTGTGATTTGACACATTGTCAACCAGTCCACCAAATACTTTGTTGTTTGTCCTTTTTCGTTGATATTTGTTGTTTATCTAACCAGTCATCACTTGCTGTTGTGTGCAATGTCTCTTGAAGAGTATCACGTGACCCAGGCATAATAATTTCCAGATACCTACTTAATTGTCACTTATGCTACAATGTGCTTGTCCAAATGTTGTATACTGTTCCTGCTCAGCTTTAAGAATAGGTAGATTTTGCTGAAACAATTTTGACAGTGTGCACATGGAAGAAGCAGTGACATGCACAGTTTACACACAACCCTTCCATTGATACATCAATAACAGCTTTGGTGAAAGACAACCAGTTCCAACGTAATCTATGAAGTTGCTTTTGCTCTGACACTTTTCAAGCTAATTATATGAGCAGCTGATCATATGAGCAGTTGCTATATAGGCAGGCGTAATGATGAGATAGGCTGTAAGGGAGAATGTCCTCGTCCAGAAGGGGAAGAGGACTGCAAAGTGAGTGGAGGAGGGTGATGATTGGATGGTAACGAAGAAAATGAGATTTAAGGAACGAAAGAAAAAAATAGAAATGAAGACAAAAGAAAGAAAAAAGATAAGCAAATCAGTCAGACGAAAAATGTTTAGTGGTAGGCTCAGGATATATTATGTCATTAGCAGCCTTGGGATTTTATGACTGTCGATCCATTGCACATCAATCAAGGCTCAGCAGAGAAGCACTTTGCAATGATATATTTAAGAGCTGCTTGGTCAATTATGATTTATATGTGGTTGTCCCAATGGCTTAGATTCTTATGACGCAACTTCTGGTGTTGGAAAACTATCTCAGGCCACGCATCCGGCATATATTCCTACTCTTAAAAGTCTATCTATTCAACTGTGATGTCACCTCTTCTTCTCCATCCCTACTCACGCCACATCCACAGTATTTTGCATGACCGCTCCTACTGACATTGCCTTTGAGTGTGGCTGATAAAATCCCTTGAAGTCCTCCCTCATTTCTTGTTAATCAGTTTTTTCTGCAGCCCTTTTCACGAAATTCCTTCATGCACCACTACGACGCCATTAATTTAGCCCTCATGTTACTTGCACCTACTCCCCCTGCTCTTCTGAGTGACCCAATGTATTTCGGAGGGAGGCACAGCCAATAAAACAACAGTCTGGCCTGCCCTGTCCTCTCCCTAAGCATTTTCGCGGGCTTTGGCCAACCCACTGACCACCTATGTACGCACCTATTTCATGTTCAGCCTATCAACTGATTAACACTTCTTATCCCAAAAACATACATAACTAGATAGATATATGGATATAGATAGACAGATAGATCGACAGATGAATAGATAGATAGATACATGTGACTAGGTCTAACGTCCATACTTCCAATCTTGCATTCTCTTACTCAGCCAAGTAGTACCTGTCAATGAAATTTTTTTTTCTAAGAACGTACTGAGTTATGAATTACAATTGATTGCCGCCAACAATGACACAGCTCAACTAATCCTATTACTACCAGTCACACACATCTGCATATCTTGATGCACACATTGTACACACACATAGGCATATCGGAGGGGGGGGGGGGGGTTGGGCCACGACGGCCTGTTCCCCCCCCCCCAAACAAAACAATTGGGAAACAGTAACATTCCAGCCACAAAAATCATTACGTACATACCATTGCAATTGATACATAGATAGACACATAGATAGATGCATGTCTTCTTTTTGGACTATTTCACTTTACTCAATTCTTCAAGTGCATCACAGCACAAGTCCATGCAATTCCATAAATATCTCATAAAATGCATTCTCAAGCCACCTGTCTCTCCAACGGGCATTCTAGTATCCTATATTAAATTTGAAGGTGTTGCCCACACCTCCTTTCTTTATGCACATCACCAATTATACATGGATTTGGCCATGCTATACATAAATCTTCATGTTTTCAAAAGCTCTACACATTTTTATCGTTACAGAACTGTCTGTTACCTCTAACAACCTATCTTTATGCTATCCAAACATCTCTATTCACGTGGCTACACTGTTGTAGTGGTAGTGGATTGTTCTCCCTGGGCTCCAAACAGGGAGCCATCAATAAATGAACCACAATTTCACAATTTGCCAGACTGCTGTCAAGCATAACACCTTATTGTTCAAATGCACGTACACATATATCGGATGCCCATTCCCTGGGGGGGGGGAGGTGGCTGTTGTTATTTTTTCTCACATTTTTACATGATACAAATACAGTACATTTGCTCTCATTTGCCATTTGCTCTGAAATATGTGTGTCTCATGGGAAGTTCTGTATTATATATTTGAGAGTTTGATGGATTATAAAATAATTATTTGTCGAAAATATTGGCATTTTTGTACCCCATATGGGATCTTTTACTGGCCTTCAAAGCCCTGGACATTTAAACCGTCATACACACACCATCGTTGTCAGTCACAGTTGAATATCATGATATCTCTTGGATAAGGCAGTCGAAATCAAGGAGGGATGCTCTCGGATTTTATTTCATTTCATTTATTTTTTTTTTTAAACTTCAAATCATGAAAACTTTACATTTACAGGGATAAACTTCACTTGTCATTACTTTCATAGTTACCACATCTATAGATTACTAGCATGCTGTTTCAAATTTCATCTTATGCCATTTTCTCTACTTATCTAACTTGTAGGCAACGACTGAGATTGACACATAGCACAGAAGATGCCGACTTGTTAAAAAGGGAAAAGTCGTTATCAGATCTAAAGAGTTTGAGTTTTACAGACATTGGAGCCATTAGCGTGTCTACAGGAGTCTTTTTAACCAATCTTCTTTCCCATTTTAACGGAATTCTCTAACTGGGGGTCTGTTAGATCACTTTGCAGTAACTGTTGATGTCCCCAGGCACGCCAAGCATGATTAGATTCATGTGCAATGCAGCATGAATCACTCATAGACCCAGATTCACTTTCTCCCTAGAAAGGGCCATGATAATATCAAAACGAGGACATTTAAGCAACCAGTCATAGACACTAAGCCCCCCTAGTTATAGACAGTGATCAAGAGCGCATGCACAGGCCATTAAGGAATCGTTTGTTTAAGCTGGACCCTTTTGAGAGCTTTTGGGGGTGGTTGGCAGGGGTCCAGAGCCACCCTGACCCCACTTAGGATCTTTTAAGGATCCAGAATTTCGACACAAGACCACCCATCTGTAAAGAGAGGGGTCCTCTTTAAAATGTCATGATGGGGATGGGTAGGGGGGTGTACCCCTACCACACATGCTATCGTGATAACCCAGATGTGCACATCCCATGTTAAACCATACCCCTACTGGCCCTACAGCATCCACACTGCATGGTGCCCCTGAGCAATGCATTTGAACACATTCCCCATGTGCAGCGTGCACTATGCATGCCCCTTTAAACCGCACCCCACCCCCAAAACAGGGTAAACTCATAAGCACCCAGCTGGCGGGGGAGTGTGCCCCATGCATAATGCTTTATCTCTGAGCAGCATTTAAATGACCAGCAGCAACCACCCCACCATGCACTGTACAAACAGGGTGAATATAAAAGGGTAACAATACAGGCCAAAAGTGCACATAGGGTGCACCCTTTGTAATGCTAATGCCATTGTAATCTGCATCATTATACAAACACTTACGATTTGTGATTTTCAACACATAATAATAAATTATGCTTCAATTAGGTCTGTCACTGTTTATGTTGATCTTTATCGGTCATGATGGTTTAGCATTTTCCATAATTCACATTAATGTGTATTAAATGTATAGATCTATGGCGTGGCTTTTAATGATAACGTATACAAGGTCAAGTATAGTAATCTACTGTGACTGTTTTGCAATGGCGTTGTATTTCATTCACTAACATTTCCTACATAGAAAGATAGAATTTGCTGCAGATTGTTTTATGACCAAGCAAGTTCACAAAAAACTAGGAATGATGCCTCCCACATAATTATGCTTGATCAGGAACTGTATTATACATGCACTTCTCATCTTCTTAAAATAATAATAGGACTAAATTAATACATTAAATAAATGTAAGACGACAAGAATTTCTTTTTTTCTCTCATTTATTCTCTTATATCTTGGTCTCCCAAGAAACAAAAAATTGATTTATTGACGCAACAGTGTGCGTTTTCTGTTTGAATATCAACCAAGTGCCAAATGGCCGCAGTGCAGGGTTCTAATGAAATTTCCGAGTGAGTAATTTTGACACAATACTGTTCCACTTTGACCAATCATATTTTGTACATAATTCTTCCTTCCGTCTTTCGAATGTCACTATGATATAATACAGGGTAACAATTTATTTTTGGTAAGTCATTTATCATTCCAGATCAATATATTTAATAGAAAAATTGATTTAAAATCTGTTTGTGTTAAGGTATGGTATAGATGGCGCCACATGTACCGTGTCAGCCAGAACATGACAGTTGGTGAACGAATAGAGCAAAGTAGGGAAAGAATAGAATAATTTATCAATCAATCAATCTACCTATCTATTTATCTATCTATCTATCTATCTATCTATCTATCTATCTATCTATCTATCTATCTATCTATCTATCTATCTATCTATCTATCTATCTATCTGCCAAGCTGTCTATCTCTCTATCTGCCAAGCTGTCTATGATATATATATATATCTTTCTTTCCCTCTTTCCTTAGGTTCTCTCTTTTGGTCTTTTAGTATCTATTAACTTATGCGGTACAGAATTTAAAACTCAATGAAGTACATTCTTTGACAATGACAACTACTAGATAACTGAAAAAAAAGTTTTGTATCCTTTCACACTCATTTTAATTTAAGAAAAAAGAGTGCATTGCCACACATTAGCATTATCATTTATTTGATATTTCAGGGAAATACAGCAAATTATTTTATGAGGTGACAAAAGGTGTCCACAAGAAAGCTGTGGAGGACATATCCCGCAGTCTTCAGGGCTACTGTCAGTACTGATACCATACGTCTTACCACCCCCGAGTCCCCGACAGCATGGAGGACGGGGGAGGATGCCTTGCAGGTTACCCCGAGGATACCAACACCCCCCACCCCCAAATCCCATAGCAGGATGCCAGGACCATAGCCAGGATGCCCAGGATGGCCTTGACAGCTGCATTTGGACCTTTCGCGCAGCTCAAGGGCCTTAATGAGGCACCAGGGAAGTGCAAGCATCTTTAGCTGAAAACACACACTTGATTGAAGTGCTGTTGGATCGATTGGATGAACACCTCTTGGAACTTGAAAATACTTGAATTATGCAGCTCTGAGCTGGGCCCAATCTAAAAGGCAATGTGACACAGGTGAAGCTGGGGTGAGGGGCTTCAGCAGCCTATAGCACTCCCCCGTCATTAAGACGTCTCACATATCCAACCAAATCGGATTAGGCACAAATGCTGGAAGCCCTTGACTCCAGTGTATGCAGATAGGCCTTCCCTAAGTGGTTGCTGTTGTCAATGTGCCCTCTGTTAACACCGTGCTGCAGGGCCAAGCCCAGTGCCTATGTCTTGGTCATACTGAACTGCAGTGGCGTAACATGGGGGTCTCGAGCGGGGGGTGGGCACCTGGGGGAGGCACGCGATTCTCTGGGGGGGGGGGCACCATCTATACTGACTGTACAGTGTATATTTTAGCCACAGTTTGAATTTCATGTGGGGGGGGGGGGGTCACAGGTCCAATATGGGGGGGGGCACTTACATTGGTCTTTTTGTCATATTAGGCCTACATCTTCTTTTTAATCGATCATATTGTACTGCGTTTTCACTGCTACTATGACATTCAATAAAGTAACTACTTATTTTCTGTAAGCAATCATATCATTACAGATCATTCGTTTTCATAAATAGAGCACTTTAAAATAATCTGTGTTAAGGTATGTTATAGATGGCGCCACATGTAACGTGACTGTCAATCTTATAGAAATGAGAGAATAGGACATAAGATTGATTAGATAAATTGATCAGAAGAGAGTGTAATGAAACTTAATCGATTAGAATCTATCTATCTATCTATCTATCTATCTATCTATCTATCTATCTATCTATCTATCTATCTATCTATCTATCTATCTATCTATCTATCTATCTATCTATCTGTCTATCTGTCTGTCTTCTGTGACCCATCACTGAACAAATTTCTGTATAAAATGTACCTATTTCTTTCACTTCCGTCTTAAGTCTGCACATTTGATGTTTGATATATGGACATTTTCTGTGTACAACTCTAACTTTGAGTTTGGGGAAAAATGAGAAGTAGAACATTTGAGGGAAAAAATAGGAAGCACTGTGTGTATAAGCTGCACATGTCATGATGTGTTTGAAAGTACTACAGCAGACTGCAAGGAAGTGGTTTCTTAGATCTGCCAACTTCTCAGAAGTGGGGCCAGGGAAATGGTCCTGTCAATATCATCGATGCTAATTGTCGTAATCGGGCAGGAGGGTTTGTCAGGCGACCTTTTCAAGTCTTGCCAAGTGGAATTCCCAGCAAACAAGACTGTGGGCCAAAACCAAACTCCCTCAACCATTGTCACGGGGCTGAGAGGGGGGCTGGGAGGGGGGTGAGACATGAGGCCCTCTGATGCAGCAACAGCAGCTATCAAAATTGCTTAGATTCTCCAACAATGAATGTGCCAGCCACGTACTGCTTATATTACTCCTTACGTGACAAATATGCGCACGAAAAAGGCAGCAGCCAGCCAAACAACAACCACGAGAAAATAGCCCCTGCCAGAAAAATGCCAGTCACCCAACAAGCATGCAGCTCCTCTAGATCATACTATACAGAGTACACACTGTTAAGATTTGATATACTGCCAATGCTACAAACTACATATTTTCATTGCAAGTTTGTTCAGAATTAATAAAACCTCCCAAAATCAGCCTGTACATGTAACATTTGTATAAATACAGGACGCAAAGCCTCATTACCCATCCACTACCCTCTCCGTGGCTTAGGCATGCACTATATGTATTGCAATTTTTATTAACACATTTCTTAAAAATTAATCTACTTTAAAGTTGTTCTTACCTTTAATTAAGTGTAGGTTTAAGCAATCAATTATTTTCATGCATCAGCTTTAAGGGACACTTAAGTCACACTTTCGACATATATGATTATGAAATAAGAAAACAAACCAAAATGTGACATGTCACTTTAAATGTTTTTAACAAGTTGCCTTTAATTTTAAAATTCTTATACTGGATAAGTCCTCTGACTGGTTCTGCAATAACTGCAAATTCAATTAAAAAACATAAGTTTGGCTTTACTGTTGAACTTTTTGGTACTATTTTTCTTGATTGGATTGCCTAGCAAATGCACAGGTCTATATTGTGATCAGTAAGCATGTACCAATTCTTCACCATTTTAGTACCATAACATCGAATAAATAAACAGGTTCTGATGTGCCACAGCCTGCTTGAAAATACATGGCACTGGAAGGTGCCATCAAACATCTTCAAGCGAATAAAGCCTGAACCCTTTTCAGGAGTAAATCTGCACAGCAGAGCATGTCCCCTGCAGTCATAGAAGGACAAAACTGCAGGACACCCACTGCAGGGCAGATACTGCAGGGCAGAGACGGCAGGACAAGAAGCATGGCAGATCGGAGTCCAGATGTGGTTGAATTTATTTCATCGGATTTCATGTCCTTTCCTAATCCTGGACTTAGGGCATACAAGGGTGACCCACAAACTGCAAGGGCAGCCTTAAGGAAATGCTGTAGGCTGTCAGGCCAGGGCCTAAGTATTCAGGATAAGACCCATCTCAGCCCAGATCTAAATTGCCTTCTCAAGTCCTTTGCATGGAGGGCTTGTCCCCAAAGTAAATGGACCTTTAAACCTGTGACAGGGCCTGCCAACGGCATCCACCCCCATGGCAGTCTTTGCAGGATACAGTATATATATGTCCCACCCCCTTCAATCGGTTCATTCAACGCACGGACACCTGATTATCAACAAATATATGGCTTCTGATGCCTCTGATGCCGAACTTTTTTAAGCCATGCTCAGAATTGCAATGCTTGGGCGGCTGTTTATGTACTCGCCAAGTATATTTGCAACCATTTCGATTTTGATACTATGTGAGTTAAGTTTGCACAGCTTTTGAGAATTGCACTTATATTTCAGAAATATGGTGACCAAAACACTTACACCAGCAAACAAACGCTACTTAGAATGAGCACACAGAAAGCAATTTTCCAAAATATACCTATAACTGGTATGGTAAAACTTTATTTAATGTCGTTTTAAATCATGTGGTAACGCAGTACCCAAGCAAAGCTTCTGAACGACAACAAAACACTTGGAAATAAATTATACAATAACAATATTATAATACTGGTATAATTATGAATTATGGTTTGATGAAGTGATGACATTAATGATACTAGTTTAACATATTGATGACTAATAATAACTACCACTATCTACAACTATCTAGCACTATAAAAAATAATACATTCCTACATATTCTAGTAAATCTCAAGGCACCATAAAGCGGAGCACCATGGTCAAGTACATAGCATTTCATAATCTTTAGCACCCATTCACGGTAATCAAATAGTCACTTTCAGCTATACTGCAATTTCAAGAAGTATGAGTTTCTGTTATAGGATAGTAAAACGTAGCAAATGTGGCTGATGTGATTGGTTCAGGCACTGAATTACATGGCGTAAACTCATTTGAATAGCACAAAAAACGTATCTGAAGGCCAGTGACGTGTTTGTTGATGGCAGTTACAGTGCCAGTCCTCACTTGCTAATCTGATCAAATTCTAAACTTTGCTGCTCACTGAAGCAGATTATTACACTTTCACAGCTTCTTATACGTCCAACCTGTGGAGCTGGAGGACGTTTTATTGCTTACAAACCAATCAGGTGAGCCTCAAATGCTACGTAGATAGTCAGAAAACTTGCCAGAGAAACTCATACTAATTGAAATGGCAGTAATCAATTCCATGATACTTTAGACTGTACATACATTATCATACACATTATGGATGGTCAGTCACATATATATACATAGACAGTTTGGTGAGATTAGAGCATTAGGTGTTCAATATCATTATACAACAATAATTATTGTTCATACCAACATTTTCATACAAATGTGGCCTAAAATGTCATTTACTTATCGGAAGGGAAAACCGAAGATATGAAACATGGACCAGCGGTAACCGCTCAATGCCCATGCAACATAAATATTCGGTATTCCCTCCGATCTGCATTTAATAATTATCTTAAGTGTGAAAATGATTACATGTTTGGATTTTTCCATTGAAAACTACGAATCCAAATTCAAATGTCTACAGAAATTCAAAATTGCTTGCATTGTCTAAGGTCAGTAACCAGGCATTGACAGCAGATTTGAAGCTTTTGAGTGTCTCCAATTTTTTTAATTCTATGGGAATAAGCGACCATAACTTTGCGCCATAGTATCTGAAACTCTTTTTTCCATAAGTAGTTGTAACATAATTTGGAATGTTAAAGCGGTTATTGTCTCTCATATCGTAATTTGATTCTCTTGATGTGAAAAGACTTTGGAGATACCGAGGACCTATACCTGTTTTTATTTTGAACATTTGAATGGCTACCTGTTTTACACATCTTTTTTGTATGTTGAGTTGTTTTTCGTATTCACATATACTTTCATAGCTCATGTCATTGTTATTTGAAACTAATTTTAGCGCTCTTTTGTTAGTTTTTTCAAGCTTTTCAAGATTTGTCTTGTTTGAGAACATCCATGCAACTTGACAGTAGTTGAAATTACTACTGATGTAGCTGTTATATATTGTGGTTTTGCATGACTTATCTAGATTTTGTTTCATACGTTTTAAGGCATTAATCTGTTTACTTGTTTGGTTACAGACATTGTCAATGTGGATATTGAAATTTAAGTTTGTGTCCAATTCGATTCCAAGGACATTTATAGATTCAGTTGCGCATATCTCAGTATCATTCACTTTTAATTTGTGATTTATGAGCGGTAAGTGTCTACTAAGAAACATCAATTGAAATTTTTCAGCGTTAGCTTTAATTTTGTTGCGTTTGAACCATTTTAGAGCATTACTGCAATCTTGCTCCATTTTATTGACTACTTCTGAAACTTCCTTGCCAGTTAAACTAAGAGTATTGTCATCAGCATAATTATAGATTTTTGAATTGAAGTTGTGATAAAGGAAGTCATTAATAAAGATATTGAACATCAGTGGTCCGAGAATTGATCCCTGGGGGACGCCCTTGATATTTATAACCCAGTCAGAGTGGGTTGTCCCTTTTTTTACTCTTTGTTTTCTATTTGAGAGGTATGTTTTTGTCAGTTTGCAGGCATTTATGCCGTAGCCATATGCATGTAGTTTGGCAATTAGCAATTCATGCGACATACAGTCAAAAGCTTTAGACAGATCTATCGCTACAATTCCAGTGATTAAACCTTTGTCTAGTGATTCTCGCCAGTCTTCAGTCATTTTTATTACAACGTCATTACATCCAAAACCTTTTCTAAATCCTGATAGATATTCATGGAATAGCGAGTCCATGTGTTTTTGAATTTGGTTAAAAAGAATTTTTTCAAGGATTTTTGAAAGAGCCGGTAATAGATTAACTGATCTATAATTATCTTTATTTAGTTTGTCTTTCTTTTTGAATAATGGGGTAATGTTGGCCATTTTCATTGTATCAGGAAAGGTATTTTGTTGTATACACATATTTGATAGTTTAGTCAAAGGAGCAACTATGTTTCTGTGAGTGTTTTTTATGAACTTAATAGGTATATCATCATAGCCAGAGGCTTTTTTGCTTGCCAGGCACTTAATAATCTTGTTTACTTCATGTTCCCTTACTTCTACAAATTCAAACCCTTCTTTTAAGGGATTAATATGCTGAGAGATCATTTCTATGCTGGGATGATTTTTATATTTTTCAATTATGTCCCCGATTGTTATGTTAACATCATCTCTTTCTCCTATGTCTGATCCAATGTTCCTGAAGAAATTATTAAAGATATCGCATACTTCAGCTGTGTCAGTTATTATTTTGTCTCCTTCTCTCAGTGGAATGTTATCAGACTTAGTTTTAGAACGAGAGAACAGTGGTTTAACTGCCTTCCAGAAGTCTTTATTTTTAGTTCCGCCTTTGCTTTTCTCTTCAAAATATTTCCGCACTTCTTCCCGTTTTATCACAGTTACCTCATTCCTATGTTTTCTATACATTTCCAATGCACAAGCAGTCCTACTTTTAAAGAATTTGTTTCTATACTGGTTACGAATAAGGATAGCCTTTTTCAATCTCTTAGTCATGCAATGAAAGTGATTTTGTTTGATAACTTTTTTGTTTCTTAGGGGCGTGTTTGTCGAGAGTAGCTATCATGACATTTTGTAATGTTTGCATCATAACTGTATGCAATACATCAAATATTTACTAGTAGGAGTTCTATTTTAATTTTGGTGAGTGGACAGAGTCAAAGAGTTGAGTTTGGAAGTGGATGGTTTGCACTTTATGCAATATATAGAGTATAGAGGCACGCCAGTTTTCCTATGGGGGTGTGCAGGCCTGATCGTTCTCTGATCACTTTAGTGCTGGGGCGACGGGCATGATCCAAGCCACTGGGGAGGGAATACCCTCCAAGGGTGTTGGTGGATGGGTGCTCTGCCAATGTGATTGCTTCACCGGGTGGCCTTGCACTAAAAAGTGTCATCACTTCAAAGCAGATGTCCATCACGCAGCGCCCCCTATCCACAACAGAGTTGAACAGACTCTCACTATCCATCATCCAAAAACACTCAGGGCAGAGACACCCCCCCCCCTCCTCTCTCTGAGCTGAGCCCCTCATCCTCTGTCACCCCTTGCTTCCAAACTACAAACAGATGTTAACCCGCAGCCGCCCCACTGTTTGCCATCAAACTCTCATTCACTTGTGTCCAATTGAATTCTGATCCCCTCAGTTGCTCCTCCCCCATTGTTTACAGTTCAAAAAGCACCCCCAATAGCTCTCAATAGCCTGAGCATTGGCTAAGGCATCAACACACTGATCAAAGTCAGAAAATACATTATTCACCCATTTCCCCATTTCACCTTGAAGTAAACCATCTCATCAGGACAGTGATTTGTCTCTCCAATAAACTATTTTTCGCCCACATGCTTTGAAAGGAATTGAAATCAAAAAGAAGCAAAAAAGACAATAATAAACTAGTACACCTGTAATTGTGCACAATTACAAAGATAAATTCCCCCTCCCCTCCCATCCCCCTGCCCCCTTCCCTTCTACCTTCCCCATCCCCTGATTCACCCAAAAATGTAATTGGGTCAGCATTTATTGCAACAGAGAAAATGTGCGGCCAGTGAAGTATGAGAAGCAATGAAATGGACATATGGCCAGGAAAATGTGTTTCCAGCCATAAGAAGCATTTGGGGAGCTGAAAAGTGACATAACATTTTCTGGGTCCACCGTGCTACAGTATAATGCTATATACCACCTGAAAGCTAAGAAACAGAGCTTTCTGGTGGTGTTTTTTATTTTTCTGTAGCTTTAATAGGGGCTGAGTTATCGGCGTTTGAAAAATAGGCTTTTTGTGGTGCTATAGCGCCAATACCGTTAAAGCTAGAAAGTTGAAATTCTAGTGGATTGTTACACTATAGTATGACTGTAACTGCATGCAATGTCAGCTTGATTGGAGCATTTCTTCCTAGTTTTTGGAAAATTTCAGTGGCAATTTCGGGAATTTCCTTATTTGAAAAATTCATATAAAAAAAACTTTTTAAGATATTGCCAAAAGCCTCCTTTCCGCACTGCGTATATCTTTAGAAATTATTATGTTAAAATTTGGTGTATTTTGCTGAATTGGTTGTGACAAAACTGTGTACACAAATTTTTTATCAATTTCTTGCGTAATTACCAGTTAACTAGGAATTACGCAATATTATTCCAGTACATAAAATTGTTTACCAAAAGCAAATTGACCCTTTTTGTTTTAGTTGATTATTGCAAATAGTTTCTGAAATACAGCCTGTCAAAGTGTTGACGAAAAATAAAAAGAAAAACAAAAAAAAAGGAAAAAAAATAATAATAAGATGCTGAAAAAAAAACTGAACAAAAACAATATAAATTCCCCTAACGGGGGAATTTATAATGACAACCAATAACCATTTGTTGGCATTGAAACCTCGTAGAAATTGTTACTTCAGAAGTTCAGACTCATTTTTGAATGATTTCCAATCTTCTCATGGTGTGATTTCCAATCACTGATTTGTCTGGCAAGTTACTCTTTTTCTCATTCACTTGCTTTGAAATGATTTTAAATCTAAAAAAAAAGACATAAAAGAGTACTCTAAATCATTGGCTGGCATCCCAATACAGTGCAAGCTTTAGCTCTATGATCATGATATTTCTAAACAATTACCTATCTCCTTACTATATGGTGTGATATCTGCATCGGCTTGAAAATAACTATATCAATATACAGTAGTAAAATAAGTATCGACCTCCTGTCAGATTTGTTTTTAATATATTACCCAAGCACATTAAAATTGAAACTTTTGACACAGGTAGATCTGCGATACAGACTTCAAGACTTGATCAACCACCCTCTCTGCAGTTTGATGGCTCGATAGCTTGGTAATCTCTATCATATTATTGCCTTGCAGTGTGTCACTTTGACATAGAAAAAGAGTGGACTGTTGCACTGTGAAAATAGCACTTTGTGTGTCATCATACTGATGATTTGTCATGATCATACCCAATACTTTCAATGTTAATTTGATTTAAGGACACTTATCCCACCTTTTGGTGAAAGCCAAACAAAAGGATTATGCATCCGATTTTCACTCTAAAATCAGTTATGACAAGTCAAATAGCCTTCTCTTGGTCATGACTTATCAAACAGTCTCTATGTTTCCTTGTTGAAAGAAGAGATGATGACACTTCATCGGCTATCATAAGTCACAAAGTGCAGTTTTCACAGTGGACTGGTCCTTATCTTTTCTATATCAAAGTGACATACTGTAATGAACTTCCAAGGACAATCTCTCGTCTGTTCGATATGTGTGGAAGTATACCTTTAACAGAAAATTAGAAAATTAGACAAAACACCAACATGATAACTTTATCAGGTTTTGACTTCTGCCTCATTTTCTTTATATTTTGTATTTTCAAGAGTTGTGATATTTGTTGTTGTTCACCATCCCCTTTCCCTCTCATTTGGCTTCCATTGCTTCACAGCTTCATCTTCTGCAGTTTGATGGCTCATCAATTATGCCGAGCCGATTCTCCAACCTAAGCTTTGCAATCGAAAGGATTTGCCTAAATGCCTGTAAACCATGTTTAGGCTAATGGCAGGATTAAGTCCAGCGGGAAAGTGATATGCAAGACTTTGATGCGGATCACAAGGAGAGAGGAGAGGCAAGAAAGATGCGAGACACTCTCTCGTGATGCAAACCAAGTGGGTCGTTCTGCAACTCAACCTCCCAAGCTCCCCGATGCCTCTTCCAGAAACCCTCTTCAGTGTTTCCTGTGCATCTTGTATGTGCCTCCAAATGCCCTTCATGAAGTTATAACTTATATACATGCCTTCATTCTCAATGTTTTGCCTGAGCCATCCGCTTTTAAGATGCGGTTTTAAAAATTGAGTGAGCTTTATATCCAGCTTATTTGCTTAAAATATGATGCACTTTTTTTTGCATGATATACAGCATGATTCAGGAGGTGAGAAGTGTCATGATCATTGAGTAAAGTCCAGGTATGCATTCGAACAGTGAGGGAATATTTCAGACTTCATACTTGACTTTCTCCAACAATGAGAGAACAAGAGATGTAAATCCACTTTATTCTTTCATTTTTCAACATTTTTACATTTTTTAGGGTCTTCAAACCACAGCTGTATCGATCATGACACCCATGCAAATCATGCAATGCCCTGGTTACCTCTTCCAACCCCACCTTCTATCATGAAGACTCTGCCTTGCCTCTCCTATATATGCCTCCCACGCCATCCCCATGCTTCCCCAGTATGCCTTTCCCTGCCTCAACCATTCATTACCCAAGCCTCCTCCAGCCTTTCCTGAGCCTCTGCCTTCCTCCCCTATTTGCCTTGCCCTGCCTCCAACTTGCCTTCTCCTTGCTTTCATGCGCTGGACTAAGGCTGCTATTTGCGACGGCTCAATAGTAATGCCATCAGCCCTACCTTTGTTGAAAGGGGAATTCCCTGCGTCAGCACCCTCTGCAGGGCAAGGTCCTGTCACGTGACCTCCTGGCAAGATCTCGCTCCTCACGTGACCCGAATTTCCAAGATGGCGCAAGGAGATCCCCGGATGGGGCGACTTAAATCCATCTCGCGAGATCTTAATGAGTATGCTAACAAGTGGAGACGTTTGTGGGCCTACAGAATTTACAAGGAATTCCCTGATTCCTTAACAAGTGGGGATGCGCTTCCCTTGCCGCTAATCGGCTGCATCTTGTCCCATGACTGGCAAATGCCGGCAAATTCTCCTGGAATGCATGACGACACATCCATCCCTCTCTTCAGCAGTTTGCAGCAGCAGGGTGAACCAGCGCGCTCTGCTCCAGAAGCAAAAAAACACCCGCCTCATTGCAAACGGCTCCTGCATTCTAAGTGTCTGCAAGGGCTTGCAAGAGCCAGCAAGAGTTCTTCTTCAGATTAAAGAAGAAGCGGAGATCTAAAAGACACTTTGCGCCATCAATGGTGATATTTTATCAAAGCGTCCGCCGTATTCTTTTGCAAATACCACCCCTGAATTATGTATGTCCACAAGAGCACCAGAACAAAGCGGTTGTGTTGTAGTTGAGTCTTAGGTCTGCTTGTCAGTATATCTGCAACTCCTTTGTCAACAAGATAAACGATCTTAAAGTATTGAAGCCGGTTGACATCTGGTTTTGGAGGCACAGCAGTCAATGCACACTCCATGGCAACACTTCTCTGGCACTCCTGCGGCACTCCGGTGGCACTCCAAAACACTCTTGTGGCACACCGCACACTTTTCAGGCCCACTTACCCAGAAACCTCCTTCTGCTTTGTCAATTTTCAACCCTAGGTTGCCAAAAGGAAGCTGCGAAATTACAAGATTGTGCAAGAATGTAGCGGCATGCATTTTAACACTACACCTGGTTGAGTTTATCACACCTAATTTGAACTCGATTCACTTGTCAAGTGCAAACCGAGATCTATAGTTCATAAATGTCACTTCCACTTAAGTGGAGTTAAAAGAATTCATGATATAGATTACTCTACTTTAGAGGAAGCAAGGCCCTAGATTCTCTGCAACGGCATCTTCTATAGCTGTTAGCATTGCAGAAATGGCGACACACAAACTGACATTATGATGGCTGCGGCTGACGCCTGCCCACCGTCTATTGTGATGTATGGTTGGAGGGTGAGCTTCTGTGACCCCCTCGCTTGATCTGGCCCTGTCATATGACCCCCCTGTGACCCCCGAGGGCCCAGCGCCCCTCTGATTAGCACCGCCCCAGCAGATGGCCCCAGCATACTCCACGTGACAAGACGCCGCGCTCATCGCCGCACGACCTCGCATATCATAGCGCTCATAATTCTCCCTCAGCGAAATGTCGCTGACCTGTGCTCCCCGAAAGTCATACTTGCGACCTGCACGTCCTGCCCAAACATCCGCTGCAGCGGTAAACACAGTTACTGTCCCCTAATCTGGGATATATGTGATTGGTAGCCAGCTGGGTTGGGTGTTACATCATCATCTAGATACTCTGCCCACTGCCGATGCTGATCAGTACCAAATGACGATGACGCGTCGTGACATCCGTAGGCTGATCATGACAGAGCGTTGCTGGAGCGGAAGTCATGGCGTCCGACCGAACTAAGATCCGGTGGCAGCTGAAGGGGCTGCTCTCTCATTGGACATCAAAAACGTCTTAATGAAGGCCTGGATGAAGACAATCTGGACTCAAACATCGGAGGGTGATAAAGAAGGAAGGGAGGTTCATCACAACCCCATAAAAGGCAGACCCATGCAGATTGCTCTGAATTCACTCTGAATTTGCCCAGCAGCTCACACTGGCACATGGAATAACACGGAGAATAGTACGCAGAGTAGTGCACAAAATGACGCGACTTGTGATGCTCGACACGTCTTCCTTCTGCTCTGAGATGACGTCTGCTGTGCTATCGCCAGTGACCTGCCAACCGGCATACTAATTGTACAATGTCAGGGTATTAATAGCGGCCCCCGGCTCATTTGGGGTCAGATTATGTCTCCTGCTGACCAATCACAACCACATGACAAGCCGCGTAATATTGCAGCAATATGTTCTCCAATATTAGTTATAGAAGAATGACAAGTGAGGAATACTAAATGAATTATTATTACTTTGTGGTAGCTCATAATACATTCATGATCTAGTCTAGTGTGACTGTGACCCGAATACACTGAACTGACCAATCGTTATACATTCGGACTTAAGCCCTGTCTTTATCCTTTTTTCATTAACTTTATCACACCAGAGTGATAAAAGGAGGTCAGCTACAAGGTATCTTATGACATTCTAGGAAATCATGTTCAGTATAATGTCATGACCTGCATGTCATGGCAAATATTTCATTTAGCATATTATTTGTCCTGTGTGGAGAAAACAAAGCTTTGATGGTTACAGTATCACTGGATGAAGCACATGGCCTAGTCCAAGCAGTGAAAATGATTTCATGATATGACTCTTTGGCCTGTGATTGAAGTTTTCTATTCACCAAACTTCAGTTTCATTAATTATTTTTTCATTGAATTGTTGGTATCACCTTTGATATGAGCATGTATGCAACTGTTTGCCATACTTTTAAAAGTACATACAAACTGAACTTACCATCGCTGCACACAACTTTCGATTTGTGCTTGATAACATATTTCACAGCTGTCACTAACCAATGGGTGTTAGACTGTTGGTACTGGTGTGATAAACTCAATCAGCTTCAAATATGGGCTTCAGTGACTGGCTTGGGACCTGTGGTTGTATCCCATTAATCATAGTTGGACCTAAGAGACTGGCTATGAGGTTGGATTTCTTATGAAAACATGAACAAAATATGGCCTAGCATACTAACAAGTGGCCCTGGGGGACAGAGCCATTGCCTTTAGGCCTTAGACTCACTGCGATCGCCCAGCCATTCTTTAAGGCCTGACGTTAATGCGTGGAATGGGTGAAAATGTACGGGTGAAGCCGCTGACATGCTTTTAAGCCGGTGGTAATGTAGCCGGCTGAGGTGACAGTGATGCAGTATTCATCTAATAACGTATCCAAGGTGTCTTCATCATCATCTCAGCACCGTCTTAGCATCGGCTCACCATCAGCAAATGGACTGGCTATGCCTTACTGGCTACACCTTACTGGCTATGCCTTGATGTGATGGAGTGATGTTGGGCCTTGTGCCTGTTAATCGAACTGCCTTGTCTTTGGTGTTGTGTTTAAGATATAAAGACGAAGGTCTCCCCATTGACCCGATCCCCCAGTTTATATATCAGTCAGCGACGCCTTTGAAGTCGTGTTTACGAGACAAAAGACTTATTACGCAGAATCTGTGCCAGCCAAGAAAATAGCCTCCGAGAAGGAAAAATTGCTTGAATGTGATTCCAACCTTGGAAGCGAAAGGTATGGAGTCGATAGGGATCGGATGGGACATTAGACGGTTGAAGGATGGTTTGATGTAGGCAGATGGCAGCTGAATGATGAAACAGCGAGGCTAGGACCCCGAATGGAGACAGAAGCGGCCTGTTTACTTAGGATGAAAAGTTAATGGTTTTAGGTAGAAGGGTCTGTGACAGGGTCAGAGAGGACTCACAGAGAACTCACAGAGGACTCAGACAAGGGTGGTGACAGGATGAATTGGCTTGCCATTGGCTTTCCATTGGCTTGCCTTGTTGCTATGGCTCTGTCCAATGGGCTCATTCGTCATAGTTTGTCCACTTGAGGCAACGCTGGAAATAAGCCAACTGGTTTTTATCCCTCGTCACGTCCGCTATATCTTCTCTCAGTCGCCTGGCTGCTGGTGTTGGTTATTCTGCATTGCCTTGGCACTGACAGGGCTATCACTTCATCTAACTGACCTCAAAGCTATTTGCTTCAAGTGCATCCACATTAATCAAAATTCACCATGCACATCAATAATCTAAGGAATAAGACATAAAACGTATGGTTTATCATAGCCGTCCAAACACGTGTCTTTCTATGTTATCAATTTCATAATGAAATATAAGATGACAACTTTGTATTTGAATAAAAGAATGTATGTCTAGACAAATTATGGACATGGCATAATGCAAGGCAATTATGAGATACAATGTATGTGTCAAATGAAATTAATTCAAGACAGCTTGTAGGAAATGGGACACATGTTAAAGAATGATATCAAACTATGAGACAACTTTCTTTGAAATAAAATGTCTATTGTGTATGTATTTCATTCTTTCTCTGCAGTACGAAACTATTCTCATTATACACCATGAATATGAGAATAATGTGGAAAAAATCTGAGTAAACATAATAAATTATCATACGCCTTCAGTTTTTTTTGTCTTTCATTCTTTCTATAGTAAATACTCTTTGTTCTTATTACACAACTTCCACATTATCTTCCATAACCTTTTCTTTTCTTCTTTTTTGTCTCCATTGACTCACACTTTCTTTGTTCTGTACTTTGCACCAATTCTTTCCAGATGGATTTTTATGACATATTTTTAAGACATCTTTTTTCTGGCTTTGTTTCAGTGTGTGAGTCGATTTTTGTGCAACTTTCTTGAAGGTACCTTCATGTACACTTCCTTTTCAGTTAGTTTTTGTCTCCTACTCATCTTTTAACTGTAGGCATTTCATTTTAAACATGTTTGTTATACTTGACAAGTTGACTCTTTATCTTTATACTGACATCTGCTTAAGTTTTGTAGGAGGAAATGTGTTTTTACAGCTGATTGGTCAAGTGGCTTTTCTCCCACAGAAAAGCCACTATGTTCAAAACCTCCTGGCCTAACAATCTTTGTTGGTAAAATATCTGACTCCTGGTAACATGACATATGCTCATAACCCAGTTATCATCATGCTTATATGTGACTGTGGTCCATCTCTCATTTTGCTCCATCTCATTGCTGTGTCCACCGCCTGTGTCCACCTCCTGTTATGATTAGTCTGTCATATTGCATCATTAAGGAAGTAAAACCCTAACTCTACTAAAGTTAATGCAACTGGCAGCCATCACATTAACTGAAATCCAGATAGTGGCATTGGGAAAACAGCAGACACACATGTAACATTTTTCAGCTATGTTTAGTTTTGTATTTTGCATGTTTTCAAAATGCCTGATTTCTTCTTGATATTGTGTAAGTGGTACATGTAGAAGTCCTTAATATTATCATAAATTCAGTTCTTAGAGGGTTGTCTGTGTTGGTGTAATTTGTGCTTGATTCAAGAACAGCATTAATGAGACGAAAATCAATTAGGCTTTCAATTTTGATGTTTTAGTTTTAAAGGAAAATATTTGCTGGGGACTAACTGATCTATTTTTGAATGGGATACTCATGTACCAGGATCCACAATGATGTATTTTTGTTCCCTGGCCAGCTTTTTTCTCTTTTTTTCTGACCCATTGATCACACTGGATTAGATCACGTATTACGACAGTCCTCAGTCATCCAGAGCAAACACATCTGAGTCCTGCCTTCCTGATTCCTCGTCCAGAAAACGTTATGTTTACTCATCTAGGCGTGGGGTGAATGCGACTAAAAATGGTGTTATAGACCATCCACAGAGCACAACAAAAACTAAAACAATATTATTGTACTCTGTGTTTGCATTGCCTTTTGAAGTTGTTTGTTTTCTCTGTGTGCATTACTTCTTTTCCTACCAGTTCTTCTTCTTTTTTTTCATTTTTAGGGGAAGGGAGAGGGTTGGACTTCACATTTTCCTCAGGTACAGATTTGAATTTATTTTGTGCCTCATTCATATCTAAGTCACAATTTCCCATTCTACATTGTACTTTTTCTCTTCAAATCATTTTGACATTGCATGATTTGCAAACTCAGTGTAGAGTCAAGGAGGGTAAATCCGTCCACTTTTGGCTAATACTATATTCCCAGGACAATAGGAGTAGATATGAAAATATAATTTAGGACCTCGGAAGGGGCTTGTTCCATACTATCATCAGCAGCCCAAAAAAGTCAAATATTCAAATATTGTTTGCTGAAACCATGGCAACAAAAATTGAAGGTTGGGGCATCTAAATCCGTCCACCCTGCTGGTAAATCCGTCCAGCAAGGTTGGTAAATCCGTCCATAGGGCATAAAAAAGGTCACACTTATCATATCTTGTTATTTTTTCAAGTGTAGCAATTGATTAACAATTAGAAAGGATTTTGTGTGACTTTCAGGATAATAGGATACTGATTACAATTATAATAGAAGAATTAAATAAGAGAGGTAAATTTGACCATCAAGAATTTCAATTGACTGTCTAAATTACAATTAAAGAACTCTTTTCGACCAATCAAGTGTTCTAATTGCTAAATTTAGTTTCTTTAATCAGTGTTATGCCATTTATAAATATCAAAAGTCATAAAAGTTCTTTTAAACTCCATTTGAAGTAGGTGGACGGATTTACAATCACCAGTTCAAGCCAGCTTTAAATAATGATGGTAATTCCGTCCACTTTTATTTCCATTGTATCACCTTTCCAGGTATTGTAATTAAGTTATTTAACAAATCCCATAAGAAAAATAAAATTATGCATCTCATTTAACATTTTCTTTCCTTCAAAACGTTTTTGGTTAATTGAAATAGGCCCAACAACTGCCTACATGTAATTCACAAAATGGCTGTGATGACGTCACAGGATTTCATTGTATTTTGTGTCTTGTTTTTAAATGGCCCTGAAAAAGCATTTAAAATGCTGTCAACACTATAAAATCGGGAAATTAGTTGAGAAACGAGTTTTTCTTTCTTTTACAACTCACACAAATGTAACAAATGTATTTATATGCCTATATAAGGGGCTGGACGGATTTACCCTCCTGGACGGATTTACCATACTTGACTCTAATAAAGATTTATACACAACAGCATGTAATTGCTAATGAGCTCTACCAAGTAGCATCTGATTATATTGAGATATCCAGGGTCTTTTAACAGTCATGCGAAGAAAAGCTTGGTTTCAATAAAAATCATAATCTACTTCATTTTGAGTAATTTCATCTTCTCCTGCCTTGTAATAAAGAATTCCATGAGAGTCTAATTTCATCAGAAATTGCATGTTCTAATTTAAGAATGGTTTAAGATATGCTCTTATTATTTGGGTACATGTTTTTAGTTGAGTATCTGGTAGAAATGAAGTGCAAGCCTGCTTGCATGTTTGAAAATGTCTTCAATAGTAAGAAGAAGAAGTAAGGTAATCAATTGAGCAATTTACTCAGTCTCTGACAGGTGCCTAGAAATTTCTGGGGCACAAATATTTCCCCAAGCTGGTACAACAAACACTATGCCTGCTTTATCATCAATACATAACAAGTTGGCTACTCCTCCGTAATAGCTGGTAGTCACACCAGGAGCTGTTTTATCTGTGGCATCCTCATCAGTGGCATCTCCAAGACTTGTAGGAGCAGCCAAAATGGCCATCAAGCAGAATCAACTACATCAACAGCAGCATTGATAGTACAGGCTAATCAAAAACATTATCATTAAACAAGTGGCTTACCACTGTGTTTTATGCCTCTGCAGCACCTTATTGGGCTATATCGCAGCTTACCACTGAGAGATGGATAGATAGATAGATAGACAAATAAATGTAAGGATAGAATGATGATTGATGAAATGGCTGTAAGGAAACCTGATCACATGATGAAAAGTTGGTTAATTGAAACAGTTTGTTAGGCAGAACACCAATTGTCTTACAAGCGAGATAACCATCAATAGTCAACAACAGCAGCATGACACTCTACATAGACAACGTTTACAGTACTTCAGCCTCAGAGGCTGTCAACATTTACAGTACTTCAGCCTCAGAGGCTGTATGGGGTAACACTAGTCAGCACAATTTGAACAAAGTACAAAGACTCCAAAATCATTGTGCAAGAATTGTCGAACATAATTTTGACTATATTAATGTCAGGGGTTTAGACCTGGTTAAACATCTTGGCTGGATGAATATACGTCAGCGCTTCGTCTATTTTCAGATATTACTAATTTATAAATGTGTCTATGGTTTAGCGCCTGATTATCTAACTAATAATGTTATATTTGATTTTGAGGTGTCATCAAGAACTACCAGAAAACATGATATGAATTTATATCTAAGTGTACCAGAAAATGAATTCCATCGTAACATGTTATTTAACAATGGGGCTAGAGAATGGAATCAGCTACCTGCAGATTTGAAAGACTGCTCTGACATTATTAGGTTTAAAAGATTGTTAAAGAGTTACATAAAGAATAAGAAATGAATGTTCACTGTTAGGGGATATATCTATGGTTATGCTTTTACAATTTTATTCTACTTTGTTATACTTTACTCTTGTTTCTGATATCGTTTTTAATGTATTTATCATTTTATTCACACCTGTTCTTAACCTGTTAAAGGGCCCGGTTTTAAAACAGCTCTGCTGACCCGGTTTTTACCCTTGTAAAATATATTTAAAAAAAAAAACAGCATTGACAAAAGAACATTCAAAGCATCAGTTACACAGAAAACATTAAAATCATAACAACATCACTGCTACAGCAACAAGATCAACACTCAAGCCCTGTCACCATCAGTTACAACACTCATACCACTTTAACACCAACAGCATCAGCAGCAGCAGTTACTGATGCCCAGCTCATGGAAGAGAGATGAAGAATTCGAAGAGTGCTCGTGGGCCCGGATGCCCAAAGAAGGTGGCCAACTCATTCACTCGCATCAGCTGCTCCTCACATCTTCTACTGCATTTCAGCATCCAGCTGCTGCATTGGAATTCCTGCATCAGCAACAACCGCATCTTGCAGGTTATGCAGAAAGCCCTCCTCCACAGCTGCGCATTAAAATTCATCCACTTCACAAAAAACTATTCCAAGCTGATTTTCCAACACAACCTTGCAAAACTAAGTAACTCAAAAATAACTACGAAGCAACTCAAGCGAAGTCTTAAAATAACTAAAGACCGCCTGTAATTAACTGCGAAAGATACGTTTTTTAAACAGACGCCTAGCAATCACCGGTACAATTCACTTGTGCTTTCCAGAAGCAGCTGCTAAGTAGCATCTATAAGTAGTAAGTACTACTAAGTAGCTTTGTGCTTTAAGTAGCTTTTTTCAACTAATTCCTGCTATTCACACATTGATTGTCACATTTTAATCACACCTGTCAAATGGCAAAGTGACCTTTTTGTCAAGAGTGACTTTTTCTGGCAATCATCTTGCTGCAATCTTTGAGAAGATGGTAAAATGCAATAATGAAAAATAGGAAGTCTCTTATGAAAGGTGGGCAGAGAGGTAAGCTCAGATTGTAGCACTCTTGGTGTTCAATTGATGGCTCCCGGGTTTGATTTCAGTTCTGCAGATGTACTTTACATGAAAGTCGCAGAGAGGGCAGTTTAGTAGTAACACTCTGGCCTTCCAATTGCAGGTTAGATCTCAGGTTCAGATTCAGCTTTGGTTGGTTCATCTGGACCTGAATAACGTTGGATGACAGTTTCAATCACCCTTGCCCTCATTATCCATCTCCTGTCCCTATTAGTCCACCATATTGTTTGTGTCTGCAGGATGTGAATTCCAAACCACCATTCACATAAATAGGCAGAAATTTACACATTGACATTAAGAAAACAGCAGACAGATATACATTACATCTTTAAGCTCTGGTTGTTTTACACATGTACCTGTTTTTAAAAATGCCTGATTTCTTCTTCTTGTTGTGTAATTGGTAAAAGTCCTTATTATCACAAATTCAGTTCTGAGAGGATTGTCTGGCTTGGTGTAAATTGTGCTTGATTCAAAACACATCAATGAAAAATAAAAAATTAGGCTTTCAATTTTGATGTTGTTGTTTTAAAGGAAAATATTAGCTGGGGACTAACTGATCTATTTTTGAATAGGATACTCATGTATCAGGATCCACAATGATGTATTTGTGTTCCCTGGCCAGCTTTTTTATCTTTTTTTTCTGACCCATTGATCACACAGGATTAGATCACGTATTACGACAGTCCTCAGTCATCCAGAGCAAACACATCTGAGTCCTGCCTTCCTGATTCCTGGTCCAGAAATTGTCATGTTTACTCATCTGTGAAATGAATTTTTTTACTATGCTTTTCAGTATTTTTACCAGTTTTCAAATGTAGATTTTTTCCCTTGTTTTTGGTATATTGAATATATTACACTGTAAAATCGGAGGCACTGATTCAGCTCAATTGATTGAGTGAGATGGTTGCACAAGTTGATTGAGCTAACATAGATTAATGTTTTAAGCTGAGATAACTCAAAATACCGAGCTGAGATAGGTCAAAATACTAAGCTATGTTGACTAAGGTATTCAAGCTGAGAAAACCCAAAACAATGAGCTGTGTTGACTTACAGCTCAAAATATTGAGTTTTGTTGACTTATTGATCCAAGCTGACATAACTCAAAATTTTGAGCTGTGTTGACTTATTTTTTGTTGTTTTTGATTTATATTCATATTGTGTGACCTGTCTTATAAAGTTATTTATGAATATGGGCTGTAATCCCAAAATATTGTTTGATCTCTCATGCTTCATTTTAGCACACCATGGACAGGCGATGATGCATTCAACAAAGTCCATTGCATCACAAGGAGATTTAAAAATTAATTTCTTGTGAATAAATCCCAATGGCCTGTGGCTCATCTCAGTTGGTATACAGTGCTAGAAGCCTATATTTGAATGCACTGTGACTTGGAAATGTTGGTTGACGTGTGAAAGCATGCATCTAAGTACTCCCTCAAATTGATTTAAGAGAGATAAAAATAAAAAAGTAACCAGCTAAAGTGGTGTGCTACTCATTTTTTCTCTGGGATAGTGTAATGTAAATGTTATTTTTTCTTGTAAGTAAATAATTATTTAAAACTAAATGCAGTCTTATGAGAAGTGCTTGTTATAGATGGCGGTATATGTGGCATGACTGAGATGTCAAGCTATCTGCAACAACTGAAGCTTTCATGTTTTCACAGCTTAATGTTATGATTCGTTTGGACAACTTACAGCATTTAGCTATCATACCTTGACAACTTATAGGATTGAGCTATCATAGCTTGAAAATTATTAACATTCTCAGACAGCTCAAATTATTGCTTCAACACAGTTTTCAAATTTTACAGTGTAGTGACAAGTGAAGTAAACGGTTTATTAGGCTAGGCCCTGTGATTAGGGAAAGGGGGGGGGGTTTCATTTCACGTTTTCTCTAAATGCAGAGGTTCAATTTACATCGTGCTTCATTCATTTCCCTAGTCACAATTTTCCCATGCAATCTACATTGCACTTTTCGACATGATATTATTTTAACATTACTTGATTTGCTAATTTTATGTAATAAACACTTATACACAAGTGAATGTAATTGCTAACTAGCTCTACCTGGCATCTGATCATCTTCAGATATCCTGAGTCTTTTGACAGTGATGCAAAGAAAAGCTTGGTTACAATTAAAAAAATAATCCAGTTCATTTCAAATAATTTCATCTTAACATGCCTGGAGATGAATTCCATCTCATATAATTTCATCAGAAACTGCATGCACCAAATGAAGAATAGTTTAAGATATGCCCTTAATTGGCTGGTTAAATGTTTATAATGGAACATCTCATAAATACGAGGTGCAAGCCAGCAAGGCTGTTTGAAAACGCATAAATAGTAAGAAGAAGAAGCAAGGTAATCGATGGAGCAATTTACTCAGTCTCTGACAGGTGCCAAGAAATTTCTGGGGCACAAATATTTCCCCAAGCAGGTACAGCAAACACTATGCCTCCTTTTTCGTCAATATGCAAGATGGCTACTCCTCCATAATAGCTGGTAGTCACACCAGGAGCTGTTTTATCTGTGGCATCCTCATCAGTGGCATCTTCAAGACCTGCAGCAGCAGCCAAAATGGCCATCAAGCAGAATCAACAACATCCACAACAGTATTGATAGAACATGCTACTCAACAACATTGGCTTTAAAGAAATTGCCTACCGCGGATAGACATATAGATAGATAGATAAATCAATAGATGGACAGACTGACAGATAGATAGAGAGATAGACTGGTAGATAGTTAGATAGATAGATAGTTAGATTGATGGATAGATGACATGACCACAAGACAACCTAATTACATGATAAAGTGTTGCTTGATTAAAACTACATTTGTCAGGCAAAAAACCAATTGCCTAATAACTCGCATTACTGACCTCCCAGTAGGAAATCACCCTACATTGACAACATTTAAAGTTGCACAGTCTCAATAGCATTGACGAAAGAACTTTCACAACACCGGTAACAACAATGACGTAAACAGAATCTCCACGACAGCATTCTCAACTACCTTAACACTCAAACAAACCCAGTAATCATCAGTTCTAACACTCATACCAGTTCAACACCAACATCAACATAACCGAAACTTCACTGATGCACAGCCTATGGCGAATGGATGAAGAGTGCCCGTGGGCCCCCGGTTGCCCGAAGATGGTGGTCAACTCATTCACTCTCATCAGCTGCTCGGAGTGGCCTGCTACTGGCATCTTCTACTGCATTTCAGCATCCAGCCAGCTGCATTAGAATTCCTGCATCAGCAACAACCGCATCTTGTAGGTGATGCGGAAATGCCCTCCTCCTCAGCTGAGCATCAAAATTCATCCACTTCCCAAAGAGCAATTCCAAGCTGAGTTCGCAATACTACGTTGTGAAACTCAAAAATGACGACGAAATGACTCGAGCGAAGTCTTAAAATGACCGATGATTGCCTGCAAATAATAGTGAAAGAGAAGCAAGTGAAAAAGTAGCAGGGCTAAGTATCAGAGAAGAGTAGCTCTGCAATCAATGGTACAATTCACTCCTGCTTTCCAGAAGCAGCTGCTAAGTAGCAGCTACGTAGTAAGTACTACTAAGTAGCTTGGTACCTTAAGTAGCTTTTTTTCAACTAACTCCTGCAATCCACTCATGAATTGTCACATTTTGATCACACCTGTCCAATGTCAAAGTGACATTTTTGTAAAGACTGATTTCTTCCAGAAGATTATAAAATGAAATACTGCCACGGACAAAATTTTTATAAAAGGTAGGCTGGGAGGTTCGCTCAGTTGGTAGTGATCTTGTTGTCCAATTGATAGCTCCTGCGTTTGATCTCAATTCTGCAGATGCACTTTATTATTTTGGATGAAATTAACTGAAACTTGCAAAGAGGTCAGCTTAGTTGTAGCACTCGGGCCTTCCAATCGCAGGGTCGATCTCATGTTCGAGGTCAGCTTTGGACGACCTTCCAAATTGACCAGATTTACGTAGTATGACAGTTTTAATCACCCTTGCCTTTATTATCCACCTCCTGTCCTGATTAGTCTACCAAAGGCAGATTACCAAAGGTGCAGAACTGGCTATACTTTTCCCCCAAGCATCTTCAATTGAAGGATATTTTAGAAGACCATGTGTAACCATTTGTGGTTAGAAAAGTCTCTTTGTTGATGGTTAGCCACATATTGAGGGCACCTGCAGAGGGCCCACATGTCAAAGTTCATACAAATTTCTTGGAAATGCAGAACTGCATCTGCTAATTTGTTAGCTGCAGTGTGAATAACAGACCTTAGAATGCAATTTTAAAGGTGCCAGTGACAAACCATATGCGTGCTGGAGGGGTAAAATGCTGGTTAAAATATCCTTCACTGCAATACACTTGAGAAGTGGGGTAAAGGGAAAGTTGTACAGCTTTGGTAATCTGCATTTGGTCTATCATATTGTAGGGGTCTACAGGATGTGAATCCCGAACCAACATTCACATAAATAGGCAGAAGTTTACACATTGGCATTAAGAAAACAGCAGAAAGACATACACAACACTTATCAGCTCTGGTTTTTTTACACATCTGCCTGTTTGAAAAAATGCTTCTTCTTGTTGTGTAATTGGTAAAAGTTCTTATTATCACAAATTCAGTTCTGAGAGGATTGTCTGGCTTGGTTTAGTTTGTGCTTGATTCAAAACAACATCGATAAAAAAAAATCAATTAGGCTTTCAATTTTGATGTTGTAGTTTTAAAGGAAAATATTTGCTGGGGACTAACTGATCTATTTTTGAATGGGATACTCATGTATCAGGACCCACAATGATGTATTTGTGTTCCCTGGCCAGCTTTTTTCTCTTTTTTTCTGACCCATTGATCACGCTGGATTAGATCACGTATTACGACAGTCCTCAGTCATCCAGAGCAAACACATCTGAGTCCTGCCTTCCTGATTCCTCGTCCAGAAAACGTTATGTTTACTCATCTGGGTTCGGGGTGAATGTGGATAAAAATCGAGTTAAGGACCATCCACATTGCAGCACAAAAAATAAAACATTATTATTGAACTCTGTGTTTGCATTTTTTCCTCCTTGCTTTTCAGAAATTCTTCATCTTTTCTGGGGCAGGAGGGGAGGTTGGATTTCACATTTCCCGTAATTTCAAGGTATCATTTTATATTATATCTTGCTTGATTTGTTTCCTTGGCCTCAATTTTGCCATTCTACATACATGCACTTTTTCTCTTCACATAACTTTAACATTGCATGGTTTACAAAACTTAATGTAATAAAGACTTATACACAAGTGCACTTAATTGCTAATACTAAGTAGCATCTGATTATCTTGAGATATCCTGAGTCTTTTGACAGTCATGCAAAGAAAAGCTCGGTTACAATGAAAAATCATAATTTAGTTCATTTCAAGTATTTTCATCTTCTCATTTCTGATGATGAATTCCATCTCATATAATTTCATGAGAAATTGCATGTTCTAAATGAAGAATGGATTAAGATATGCTCTTAATTGCTTGGGTACATGTTTTTAGTGGAATATCTGGTAGACATGAAGTGCAAGCCAGTTTGGTTGTTTGAAAACGTCTTAAATACAGACTAGTAAGATGAAGCAAAGTAATCGGTGGAGCAATATACTCAGTCTCTGACAGGTGCCAAGAAATTTCTTAGCACAAATGTTTCCCAAAGCAGGTACAGCAAACAGTATGCCTGCTTTATCGTCAATATGTTGGTTACTCCTCCATAATAGCTGGTAGTCACACCAGGAGCTGTTTTATCTGTGGCATCATCATCATTGGCATCTTCAAGACAAGCGGCAGCAGCCAAAATGGCCATCAAGCAGAAATAACAACATCGATACTACAGGCAACAACATTGACATTAAACAAATAGCTAGATAGAGAGATAGATAGATAGATAGATAGATAGATAGATAGTTAGATATATATAGATAGATAGATAGATAGATTGATGGATAGATAGATTGATGGTATGCTTCAAAGATAATGAGTAGATTAAAGATAAAAAGATATAGCCTTAACTAAACTCCTGCCAACATTTTGCACACATCAACCACAAGATAACACCTTGCATTGACAATATATTGCAGGCACAGAGGTTTTCAATTGTTTTTGACAATAGGACATTCGCAACACCAGTGACATCAACTGCATCTCAACTACAGCATTCTAAAAGTTCTGCATTAACGCTCAAGCCCTGTCATCATCAGTTCGAGCACTCATATCACTTCAACACCAACAGCATCGGCATCAGCAGCTTTGCTGATGTGCAGCTTATGGCGAAGAGACGAAGAGTGCCCCGAAGGCCCCGGTTGCCTGAAGAAGGTGGTCAACTCATTCACTTTCATCATCTGCTCGGAGTGGCCTGCTCCTGGCATCTTCTACTGCATTTCAGCATCCAGCTGCTGCATTAGAATTCCTGCATCAGCACAACGGCATCTTGTAGGTGATGCGGAAATGCCCTCCTCTTCAGCTGAGCATTAAAATTCATCCACTTCTCAAACAGCAATTCTGAGCAGAGTTCCCAATACAACCTTGGGAAACTAAGTAACTCAAAAATAACCACAAAGCAACTGAAGCGAGGTCTTAAAATAACTGAAGATTGCCAGTAAGTAACTGCGAAAAAAAAGAGGTACTGAAAAAAGTAGCTGTGGAGAGTAGTTAGGAAGAGTAGCTCAGCAATCAACAGCACAATTCACTCCTGCTTTCCAGAAGCAGCTGCTAAGCAGCCACTCTAAGTCGCAGCTAAGTAGTAAGTACTACTAAGTAGCTTTGAATGTAAAGTAGCTTTTTTCCAACTTATTCCTGCAATTCACACATTGATTGTCACATTTTAATCACACGTGTCCAATGGCAAAGTGACATTTTTGCAAAGACCGGCTTCGACTGGCAATCATCTTGCAACCATCCTCAAAAAGACGATAAAATGAATATCGCTAAAGAGGAAATCACATATGTAAGGCATGGACAGGTAAGATCAGTTGGTGGTGCTCTAGGCATCCAATTACTTGCTCCTTGTTTCAATCCTGCTCTGGTTTACAGGATGTTTCTGGGATCATAAGCAATGCTCTGAATAGCTCTGGCCAGGTCACCTACACGGACTCATGCAGGACAATCATCCTTCGTCTCAAATTATGCACTCTCCTTCTGTCCTATTTAGCCTACCAATTGCATAAATACGGAACCTAAAGCCCCAGTCATCCATTTATTCACCTATGTGATCAGTGAAAGACGTTGATGGTAAAATATCGAGCTCAACTAACAGCACTTTTCCACTCATTATAAGAGCTGGGAATATGTGGAAAACTTTTCTTGAGTCTGCGACATATGTGGACATTTTTCATCTTAAAAGTGTCATAAATACTGCACAAATAATGGAAACGACACACTTCTGCATCCCAAATTTCAGAAAATGCAGCTTCCAAATGATGATGTTTGCGGTGTGCCGTATGAAGCCATCTTAATCTCATATTCGACTTTGAGCCACGTGAGATATGAAGAAGCAAGAGGCAGAAGATGGCAAGACAATCAGCTGATATTACCTCAAATACTTTTAATGCTCTTCCCTTTTGGAAAGATTTACCTAAGGGATGAGAAATGCAGGCTTTTCCTGGGACCATTAGAGCATCATCATTTGCTTTAATTCTCTGCGCCTCATGTTGCAGACTGTAATTGTTGCTGCCGCTTCGGCTCTTCCACGTGTGATGCCGTCCACCGAAGCAACAAGTTTCTGGTTCAGCCTGCTGCCAAATCTAACATCGTTTGATCGCCAAGCCCAAAGTAAACACAGACTTCCACGTAATTGCGTTAAGGCTTAGAAGGTGTCGACAGATTCCAACAACGCTTTAATTTTTAATCGCTATTTATCTATTGATCGAGGCTTTGCGAGCGGCCATCGGTGAATGATGAGCATTGTTCGCCATTCTCTGCTTGTAATCATCATGGTATTTGAACTTGTTTTGCCATATTGATTTGGTCTCTTGTCTGATTGAGGGGCCCACTGACCCTTGGGGATGGAATTATGCTGAGGCAATGGACTGACACCACCTTCTGTCTGACCAATTTATTGCTCTAAGGCCAAGTTGGGGTTGGGGTCATCTCAGGGTGAAGGCTTCTACCCATTGGGAGATACCCTCTAGTGCTTACACCCATCTATACACCCTAATTGTCTTACTATTGCACCTTTTAAGGGGTTGATTATGGATGCATCTGCATCGCTGATGTAGACTTATCTGCCACTGCATCAGTGATGTTCAATGATGTATCAGTAGTCGAGTAGAATGGCCCAGCAAGGAGATAGGCCTTGACACAGTCCACAGACTCAATGGCATTAAATATTCAGACAACATTGTCTGTCAGCGCATCCATTGCTCTGATGGACCGGGCGATAAAGAATGGCCGATCGAAAAAAGTAAACATATGGTTGATTCCCATTTGCAAGTGGCGCTTTCAATCTTGCCCCGAGCTATGCAGTATATCGTCTTCATCGATTTATGCATCGATTGATGCATCGAGCGATACATTGGTTTTCAATTTATCAATTACGCAAAGCAAATACAACTGGCTTCTTTCATCTATCTGGCAACTGAAGAGGAATCAGAATTGGCACACTAGCTGTAAACCTATTTGGCTCCAAAATTGGCACCCTATAAATGCATGTGACATTCGTAATATGGAGACCATATGACATCAAATTTGGCATCCGAGCTGTTGGCACAAATTTGTATTTTTTTAAACTGGCTTTCAAGTGGCATCTTGAGATTATTGTAAGGTCACATTTATAAAGCACCTGGATTAGATTGATAGCACCATGTGACTGCACAAAGTAAAAAAAAAGGTAAAGGTAATTAAACTGGTAAAACATCAAAACTGGTAAAACACCAAAACTGGTAAAACATCAGAACTGGTGAAATTAGAATTAGAATTGCATGGAAGCTGGCATTCCAACTGTTAGAAATACATAAAAGTGGCACTAAACTGTTACAAAACTACGTATATAAAGAAGGAAAATACGCGTGTAAACAGGAATTGTGAACAGATAAAGCATTACAACTGCATAAGAGCCTAAAAAATACAAACTGGCATACTACGCTTTCCAGTTGGCAAAAAACTGACATACGAGTAGATATTCATCCCTGTTGGCATCATTTGTGGAATCATATGTCTGCATCCCACATTACCTACATTGTTTCTTTTCTTGGCTACTTGTGGTCACACAGATGTAATGGCAGCCTGGCCTCATCTGTGCTTTTAAAGGTCAGTAATATAAGTGTGTTTGTATGGAGAGAAAACCTCAAATGGGCGAGATCACGTAGACCGGTCGTTGGAAATGTCAATAAATGCAATGAAATTTCAAGAGTCAGGAGTCTGCGATGGACTAAATGTCACAGCGATGTTTGTTCATTGTGAAACATATTGAAATAAAATCGAAAAACTGCATGGCAATGATGGCATACTCGAGTGACTTCGTATAAAACAGGCACTCAACATGCTCAACAGCTTTCATGCCGCATGGCAGTTGTACACTGTGAAAAATATTTGATAAGCAGAGCATCAAGTTGCTTCATGCTTCTGTTTTTTCAGATAGATAGATAGATAGATAGACAGATACATAGATAGATAGATAGATAGATAGATAGACAGATAGATAGATAGATAGATAGATAGATAGATAGATAGATATAGATAGATAGATAGATAGATAGATAGATAGATAGATAGATAGATAGATAGATAGATAGATAGATAGATAGATAGATAGATAGACAGACAGATAGACAGATAGAAAGATCAATAGATAGCCAATAGATAAATAGATAGATCGATAGGCAGATAGATAGATAGATAGATAGATAGATAGATAGATAGATAGATAGATAGATAGATAGATAGATAGATAGACAGATAGATAGGATCATATATATATCACACTTAGAGGATCCGATATACATTTTGTAAGTCATTCGCTGCACATTTATACATATAACATGGCATCATACAGAGAATAACTCATATTTTCACAGAGCTCTATAACATTGACTTGATATATATATATAATGATAGTATGATATACCACCTACATACTACTTCCAGGTGCTGTAACTAGTTAATCTGACTAAGCACAACCTAGTTGATATGCGATTGAGTGATTTTGACAAGCTTTTGGCCACCCAGGCTGTGCACCAAATCTGAGGTAGCCGGCGGCAAACTACCAATCCCTGATATCTATCGGATATAGCCATAATCCCACAAAGCAAGCTCAAATCAAGCCCACAGCTCACGGGCTCATGACAAGTGCTTATATCATCATTCAAGGATTAGCCAATCGCAGCCGCCGTTCGATTTTGTGCGGGACAGTCTGTCGGCGGAAGTTGAAGTAACCTTCGGTGTCTTTGTTTTCATTGTTGTTGTTTTTCTGTTTTATTGGTTGCCGTGGGTATTATTCAGTACTCCCATTGTGTGTATTGTTGTATATTGACAATCATTGACAAATATTGAAAATATCATTTGACGGTTTTTGCCCAATCAGTCATCATGTCGTTCTGCGTGATAGATTGTTTTTCGGCGTATTTTAATAGAACTGCTTCTTCATCAGCATATTCACTTTGTGGAGTACACTTCTAATCTGAAATAGTCTCTGGTATCAAAAATAACCTTTATTTGATCCTGTTTACTGGACTGCATCAACGCTTAACACGGGTCATCGTGGTCTGGTTCATTCGTATCACTTTCTTCTAACAGGGTTATACTTGTCAAAATGTTAGGTCATATCATGACATGAACTCAGGTTTAAAATTAAACAAGTTATCTAACTGATATTCAGCGTTGGTATAATATCAGTAAAATTATTTTACCATTTAAGGATAAACCTTGCTAAGCATTGATACAATCTGATAGGCCTACTGCGGATTAAGTTTTTGGTTTCCTCAAGCAAAGCTCATAGATCTACTTGTTTCTGAGATATATGGGCATGTTTAATTATGAAAAAAAAGAAAAAAAAAGATCATATAATGTATCATAATATGTGATATATCAAGCAAACTGTTTTATATCAAATACGATGTCTGATGTCTGTCAGTCGTAACTTTCAATCACAATGGTTGCTTTCCCTGCAATATATTTCCGCACGTTTATCTCCATGCCAAAAATGATTTGCTACTTTCTAAAAATACGAGATGATGTGAGCAATCTTTGACGTCTTACATTGAACTAAACCGTACTCTGTGCCAATACGCTTAAAGGTAAAACGACCGAAATAGATGGTGGTGCAGAGAGATATTTAATGATTTGTGTCGTACGTTTAGCTTTTAATAATTCATACAGCACTGTCAGAAAAAGGACCATCAATCAAACTAGACATTGTGAAAGGAAGAACACAGGAGTGTGTTTAACTAAACAGCAGAAATATGGTATTGTCGCATGTCACTGGTTGGACTAGATGAATCATTAGATTATTTGAATTTTTTATGTAGCAACCGAGAGATATTTAGCAAAAGCGCAGTCGATATAGTTTAGGGGGAGTGATAGATTGCCTATAAGTTACTAATGTTGTTTCTACCACAAGACGAATGATGTCGAAATGATATCTATCAGTCGGCACTTAATTTTTTATGGTTTCTACTATTTTTCGCTTAATTCTTTCAGCAAAAGCCTCAGTTAATATATTTCTAGGAGAAATGTTGATCTACTTAAGTTACTCTGGCTAATTAATGTACTACTATCTTCCGAAAGATGGATGATGTAGAAATGATATCTATCGTGCAGTTGGCACTAATTTTTTTTGCAGTTTCTACCTATTTTTCCTACTCTTTTCTGTTTTCTTTTTCCTTCTGCACTATTGATGTAAAACCTAGTAATAATATCGAATCTGGTTATTTTATGATGTATTGCTTTTCATGTAACCCGATATCTCGCAGTGACATGTCTGCATAACCAATTTGGCTCGATTCATTTTGGTTGTTTCATAAAAAGCACTCCGGGGGAGTTTTCCCAGTGACCCGTGTCATGAGTTGATGGTTTTGTTTCAACAGAGAGCAAATCCATCAATCAAGCAGAGCCGGAGATTTTCCCATTAATCCATCATTACCAGCTTTTCACTTGCATGTTATGAGCGCCATGAAATCGCTGCTGCTGGCCGTTTATAGCTCATGCTGACCTACCGCGCAATGGTGCGCATGCGCCCCGCACTCTGATTTCAATTAATGAAATGAATCTACAGACACTTTATAATGCTAAGGACTAGCAGAAGGCGATTTGCATTGTACAGCAAGGTGGCACTGTTAAAGAGGTCCTGAAAAAACTACTGATACTTGCAATGTCTTATTCCCTGCTTTTAGTGGCTGGTGGCATTAATGAGAGATAGTTGACTGGATTGTGTCAAAATCTCAGAGTGGTTAAGGTTCCCGCCTGCTCCACTGAAAGTCTTAACCTGCATGGATATAAACACAGACAAGGAACCCAAAATATTTGTTGGACTTTCATGAGCAAAGTCCCAGCTGGATGTTGTTCGGATCAGATGTTAATTGGTGGCCTCTTGTGTCAGTGCCTGAGCTGGGAGAGTAGAAGATCCATCATATGGGGTAAATGTGTATAATGTTGAGGACTCGCACTCTCCCTCTCGCATCTCATTAATCAACCATCATGAGCACCCATAACTGGGCTTAGAGGGTTAAACTTACCATATCTAATTATTATCTAGGCATCTCTCTATCTCTCTATCTATCTCTCTAGGTATCTCTCTATCTCTCTATCTCTCTATCTCTCTATCTATCTGGATATCTACCTATAGCTATCTATCTGTATATCTGGCCAACAAGAAACTTTTCCTAAGCAACTGCAAGTTTGCAGCGAAGTTTTACCATGAACAACTCGTGTTTAATAGCAGCAATAAGACATGATTTAGTACCAACTCCTCTGATGAAACTGCATGACGCCAAACCACCAAAATTGTGTCCCCAAAATGTTTTGGACCACGCACATTTGCCTTCTAACAAGGCATACATCTTTTGTAACAATCTTCAACAGCAATATTCTGCATTAAAGGCATCTTGGAAACACCTTCAAAATGTCCTTTCAACCACAATCATGATAATCAACATGATTTCTTACTCACACCTTTTCCCACATTCCTCTTTCATCTTGGCTCAATGTCTTTTCAGAAAGCTCTGTAAGTGTAACTGTCTTCTACATGGTCTTATTGTTGTGTCCTCCCTCTGTTCTACTTTCTACCAAGAGTATAAATACAGGACATAAAGGCCCAACCATCCCTCCATCATCTTCTTTATGGTAAACTGATTTACCTGGACGAGTCTACACTGTAATATTGTAATTTTGAGTGACCTTGAATTTGACTGACATGGTTTGTTGTTTAAAGTTATGATAACAGATGGATTATCATAACTTAAAACAACAAGCTATGTTAGCTCAAAGAAATTGTGCAACCATCTCACTCAACCATTTTACCTAACTGAAATTTCAAATTTAACAGTTTAATAAGTGTAATAAGGAATAAGAAAACCAGTTTTGCTTCAATTAAATTTACTGCTGTGGAAATTCTGCGGATCAACCATATATATGACAGCATCTTTCTGATGTCAACGTCATGAGGTCAGGACGTTGTCACGTGACCATTGTAACACAATGGCTTTGACACCCCTTAACTTCTATTAAGGCCACCCATCCAATTGTTGCAGTCTTTGGATCTATTGTCCTTTGCCTAGGTTCCCCTTAATTAAGACCCTTTCACACCTCAACTGCATTCTTAGTGCCTTTCTGCCCAATCTACTGACCATTGGGACAATCTACGGATGTCTATGGCTATCTATTGACAATCTAGTCTTTCTGCTGATGGTCTGCTCTTTCTTCTGGTCATCTTGTCTCTGTGCTGTGGCAGTAATGTGAGTTTGTGTCATCAGAATGGTGTTGCTATTTACTCCACTCAGACGTTTGATTTTCTCAGAATGCTAATTTCTTTGCATTGCTCTGTGCATTTTAAAAGGGTGGAGCTATGTAAGATGAGAAACGAAAACTGATTTAAATTGTAAATAGCTTTGCTTAAAAAATGTCTGTGGCCCTTAAACTTAAAATCCCAAATTACCCTACTGACAAATCAATTGCTTGATGATAATGGTTAATCTGACAACAACTGAATTGGTTCGGAGCCGCAGAGATGTTATAAGATCGAAAAATATTAGCCAATATAAACTACATGACTGTAATTGAAGATCTTTGTATTTCTTGTGGATATTAAATTTCATAAAAATATATAAAATATATATTGAATTCAATTTTAAAAGCTTTGGCATTTTTCATAGAAATTCCATAACATATTACATTTCATATCATGATCAAGTCAACATCAATTTTAGATTTACTATAATGGTTCTCTTTGTTGGCTTTAATATGTTATCCAGATTATTAATTTCCTTATATTTAATGCACAGTAGAGAAAAGTATCAGCTGTCATCTGCAAGGGAATTCTTTAGAGCATGTTTATCACATTCATGACTTGCCCCGAAACCAGAGTTTTGTCGAAGGCAACAATGGACTACTTTTCCTGAATCGCTCCGCGGGGACTACTTTAAGTGTGAAGCAGGCACCGCTTTTCAAAGGCGCCAGGCGAATTTATTTATGGCTGTTTCAGAAGTTGGTCCTTTGTGAATAGCCAGTCAAAAGTGAGCGTCACCAGATAGGCTTAAATGTTAGTCATCTGAACCTTATCTCATCACTGCATGCATTTGCAAGAGTGTAAAACAGGTACTGCTAGACTGCTTTTGCAGTGTTTGCAGGAAACAATACTACTTGTTGCTTTGTTGGCACTGATTCATGTGATAGCTGGCAAAAAGGTAAAGAAGAATGAGAAAAATTTAATGATAGAAAATATATGCAGATATGCTGATAATGTGAGATTGTATAATTATAGACCACAGACACTTATATTTTCCGAACTAATCATATGCGTCAAAAGGTTCCATTTTTTTAGCGAGAAACAAAACTTAAATTAAAAATGTCTTTTTCAATAGTGTACATGTCTATAATATAGAAGAAGGAAATTGCTGCAATAGTCTACCATCGCAAAGACATACATTTTGGGTGTATGTCACAAAGTCAGGACATTGACGTGTGACCATTGTAGTCACAATGGCTTTCACACCCCTTAATTTCTATACAAGCTGCCCTTCCAATTGTAGAAAACCCAGCTTCCGTATCTTTTACGGCAGTTACTGTTAAAACAACGATACCTGCCTTAAGGCCAAGGGCGCCAGGCGCCAAGCGGCCGTTGTTGTAACTAAATAGTCCTATGACGTCACCAGTAGTTCTGTGCTTTGCTGCAACGTGACGCCACCAGCAGCTGAACAGATCAAAGTGTAGATCAGCAGAGCAGGGCTCAGTATCCATCCAGTCTTTCCTTGTGCAATTGGCGTAGCGCCGTTAATATTGGCTGCAGAATTTTCTAACTGGTGTCATTGTCTTGGAAATTTTTAAATATCCTACATCTTGAGCTAAGTTTGGACTGTGTACGACCATTATTTCTATGTAAAAAGTCCGTCCGAAGCACCCCAAGTCAATGTGCCAACTTTGGTTGACATGTTCTTTTTCCTGTCATTTCTCTAAAAATCGGCTTGATAAAAATATTTAAGTATTCAACAGGTTTTCTAATAGTAAAATCTAGATGCTTCCATTTCTTTTTAGATTTTTCAAAGCCTTTAAAAATCACCCGAAAACGATGCTTTGAAGATTCTGTTATTTTACCCTAAAAAAAGATGGCGATACCCCAGACCTGTGTTCCAGACCTAATCAAAGTGCTGATCGCCGTTGAATTTGAATGACACTGTTTATGATAAAGAGAAGCTAGTAAATTGCAATCTGGATTGAATCAGGCTTCCTCAATCCCGTCAATGGCAATTAATGCTGATTACACCAGTTACACCTGTGGTCAATTAAGCCATAGCAATTTTGATTGAGGGTTCAGTTAAGACAGCCAGAATTACATGACAGAAGGATGATTGCACTTCAGAATCGGATTTGACAGTTCAATACCAATCAACAGCCCACTTTATAAGTAAGAAAATAACACGAATCCATTGACAATAATATTATTGATAATATTCAACTGAGAGTCTGAGATGAATAAGCTTTGTGTTTAATTCAATGTTTGACACTGTTGAAAAGTCCTGATTGAAATCAATGTCCCTTGCATAATTCATACTGTTCAAAATCCTAATACGAATTTTTGGGCTTTTGAAATACTTCTTGGTATCTTAATTACTGATCTTTCTGTTATTATCCTTTGTGAAATCTTGTGAAGTGGAATTTCATTAACAACACATTTATACATGTACCTACGTCCTACAAACTATAATCTTTGTATAAAACATGTATCAAATTAGGTTGAGTTATATAAATCACAAGACAACTGCTATTTCATTTAAATTCAACGACCTAGATAAATTAAAAGATAGATAGATAGATAGATAGATAGATAGATAGATAGATAGATGAATAGACAGATCGATAGTCCATAGGCCGCTGTATTTCATTGGAAGAAGAAGAAGATCTATAGATAGATAAACAGATAGAAATATAGACCAATAGATAGATTGATTGATAGAAAGGTAGCCCTGAGACATTTTTACTCCATCAGTTAGAATTTGTACAGGCGCTGCTTAAAGTGCTTGCACGTTATTTTTCTTATTAGCATATTCGATGGCCATTGAATTTGTATCAGGGGCGTTTATGTTGGATGGGGGTTATAATCTTGCAAAACTAAGAACACCCTCTTCTCTATTGGAATGGCATTTGGCAAGCATCATTTCGACAGTATGATATCAGTCGTGTTAGAGCCAATGCCGCAAAACAAGCAGAAACATGAAAAACAATGAAATTAATCTAAATCTTAAAAGATCTAAATCATACACGGATGAGGTGACCAAGCTAGAAATATAAATAGCTGAGCTAGAAATAATATGTATCGCAAAGCATTTCAAGTATTTTTATCAAGCAGGCCTTTCTTGGAGACGCGGGGGGGGGGGGGGGGGTTTACAAATGAAAATATACTAAAACTATCCGGATTTTTTTTTTAAATTAAAGTGTACAGGCCTTGCCGTAAACTACCTTAAATCCCAAATTAAGCTGAAAGTGCTGAGTTCTGCTTGGTATTGTGTAGATTTAGCAAAAAATTTAAGATAACCCTACTTCTTAATTGTTGCAATACCGCAATGTTGATTCATAATATTTCTACAGACAAATAGTCTGCATTTCAATCATGACAAGGCATATTTACCTATTTTTGGGCTTTTGGATGGAGCAAATTGAGACCGATTTTGGGTAAAAGGCGTTTAAGGCACTAAAAGGCGGTTTTTACCACTTTAAGGCAGTTTACGGCACGTGCCGTGCTTAAAACAGTTTATGGCTGCCTTTTTGTCAACACTGGGGGGCGGGGGGTTGAACCCCCTAGACCCCCTCTGGATCCGTTACTGCGTCTTATGAAATCTGTTTACGCTTCAATATTAACTCTACACTGTAAATTCTGAAATTCTGAGTTAGCTCAAATGATTGAGTGAGATGGTTGCACAATTTGTTTGAGCCATGATAGCTTGCTGTTTTGAGTTATGATAATTTTTGTGTTGTTATAACTTGCAAACAACAAGCTATCTTCACTCAAAGGAATTGTGCAACCATCTCACTCAATCAATTAAGCTAACTCAAAATTCAAAATTTACAGTGTATTATCACATTTATGTCTATTCTTCGTTCTTATTGTTTCACAATTATGTTTTGATGCACTCACACAAACTCCATGTCGGTACAATTAAGTCTCTTTTCACCTTCAGCCAATGATATTCGAAGAGGGTATTGTGATCACTTAGGAAAAATGTTGTCCAACCGTCAGTCATGCGGATGGACCAAAACTCGTCTACTTTTGCAGGTGTAGAGTAGCGCGGGGCATGCAGCCCCCCTTAACTTCGAGGTGCGATTTGACCTACTTTTTTTGGTCGATTATTTGAATGCTTATGCTGTCAAGGGATCATTTGACTCTACTTATAACTAGTGAAACAAATGTCTACCAATTTTAATAAAGGAGTTACAGCCCTTTTTGTAAAAAAATTAAATTACCTTCTTACCCCACCCATCGGGCAAGAAGCCCCCCTATTATAATCCTATGGCAATATTTTTTGCGAGCGTATTCAGCTTAAAAGTTATTTCTAGGGTTCTTCTATCCTTTTTAAGGCATTCTATTCACTTTCTCTGAATTTCAGAATTTTTCTGTTTTTACAGTACATTTATTTTAAAATATTTTTTGCCCTGTTTCAATTTCGGCCAAATTTTTTCCCATTTCAATTAGCTATTCAATCAAGATTTAAGGTAAAGTAGACATTATTAAATGGTTCCTGAAGCAGCTTGAGGCCCAAGTGAAGGGGGCCTCAAGCCCCATACCGTTGCGGCCTCTCGCCCCAAACCCACATATTTTAATTTGACCTCTATGTTTTGAGCTAAAATGCAAAAAACATTATCCATATCATATTTATCTAATGGTCATAAGGTAAAGCAATTCAGATATCCATTATACTTTTTAAAATTTCCAGAGTTATTTCTGTCAAAGAATTAATCAAAGTTACATAAACCATGCATCTTTTTTTGTTTCTTTAATTTCTACTATATGGTTTGGTGCTGTTTGCCCTGAAAATTGCTGACGTCACCTAAAAAGCCTCTAGCTTTCATCCTATCAATAAGAAAAAGCACCAAAAATGTAAGTTTAGATATAACCCTGGGGGGGCCTCTCACCTAACCCGGGCTTTATGCCCCGACCTTCTCTAAGCCAATAAGTAGATCAGGTACGACTTAGGAGGAGTGCTGATATCATATTGCATTCTCAAACATAACTTTGTGCAAGTCATATTATTTCGATTATTTAAAAACTGTCTATTAAGCAAATTCTATTGTGGTCTATTTCAAAATGTGTCAATATGGGTTTTTTTTAGAAAAGTCTATTTTTTCTGGATGTCGAAAATGATCATCAATTTTGCATTATTCTTATACATGTATACTGATTCTATGAATATTTAGCCTCGTCACAACTTCTGAGGGGAGTACCAAGAAAAGTTGGCTAGAAGTGAGCACTCTCTACACTAAAAATCCTTTTTCGAAGGTGGATGCAGCATAATTGTTTTTGTAGGGTCTCAATCAAAATGAGCATCAACACCTTCCGAGGGGTGTAGCAGAAAAAGTAGGCTGAATGCGAACCTTCTCATTATCAAAAATCTGTTTTACTATTTGTAAGCATTATTTCTGCAGTTTTTTAGAAAAGTGGATGGAACAGTTTTTTTGCTACAGGGCCTCAAGTAGAAAATGAGCGTCAATTTTCCATTATTTTTACAGATTCCGTCAATAGCCGTATCACAACTTCCGAGGGGTGTAGCAGAAAAAGTAGGCTGAATGCGAACCTTCTCATTATCAAAAATCTGTTTTACTATTTGTAAGCATTATTTCTGCAGTTTTTTAGAAAAGTGGATGGAACAGTTTTTTTGCTACAGGGCCTCAAGTAGAAAATGAGCGTCAATTTTCCATTATTTTTACAGATTCCGTCAATAGCTATGTCACACCTTCCGAGGGGTGTAGCAGAAAAAGTAGGCTGAATGCGAACCTTCTCATTATCAAAAATCTGTTTTACTATTTGTAAGCATTATTTCTGCAGTTTTATAGAAAAGTGGGTGGAACAGCTTTTTTGCTACAGGGCCTCAAGTAGAAAATGAGCGTCAATTTTCCATTATTTTTACAGATTCCGTCAATAGCCGTATCACAACTTCCGAGGGGTGTAGCAGAAAAAGTAGGCTGAATGCGAACCTTCTCATTATCAAAAATCTGTTTTACTATTTGTAAGCATTATTTCTGCAGTTTTTTAGAAAAGAGGATGGAACAGTTTTTATGCTGCAGGGCCTCAAGTAGAAAATGAATGTCAATTTTCCATTATTTTTACAGATTCTGTCAATAGCCGTATCACAACTTCCGAGGGGTGTAGCAAAGGAGTAAAATGAAGAGCGCGATTCGTTATTTCTCAAATTTGTTTTGATACTTGTTAATATTATTTATGCAGATTTTCATAAAGGTTTTTGGAGCCATTTTAATTTACCATGAGTTCTTTTAACCAGCGATGAGCTCCAGATTTCATTTCAACTTTGAAACCATCACATGTTTAGAGGGGTGTAGAGAAAAAAATATTCTGAGCAATCACATTTGTTTTATAAATTTAAGTGGCTAAAGACCTAAATAACAATTACTGAAAATATGAAAAACGTGGCTGCAAGTTTATTTTTTGACTCACCTGTAGCCCTTGGCCTTAAAACAACGCTTGTCTAAATTAAATAAGAAATGGAAAGTTTTTGTATTCATTATAGTAGCTGCCGTTAGAGAGACTCAGCTGGTTTTACAGTGCATAACAAAGTGAGATGGGAGATTGTGGGCACTTACGTTCACAACTAATCATTTGCATCAGAACTGCCGTATTTATCGGTCATTTCAGTTGCCTTTTTGTACTATAGTCCACGTTTATGTCTTCTTTATCTATCTTTAATACGTATTGTGTCTGTCACAATATAGAAGGCCTCTTGTTATATCGACTAAATACACATTAAGTATGGATGGAATTGCTTTAATTATGTGATGAAAAATGACCTTTGTTGGGAAGTAATTTATAGTATGAATGGGCTGAGGTTGCCATTGTCAATAAAATGACAGAGGTAACTGGCTTATAACAGGGTAACTGTGGTGTATTGGATACCAATTCAGTTGGAAAGTATATCATTTAGAAAGTATAGTTATAGTAAAATGCATTATATGTATATACAATGCCGTTTTGACGATTGTCAACCAGTTGCTGGGCCAAGGCAGTTAAAACTATATATGATTTGTCCATGTTTTTTTTCTTTGGCTGGGTTCAAACTCCTATATTTTGCTATGGAAGGCAAGGTATAGTGAGGCTACATTGTACATCTAAATTGGCGATAAAATATAACTTCTTGGCTTCTCTGGTCTGCCATGCAGTGTGCTGAGTTAACTTTTATCAAAAACCATCATTTCAAATAATCCTACAAGATTAGAGTGGGCATATTTGAACTGTTACAGTTATTGATGTAAAAACTAAAGTGACAATATCATAGACAAGTGTCTCCAATTACACTTTTAAATCAGTGATGAATTAACAAATTTGGTGAATACCAAGTAACCGATTAGAATGTAACCTGCAAATGCAACAGAGCAAGAGCTTTAAAGATTTATGTTTCTAAAACTTTGAGAAACGAGCAACAGGTTGTTGTTCAGAGGTGGCCCAGCAGGTTCTTAGTGGATTTCATTCTCATGCTGAGATCTAAATGCGCAGGGCATTCTGGGAGGAAGTTGATGCATGCACAGGAAGCAGACAAGATCAAACAAAACGCAGGAGGTTAAGCTGAATATTCAGGTCGGAGAGGCTCACCTCTTTGTTTTAGAAACGGTTAAAGCTACTGCAGTAAAATAGAGCCTACTGCACGTGGCAGCAAAATGTCGCAGATATTATCAATATGGTATTGTTTTGTATTGTATCAGTAAGTATATACTCCAGCCCGATAAGCAAAATGCTCCTCTGGAGCCCTTAAGTAAAAACCAAGATACATACTCTTAGTCATGCACAGCAATGCAGGCCTGCACAAAATTTGTGGTGAGCCTCCCAGAACGATATAGCTCAGGGCAGCCATAGAACAAAGCCCATGGGCAGAGACTAGAAGAACATTGCCCAAGGTTCCCATGCCATTATTGCCATAGCATACTCCAGTGTTGGTGACCGCTGTGTGATGATGATTGATGAGAAAACTGGGAGTCTGGCTCATACCCTAGTCATTCAGGTATGCCCAGGGTCATTCAGTTGCCCCAGCACAGAACACTGGATACAACCCACCTTCATTAAATTCTCGTGTGCTCAGACCAAATTGACTACTCTATTGTGACGACCTCAATAGCATTTCTTGAAAGAATTACAGCACATTTTAACAGTGAATTTCTGCTCGAAATGCTTACAGGCAATTTCATTAGTACGCGATTCTAAGCCTCTTTACACACTAAATACATAGCATTTTTGCTTAATCTGATTGGTTTAGAAACAACAGATCGTCACACAGCTAATTTATCAAACGTAGCAAGTGTACACATTGCATTGATCCCTTACAGGCAACTGTGAATGACCAGAATCGCATGGTAATGAAATCACCTGTAACACTTGAAAAACCCAAGATCCGACTGTTAATGTTTTATTCAAGTCAGAATGGCGGCCATTCTTTTGTTTCTTTCCAACCGATGTATTTCACAGAGAACAAAGGTACTCAGTACGACTTTGATTATTTACAAGACTATCAGATGACACTCCAAAACCAGATAAAACATCTGACAGAACATATTTCATATTTTCTTCTACAATGCGAGTATCATATTTTATAGGCAGTTGTATCCTGTGTGTAACAGTGAAAGTTAATCAGCCATACTTCGACATTGTGTCAAAATACATTGATTTAGCACAGCATAGTGAATTTGAGATATTTTTCAAATATTCTGGCACATCTTACACAGCTTTGATTAATTAAAGTACTCCTATGGTATTCATATGCAAAGCACAGTCACAGAATGTGTATGAAACTCATTAAAATGACTAGAATATGTACATTCATATTCAGGTGCACTTAGGGAATATAGCATTGTACTGGTGTTAACAAAAAGTATTACAATATCAAGTCAGACTGAATTGATAGAAATTTTATGTGATTTGTAGAAAAAAGTACATATATATGTCCTTCCTTGACTTTTGAAGTTGTATGTTTTTGTCTTGTATACTTTGTAGTAGGCTCCACATTCGGTTTTAGTCCTATTTGATTCTGATATCTTAGCATAACTTCGAGCAAGAAATCACCAAAATATATCATCGTCAATGAAAATTTCTTTTTAGGTTTTGAATTATTTGTTAAGGTAACCGGTGCTTCTTGTCTTTAGGTTATCCGAATTTGTTTGTAGACTAATTTGCTAGATGCCCTGATAAATTCCAAATGAGCAATCTAAAATAGAAGAGTATTAGGCCAATTTGTGATCTTTTGTGACATCTTTGTGGCATACCATTGTCTGCATTTTTTATCTTTTATTTCTGTTGAGGTTGGGCCTGTTAGAAAAGTATGCTCTAGCTGCACCCTAGCACTGCATGTGAAAAATTCATCCGTAATGCTATTTGTGATTTCAAGATTAAAACAAACAAAACCCATATAGTGTTCGTATTAGATTTTTTTCTGTTGTATCATTAATATTAAATATGGTCCTGTTTCTTTTCTTTTCTGCATTTTCAGTCACATAGACGTATATTAGCATCTGTATCTTTTGTACCCCTTTTCTCTTTACCCTTTTACGACAGCAACCCTTGGCCGTTTATGCTCCTGTAATGCTCATGAACCGCCGGGGTGACCCCTTCACTTGCACTAGATGCAGTGGCAGTGCATGCTCCGACTTGTGCTGTGCACTTTTGACCGCACCCCACCATGTCACTGTGAGCCTTCTGCTTGCTACTGGCTTAATCACCAAAGATCACGAGAGAAGAAGAAGAGAAGTGAAGAGAGGAGGCATTAAACGGAGAATGATGGCTCATAAAGTCTCTTCTTAACGGATCTGGGCTCCATTTCTGCCAGGAGCCTGTGAGAATTATTACAAACTCTCACACCTCTCAGACTTACACCATCGTTTGTGTGAAAGTGTGATTGAAACGGCCAGAGCCAGGGGTACAGCAAGGCAGTGTCGTGTCCCCTAAACATAAAATCAATCGGCCACACAACATGCTCAACGAGCTAAGATTGGCTCAGATGGGCTACGATGAGGTTGGATTGGCTACATGATGGCTTGATATTGGTAACACTCCTGTAGATTGGTTAAGATAGGTTGGGATATACATTGTAAGAGGCTAAAGAATATGCTTCAAGGAGTCAGGGTTGTAAAGACAAAGAAAGGCTATGACATCAAAATAGTAGGCTCGGGAAGGAAATTTTGTGAATCAGGGTTTTTTTTGGGGGGGGGGGGTGGTGTGGGAGGTATTTTGGAAAATGTGTTTATGGACGCCCCCCTCCTAATATATTGACATCTTGACCACAGGTATCTGGGGATGGACTGATATTGGCTAGGATCTTAATTTTGAATAGTTAAGTTATGTTAGGTAAGATTGGCTAGGTTTCTTCAGAATAGGCTTGATATAGTAAAAAGACTGGCTAAGACAACAGAAATGAAACAAGATCGACCAAATTGACCAAAGAGCATCACTTTCTAGTGTGTTATGCCATGGTTAGACTTAATTGTGACCTACAACTACAGGTCAAGAATGACATATCGGAGCAGGTTGGGACATGGTTTCATCTAAGTGCTCACCATCCATTTCCATTGGCTCGTGATCCCTGCCTTGACACGCTGGGCTCACATTGAACTAGCACTGAAGTGACAATGAACTGAAAATGAACGGGTCAGAACTAATTTTAGCCAGTAGCGCACACCGACCATAAAGGCAGAGATATGTCCGAAGAAGATGAGCGCTTTTTGGAATAGCTTGACGGTTGGATTGATGGCTGACTGGGGCTTTACGTCCTGTATTTATGCTTGTTAGGCTAATTAGGACAGGAGGAGGACACTGCCATGAGGGGAAGGATGATTGAAGCAGCCATCCAACATAGGTGGAAGGACCCAACAAGGCCTGAATCGAACACTGGACCCAGCAATTGGCATTCTAGCATGCTGACACTAGACCAACCCTCCCCCTAAAGCTTGATGGCACCTTGACGGTTATTCTTGTCTGCGATGTTTGTCTGAAAGCGAAGCTTGTCTGTGATGCTTTTCACTAATGCTCCTCAGCAACGCTTGTCCGTAATGTTTTCTCAAGACACGGTGGCCAGCCTGCAAGGGAACAAGCGGCTTGAGATGCACATTCCCTGTTTATGACTACATGGCGTGGCCCAAGACATAGCCGGGCAAAGTTACCGACGTCACGGCCCGATCACATCAGCCCACAGCTCAGAGTCGTTGTGTATGCCGCCAATTAGGGCAACATCAAAGGCTGATAACCGCCGACAGTGCAGTGTTTACGTCTGATGAATGCGGCCCATTCTTCACTCGGCTTTAAGATGGGGCGAAGGGGTAGCGGGGGCCGGTGCTTAATAAAACGAGCATGAAAGCACCAAATAGCGTCTTAGTGAGCTGTTTTGAGCTACAGAATCCAGTTCTGAGAAAATGACTCTCACAGCAGTAGCAATTTACCACATTATTCAGTGGCTATACAGGAGTTCTGGTATATACAAATGGCATGGGCGAAAATAGGAATATTTGGCTATATATGGAATACCACAGGTGAAAATAGCCAGGATTGACCACACAAACACCAGGGGACCTCCTGGGTAACTATATACAGAGACCCTGGTGGGAAAAGACAAGCGGAAGTATAAATTGGCTCTTTCCTTAAATGAGCAATGTTCTGATTGAGCTGTGTTTGTGACGTTGTGCAGACTTTTTAATCAATGCGACTTTTGAAATATAGCGACTAGCACGCATGATGCAGAACACTTGGCACAGCGATCCATGCCTTTGTCTATCTTTTTTTAACAACCTTTTTTCTAATTTTTTCATCCGACTTTTTTTCTATTCTCATTCTCTCGATCGATATTGTTGACAAGGTCTTTGATGGAATAAGTCTCGATGACATAGCTGATTACGCTCAATGCCAAACTACTTGCCACCGAAACCTCTATAGCTCTCTATGGCAGGCGTGGTCCCTACAATTCGGAGTCAATTCCCCTGTACAAATGAAACTTTCCCTTGCTCTGTAATTTTTGCCAGTTCAAAGTGGAACTACCAGCTCTGTTGACATTTGTTAATTAAAAAACACTGGCTCTGGTGCCACATTTGCCTGATCACTGGTAAAGTGATTTATGTATTGGTGACACGCACAAAAGACTTCAGAAATTGTTACCAATGTCCTAAAATTCTGTGGGCTTGTAAAGCCTGTTGCGTGTCATGGCTGTTTGAAGTTTCTTGGAGAAAAGAAAGAGGGATGGTGAGCCTTAGGCTGATGTGTGCAACTGACAGCTCCCCTGGTGTCAAAAGTTGGAAGTGCTCTGATTCTGGTCTGCTGGCTCAGAGCTCTAGAGCTGCTTTCCCAGACACCAAGCCAGCAGCTGCCGGGAACAACAGTCTGTTTCATAACCATATATGAGCTGTTTTTAACTCGAATAGGCTTCTAAGCTTGAATAATCGATGAAGTGGTGTCTGGATCACACTTTATTAGCTACTATCATTTCAAGTTCTTTGCACTTAATTGATAGAAAGTGTATGACTAAAAGAAGTTGTCTTATGGCCCCAGAGCGGCCCCTAGTGTTCATCTCAGAGCTACTCCCACTGAATGACCATTTCGTCCACCACTGGTCAGTTATTGACATCTTATGGCCATCAAGTGCTCACAATTTCCATGGTATAATTCCTTTTTATACCGATCAAATGGATGTTAACCTCTATTATGTCATAAACTTGCTACCCACTCTGAAAGGGGAAGCTAATAAATAGGAATAAAGTCACACATCTGTTCGTGATAACAACAATTTGCTTCAAACAAAAAAGTGAGGGTTATTGGCTCTGATCTTTCGACTGCATGGGTCCTGGGTTAGATTTACCTCTGGTCAGGTCAACAGGACCTATTTTGGATGGAACTTTCCACTTTTCAAACATTCTTCACTTCATTGATTTGTCCTCATCCTGTCCAACTAAATCTATCATAGTGCATACATACAAGAGGTAAAGCCCAAGTAATCCTAACCATCCTTTTAAAAAAGAGAAGGTATTTCACATTGTTCCTTGACTTGCTTTCTTTGACTCACAAATCTTCTGATGGTGACCTTTTGTAAGTGCCAATCACCAGGTGATGGCCACTTAGGTTCAGCAGTGCCTATGTGAATAAAGTATGTTCAGAAAATCGAAAATCTATGGTATCAACACTTTTTGTGTGAAAAAAAAAATATCAGAACTGTTTTAGTCACCATGAAGTCGACAATGACTCACGCTCAATATGACATCCCTAAATCTATAACCAGATACTTTAGAGTTAAACAAAACATCTGTACCTGTGAATAGTTTTCAAGTCTGGTAGCAAAGTGGCACAAGTGACAATGCATTGTTTCATTGTTCAGAGCTGGAAGACCTCTGTTCACAAATCAATACTTATAATTTATTCATTAATGACCAGTAAAAATTGATTCACACTCGCATGTTGTAAATCACATGTGCAATAACGAAATAGGAGTGGTGGGGCTTGTATGATAAGTTACATTGAATTCTTAGCACGAAAATTCATGTTTACTTCAATGCTAACACATGTCATGCATATTTCGTGCCATTGTGAACGTGCCTCAAACTTAGAACTTCTGAATTTTGAGAAGTTTAACTCATGACAATGAAAGTGTGTTATATTTCTTAGGGCAATTTTGCAAGTTCAACTGGGACAAAGTATGATATGGTGTGACAAATGAGTGCATGATTATAATGTTAATGTGTTACTGAAATTTTGAAGATGGTGGCAATGTATTTCTTTGTCATGCAAACATGTGTGGGAGTTAAATAATCAGCTTGTAGATAGACAATGCCATTATTATCAATAGAATATAGAATAAGAGATAAACTAATCTATTGGATGGTAGAATAATCTATAGCAAAGACAGATATAATTGCTGGCATGATGATATAATTCTATGAAAATTATTTTGAAAGGAGAGAACTTTATCTCAAAGGCAAAAAAAAACTACTGATGTTTTACATGAATTAGATTTTAATAATGTTCCTTTGTCAGTAAAAAAAAATCACATTATATCACAATCGTAGTTCTTAATTGCACCCTGTGACAATGCATGGCTTTTTGGATAGACCTAATACTTAATATAATAAATTTCAATATTTTTTTTTTAAAATGACAAAATTAATATTATATGTATTATAGAAGTATTTGTGTTGTCTAACTTTCTCAGAAACGAGACTTCTTAACTATTCTCGCTATTTGAGATTAGACAGGTCCACGACACTTAAATTAGATTTTAGCATGTTGGGTGAAATTTAGAGGTATACAACAGTCCCAGAAAAAGTTGTAGTCAGCAGATTAGGAATAGAAAGTGAGTGTTAAGATTTTAAACTAAACTTTCAATTGATGCTGTCTAACAGAATTGCAAATTAGTATTTATAAGGGATGAAATGCGTTACATTTGTTTAAAGTGTGTGTAAACATGGAAATAGGAGGTGTTGTTTAATAAGGCCTTATTAATTCAAAGGATGAAACGGTATTGTAATAGAATCTGCCAGAATATGGAAACAGGTCCTACGCACATGAATTCATTCATCATTTGAATAAAACTGAACACATAACATAATGTAAAGTTTTTATTTCCATCATGTATATATCAATTTTCCAAGATGTATTCCAATTTATGGATATGAAAGCTTTGATGAATCGTGTTGTCATTAAAGCATAATTGGCAATTACATGGTAATCAGTTGGCATTTAAGGATTTTAGAAATTTAAGGACGTTGGCCTAATAGGCCTACATCTCTTCAGAAATTAGCTTATTTCGTTGCTGCAAGGGTATTGAATGACGGGAAACTGACTGTACACATGTAATCATACTTTATTCTCAAAACCTTTAAAAGATTCATATAATTCTTGAAAGAAATCATAGACAGTTTTCATAGTAGCCCTATAATTCAAATCATTACAAGCAAGTAAATGATAATGCATACTGAATTAGTGAATTGTTATTTAAATGATCTCATTTAAAAGAAAGCAAGAAGATAAAAAATAGAAGTTTTCTAATATGTTAACCTAAAATATAGAGACAAGGTACCGATGGAACACTCTAGACCTATATCAAATGATAATTTACACTTTAATGCTCCCCTTAACAAATTACGATTTTCACGATAGATCTATAAATTTTCATCTGTGAAAACTTTTGTTGTATCAGTTGCATACGGCAGCAGAACTGGAAATTCATATGAAATCTACAAAACATCTCTCTGAGTCACCTGAACAGACTAATCTTTTCTATCGCACTTGTTTGACCAGACCGTCTTGGTAATTATATCTGGCTGGATGAAAAAGATTGCTGGAAACTACAAAATGAGAAGGAAAGTTAATCCGGATTCTGGAGTCAGTTTGAGGGCATGGGGGAATCGGATCCGGAAAGAGAGACAGGTGGGAGAAAAGGGGGAACCACAGCTTCCTTCTATTCCAATCATATCCCCTTCTAAATACCCCCCCTCAAGCTACAGGCACCTGCCCCCCCCCCTCCCCTTGCTCCTAACACACCTGTCCCATTTCCTCCCTCTTTTTTGCTCAAATTACCAACTCATTATTATTCAGTGTTCAATTATTTCATTCTTTCCGAATTGCCAAGCAGCTAATGGCCCCCGATCTGTTGAATCAGGCCTAAAAATGTCTCTAAAAGGGTCGTAAAAAGGTTCTTTATTCAGCTGCAAACTTTGCTTCTAAACAGTTTTAAACAATTTTGTTGTGGCTCACTAATTACGAAATTAATTCATAGTGTAAACAAACATTTCACACACCTTTAATATAAGGTCCCTATTATATATCTAAATCATGGCAAATACTCCTATGAATCGTAACTTGAAATATAATGCTATAATAATAAGTATTCTTAATCAATCAAAGGTGTCCGAAAAAAAAAACGCCTCATAAGCCGATCTTTAATTGTTTAAAATTTATAATAGGTACATAACTCAAAATTTTCTCTTAGTAAGCAATATGATGAATTAACCAATAGTTAATAGACCTAACCATTAGAAATCTGACAACCTGATGCTTTTAAAAATCTTCTCTTTATCTGTTCCATCATTGAATGGCCCATTATCAGCCGGATCACATTCTACTAATACCAATCTAGATTTCAATCCGGCTCTATTGAAAGAGCCACGTGGGCAGGGGTAAACAAGGTCACGTGACGGAGAGTAATAAGTTCATTTTCACCATAAAAGGACAATAAGCTGCTACTAATTATTAAATAAATCACGCTCTATGGTCAGCTAACTTATTGTAATTACACACCGTGTCTAATTCTCTCTGAGTAATTTAAGAAATAAATGCCAAGATTAGAATATCACCAATTCACCTCACATGCACTTTACCTGATGCACACGCATTGTAAAAACACCTTTTCAATTTTGTCATTGGTTTGTGTAATTTGAAATCAATAAACAATATTGTAGCATGTATTTTTCAAAAGTGCACAATGAGGGCCTTAATAAATTCATGCCCAATGTCCATTCAATGGCTCTTTAAAGTGTTTATAGATTTCAGATACATTATAGAATGCATGCATATTAAAATGCAGATGTAAAACTTGCATTGTGAACTTAATGGTAATCATTATAAAATGACAATAATTTTTAGATATGATCTTTGAAATTAATGTGTAAAATCATAAAGGACTTTTCATCTGAACTCAGGACATGACATTACCAGCCTTTAGGCCTGCAATACTTGAAATTTTAATACAGTGTAATCAGAGGTCACGCAGTATGATATTGTGAGTGGGTAAAATATGGTTCATACCATATGCCTACAGTGAAAATCAAATTTTCGTCCAATCCTCATGATTATTAAACAATTTTGTAGAAGAAAGGAAAGAGGGCTGAAATTCTGAACAAAAAATTGACTTTTAAAACAGTGCTACAATGGTTATGGCTTACTCTCTTGGATTAACAGTTGCTGATGTACGGATTCCATGCATTTAAAATGTGCACAGCTTGGAAATTTCAAGATGCATCGCTTTGTTGTGTGGGCTAATGCAACATCTAAAAGTCGCAGAGTCACTAATTTAAAACTATTTGGAGAGAGGCAACACAAAATGAACAAGACAAAAGAGTAGCACTAAAACCCGATAGGAACCATTTTAAAAGGGTGCACATGCATGTAGCAGGCGGAAACATTCCTTGCCACATTGCACCAAAAACATGTTATAGAATTGGACAGAAATTTTCCTTGTGAGGTCATTTTCCTATCCATGCCATGTTATTCTCTAGGACTCAAAGGAAATTGTTGAAGTCATATCCTATACTTTCAATGCTATCAAAACAAGTCACCCATTGAGTCACAGCGCTTATCAGTGAGGTCAAAACTTATTCAATGACAAATTGACAGTTCATTTCAGTGCGATATAAATTGTAGATAGGGCTTATTGTGAGATCATTGATGTCTACAAACAGCTGAATGTAAGTACTCATCAATCTTCGACTATAGCTTGTTGCAGCAGAAGTTGATTTTCACTACTCACATGCAAATTTAACAGTACTGTTGAGCTCAGACTATCTCCGACCTCATTATGCATTTTTTAAGAACAGGAAAAACCTTGCCTCCCAAACTCTTGCCTATCTCTTTGATCATTCATATTGACCCCTTTGAGGTCCCGTAGAGGTCACTTCTACATCCTATCCTACAAATGTATATATTGAGATCCTGTGCCAAACTGATATTTTAAAGCATTTTTTTCACTACATTTGAAGGTCATTTGTAACATCTTTGCAACAATAGAAAAAAAAAACGCCTTAAAAGAGGAGTTAAAAGAGGAGAAATTACATAATAAAAAAAAGGAAAATGAATGCTGAGTATGCCACATGGAGTGAACTGGGCCATTTCCCTGAATTATGACCTACTTTTTTTAACCCATTCCTTTCAAGAAAATTCTAACCATTTCAAATCTTCCTCCCTCAGCCCTTTAAAGTAAAGTAAAGTAAAGTAAAGTAAAGTAAAATTTTATTTAACGTCGGTATATGGTTAAAAACAATAAACATAAGCACGCAGGCTTGTAACCGACTAAGACAATAATAACAAATAACAAATAAAACAATCAGTATACACTAACAATAAAACAGATAATTAAGAGACATTAAAAGTTGAAGATCATCAAAAGATGTTAAAAACCTATGCATAAAATACATGATCCACATGAACATGCTGGCCCATTCCATTTTTCAATAGCATTTCGAAACAAAAATAAATCATTACATTCTCGTAAGTCATATGGCAGCTTGTTCCACAAAGTAGCACCTTGAAACAACATTGAATTTAAACCATATTTGCTTGTTTTACACAGTGGTACTTTTAGCATAGTTTTATCCCTGAGATCATACGATGTAGAGACATATTCAAAAAAATCAGATGAAAAGGGTTTTGCTAAACCCTGATTAATCTTGAAAACCATGGTAAGATATTTTCTTATCCTTTCTAAATACAGAGTGGACAATTTAGTCACTTCAAGAAGGTCACTATAATTCAAATCATGATTCTTATATATTACTCTCAGCGCCCTCTTTTGTAACTTTTCAATTCGCCTAGTATTCCCTATGCCACACAAGTGCCATACTGTGGGCGCATAATTGAAATTTGACTTAATAAAAGTATTATAAATCATAAGCAAAGATCTTTCATTTAGGTGTCGAGACATCCTGCAGAGTGCATTAATTTGTTTGCCTATCTTTGTACATAAAGTTGAGACATGACTATTAAATGTCAGCCTATTATCAATGTGAACGCCTAGAAGTTTCACACAATCAGAAGATTCAATAACATTGCCATCAATTACAATATCTATGGCATGATCATGTTTTGAAATGGTCATGGCTTGGAACTTCGCAGGATTTGCCTTCATAAAGTTTGATTTAAACCATTCAATCGATAATAAAGCACCTTGCTCTAGACTTTCCTTAATCATTGTTAGGTTAACATTATGACAACTAAGAGTGACATCATCAGCGTAATTGTATACCTGACAGTCAACAAACTCAAAATAATCATTAATGAATACATTAAATAGCAAAGGTCCCAATAGTGACCCTTGGGGACACCCCTTGGTAATGTTCTCCATTCACTTTTATAATTGCATAACTTCACTCTTTGCTTTCGGTCAGATAAGTAGCTGAGTACAAGTTTACAAGCATCTTTATCTAAACCATAAGCAAGCAACTTAGCAGTAAGGAGCCCATGTGGATTTGATTTCTTCCCTAATTATTATTTTTAACATGAAACACAACTTCTCACCTTTTTACCCTAAAAGCAGGGTTATTTAAGGGGGTAGAATCCATCTAATGACACAATTTTATTGCGTGAGTTACTTCTTGGCATGGAATTTCTGTTTCAAGGGTTTGTGAGTGTATTTTACCACATGTTGTCAACATGACTGCTGCTTTCCACATTTTCTATTTCTCATTTGGCTGTTTCTAAAGACCTGCAGTTGACACAAGTTTGAATGAGCTGTAAACGTCAATTTTCAGTACATTTCATATATGGTAGGATATCAATGATACTTCTGGTGTATGTTTACTTCTAACATCAACCAAAGGTGCAAGGATGTGCATGGTAGAGAACTTAAAAAAAAATAGGATCTGGTTCTATTTGGGCTTGAGCTTCTTTTTTAGATCCCTCATAAATTTCATATTTGAAAATCTTGAATATATCAAGCAGAATTAAATTGCCTTAGCTGATGTTTTTGAATATATCAATTTGACCTGCTATCCAGATAAGGCCAGTTTGATATTGACAGAAATTTGCGGAGTAAAACTATAAAACAAAAGCGATCATCAAATTTTCAGTAACGATAATCATTAGACTATTAACTCCTGAGCTTAGAACAATTTCAAATTCTATGGAAGGATCGACACAGTTATAATTTCCAATTTTCATGTTCAGTTGTAATCTAGAAAAGGGAGGCAGTCAGCTCAGCCATGGGATGTGGTCAGACTCTCCATTGTGCTTGATTGCTGGGAACCTTTGAAGCCAGTTAGCTGAGTTACTCAGCGAGTTAGGCTTAGCTTGTGACAATGACGTATGACAATGAGGGATGATATGTTCCTTATCAAGTCTGAGAGTCAATGTATTTCATTTTCATACGAAGAATCTCTAAGATGAATTTCGCAGGGGCATATTTTTGGGATCATGCATCCCCAGGCCTAAAATTAATAGGGAATGCCACAGAGCACCACATATTTGCTGCATGCTATGGCTCTTCTTCGGGCTATTTCTAGATACGCTCCTGCTGTTTGGACGTATTGTTTAAACATTAATTTGTTAAGAAAATTTGGCTACTGTTTTTGGCAACAGATCTTTGATATTACTTTCTGTAGAAATGTATCTTAGGTTTATATCTGAGAATTTGATCCCTTGCTGAGATAATTATTGAATCTGTTAACATTATCTTGAAGAGAACATTTTAGAGTGACCACAGAAAAAAGTTGCTGAAACACAAATACCACATACAACTGCTTATCGCAAAGCACCTGGCCGCAAACTTCGGTCAATGGCTTGTTTCTCCCACATTACAATTAATTTTATAGAAGTGAGAGTTAATCTTCATGTGCATGAACAACAAATTACCAGTGCTGTAACCATAAGACACAGGGCAGCTTTTCGCAAAGCACCTGAACAAAAACTTTGGCAAAAGGCTTGTTTTTCATATATAGCAATCCAAGATTGAACAACGGCTTCTAAGAACATCATCGCATCATTCTGCATTTCTTTAAAGTAAAGAGACCATGAGTTGTGGTGCAGCTTACTCTTCTGAAGCCGTTGGGCCAATTAACCTGGCCATAGCATGAGTAAGGGCAACTAGTTTTATCAACTGTCCATATGTCCATGATGAATTCATAAAAGGTTTGGACTACAGGAGTAACCCAGAGCAATCGAGATTGATAAAGGGACATTGCCTCACATGAAAGTTGCCGTCAGTGTGAGCAATGGCACCAGCACAAGAGTCATGCTATATTTACATAGAACTGTGTTACCGGTACCAGGCTTTTCTCTAGTTTTAGCATGAGGTTCAGTTTCAGTGATCCCCTTTTCCCAGTCATATGTCAGATAACATACGATAAAACTTTATGCTTTCATAGCTAGCATTATAATGCATCAGACCAAACCTTTCCCTTTAGGTTGTTTTTCCATTCAGTTTTAATTTTAAAAAAAACGGTTATTTAAGATGTACGTATTAGATAATTATAAAAGTATAAGTGCAATTTTACATCAGGTTATTTCTGTTTTGTCCTGTTGGCTGTCAAACTGTTTGATCAGTTGATCTATGGGTCAAAAATGGGGTTGCATTTTTAGAGCTTTTAGGAATCAGCATTTGTTTGTTTAACTGATTTTGACAAATTTACAAATGATAATTCAAAAGTTCCAAACTCTCTGAAAACTATTCAAAACTGACAAACAGATTCATTAAATAATTATACAAAAAAAATAAATGAAAAACTTACAACAAAGTTAGTTGGATCACAAGCCCTGGAACTTTGATAGATTGACAACATAAGAAAAAATGAAAACATTAAGAAAGAAAGAACTATACAAAATTCCATATCGAGTAAACAGGGCCATTACAATGAACCATGACCTTCCTTTTACGTAACCCTTTCCTTTTAAAAGAATTCTCACAATTTCAACTCCATCTCCCAAAGCCCTTTGATTTTCTCCCTTGATTATAATTTTGAACATAAAACAAATTTTATCACCTTTTTATCCCTGATGGTGAGGGTTATTTAAGGGGGTAAAACCCATCAAATGACACAATTTCATTGCGTGAGTTAGTTCTAGGCACCAAATTCTTTTATGATCCTGCACCTTTTGTCACTTCGTGCCATGCGAATCATGCACACATCTGTTTTGCCACATGAGGAATGATGTCAATATAACTGCTTCTTTCTGGCTATTCTTTTCTTGCTTACTTTGCTTTTTATAATAGATATTATTAATAACATGCTTTCAGATGGTGACCTAGAACACAATACAAAACATATCAAGTATAAACATTATGTTTCATATTTTTTAGGTGTCTTTTGAAATAAATCTAAAACACTTAAGGTCCAAGTATCTTTATAAAAGAATCACTCACAATGAACTTTAATACGTGGATTAATTTAATATTAGGGCTACTTATTTTTTTGACCACTCATTCAGAAAAGGTCAGCTTGGATGGAAAATCAAGCTCTATTCAAGAATAAAACTACAAAAATAAAGCAATTATGGAATTTTCATTAATGATAATCATTAGACGATAACCTCTTGAGCTTAGAACAATGTCAAAGTCTATGGAGGGATCAACCAAGTTATAATTTCCAATTTTCATGTTCAGTTGTAATCTAGAAAAGGGAGGCAGTCAGCTCAGCCCTGGGATGTGGTCAGACTCTCCATTGTGCTGATTGCTGGAGACCTTTGAAGCCAGTTAGCCGAGTTGCTCAGCGAGTTAGGCTTCAGTTGTGACAATGACGTATGACAATGAGAGCTGATATGTTCCTTATTCAATAGTATGAGAGTTGGTAACATTTCACTTATATATATCTCTAAGTGCAGCTTCGAGTGGCATATATAGGAGGGTCATGTGCTCCCCAGCCAAAAATTAACAACAATTAAAATATGGAAGAGACTGGAAATGCCGCGTTCCACCACATATATATCTGCATGTTATGGACCCCCCCCCCACCTCTGACCATTTCTATATATGCCCTTGCAGTTTGTACAGATTGCTTATACATTAGGAAGAAAAATGAAATATTGCTTTGGACAATAGACTGCATCTCTCTGATTTTACTTTTTGGTAGGAAATTAGTGCATCTTTGATTAAATCTCAGAATTTAATCTTTTGCTGAGATATTGAATTTTGTTAACATGATCTTTACTCGAATATTTTAGAGTGACCATTGAAAGACAGTTGCTTAAACGCAAATACGACATAGAACTGCTTATCGCAAAGCGCCTTGCCACAAACTTTGGTCAATGGCTTGTTTCCCCTGCATTACAATTAATTATATCGAAGTGAAAGTTAATCTTCATGTACATGAACAACAAATTACTAGCGCTGTGACCATGAGACACAGGACAGCTTTTCGCAAAGCACCTGGCCGCAAACTTTGGCCAAATGCTGGTTTATCATACATAGCGATCCGAGATGAAACAACAGCTTCTAAGAGTATCACCACATCATTCTGCATTTGTTTAAAGCAAACAGACCATGAGTTGTGGAGCAGTGTACGCTTCTGATGCCTTTGGGTCAATTAACCTGGCCCTAGCATGAGTAAGGGCAACTACTTTTATCAACTGTCCGTATGTCCATGATGAATTCATAAAAGGTTTGGACTACAGGAGTAACCCAAAGCAATCCAGATTGATAAAGGGGCATTGCTTCACATGAAAGTTGCCATCAGTGTGAGCAATGGCACCAGCAGAAGCGTCATGCTATATTTACATTGATCTGCGTTACCAGGCTTTTCTCTAGGTTTGTTCAGTGTTCCCATTTTGCCAATCATATCTCAGATAACATAAGACAAAACATAAAACATAATTTAAAAAAAAATAAAAACAAGGCACAATTAATGATAAAAATCTAGAGCTGAGTATTCCAGGTAGAGCATACGGCGCCAACAGCATGGATTATAACCTACCTTTTAAGTAATCCTTTCCTTTCAAGAGATTCTAACAATTTCAACTCCATTTCCCAAAGCTCGTTGATTTTGTCCCCTGATTATTATTTTGAGCATAAAACACATTTTCTCACCTTTTTATCCCTGATGGTGAGGGTTATTTAAGGGGGGTAAAATCCATCAAATGACACAATTTCATTGCGTGAGTTAGTTCTAGGCACGAAATTCTTTTATGATCCTGCACCTTTTGTCACTTCGTGCCATGCGAATCATGCACACATCTGTTTTGCCACATGAGGAATGATGTCAATATAAATGCTTCTTTCTGCTTATTCTTTTCTTGCTTACTTTGCTTTTTATAATAGACATTATTTATAACATGCTTTCAGATGGTGACCCAGAACACAATACAAAACATATCAAGTATAAACATTATGTTTCATATTTTTTAGGTGTCTTTTGAAATAAATCTAAAACACTTAAGGTCCAAGTATCTTTATAAAAGAATAACTCATAATCAACTTTAATATGTAGCTTAATTTTAAAATATAAGGGCTACCTTTTTGTTGGACCACTCATTCAGAAAAGGTCAGCTTGGCTGGAAAATCAAGCTCTATTCGAGAGTAAAACTACAAAAATAAAGCAATTATGGAATTTTCATTAATGATAATCATTAGACGATAACCTCTTGAGCTTGGAACAATTTCAAATTTTATGGAGGGATCGACTCAGTTATAATTTCCAATTTTCATGTTCAGTTGTAATCTAGAAAAGGGAGGCAGCCAGCTCAGCCCTGGGATGTGGTCAGACTCTCCATTGTGCTGATTGCTGGAATCCTTTGAAGGCAGTTAGCCGAGTTGAGCAGCGAGTTAGGCTCAGGTTGTGACAATGACATATGACAAAGAGAGCTGATATGTCCCTTATTCAATAGTCTGAGAGTTGGCAACATTTCACTTATATATATCTCTAAGTGCAGCTTCGAGTGGCATACATAGGAGGGTCATGCGCTCCCCAGCCAAAAATTAAAAACAATTAAAACATGGAAGAGATTGGAAATGCCACATTGGGCCACATATTTGCTGCATGTTATGGACCCTCCCCCCCCTCTGACCATTTCTATATATGCCCTTGCAGTTTGTACAGATTGCTTATACATGATGAAGAAAAATGAAATATTGCTTTGGACAATAGACTGCATCTCTCTGATTTTACTTTTTTGTAGAAATGTATCTTTGATTTACATCTCAGAATTTAATCCTTATGCTGAGATATTGAATTTTGTTAACATGATCTATATGAGAACATTTTAGAGTGACCATCGAAAGACAGTTGCTGAAACATTAATACGACATAGACTGCTCATCGCAAAGTGCCTGGCCACAAGCTTTGGTCAATAGCTTGTTTCTCCCATATTACAATCAATTATATCAAAATGAAAGTTAATCTTCATGTTCATGAACAACAAATTACTAGCGCTGCAACCATGAGATACAGGACAGCTTTTCGCATAGCACCTGGCCACAAACTTTGACTAAATGCTTGCCTATCATATATAGCGATCCAAGATTGAACAACAGCTTCTAAGAGCATCATCGCATCATTCTGCATTTGTTTAAAGCGAAGAGACCATGAGTTGTGGGGCAGTGAATGCCTCTGATGCCGTTGGGTCAATTAACCTGGCCCTAGCATGAGTAAGGGCAACTTGTTTTATCAACTGTCCATATGTCCATGATGAATTCGTAAAAGGTTTGGACAAGAGGAGTAACCTGGAGCAATCCAGATTGATAGAGGGACATTGCCTCACATGAAAGTTGCCATCAGTGTGAGCAATGGCACCAGCAGAAGAGTCATGCTATAATAACATAGATCTGTGTTACAAGACTTTTCTCGAGATTTGGCACAAGCCTCTGCGGCAGTGTTCCCCTTTTTCGGATCATGTCTCAGATAACTTTGAGACAGGACTTAATGTAACCGCAGTATGCTTTGAGATACATCAGACCACACCTTTTCCCTTTTTTGCCCTTTGCATTCAGTTTTGAGTCATTGTGAAAAAAGAAATCCTATCAGCCATTTGATTTTGTTCACACATTTCATGATTTATTAACTTACATAATAAAACACCTGATATTCCAGATGTATGCACTTTTCTCATTGTTTGATTTGGAAATATCAGTCATTTATCAACCATTATAGTCGTTACATCTGTTATTGGGTCATTATAAAAATATAGATACATTGAAATAAAAACTTCAGCGTCAAATAATTTTTTTTTGTCCAGTTTGCTGGCTATCTGTTAGATCAGCTGATGTATGGTCAAATAAAATTGGATTTCCAGAACTTTGTAGATGCATCATTTTCTTGGATTTTAATCATCCAACAGGTTTGCTAATCAAAAAGTTTGAAACTCTCGTAAAATGTTTGATAATGGCAAACCGATGTATAAAAGAATTATTCAAACAAAAATTACAAAGGAAACCATTTCAACATAATTTGGATAACAAACAAATTGTGCTGAATTGACAGCTTGAAGTCCTTGCTGGCATCAATAACATACAACTAACTTCATGATACAAGGAGGACGAAAAAACAGAGAGACAATATGCAATGAAGAAAAAAATGCGTTCCATGCAGAGCATACTGGGCCGTTAGCATGAATTATAACCTACCCTTTTATGTAATCCTTTCCTTGCAAGAGAATTCTCAAAAGTTAACCCAATCTCCAAAAGCCCTTTGATTTTCTCCTGATTATTATTTTGAGCATAAAACATAATTTCTCACCTTTTTACCCCTGATGGCGAGGGTTATTTAAGGGGGTAAAACCCATCTAATGACACAATTTCATTGGGTGAGTTAGTTTTAGGCACCAAATTCTTTTATGATCCTGCACCTTTTGTCATTTCGTGCCTTGCAAATCATGCACACATCTGTTTTGCCACATGTGGCATGTTGTCAATACTACTTCTTCTTCCTGCCTATTCTGTTTTGCTCCTTGATATTTTGCTGTGATTGTTTTCTGAAATTGTGTATGTTCATTATTGTCTCGTATTAATAACTGCATAATAATTGTGATAATAGGGTTGTCCGCTTTCCTATAGGAAAAATCAAATCTCATAAAACCTCCAGTTTGAAAGTACAAATTGATGACCACATAAGTAAAACAAGCACATGCAAAATTTCAGCCAAATCGGTTGATATTGAGAGTAGGCACAAAGCCTTTGACGTTTATGATGTAATTCCCCATTTGAGCAATTGAAGAAAATGCTCAATTTCCCAGATCATTCTCAAAAGTGAATATTTTTTGGCGTTTTTAGTATATGATAAAGTTGGCATGGCAAAGTAATATCTGGGAGTTATTTTTGACTTATTATTCATAGTAAGTGAAATATTTGCCTGTTTTTTTTATAGAAAAATGCTCGAAAATTGGCCTATGCAAGATATATGCTGACCTGCATGCTACAAAACTTTGTAAGTCAAAAAGAATATCAGGACTAGATTGGGCATCCTTGACATACTAAACAAAAGGTCATTTGATCAAAATAATTGGCCATTATTGCAAGATTAGCAAATACCACTTTGTGCCACCCCAAAATATTAATTGATTTTGCTGAAATTTTTATTCAATACCTTCTAGCGTTATAAGATCACAATGCAAATTTTAAAAAAGAGAAATTTAGAAAAAAAAGTTTTTGGACCACCCTATTTTATAATTGTCCCTGTGTTGATGTTAAAATGTCTTTCTGTGTACGACATCTGTAGATGGATGGATGATTGGGGCTTTACGTCCTGTATTTATGCACTTGGTAGGCTAATTAGGACAGGAGGAGGACACGGCAATGAGGCGAAGGATGATTAAAACAGCCATCCAACATAGGCCTAGGTGACCTGGCAAGAGCTGGATTCGAACACTGGACCCAGCGATTGGCAGTCCAGCACGATACCACTAGGCCAAACCTCCCCCCAATATCTGTAGACGATATACTATACTTCAAAACGCTTATTTAATTATATATGCAAACAATTTTCTTGAAGCATACTTTTTCTTTAGATTGCTTATGGTAGAAGCTTACTTGTCAACATGGGTAGAAGAGCAGTCAACTTTGGTTGAAATAAACAATCAGAACAGCAAGCACCCAGGGCTCCGTGATACCCCACCTGCTCGAGAACCCTTAGTTACGCCACTGCTCTCAACAGGACCTCATCAAGATAGGCTCATCGGGACTTCAAGAAGCTGGACCTCGAAAAGTCCTCAACATGAGGGACCAATGACAAAAGGTCAGAGTGATTCAACCAAGATGTTTCCCACTCTTCCAAGCTGCATTTCGTAAGTGAAGCACCCAATCCAAGTTCTGCTAAGTTGTTATGCAAGCAACACGTCCATCTGATAAACGCAATGATTTATCATACCCAGTGTTACGAAGTTGCGGATTTCTGATTCGGTTTTCCATACTTTTCTTTCAACAAATCAGCAACTTTTCATATGAGTTGTGACTCAAACAAAATGATGAATCTTCAAAGTTCAAAACTTTGCATGCACATGACCAGTACATTATCTGATCCAAAACTATGTTCAACACAGTTTTATAATAATCAGCAGGTTAGCCATTGTGCATGGTTATTTTCTTTCAACTTGATTTAAAATAAATATATGACAATATAACATGCAATTATAAATTCTGGTTTTTACAATTTAAGTTATAAACCAAGTCTTTTGAGCATTCTGCTTTCTGAGATAAAAAGAAAGAGGTAGCAATATGGACAGATGGGCAGAGAAATAGACAGATCACCTTTTTCTTTGGCACGATGACGAATGTGCATGCATGTTTAATTTTGTGTTTACTTTATAAATCACAGAGTGTGTGGGCTGATACCAAATGGCCAGAAGGTTTTCTTGTTAGAGTTACACAAAAATGAAAGGAGAAAGTGGAAAACCATAAAAAAATGACAAAAAATGAAAGTCAAAAAGTGTGCTTGAAAGCATGCTATGCTGCATTAAGCCTTGTCTTGTGTTATATGAGATATGATTGGAAAAAGGGGGACAGTGTAACAGAACCTTGTGCCAAAAACACGAGAAAAGCCTAGTAACACAGATCTATGTGATTCTGGCATGACTTTCTTTCCGGTGTGATTGCTCACAATGATGGCAAGTTTTCATTGCAGGCCTGTGTGTCTCAATTAATCTGGCCGTCCAAGCTTTTTATGAATTTCTCCTGGACATACGGACAGCGGATAAAATGAGTTGCCCTTGCTCATGCCATAGCTAAATCAATTGACCCAAAGGCATGAGAAGCATACACTGCCCCACAACTCAGAGTCTGTTTGCTTTAAACAAATGCAGAGTGATGCGATGATGCTCTTAGAAGCTGTTTGCCAATCTTGGTAGAAATATATTGCTTATTTGTTGCTCTCGTACACAATTTTGCAATTAGTTGGCAATTTTGGTAGTTGATTTGATGTTTGTTTGTTCATTCACTGTTTTACAAATGTTGTGCCATGATGTGCTGTTCAGTCTTCAAATTCTGCAGGTGCTTACATATATGTATTCATGCAATGCATTTCTTGATGAATTATTAATCTTAGACAAGGAAGTCAATTTCTGAAACGCAATTTTCATTTCGTAGTATTAGGGTAAATAAATAACTTTTGCCCGACAAGGAGGCATCCTTATCCTCTTTTTTTTTTTTTAGCAAATCACACTGGTCAATTAAGCAAAATGGCTTCAAGTTCTCATGGAGCCAGCACTCTCTCTTTCCAAGATTGCAAAAGGACATGAAATGTGGAAGTTATAACCATTTCTATCCATTTATAGAGATCCATTACAAATGCTCAGATGGATACGATTTCATGAAACTTGTTATCGAAAAATTTTATTATGTAATTATGTTACCATTTTTTGTTTTTACAATCGTTAACACAAACCTGTCAGAAGTAATGTAGAAGTTACATTAACCAATTAGCAATGTAGATAAGAATATGTACATGTTGCGATGTTCAAGACATAGTCGGATAGTCCACAATGGAATGTTGACTATAAACATGAATGAAGATGTGACAGTATTGACAACATGTGGCAAAATAGATTTGCCAGTGATATCCATTGGACAAACAGACAGATTTTCAAAAAGATTTATTTCAGGGGATCACCGACAGGGGCGGACTGGCCGCACCGTGGGCCTCAGGGCAAACTCATTCGCAGGCCCCTATCATCGCAATAGCGGCATTTTCAAGCTTGCGTTCTACATTTAAACCTCCATTAAAAATTATTGCGATTGTGGAACACAGATTGTTCATACCTGCAAAATATGAAATTAGCATTAGCATATATATATATAGCCTTATTGTATATGAAATTATGCAAATTTTTACGAAAATAGGGAGTGGGTCTTTGCTGGTCTGATATCACCAATTTGAAAATTATTATCAAGCAAAAAATTAAAATGTCTGAAGGTCACTTTCATCCTTTATACAATTAATTGACGGGCAGACAGTTGGGATTCAGAAGGGGACGTAGGGGGCCAATGCCCTCTGACACCATTTCAAAGCAAATTATACTACAAGGAGGGCCCACGAAAGTCCAGGTATAATATCAGGGCCCCTCCTAGTCCGCCATATCTGAATTCGAAACTGGGAAAGGGGCCCCTTGCTTCATTGTTTATTATGCTTGTCAAGTTTTAATTGGAGATTTTTAAATATATTTGTTAGGCTCAGAATTCGATCTTGACTTTTATGTCATTTTTGATAATTCAGATTTTTTAAAGGGTGCTCATGGGCCCCCTCAGGTGGTGGGCCCCAGGGCACTGCCCTCTGGCCCATAGGGCCAGTCCGCCCCTGATCACCGAAGAAGAAACGGTGTGCCTTTAGATAACCCAAGGAAGGTTGCATTATGTCATTAGATGGGTTCACCCTCTTGAATAACCCTGCAAGGTGAGAAGTTGTGCTTCATTCTCAAAATAGTTATTAAGATGAGGACATCAAAGGGCTCGAGATGAATTGTGATTGTGAGAAATCTCAAGAAAGGAATGGGTTCAAAAAGGTCACGCAAAGTAGGTCATAATTTATTGTAATGGCCCATTTTACTCCAAATGGAATGCCCTACCCTTTTTCTTCTTTTATCTGCTAATTTATCTTTTTTGTGCCCTCTTTTTTGTTAATTTAAGTTTGTCACAGCGATATCACAAACAACTTTAAAAGAAGTAATTGTGTAAAAAGCACTTGTAAAATACCTCACCATCCAGGATCTCAACAATACCGCAACATGACAGCACCTGACCTCACCTTGACCACAAAAAAACCCCAACTGGATCTCAACAGGATAAAAATGAGAAATCAAAGAGAAAATCCAAAATCAAGATTTGAGAGGGCAAGATGTTTCCTGCTCTTACCAACTACATGTCTTCATTGAAACAGTTCATCCTACTTCTGTAAAGTCTTTATGCATTGATGCAAGGTACTTGTCCATCTGATAAATTTAATGATTTATCAACTGCAGTGTTATCAGTTTGCAACATTCTCATCGGGTTTTTCAAATGAGTTGTGAGCTCCAACAAAATGATGCATCTTCTAAGTTCAAAGTTCAAAATGTAACTAATTATTACTAATTTCAATTTTTGCAATTTGATCTATGAACTAAGTCATTTGAGTGTTTTGCATTCTGAGGTAAAAAGAACGAGGTAGCAACATGGGCTGATGGACCGAGGAATAGACACATAACCTTTTCTTTGGCACAATGACAAATGTGCATGCAGGTTGAATAAAGCAGTTTTCCTAGTTTCTTGTTGTGTTGACTAAATAAATCACAGAGTGTGTGGCTGATACCAAATGGTCTGTAGGTTTTCTTGTTAGGGTTACACAAAAATGAAAGGAAAAAGTGGAAAAAATAACAATGAAAGGTAAAAAGTCAGTTTGGAAGCATGCTATGGCTGCATTAAGCCTTGTCTCGTGTTATATGAGATATGATTGGAAAAAGGGGGACAGTGTAACAGAACCTTGTGCCAAAAACACGAGAAAAGCCTAGTAACACAGATCTATGTGATTCTGGCATGACTTTCTTTCCGGCGTGATTGCTCACACTGATGGAAAGTTTTCATTGCAGGCCTGTGTGTCTCAATTAATCTGGTCGTCCTAGTTTTTATGAATTTCTCCTGGACATACGGACAGTGGATAAAACAGGTTGCCCTCACTCGTGCTATAGCTAAATTAATTGACCCAAAGGCATGAGAAGCATACACCGCTCCACAACTCATAGTCTGTTTGCTTTAAACAAATGCAGAGTGATGCGATGATACTCTCAGAAGCTATTTGCCAATGTCGGTAGAAATATGTTGGTTATTCATTGCTCATATACACATTTTGTTCAATTTTATCTTTTGAATAACCCTATAATGTGAGAAGTGTGTTTTATGCTAAAAATAGTTATTTAGATGAGGACATCAAAGGGCTTTGGATGAATTGTAATTATGAGAATCTGAAGAAAGGAAAGAGTTCAAAAAGGTCACACTACAGTCAGACCAAGAATTATTCAGACGCTTGCTGTTTTGTTATTATCTTAAGGAATTACCAAGTAAACCAATGAAACTTGCAATCGAAAACATCCTTGGCATTGCATATAACCTGTGCAAAACTAATTTATTCAAAATTGGTAAGAAATGTGGTGAAAAAAGTTACTTTTGTTAACTCAATGCACCAAAAATTATTCAGACACTTTAACAATGTTGTAGAAAGTGAACTATTTACTATTATTTGTCAGTATTTATATCACAATAATTTTCAAAAAATACCTAGGGACCATTATGACTGCATAGAATGACAGGTGTGATCATCAATTGAGAAAATTAGGATAAATATTGGAGATAAACATTACATCCAGTTTATCACATTTTCATGCACTCTTTAACTTCAAACATGCCTTGTATTGATTCAAATTGCTTTAGTTTACCTTAGAATTGTATTCTAAAAACTTTGAATCATAATATGAAACATTGGAGGCCGCATACTAAGTTCAGTGCACTTTTGCATTTGTTTGTCCAATTTTACCAAAACAAAAACATGTCCATGTGGCACCAAAATCGAAAAAATTTTCGGAAAGCAAGATTCATTATCTATTTCAAGCTATATTCCATGCATGGTCCGAACAGCAACTCAATGGGGCACTTTGAACTTCATTTGGGAAGGGGGCAAAAATGTGGTCCTTCTGCCTCAATGCTATTCCAATGCTATTCCAATGGTGATTGCTTCATAAAGCACACTATAGTTTTAGTATGGCATATCATTTGTAAACAACTTGTGTAAATGGGCGATCCTGTATATGCAATAGAGTTAACAACCTTAGGAAGGCCATGCAACTTTATTTTAAGTGATTTGATGGATTGCAGTGGCTCAGTGGACAAGGATTCAGAAAGCAGTTGGAGCCAAAAACAAAAGGAAAATATCAAAGTGCATAAAATCTTTCAATTAAGCCTGAATTTCAATTTTGTTTTGATAGAACAGTTACCAATTGTCATTTATGATATTCTGAAATATTTCCAATTGATATCTAACAGATTTCAGCCACATTAGTCAAGAAAATGTGATAAACTGAATCAGATGTTTATCTCACATATTCATCAATATTTTCTAAACTGATGATCACACGTGTCATCCAAAGTGGCCACAATGATCAAATGGTAGTTTATTGGCAATATTTGGGATGAATATTAGTAAATAGTTAACTTTCTACATTTTTGTAAAAGTGTCTGAATAATTTCTGGTTTCTGATATAGACAAAATAATTATTTTCATCCGATTTTGTGACAATTTGCAATAAATTTGTATTGGACCGGTGTCACTTAATACCAAAGATGATTTTGACTGCATGTTTCATTGCTTACTTTGTAATTCCTTCAAAATAATAACAAAACAGCAAGTGTCTGAATAATTCTTGGTCTGACTGTAAGTAAGCCATAATTCAAGGTTATGACCCATTTTACTCCACATGGAATTCCCTGCCTCTTTTTCTTCTTTTATTCTGTAATTTCTCTTTTTCATGATCTCATTTTTAGTCAGTTTCTGTTTGCGGCAAACTTGAACGAATATATCACAAACTACCCCAAAACAAGAATAGCGAAGAAGAAATAACGCATCACCGATTCACCATGGATTTCAACAAGACCTTAGTGAAATCCTCGACAAGACTTCTACAGAATCGAAATGAGAGATCAAAGACAAAGGTCACGCAAGCAACATGTTTCCTGCTCTGTTCAGCTGCATATTGTAACTTAAGCACCCAATCCTGCTAAGTTTTTATGTGATGATTCGTGAAATGATTTATCAAACCCCTGTTATCAATTTGTTGCCTTCTGATTTCATTTTCCAAACTTTTTCCACATAAATCATCAACTTTTCTATTGAATTATGAGCTCAAACAGAATGATGCCTCTTCAAAGTTTTTCTTTTGTAAGTTTGTGTGATCCACTTGCTGTCTGGTCGAATACTATGTTCAGCTATGTTGTGCAATAGCTATAGGTCTGTGGAAAGACACAGCATTATAAATGGATGGATAGAAGAATAGATAGATCGCCTTTTCTTTGGCACAATGACAAATTTGCATGCATGGTGAACTAAAGCTGTTTTCCGTGTTTGTTGTTTATTGACTTTATAAATCACGGAGTGTGTGCCCAACACCAAATGCCCAACAGCATTTCTTGCTAGGGTTACACAAAAATGAAAGGAAAAAGTGGAAAAACACAAAAATGGCAAAAAATTAAAGGCAAAAAAGTGTGCTGGGAAGTATGCTATGGCTGCATTAAGCCTTGTCTATAGTGTTATATGAGATATGATTGGAAAAAGGGGACAGTGTAACAGAACCTTGTGCCAAAACACGAAAAAGCCTAGTAACACAGATCTATGTGATTCTGGCATGACTTTCTATCCGGCGTGATTGCTCACACTGATGGCAAGTTTTCATTGCAGACCTGTGTGTCTCAATTAATCTGGTCGTCCAAGCTTTTTATGAATTTTTCCTTGACATATGGACAGTGGATAAAATGAGTTGCCCCTGCTCATGCCATAGCTAAATTAATTGACCCAAAGGCATGAGAAGCATACACCACCCCACAACTTTTGGTCTCTTTGCCTAAAACAAATGCAGAATGATTCGATGATGCTCTCATAAGCTATTTGCCAATCTCGGTAGAAATATGTTGGTTATTTGCTGTTCATGTATATACACATCTTGCTCAATTTTGGTATAGTGTAGTTGACTTGAATATGTTTGTTCATTCACTGTCAAGACACTGTGTTAGTTATGGTGCGCTATTCTTATTCATTCGGTCATCAAGTTCTGGAATGTATTTCTTGATAAATTCTTAAATCTTAGACTAGAAAGTTCTGGCAGTCTTTTCTGAAATTTACTTTTTATTTTCTAATCTTAGGGTAAATTAATTTTGCCTTATACAGAGGCATCTTTAGCCTTGTCCTGTTTTTTTATTGTCCAATTCCAAGCTTAGTTCACTGGACAGTTCCCCTCACTGGCTTCAAATGCTCTCTCTAATCAAGCACACTGGAGAGTCTGACCACATTTTATGGTGGAGTCAGGTCTCTCTCCTAGATCACAATAGAACATGAAATGTGGAAGTCATAACTGTTTCTGTTCATTCATAGAGATCCATTGCAAAAACTCATCAGGATAAAATTTATCAAATTTGTTATTAGAAATAGAGTGTTCTGATTTAAAATCAAATTTTGTGTGTCTAATTATGTCGGATATACTCATGTCGGTTAGAGACTCCATGTCCTAAATTAATTCTGTCTATTTGCTTTGAATTAACTTCGATATTGTTTAATTAAGATAATCTTGTATAAACTAATGAAGATATGGGCTGCTCAAGCAGTAGGCCTATGCAATGATTCTGTTTCATGACTTTAATGTATTTGCTGTGAATGTACCATTTGTAATGAATTGCTTTGTTGTCTCTTTTATTGTCATTTTAATGTAAATATATGAATGTGCATAATCAAAGTTTGATGCATTATCCTTTTGATGAATTGATCAAGTATATTTGTGATGCGCTGCCTTCTCATACTACTATATTTTGCATATAGATATTGACTATTGGTATCCTATTGATACAATTTGCGGATGATGCAATTCATTCCTCAACTATTGATTGAAAGGTTCATCATCCTTTAGCATGCTCGTCATTAACCATGTTCACTTAAATGCTATATTGATCTCAACTGACTATAAAAATACTATGGTATCCGACTCAGAGATGCACTGTACAACATGACTGTGAGAAAACATGCATTTATTGTAAGTTTGTATTGTTAATATGTTTGATTACTCCAGTTCGGATATTGAATAATTTGAATCTTTACTTAGTTCCTACCTGAATATGCTACACCATGCCATGTGTTCTTCAATGTGAGCTAAAGACTTTTACAGACTTTCTGCTTATCTATTGAGCTGCTGAGCATCTTGCTGAATAAGTCTTAAATACCCAAATTCTACACCTTTTTCTTTTTTTATTTTCTGAAAATCTTACCTGCATTTTGTAATAAATACTTAATATGCAACATTGAATATATATATATATATTTAAAAAAACTTTTTTATTAAATCATTTTTCCTTGCAATTGCTCTCAGCTCTTTGGTGAACTAAATTTTTGAATTATCTGTTTTTTACTCATCTTGTTTCGATTCCACTTTAAAAGTATAAACCTTGAACTTTAATGGAGCAAATTTTGTTGTGTCAACCTATAAAGTTAAGCCAAATCCATGGCCCTTGTGTCATCCTATGCCCATATTCACATCCTCCCCTTCTCCAAACCTTTTTGTCTGTTTTTTTGTTTTTGTTTTTTTTCCTGCCATCCCATCTGAAACTGATATGAAACTGACTTTTGTAACGTCTACCTTTGAATTTAACACCAGGTGGGGCTTGTGTTCTCTGACTACTTATCTATATGACAATTTCAGATAGCATCTTAGATAATATAGGAGGTCTCCGTATCAACTCTCTCAATTCCATTCTTGAACCTAATACTGAGGATTTTATTGATACAGAGGAACCAAAATTATTTAAGCCTTCACCGTACACTGATCAGAATAGTATTATTAACATTTTAAACGATAAAAAAGAAGTTTTTAAATGTCTTAGTGTAAATATTCAAAGCATCAATGCCAAAATAGACCAGTTGAGACTATATATTGAACAGCTCTGTTTATCAAACTGTAATTTCGATGCAATCTGCATTCAAGAGACCTGGCTAGCTGATGGCTGTCCTCTGGATCATCTGCAAATTGAAGGATACACCATGATAAATTCTCCTTGCATTCTGACTTCACATAGTGGTTTGGCAATTTACTTAAAACATGACATTGACTATGAACAATTACATTTCCCTCCGAGCCAAACTAAGTCATGGGAGGGTCAATTTGTGCAAGGAAACAAAGATCTAACCTTAGGAAATATATATCGTCCACCAAGGGAATTAATAGAAAATTATAAAAATTTCATTAGTGAATTTAATGACTTCACTAGCAGATTAAATGGCGAGTTAGTTGTTGCTGGTGATTACAATATTGACCTCTTACAAATCAACAATAGAAACATAGTTAGTGAATTTTTTGAGTCCATTATGAATAACAGTCTTGTGCCTAAGATTACCTTCCCTACTAGATTTTCTAGAAATCGTGGTTCCCTAATTGACAATTACCTATGTCGACTTTCAGATAGCTTTTCGGAAACAACAGCTGGAATCTTAACTTTCAATCTTTCTGATCATCAACCTTACTTCATCTGCTTAGACTATCTAAAGATAAAGAAACCCTCAATTAAATACATTAAAGTCTCCAGTCAGGCCCCAAGCAATATCTTAAAAGTTAAAGAATATATTAAAAGTAGTAATTTGTTACAGGAGATTATACCTGATACACGTATGGATCCAAATGACAGTTATAGAATTCTGATTGGTGTTATCAAAGAAGCTATGGAAAAATTTATGCCCACAAAATCGTAAAATTTGACAAACATAGACATAGAAAAGATTGCTGGATAACTCACGGCATATTGAAATCAATTAAGTTCAGAGATAAACTTTACCTAAGACTCAAGAAAACACCTGTGGACTCTCCTCTTCATTCTCAACTTAAAATTAATCTGTCTACGTATAACAAAATACTTAAAAAAACCATCAGATCAGCAAAAATTAATTACTATCATAATCGCTTTAAAACCCAACAGAATGACATTAAAAAGACTTGGTGCACTATCAAAGAAATTATTAATAAAAATAACAAGCAAAATGATGCTCCTGGTTGTTTAGACATTAACGGTACTTTAATCAAAGATAGTCTAGCCATTGCCAAAGAATTTAATAACTATTTTGTAAATGTTGGACCTGAACTTGCTTCTAGAATTACAGTTCACTCAAACAATAGCTTTAAACAGTACCTTAATAGCCCCAGCCATACAACACTAACTTTTAAAACAGTGAATGAAGAAGAGATTTTGAAAGTCATTGGCAATCTCAAAAACAAAACAAGCTATGGTGCAGACAATATCTCAACGATACTAATAAAAAAGATAAAACATGAGATCAGCCGACCCCTGACTTCTATAATAAATCAAACAATAGCCACTGGAATTTTCCCTGCTGAATTAAAGATCGCTAAAATTGCACCAATATTCAAGAAAGATAACCCCCAGCTACTGACTAACTACAGACCAATATCATTATTAAATAGTCTGTCAAAAGTCTTTGAGAAAGTAACAAGTTCACAAATCCACGAATACTTCAAATGTAACAAACTTTATTATAATAGCCAATATGGATTTCGAGAAGGACACTCCACTCAACACGCTGCTCTAGAATTAGTCGATAGAATAATAGCTGATATGGATAAGGGTTATGTACCACTTAATATCTTCATAGACTTATCAAAAGCATTTGATACCATTGATCACGATACGCTTCTTCATAAACTTTACTACTATGGCTTCAGAGATAATGCTTATAAATTGCTGAAAAGCTATCTGAAAGACCGACAACAGTTTGTAAACATCAATAACAGCAAATCTGATATGTTACCAATTACTACAGGTGTTCCACAAGGCTCAATTCTGGGCCCCCTTTTATTCGATATCTATATCAATGACCTGCAACTCTGCTCAACCATACTTAAAACTATTAGCTATGCGGATGACACTACCCTTTTCCTTTCACTAGCAATAACTGATCTACCTACTGCGAGCACTGAAATGAACACTGAACTTGTTAAATTTAGTAAATGGCTAGACCTAAATAAACTATCTTTAAATATATCTAAAACAAAGTTCATGCTTTTCTGTCCCACTCAAAAAGCCATAACAATTCCACAACTTGAAATTAATGGCCAGGCCATAGACTGTGTGCAAGAATTTGATTTCCTGGGTGTTTTACTTGACTCAAATCTTAGATGGAATCTACATTTGAATAAAATTGCCAAAAAAATTTCTAAAGCTATTGGGATAATTGGAAGAATTAAAAATTACATGCCTGTCGAAACTCTACGAATTCTATATTTTGCCCTTGTAAATTCACACTTAGACTATGGCATACTTCTCTGGGGCCATCTTGCTGCTCGCCTCATGCCCTCACAGAAAAAAATTATGAGAATCATTTCAAAAAGCAAGTATAATGCACATTCCGAGCCTATTTTCAAAAAAACTAATATTCTTAAAATTGCAGATATGTATAAACTTAAACTGTTGAAATTCTATTACAAATTATCTAAAAAATATTCTACCAAAATACTTCCCCTCCAACTTTCTCATCTCCCAACAAACAACCCATTCTCATTTCACCAGAAGTCAAATTTTTTTAGTCCCACGAACGTATCATGTCTTTGCAGAGAAATGTGTGCGCCATCAGCTGCCAAGACTCCTGAATGAGTTGCCTGCACAAGTAATTGATAAAGTTGATACTCACAGTGAGTTTGGCTTTGCCTCCTACTTCAAAAAATATCTTATTAATCTTTATAATAATGAATGCCATATTGTTAATTGCTATATATGTCAGTCATAAACACAAGCCCCCCCCCCTCCTCCCCGACCCAATTTACCACATGATTAGTTTATTTTATTTATCATTAAATTACTGACAACAAAATGTTCCATCCATATCAAATTATATATTGACTTTGAATTTTGACTTTTGATTGTGTTGCCATGTACTGCCTTCAAAATCATTTATTCAAGTGAAAACTTGCCTTCAGTCATGCAGAAGCAAGATCACCAAATTAGCTTTATGACTATGAATAAATCCATAATCTTCCACACATAGTATACCGAGCTTCATCATCGATAAATAGATAGGAAAGAGCCAAACAATATGGCAGTCATGTTGAACACAGTAACAAAAATATACTTATCTTTCAAGTGGGTTGCATGAACAGACTAATTTTCATAAGGCTGGTTGCACAGAATCACAAAAGAAGGAAGTTTCAGCCTTGACACAATTCAAGATTGCATTATGTCATCAGAAGGGTTAATTTTATTCTCTTGAATAACCCTATAATGTGAGAAGTTATGTTTTATGCTCAAAATAGTTATATTGCTTGGATGAATTGCAATTATGAGAATCTGAAGACAGGAAAGGGTTCAAAAAGGTCACACCAAGAAGGCCGTAATTCAAGGTTATGGTCCATTTTACTCCATATGGAATGCCCTGCCCACCTTTTCTTCTTTTATTCTGTAACTTCTCTTTTTCATGCTCTCTTTTTAGTCAGTTTCTGTTTGCAGCAAACTTGAACGAATATATCACAAACTATCCCAAAACAAGAATTGCAAAGAAGTCTGTACAATAATGCATCTCTAATTCACCATGGATCTCAGCAGAGACCTCGCAGGTCAGGATGTCAACAGGACCTCAGTAAAACCCTCGACAAGATGTCTACAGAATCAAAAAGAGAATTCAAAGACAACAGTCACGCAAGCAACATGTCTGTTCAGCTGCATGTTGTAACTGAAACATCCAATTCTGCTCCTGCAAAAGTTTTTTTTGTGATGATGCGAGAAATGATTTAATAGATTTATCAAACCCAGTGTTATCAATTTGTTGCCTTCTGATTTGGTTTTCCAAACTTTTTTTCACATAAATCATCAACTTTTCTCATGAATTTTGAACTCAAACAGAATGATGCATCTTCAAAGTTTGAAATTTTGCTTTTGTAAATTTGAGTGATCCACTCACTTTGCGGTCAAATACCATGTTCAGCTAAGTCTTATGAATATATTTGTGTAATCTCTTGGTCAGGGGAAAGAGACAGCATTACAGATAGATGGATAGAAGGATAAACAGATCCCTGTTTTCTTGGGCACAATGACAAATGTGCGTGCATGTTGAATAAAGCAGTTTTCCTTGTTTCTTGTTGTGTTGACTTAATAAATCACGGAGTGTGTGTCTGATACCAAATGGCCAGTAGCTTTTCTTGTTAGGGTGACACAAAAATGAAAGGAGAAAGTGAAAAAACATGCAAAAATGGCAAAAAATGAAAGGTAAAAAAGTGTGCTTGGATGCATGCTATGGCTGCATTAAGCCTTGTCTTGTGTTATATGAGATATGATTGGAAAACGGGGGACATTGTAACAGAACCTTGTGCCAAAACACGAGAAAAGCCTAGTAACACAGATCTATGCGATTCTGGCATGACTTTCGTTCTGGCCCTATGGCTCACACTGATGGCAAGTTTTCATTGTGGGCCTGTATGCTTCTATTAATCAGGTTGTCCAAGTTTTTTATGAATTTTAGCTTGGACATATGGACAGTGGATAAAACAAGTTACCACTACTCATGCTAGATAGAACCAAGTTATTTGACCCAAAGACTTGAGAACCGTACACTTCCCAACATCTCTTTGTCTCTTTACTTTAAACAAACTCAGAGCGATATGCCGATACTCTTTGTCAATTTTAACAATAACATGTTGGGTTATTTGTTGCTCATATACACAAAGATGAACTTTAATAACAGAGTACTACTGTAACAAACGAGCATTTGGGGGATAATTGGATAACAGTTGTACAATGCTGTGGCTTAAGCCAACTTCACGCCACTTTATTTGAAGCCTGCCTACATAACAAGCATGTTACAGCATTTGTTAGCCCAGTGGAGCTGGCAATATAAGTTCTTTCGATTTTAAAAAACAAAAAATACATGCATTCGTAAATATTGATTTGTACAAAGCAACTACCTTTCTACTTGTGTAACATACTCTGTAATTTCATAAAATCACATGTATCTCATGTAATTCGATCTTGGTTGACATGGTGACAAAAACTATAATTTTGACTTAATTTGTCCTTTAGGCAATATCTTCAACATCATAAATCATAAATCAGAGGGATTTACATTGGCATTTTCTATTAAAACTCGATGTTATTACGATATTATTAACAAAACGTAAACAGAAGGGAATGTATGGCCTTGTTGTTCTAGTATGAACAAAACAGATATTCCTTTTCCTTGATCTTGTAATTTCAGCGGTAGTGTTTGCATTGAGGTACCCTTTTATATCCCAAAGTAACTACACAATGCCTTTTCTACTTCAACACATAAAGAGGCATCTTATTAAGCCTTGTGCTCATTTGTCATTGTCAGATGCCCAGCTTAACCTACTCAGTAATTCACTCAACTGACTTCAAAGGCTCCCAGTAATCAAGTACAATGGAGAGTCTGACCACATCCAACGTTCCAACTGGCTCCCTCTCTTTTCCAGATTACAATAGGACATGAAAAGTGAAAATTTTAATTATATTGATATCTCCATTCAATTTGATATTGTTCAAGGGCTTAAAAGGTTATCATTATAATGATTATCACCCCATGAAAAATCCCAGTTTACTTTTATTTTAGGATATTCTCCACAACAGACAGCTTTAATAAAAGACTGGCTCAGGTTGGGTAGCAAGTTAAACAGATTTATATGATTGCTATAAAGTTAGGATATATATCTCAATTCATTTAGGTATATAAATTGGATTTTCAGGGATTCATTACAAATTCTCGCCAGAATGAAATTGTTGAAATTGATTTTTGAAAGTTTAGCAATTTGATGTCCTGCCTGATTATAGTCGCCATGGATGTTGTATATCTGCCTTAAAAACCCATTTTCAAATATGACAATGTATCTGCACTAGGACAGCGATAAGCCTTTACAGAAAAAAGAAAAAGAAAAGAAAGTAATTGTTTATTTTTCTGAAGGGGGATGCTATTCATATCTTTCTCTTTCAACATTAAGTTTATGAATCATTTTAGATTTCCAAACTATGCCTAAAAATGATAGACTTGTGATATGTACATTTTACACCATCTTATATGTTGATTTTCTTCATCAAATATGGTGCAGTTTATTTAAAAAGAAAACATTGGAAAGTTTACAGGTGTTATTGTTACGTTTACACTTTTGGTCATATAGGCCTATGCATCAAGGTTGCAAGTAATATATTTTTTAAATTCCATAACATCGACAAAAATTGTGAGTGCAGCTCTAAATAAGCCCAATTTTGGATGCTCATAAGGATTGATTGGTGAGATGGGAGAGCCAGCAGGAGTCCTCAACATATTTCACATGTACCCTATTTGAGGGATCTTTTACATCCATTTCAACATGACAATGAACTTGTGAATCCTTAATCTATGATTTAATGCAAGATAGAAAATATCATTTTACACAATTGCCAAATAAATTATAGGAGGAATGAATTTGTTAGGAGCCTTTACATTTTAAAACTTTCATGTGTTATTCATGTGTGCAACAAATTATGCGTGATTATTCATCCAAGCGGAACTAAAACATACAATTTATTCTTATCTGATTTCCCTTTAAAGCTGTTTTTCGATTTTCTGATGTTTTGTCTGTTTTGCTGGGCTAGCTACACTGTGTTTAGGTTAATATATTTTTAAGCTCATGCACAATCTTGCAGCTTCTTTCCTTTCTTTAAATATTCAAATTGCATTACGTGAAGTTAATTCAAGCAATTGTTCCTTTATTAAATCAACAATGAGCAATAATCATGCTTCGTTTCGTTGCGGCCTCAATTCTCTGCTACGTTACACATGCATTCTGCGATGTGCTGTTGTTGTTCAACACATGTCCACAAAATGCGTTTTTGACCCTTTCAAAATATTACATTTTATATGGTATTTCAAAGTAAATCATAATTTAAACTCTATTTAAATCATACCACTCATAAAACCATGTTAAGCTCTTTCATTTAGATATCTTTAAATTAAGTCTTATTATTTTATAATTATAAAAACTGTAATTAAGACAACTTTATTTGTTAACTATCCACAGTGTCCTGTCACTTAATTGCTTGTTAAATAAAAGTTGCGTAACATAAACAGGAAAACAATTAAGCTCACTCCTTAACAATAACAATTGTAAAAGCTTATTAGCAATAGGCCCTAATGCGGGTCAAAAATCTCATAAGCAGGGCAGAGAGCATATTTATTATTAAGTTGGGCATTTATTTAGGAATTAGATATTTACTTAGTCCGATCATATTACTCTGCAGTATTTGTTTAACCAACATAGTCAATAGAGTCAATAGCAAACACCGCCATTACCAACATTTAGAGTATTAATTCATCACCCTATTGTATCCACATAGTTATTAGTTAATGATTTGTGCCAATATTGACAGAGCAATAACGATTGACTAGACTCTTACTAAAACATTTATGAATTCATTCAGCTCATATATGTCAATTGAGCTACAAAATAGGTATGTTTTGGGCCTATATTTGATCTTTGTGTGTTACTATTGGACAATTTGTGACTATGCTACATGCATGAGTAGGTGGAACAATACGTGTAATAGAAATCAACTGAAATGGTATAATAATTGTAGAATAACAAACGATTTCTAAACAATTGTTAAACAATTACCAAACAATAATGTAACAATAATTGCTGGAATGGTAAAAATGATGTTTAAATAGGCCTATGTTTAATGCATTGTAGCAGATGAACCGCTCAAAATTGTTTTAAAATGACGGCATAGCCGCTCAGCTGATCGCAATAAAATAGCTATTGCTTGAGGGTAAGGAAGGGGCTGGGGTGTAGTAGGGTGGAGGTGTTTTAGAGGAGGGGTAAGAAGACATCCCCAAACACTAAGGGGGTATTGGGGTACACTCTAAAAAATTTAGGACAAAAGCGGTTTTTAAAAATATCAAGTGGTTTTATGAGACAACCATGGTGGTTTTTGCATTGAAATTTGGTTTATCAGGTTATTTTTGGTTTTTGTCCTTGGAAACGGTCTCCTCCTCAGGTAAAATGGTTTTTCAAAAAACCAAGGCCTCTTGTTGGAATGAGTCTACCCTGGTATTAGAGTTCTTCATGCCATGATAAATATTGGTTCATGTGTCGATATGACGACATTTGTTGATGATCAACCAGATTACCATACACAAATAATTTGCTAAGAGACAATGGGTTTTCATTTATCTAGTGATATTTAATAACCTTGTACTAGTTTCGATGTATAAGGAACTTCATAGACCTCATAGACAAACTCGATACTGTGCTTGCTGAGACAGATCAGCTCCCCAGAGAACAAAGACTCCTTCTGTACCACACTTAACGCCATCTATACTGACATGCATTTGACAAACAGAAGTTCAAATTTAACAAGGAACAAGTGATTAACAAAAACACAGCAAGGAATCATTGCGCCCATCAACACTGAAAGCATAACTAAGCTGTAACAAACAAAAAAACAGTGCATTATCTCAAAATGTGTTTTTATCCCAGCTTACACATCACAGTTGACTTAATAAGTAGATTGAATCTCATGTTTGTCAAAGAATCATGAATGAGCAATGGTGAGCCGAGTGGCGCCACCTATAACTATAATTTTTAAAATTTACTTTGTAACTTTGTAGTTATAAAGACCATGCTTGGTGCACGGGCATGTTAATTAGATGATTGTGTTACAAAATTGTAGATACACGTTTTGCAAGAAATCATTAATGAATATATTTCAACATGTTGAAGAGTAGGTAAGATAAACATTTCGTAGAAGTATCACTACACCCAAAAACTCCAACATGAGAATGATTTAAGACCAAACTTCAGTCAATTGCAGGCAACTGTTCTCGGAATGTCCAATTGGTAATATAGCTTTGCAGTGGCATTTCTCTGTGAGGTAAGTACATTTTGTTATCTTGGTAGTCCATAAATGGACTGTAGACTGCTTGGTAAAACAAGGAAGAAAAGTCTACTGATTTTAGCGCTATCTCCAGTGCTTGCTGGGTGTGTAGCTTCACTCTCTCTTCCCTGTGTTTCTTTATTATACTCTATAACTGTTCTGTTTTCACAGTTACAATTTGTCTTTTCTCTTTGCAGATCTAAACAAATTCAAAGCACCCCCCCCCCCAGATATCCCTTCCCCCCACAGATAAAAAATAAAATCCCCCCCCCCAATGAAAAAAACAGCAGCTGCAAGTAATTATCAAAAAAAGCCTTATTTTATGTAATCGGTAGTGGCTGGGGTGGGAGTTTGAGTCCCTGGCAAGTGGAATAAACGATTTTACATCCCGTATTGCCGCACTAAATACAGCCTATGTTGGACGGATGTTCCAATCATGCAGCACCGGATTTCTGTGTCCTCCTGTCCTAATCAACCTACCAAGTGCATAAATCCTTGAGGTAAAGCCTCAATCATCCATCCATGAATCCCAGTTGATAGGCCAGCCATGAAAAATTATATATGAGACAACATAATACCACTACTGATTTCTCAGATATCCAAACAGCCCCCTATATCTGTTTGGTTTATGAAGAAACCAGTTTTATTTGGTTTTTGTTAAAACGAAACAATTTGGTATTGCCACAAACCCTAGTTGGTTTAATATGCGGGACAAGCTCAAAAACCAAATTTGGTTTTTTGAAGGCTGTTTTTTTTTTAGAGTGTAGTTACAAGGGAAAAGAAAAATTAAGAAAAAAGAAATACCCCAACGCCTTCTTTCTTTAGCCTTTTCTTTCCTTATTAGAAAACGCTAATGTCAGAAAATTGCAAAAAGCAAAGCCTTGAATCACTTGTTTGATGGGGGAGTTACCCGCCATCCCCAGTGACTCAAACGATAATTAGATTTTCTGCAAGTTTCTGTCTCTCATTACAAAAGTTTCATTGTTGTTTTCACTGTTCCTTATCTCACAGCTGTCCCCCTCCTGATAACTGCGGGGCAAGATATCAAGATATGATCATCCTCAGCATTTCATCCTGGCAATGCCCTGAGCTCCCAACCCCCCCCCCCCCCAACTCTCCTTGATTTCCTTCATTTATGAAATTTCCAACGTCGAAATGCTGATTTATGAGTTCCAAGAAGCCCCGTTCAGCTCATCTCATTGACCTGTTGGCACCAATAAAATGAGTGAATCACTAACAGTAACTGGCTTCAGTAACTCACTACATGTAGCCCACTGTCACTCACAATCTGCATCAGATAATCTGAGTAATCATCTGAAATTCCAATCACACATTAGGCTCCATCTCAAGCTGATCTCGATTATGAGGGGACTATTAATTGCAAAAATCCGAAGATAGCCAAGAGAATACAGCAATGAATTCATCATGAACCTTATCTAATTCAATTTTGATCTGCTATCATTAATAACATTATTTTATTAGCTTGGTAGATAGATAAATAGATAGATGGATCGATAGATAGATAGATAGATAGATAGATAGATAGATAGATAGACAGATAGATAGACAGATAGATAGACAGATAGATAGATACACATGCAGAGGCTAGGATAGGTGGCAGAGTGCCTGGAGTGCCCCACCTGCTCCGCTGAAGGTCTTTGCCTGCATGGGTTCGAACCACCGGATGGGGAACTTGAAATTTTCAGTGGACCTTCATGAGCAAAATCCCAGTTGGATGTCTTTCGGATGAGATATTAAATTGGCACCCCTTGTATCAGTGTCTGTGCTGGGCAAGTAAAAGATGCCTCACATGGGGTGAATGTGTAACATGCTGAGGACTGCTCTCTCTCCCATCTCATCAATCAACCCTCGTAAGTACCCAGAACTGTCCAGGATAGATAGATAGATAGATAGATAAATAGATAGATAGATAGATAGATAGATAGATAGATAGATAGATAGATAGATAGATAGATAGATAGATAGATAGATAGATAGACAGATAGATAGACAGATAGCTAGATTGATTGATTGATTGATTGATTGATAGATAGTAAGATGGATAGATAGTAAGATAGATAGATACACATTTTGAGATCATTCGGCAACAATGTCAAGATCATTTTGCAACCAATGTCAGCACCTAAAAAGTATTTCTTTTTCTCTAATGATAATTGTCAAGGCTTTAAAAAGTATGCCTGCTGGCTCAGCACAACAAAGCAAGGTGAAGTGTTAATTCGGTGACCTTTGAAATGCTAGACAATTTCTTTTCCCAGAAAAAGGAAAGGGAAAAGTGGAGCTCTTCTTTTCTGCCTCCCCTGGGATTTCCTGGAATATCTGCTGCATGATCCCAGCATACCAATCCTCCAGGAAAGTTTTTATCTCAAAATGTCAATCTAAAGTTTACACAGACAATCCCAGTTCTTTTTCGATGAATATCATCAGATTTTCATCTATGTACGTATAAAATTATATGCAAAACGAATCCGAAAACCTTTCAAAACGAGAATAAAATGAGAATACGATTAATGCCATTTTAACTTTGGAATTATTCTGCATGAAATCAAAACCACTAATGAATGTATAAAGGTCAAAATGGAGGCCACCTTCAAAGGAATTTTATGCAAACTAGTTACATTAGATAACTTGGAAGGATCGTAAATATTTGTCTTGGCCAAAGTCGATGTGGCTGTGTGATGCCCCATTGATCTGAGGGATTGATTAATTTTTGCCAATAATAAGGGCTGCTTTTTGTCATGTTTAATACAGGCATCGAAGTTTCAAAGCGAAAGTTGGGAAGGCTGATGGTCTAAAGAAGACAGCCTTGTTGCAGAATCAGGGCTTGGGTTTCAAAATCATCCTGAAGAATTAAGAAGCAGAGAAAATGTTAAGAAGAAAATGTTAGGAAGCATGTGAAGCCAAAGATGGCCCAATGAAAGTTTGCGCTTCTTTTGTTCACCCTCAGATGCTGGAAGTTCAGCCAGCACTGTAAAATTATCAAGGTGAAAGTTACAAAACTTCTATAGCTGTAATGGTCGAGTAAATCGAAAATCGAACCATTACGGGTCATTCTCAAATTTCGGGACAATTTGCGTCACTCTAGCTCCCTGACATTAATATGAATGCGATAAATATCTGAAGCGTCACTCTGCATCTGTTATTCATATTTCTACTTAGAACCACTGCATTTGGAGCAAAAAGTCATTCATTAGACTTTTTTAATGCATCATGTCCAGAAATCCGTGCAAAATCAATGGTTTTTCCCTGTCACTGGACCTGACATGACAAAATCAAATGTTCATTTTCCTCCTAATATACCATTATTTTCAAAGTTTCTTTGCACGATTCATGGGAATATAGACTTGAATTCATATTTAGTTCATATTCAATTTTTTTGGTATAATTTCATTGATAAAATTGATACAATAGTTGTGTCACTAATTTATGTCAATTTTTTGTCCCCTCCGTTACTTGCCATAGCTCTGTTCGTTATTGTTTTTTATGAGCTATTTTCACTGAATATCATCAGACGCATGTGCGCCATAGTACCACTGCCTTGCAGACTTCATAAAACATGTATTCAATAAATTATGACATAATGTTCATAAAAAATGTTTTTGGTCCCACTAAAATGTCCCCTCCGTTTCCTTCATTTCCAAGCTTACCAATGATAATTTTACGGAGCGATTTCATGTATATGTTGCTGAGGGTGGCAGGTTTTAATATTCTGCAATTATTTTGTGTAATCTCCAAAATAAACAGCAGTAATGAGCGAAAAGCAAAAAATTGTTCCCCTCCGTTACCGTCCACTCCGTTACCAGATCATGCGCAAGAAATCAACATTTGGAACAAAAACTCTACTGATACGAGATGAAGTACTTCTGAAAATAATAGTTACATCAATCTTTTATCATTTTTCCTTTTGTTGCTGTTCCTACAGTTGGGTTTTTACATCAAAATTCCCCTCCGTTACCACATTGACCCCTCCGTTACAGGACAATTTTCCTATACCCATTGTCCCAAAATTTGAGAATGGCCCTTACATGGAATGGCATATCCCTTCAAATCAAAATCAAATCAAATAAATTTTGTTTAGAGTGGGCACATACATCAGCAGTTCCAGGAAATCACTGCTCAACCATGGCTTCAAGTGCTCCAACTATATAGATTGGCATATGATAAAGTTTGTTAGGCAGATCGTGTATCTTTTCCTTTCTTCTTTTGTCCCTTCTTTCCTTCCTTTTCCCTTTCATTCCTTGCTTTCTTTGTTCGTGCCTTCTTTTGTTCCTTCCTTTCTTTGTTCCTTCCTTCCTTTGTTCCTTTCCTTTCCTGCTTCCTTGCATCCTTCCTTGCTTCTTCTGCCTGCTAGCTTGCATGTTTGCTTCCTTCTCTCCTTCTTTCTTTCTTTCTTTCCTTCCTTCCTTCTTTCCTTCCTTCTTTCCTTCCTTCTTTCCTTCCTTCTTTCCTTCCTTCTTTCCTTCCTTCTTTCCTTCCTTCTTTCCTTCCTTCTTTCCTTCCTTCTTTCCTTCCTTCTTTCCTTCCTTCTTTCCTTCCTTCTTTCCTTCCTTCTTTCCTTCCTTCTTTCCTTCCTTCTTCCATTCTTTCCTTCCTTCCCTTCCCACTTTTCTTCCTTCTTCCCTTTTGTTCCTTGTCCTTCCTTGTCCTTCCTTGTCCTTCCTTCTCCTTCCTTCTCCTTCCTTCTCAGTAAAAGGTCAAAATTGTATATTGTGTATTTCTCAATTGAAATTTCACAGTGCATCTCTTGCCTTGGTTCTGCATCTTTCACAAGCGGCTGCCTCTCGTGGGATGGTTCTTTGCCTGCAATTGTTGGGTGACCAATAATGTCACAAATGCTCAAGCTTTAAGGTTCAGTTTCTTCAGTGGACTGAAAGCCATTGGCCAACTCACAGATTAAATATTAACTAATTAAGGGCTAGGGACTCTGTGGGACTCAATAGTATAGCCAGTTGTGAACGGAGATGGTTATCTTTCCCCGCTGTTGAAAATATTGATGATGTGTCAGCAGGCTGCCATGTTAAGGCTTCTGAGCTGTCTATATCCTTGCCAATACCTAACATGTCTCTCTCTTCAATGGGGCTTTTGAAGCCCACTACAGCCATTGCATAACATTAGCTAACCTCATATTACCTGCTTACTGAAGCATGACTGATAGGGCTGCATCCTGGTTGAGAACCGCAAAGCAAAACACACGCAATGGATGTCTCTTTGAAAATTCAAAGGCAATAATTCTTTTGACTGCAACAGTAACTAAAGCTTTACAACCTCCATAAATATCTTTATGCAAATAGTCTCTGACATTTTTCCCATTCTAAGAAGTCATTTTGTTTCCACACTAAAAAGTTTCTACGATTTTCTAAAGAGCTAAGCCATTAAAACTCCATGGTGACTTGACATCTACTGGAAAGCAGTAATTCACCACTGATTACTAAGTGATTAGCTGCTTTATGTGGGAAACTTGGCATGGTTTTAGCTCAAAAGATTTAGAACTGAAGTGAACATATTTAACGATTGTCAGGACAAATCTTTAAATGATGTAAATAATTCACAAATTTGACATGAAATGCTTTAATTATTGTATAGAGTGAATCGGTAATGTCCCTATTCATGCTATATTGGATTAAACCTATTGGTCTACTATTGGAAACAAGAGGGGCAGTCATCAATACCAGGAGTCGCTCTTGCATGTCTATCGGCCATCTTTATTGAACTTAACTCATGTATAATTCACCAGTCCACTTTCCTCTGGTAATTCCTTGTTTATCTAGTTGTTTATCTGGTATAGATAACACATACAAACAGCATACATTTGTTTTAGATTGACTTTTATGAGAAGCAAGGGTGGGATAGCGTGGCTTCTCTCATTATCGTCCATGTGACCTGTCATAAGTGACCACTGGCTACTGTCAGACGAACAGGAAGAGAGAATGAAAAGGTATGGGACCTGTCAGGCTCCTTGTTTCACTCCATCAGGTCCACTAAGTGCTGTGTCTCCCATGAGTTAACTGTGAGAGCACCCATGCAAGTTTATCATTCATGTTTAGTGCTTGTTTGTTCATATAACTATGAGAAGCACCATGCAACCCCATAAGTTATGATTAGGGCTTGTTTGTTTCATATACCATGAACGGTACAGCTAATCCGACCAATTTGCATTCACTAAAGAAGTGGTATATGGGAGTGGGTACTGATAGGGAGAGAGGGCTAGATGAGAGAGGTGGACTTCCTCGCACAAATCCTGAGACCATTTCACTGACTGATTATGAATAATAGGATTTCAATCATTGGCTATAAATATGAAAACGCATGTAAAAGGTTTGTTTCTGATTAAGTTAATCAACAAACAACATCTCAGTTGTGGTTTTCTGGCAGATTTGTAAACCAAGTATAAACCTCTTTATTCTGCTGGAATTTCTGTGTGTGCTATCACGATGATGTTGCTGCACCTGAATAGCTGATTTCTTATTTGTAGACATTAAGCTTGAATGAGTTTTTTAAGGCATAAAAGACCTATAACTTATGATGATGTGTCAGTAGACTGCCTCTTCGCAGTCTATATCCTTGCCAATACCTAACATGTCTCGCTCTTCAATGGGGCTTCTGAAGCCCACTACAGCCATTGCATAATGTTACCTAACCTCATATTACCTGCTTACTGGAGCATGACTGATAGGGCTGCATCCTGGTCGAGAGCTGCTGAGCCGAAAAACGCGTCCTGGAAAATAATTCACATCGTGGTTCAGTGTCTACAATTATGAAATCAGCTGTAGTCAGACAGAAGTTTCTACAGAGTTAATGATTTCAACACTTTTGTTGTCATTTTTATTGTATCTTTTGATTTCTTGTAGATTATGCTGCATTTAAAAATTCCTTAAGATGTTTTATTCTGGATCATGAATTGATTCCGTGTGAGATTAATGTGTTTCTTATAATCCTCGCTGATTTTCGCGATCCATTTGCACCTTTTTCAATTTCATTTATAGCCTGTCTTCTGTTTCCTTGTTGCGTATGAAATGGTTCCAAGGATTGCGTTTCAGTCTCCCATTTGCTGCTTTGGAGAAAGAGGAATTGATAATAAAACTTTATTTTACCTGTTACATTCATAATTATTGCTTTTGAAATCACACTTTCATTTCTCATGTTGCCTTCAGTTGCCTCTTGGGCTGGAGCAATGCCATCCTCTGCCACCGTTCATTTTCTTGGAGGCTCTATAGGAATCAATTATTCTTGCTACTCTCTTGTAGTTCTGTTTGAGATTTTACTTTCATCCCTCCCCATATTTTCATAGCAGTGTTGGCTGTTGCCATATTTCTGGCACGATCGATTCTGGGCCCTGGCAGAGAAAATCTGGTCAATGAAGTCTTCCTATTACCCAAGTTACATCATGAGCTACAAAAGCTTCGATCCATTTTCCTAGAACAACAGGATCTGTGAGTAAGACAAGATCACAGCTTCATGTGTCTATACACTAAGGGGGCGACCATTTAATAATGGGGGGGGGGGCTTGAAGTTATCCTCAGCGGGAAATTATTTATTTCACGGCAACTGTGACCTTAACTATTAATTTCGAGCTTGGCAAGTCCCCAAATATTCATTCATAGACTAAGCAACGCCTTCTTAAGAAATACCCCACAAGAAATTATTTATTTCAAGACTGCCCAGAAAGCCCCCCCCCCCATAATAAACGGCCTCCCCCTAAGAAGCCTTTATTATAAGATCAACTGCTGTAGTCAACTTATGAAACCATTATGGTAAATTATCAGTAACTGGATTGTTGTATGGGCCTAACATGTTCACAAAGCAGAATTGGCCTAGTGGTTAAAGAGTTTAAGCATGATTCACCTCCAATGGACAGTGGAGGTGAGGCTCCTTGTTTTAAGTCCTGGCTCTCATCTTAACTATGAGCAACCAGAGATTGGCTGAGATCTCTCAACTGTAATATAGTGATATGGCTTCCAGTCGCTGGGTCCCAGGTTAGATTGCAGCTCTGGCCAGGTCACTGGGACATGCATTGGATGGCATTGTAGGGCCTTCTTCTGTCTTACAGTTTGTCTCACAACATGCAAACCCTGGTTGTCCTGATTTTTCACCATCTATTGGTCAAACAGTAGAAATACACATACTCACGAGCAGAATAGCTATTTTGTAATTCATCTACGACGTTCTTGTGGTGTTATGGTGCCTTTTTGTGGGAATTTTGACGACAACCGTCCATTCTAGAAATGAGACAGATTGCAATCAGCCAACTGAAGTGCAAAAATACGTATGTTAAAACCCAATCATGCAGACATCTATTTTATAATTGAGCGATCCAGTTGGTTGTCATTCTAATTCTTGTTGGTTTGTTGGTTAACTGCTAACTTGGAGTCTTGGAACTGCCTCTGGGCCCGGGGGTCCTGGGTTTGAAATCTGCCTGGAATTCCTCATTTGATGTTGTTGTTAAACTGATACTTAATGGTACTCAATACCAATGGTGAGACATGTATCATGTGTACAGAGGACTCCACCCCAGGGACTGAGACCTTGCAACCAAGATGACTCACGAGTCACAACCATCATCTCATCATTAATGATTCTGACATTATATCTGCTTGGCAGCTGGTCATATGTCGAAGCTGACTAATAAGGCCAGAGTCATCAGTATACTGAGACTCAGGAATCCACCCTATCATTGCCTGAGCGCTGAGCGTTGAGTGTTGCAGTCTTGGATCATGATGGACTTCGAATTTGTCAATGAGTTGGCAGCATAGAAATACATAGAACGGATATGAGGCTCTAGCGGATGAAGCAACCAAATCCACCATCCTGGAACTGCCTGGCAGCCTGGCATTTGGTAACCGTGATGTCACCAATAATAGAGATGTCACTTGTAACAATGTGATCATGTCACGTCACAATCAGCCAAACACAACATCTTGTTGCTCCTGCTGTGACGTCACAATTACGTCATGTCTCAGGGCAGTTCCAATATGGCGGATTTGGTGACCTCATCTCGAGGTGGCGTCATACAGCCTCATGTCCGTTCTATGTATTTCTATAGTTGGCAGACACACCAGGTCCGCGGTTCTGATCACATTTCTCATACAATCCCAACGACAATAGAAGTACAATGTGAGCATATAGGCCTATACGTGCTCATTTCCAGGGGCTTACCAGACTGAATTCTTGGAATTGGTGAAAGTTTAGTATCATATTTTAAAACCCTAAAAAGGGTGGACTTCCTCAGTCAGACCCCATATGATTCTTTACTTTCTTCAAATGAAATTAGCAAAAATATTGTTGAAGCTCAAGGAAGGTTTAGATTCTCAAGAATTGAAATTTGAAAACCCATACAGTGAAACTTAACAAAACATGCATTGAGCAAAACCCATACGTCTTGTCACATTACATGAGCTTATTCTGATGGTCTTTTATGTCATTAATCAATAATTACTATCAACAAATCTGCCAGAGTCAACAGTAGGACATGTTGAGACATCAATAGTTTCACAGACATGTCTCAAGCATGCATGTCTTCAACATGAATGCTGCAATTATAAAAATGTCCCCAATACATCAATATGACACCAGAACTTGCAAGGCCTCAGCATGTGACCTGCTTTCTTAACTGTAGAAGTTTGTTGTAAAGTTTCCTCATTGCTCTGTCCCCTTCTACCAAGTACGTAAATATAGGACTTAAAGCCTTAATCACCCATCCATTAGGGTACATCAAAAGTCAAAGTCTTGATCTGTAACGTAATAATGGTAGTTCAACTACATTTTTATTCTGAGGAAAAGAACTTTAAAAAAATTACAACATTTCATGTTTTACAGAGAAGGGGGGGGGGAAATGACCGTCATTTTTACAGTTTCAGCATTAATTAGCCTATTCCATATAATTATGAATTTGCATTATTCAACACAAGTTATTATTGAAATTGATACTAAAATAATTTTGAAAGTCTGTGCGACTCATGTGATTATTCATCTTGAGTTTTTAATTTGTTTGTAGATTTAAATGCAATATTACAATTAATTTCATCAGATTAAAAATAAAGTTTGCATTCTGATGGTCAAGAGTTACAGTACAATGTAAGAAGCTCTTTTATCCTATAAGTACTAAGTAGTTTTCATCCAAATTTTAACAGTGAGCTTTTGATGGCTGAATTTATGCGCAGAACTGAAAGCGACACTGAAAAAGCAAACAAGACGGCAGCTTAACTCCATATTTAATTTATTAAAGCAAGCGTATTAGGGCCCTGAGCTCATGGAAGGTGCAAATTGAGATGAAGGGATGACAGGTCTGAAATGTCAACTTTGCTTGTTCTGGCTGGCCATTTCCCATGAACTGAGCTGCTGACCTTTTCTTCTTTAAAATCCAATCAATAGACATTAATGCTTAGCTCTGTGTGCTTGTAGTTGTGTTGCCAGAAATTGTTGCAAGTTAAATTCACATTTTATCGACACATTGGCAGTGAAGCTAAAGCCTTGAGGCATGCGTGTGTTGTTAGGAACTGTTGATGCCCTTGCATGGAGTCATTACTAGACATTAGGTCTTTGTAACATCAATGTGACATCAATGTGACATCAATGTCACGTCATAGAGCTTATTCGGAGTGATCCCTCCATCGCGACATCGTTTTGTTTGCCTTGGGAGTTACTGAAGAAGGTGGAATTCTGGTCCAATGCGATTGCTGATGACACTTTTGCGTTTAGAGGCAGATCAAGCGATTTGTGAAATGGACTCATTGCAATTTCCAAATGGATCACTTCTCACAGCCTCCGCTCAAATCGAATTAATAAAGATCAGAGGTTCGTTCAGTGTTTTTAAGCCCAGCTCAGTGTTTTTGTTGCACGGAATGGAACTTCATGAAGCAGGGATCAGGCCATGAAAGATGACATGTTGTAAAAAAGTCGCTAGGTGGAGTTAGTGGGCTTCTTAATGAGTTGCAGCTTGTATTTCCACTAGGTCCTCTAAGAGCGAATGGACTGACACGTGACCTGCTAGCTTTAATTGTAGGGCTTGCCCTCCTGCTGTGAAGTGACCTGCCAGGTCCTTTGGACGGTCCTTAGAGGGCCTAGAATGTCCGGGCCCTTTAACACTTGATTTTTATGAAGGCTCAAGTGGAATGCGAAATGGCCATGCTCACCTAGGGGGGCCGATAGTAGATCTTGAAACTCGATCTGAGGCGGACACATTTGCCGGACACTAGATCAGCAGAGGGCCCTAAGATTGAGCCCCCTAGTGGCCGATAGCATCAATAAATGACCTTAATCCCAGCAGGCACTCTGTCCCACTCTGAGCAGCTACTCAGGAGTCCTACTCTATATCAAGGTGCTGCTCATCAGTCCATGCCTTGCGAATGTTGTCCAATGTTGTGATGAACATGGGTCATTTTGGAGCTGACAAATTACTCTGGTGATTACCCTGGTGATAAGTAGATAGGTCAGGTCCACTCCAGCCTTCCCAAATGCTCAAATGGACCTGCCTCTGCGCGGGCACTCATGTGAGGTCATTTTATCCTGACCAACATTTTGTCCTCGCCATTAGGGCGGAACTAAGCGCCCCCTAGTGTGATTCCGGTCAGCTGTCATCATGTGTCAGCTGCTGTCATATCGCACCAAAACAAAAACAGCAAATTGCAGGGTATAAAATAAGCGTGCAACGATCCCAAAATGTGCAGTGATCAATTTGAAATGTGCAGTGATCAATCTGAATTTGTGCAGTGATCAATTTCACCCTTTAATGCTAAATTTACGGTGAACTGCATAAACTTTGATAAAGCTCAAAATATATGTTCAACAAATGTAATACGTTTGCCCGCCTGTTGAAAGTTTTGGCAATTTGTACTGCTTGATAACTCAAAGACAGTCCTAAGTCACTGGTTTGTCGTTCATTAGATTTTCCAGATACCATGTCATGATGTAAGAAGAATATTTTCTTGCTCATGGACAGCTAAATATATAAATCTTGAAACACTGCCTCAGAGCACTAGCATTACAATTATTAACAACACTTCTGCATTAGACTCCTGTGACTGGTGCTCATCACCACTACAGACAAATCAAGGTTGGCAAAACCCCCTGAATCGATCACCCTGCTGTTACGTTGTAGAGTAGGTATATCCAAACTTACATTTTTGGTGCGTTTATCTATTGATAGGGTTGAAGCTAGAGGCGTTTTAGGTGACGTCACAAATTTTCAGGGCAAACAGCACCAAATTATAGTAGAAATTAAAGAAAGAAAAAAATGTGCATGGTTTTTGTAACTTTGACTAATTCTTTGAAAGGGGTTGTCAGAAATAACTTTGGAAATTTTTAAAAGTATAATGGATATCTGCATTGCTTCACTTTATGACTATCACATCGATATGATTTGGATCATATTTTTTGCATTTTAGTTCAAAATATAGAGGTCAAATTAAAATATGTGGGTTTGGGGCGAGAGGCCCCACATGATAAGGGGCATGAGGCCCCCTTCACTGGGGGGTCGAAGCTGCTTCAGGAAGCATTAATAACGTGTACTTTACATTTAAACTTGATATAATAGCTAATTAAAATAGAAAAAAATTGGGTCCAAAATTGAAACAGGGCAAAAAATATTAAAAAATAAAAGTATGAACAGAAAAATTCTGAAAATTCAGAAAAAGTGAGTAGAATGCCTTAAAAAGGATAGAAGAACTCTGAGAAATAACTTTTAGGCTGAATGCGCTTGCAAAAAAAATTGCCATAGGATTATAATAGGGGGGCTTCTTGCCCGATGGGTGGGGTAAGAAGGCAATTTAAATTTTTTTACAAAAATTGCCGTAACTCCTTTATTAAAATTGGTAGACATTTGTTTCTCTAGTTATTAATAGAGTCAAGTGATCCCTTCCTGACAGCATAAACATTCAAATAATCGCCCATAAAAAGTAGGTCAAATCGCCCCTCGAAGTTAAGGGGGCCGCATGGCCCGACCTACTCTACTTATGGGGGTACAGCCATGCAGGGTTGTTGATTGCCCAGACTAACCCACCTTCCTTTCATTGTTTAAGGAGGTAAGCATCATGGGAGGGCTGGCAAATGATCAGAATGCCTGTGCCTGAGAGGCGACTGGAAATATTCCCAGATAATTTTATCTGATTCTGATTCAGTAGGTGCAACTGCTTTGAAACCATACTCCTAAAAACTATGCGTTTGAGAGTAAAACCATCCAGTTTATGAATTTTAAAATGGTCATTAGCCAAACACATTATTGTTTCTTATTGATCAGCTGACGGGCAACATGGCAAGCTTAATATCAAAGGGTTCAGCATAATATCAAATATTAAGACCCCTCAACACAACTTCAGGTGACACAAAATTGTGATTTCTCTTCATTTGTTGAAAATTTGTATTGCCTACAGATTTTAGTCCCACAAGCCAAAGCTGGTTGCCTTGTTTGCCACTTCATTCCAAATCAATTTGAATTGTGACAAAATTTGGCCATGTTGAGACAGACCTCACATTGCCCCTACAAATGCTTGATCACTTGCCATGTTCATTGAAATTTTAAATTGCTACCAGATTTTCACTGTATAACTTGGGATTTGTGCTTTCTGCTGAGAAACCTTTACTTGGTTCTGGTAAATTTTCAAGGCATTCTGAATCAGTCGAGTGGGAAAATGTTCTGAAATTTAATGAAATGACACGGAATTATCAATAGTCTTTCAATGGCTGCATTAACATATTTTGTTATTTCTCTTAGCTTCCGAACAGTTTTATAAATAAATGTGTCTCCTCAATCTGTACTGGAACAAAGGGTGATCAATAGACTTTGTTTCAAATTATTCAACTAAAGTACTGCCATGTTCAATTTTGGACTAAAATTTAATTAACTGCAGAAGAAAGACAGTTTGTTGTTTGTTTTACCTCAGAAGTATAGAAATGTAAGCAACAGGGCTCAATCGGACACAATAAAAAAAAAAAAATCTTCAAAAGCCCATCAATAAGCTGTTTAGACACATGTGCTGATATTTCATTCCACAATTGTAGATGATAATATTTTATTTTTCAATTGAGCCATGCATGAACGCGGGCACTTGAGAACGCCGATTAGTCACCCTAAGTTCGCACGAGACAATATGTGCAGTGATCAAATTTTCTTATTTTATACCCTGGCAAATTGACAAACAAATCCTCTTGGCACAGAATTCAATCCAATTGAAAGAAGAGCTGTTACTAATTGCTTGATGGGGGAGAACAATCAACATGCAAATCACTTCAAATCAATCTGGTCAAAGCTCTTCAAATCTGTTTTGTCTGATGATCCCTCATCACTGTAAAAATAAGGCTTCGTTTTGCAAAATGTGTACCACATTCTATGAATAATCCTGACTACAGAGATGAAATAGTAATCATTTATAGCAAATCAAATCATTATGTGTAGTTGTATTCTACAAACAGTACAACGTCAGTCTTGAGGCTAATCTTATTTACTATTTTTTTTTACGATAAAAATGAAATAAAGTTTTCAAGACACTATTGAAGTTGGGTGAATTGACAAAAACAGATAAAAATCTAGTTTAGTTAGAAACGAAATGAAGAGCAAGTGATATTATATACCTTCAAAAACACTGAGGTTATGGTGTTTTTATACTCGGCTGCATCTAAATCAAACTGCAATTTTCCACTTATCCTGGAGTATTTATGTGATTGGATGTTTTTGGCATTTTGAAAACAATTAGTCTAATCTAACATTAGGTCCAGACATGGAATCTCTTCCGCATCTTACATATTTTGTAATATACGACAAAAATGGAGAAAATAAATAATCAATCAATCAATCTCTGTTGCAATATAACTGGATTCACTTCAACAGTTTTACAGTTTCAGTCAAACAGACAGTCCAGTGGTCTAATGAGCATTTTTATGCCGCCATAATTCCTTTGTGGGGGCATTAAGCAAATGGGTGACACCCCTTGAGAGGGTAGGGCATGTTTCTGAGCCATAAGGGGTTACCAGGGAGATTATGTTCTAGTCTAATTGACCACAACAACATAGTACCCTCTCCATCCCAGAAGAATCTAATAACTCAAGAATTAGAGACTTTTCACGATGGATGGGTGGGTGATTAGGGCTTTACATCCTATATTTATGCAAATGGTAGATTAGAAAAATAGGACAGGAGGAGGACACAACTAATGTCGACAATGAGATGAAGGATGATTTAGACTGTCGTCCAACATAGGCCCAGGTGACCTGACAAGAGCTGCATTCGAACCCTGGATTCAGCGATTGGCTGCTCACTGCTCAGCACACTACCACCGAGCTACCCCCCCCCCCAAAAAAAAAAAAAGTATACCAATTGTCAAAGAAAGAGAGTTGGAAACCAAAATGCTTTGATTGACATCATACTCGACATGCAAGAAGAAGAAGGTATCAGCGAATCAGTCACCTCTTTCGCCTGCAGGTGGTGTCACAAGCAGGCCTACGTCTCTTCGTAACAAATTGGCCAGTTAGCCTACTGTGAAAGATATGGGATGCTGTTACCCTGTCGAAAGCCACAAGTAATCAATTGTATTTCCTGGACTGCAACATCCCGATAATAAAGTTGAAAAGCAGATTATTCTGATATTACTGACATTTTCTCGGACTTGAGTCCATGCACAACATCTGTATTTGGGTTTGGCTTCGTCGCTGGAAGTTTTGAGTACTGTCTCTACCATTTATTACTTTATAACTCTGTTTTATTGCACTTATAAACAATATAAACACGAAGTTATTATTATGCAACACGTGTAGACCTATAACTATCTAAAAGAAGTGCAAAAGCTGCCACGCAACTATCCAGCTGTAACTTAAAGGCGTAAGTGCATAATATGCATGTCTTTATTACTCTGTGGATGACACTACAACAACTGATGTATATTTCAGTTTCATTCAGGGTGGTAGTTTTAAGCTTCAAACTTAAGAAGTTTGTTAGTTTATAACGCTACAATAAGGCCCTGATAATTATAATAGAAAGACATAATAAAACGCTCATGCAGCAGTTGTTGCAGTTCAGTAACATATTCTTTTTATAGCGACGTCTCAACCTGGAAGAATACATTTCTTATAAAAAGTTTGTTACAATGTAAGCTATAGGAAGATTGTGAATCAAAAGAGGCGATATTTTTTCCGTGTGAAACGTCATCAATATGTGTGTATATGTATTTTGGGCTACACACCTTAATACATGTCCGATTTTCAAAATTTAAAAACCTGCATATATCAAATAAACTCATCCGAATTGAATGCACTTATTAATTTTGCTCTATTTGCAATACTAACTTCGCAAAAAGCTTTTCGGCGCATTACGCTGCAATGGGGCACAGTTGCAAAATCCCAGTTACCACAACAAACCAGAGGCAGATCCATGATTTTTTTTTTGTAGGGGATGGGGCATCATACACTTAATTTCAGTAATTCTGAATATGTACCATAACAAATCATTGCCATCACCAGGTTTTTTTTTGGGGGGGGGGATTGGACCTTTGCATGTTTTACAAAAATGTTATATATATAACATGATTCATTTTTCAGAGATGGGTAACTGTGTAAATGAAACTACATAACAAAATAACTTATAAATTAACCCTAACTTAGCAGATATATTCTGTTACAGTTTTTAAAAGAAGGCATGACCAAAGTCGCTATAGTACCCTTTTTTAAAGGGTACTTTTCTTGTTACGTCTGTACCAGACACAGAAGTTTCACATACTGTGACGCATTTATCTAATACAAAAGCTGCACAGTGCACATATCCAAGAAGACATTTCGTTATATGATAAATGTATACTATACAAAATTAGTTTTTGAGTGGTTGAATTACCTGCTTGACATCTTAAGACATATTTCCACAGCTCTCTGAGTCTGAGAATATTGTCCATGGTCTGAGTCATTAAATGTTGAAGGATTTCACAACTGACAGTTTTAATTTAGCAAAACAATGAACTCTTGAGAGCTGTAGAAAAAAATCTCATCTGATATTTTTGTGAGATTGCATGGGATTTACATGTTGCTAATGAGCAGCTAAGTTTGAGGAGTAAAACTTGACGAGCAAAAACTTGACAGGCAAACTTGACAAGCACAACTTGGCGAGCGCAACTCAGAGAGCAAAGCTTGACGATAAAATTCGCCTGCCAAGTTTTGAGGAATTGCTTTTCTTGCATATACGACCACCATATTTTTTTCCACCACCCCAAATTGAAGCGATATTGTAGGCAGATTGCTTGCCACATAAGAAAGTCTATTGATAAACAGAAGACTTGATGGACTCAAGGCATGACTGGGGAGAATTATTCCAGCATGGTCCCCCTTCTTGTATTTCATGCTTTTTGATTGCCTACAGAAACTGAGCACACCATGGGCTGATCATGACAATATCTGCTAATAGTTTGTCAAGGAAAGAGAGCCCCATAATGGCTTGTAATTTGGCTATGATTAATTAGAAAAGTTGAAAGCTTTTTGGGCGCTTGAGCTGAGCGGTGCGTGAGTGAGCGATATTACAGGAATGGCGAGAGGCAAATCTATGACATAATAACCCTGATAGATATGGGACAAGCAGCCATGGGGGTGATCATGTGTGCCCCCACCGCCAGGGGCTACCGGAAGAACTGGGAGGGGTAAAGGGGTGCTTACATGCATGGGGGAGGGAGGGGGGGGGGCAGTAACACCAGGGGAGGGGGGGGAGCACACTCAAGGTCAGTTGTGCAATATGGTCTCTTGCTATATTTTTAATCACAGCTGATGCGCCATTTAGTTTTTAAAACTTAATTTCTACTTTTGCCAGATATTTAATTTTCAACTTAAAAAAAAGCTGTAGCCTACAAATTGATAAAAGAAAGATCAGGAAACTACATTATACTGACAGAACTACAATTAACCTTCGGGATTCCCCCCCCCCCCTCCAACTTTGTTTCAACCCCCCCCCCCCTCCTTTCACTCTACCCAACCACAGAGATTATGTTGGGTTTTCGTGTCAACTATTGCAAATACCCCCCTGCCCCAGGGTGTGTACGGACCACAATTGTCCATAATTGTTTAAGGTGATTTATTCCAGTAAATCGTGATGTGAAAAAAAAAATTCCCAAAATGTAATTCATATTAACTAGGGTGGGGTGGGGTGCGTAGCCAGGAAATTCCACATAATGAGCCATTGGGGTAATATTAGTTATTCTGATGTTCACTTCTAGGCCTGCTTTTCTGTTAATAGCTCCTCAAACGATGTGGTTATTGCTAATTATTAAATTACGGATAGCCTTTGCATGCACCTGTCAAGAATTGTTGAAGGGAGAGATTTGACTTATTTATTTTAGGCCTACAACATTGCACACAGTTACGATATTTGAGTTTTAAGTTTGACGGTGCAGCCAAAAACCCTAATTATAGCCAAGGAATGATGAGTACGCAATCTGCCCTATCCATAGCGTTGAAATGAGCTGTTTTAAAGGTGTCATTGAGTAACTTGAGACGTAATTGACACTTAGTTGGTCACTAGTTTTGGTAACATTGCAATTATAGACTATGACCTCACAAGTTGCTCATAATTCAGAACGAAAAACATGGCAGGGATAGGATGTGACCTCACAAGGAACATTCCAGTGCTTTTTCGTAAGCACTCGAGTTTCGTTTACTGTAATGCCCCATTCTCACGGCACGTTACGGAGAACTTTTTTGCCACTGAGGGGTAGCTTGAGTTGAATTCTAGGAAAAAAATGACTATCCCAGCGACATACAATGTTTATAAAACCATTACATAATTAATTAAAAGCATATCACTGCGGGGTTCTTTTTGTTCACTGCGGGGAAGAAAAGTTGTACGCCGTCCCCAAAAGTTCGCCGGGGGAAAGGAATTTCCTCCTCCTGAGGGATACTTTTATATCGCCCCGAGATATAAAAAGTACCCCTCAGGGAACCTATAACTGCCCCTCAGTGAACCTATTTCACCGCGGCGGGATGTCAAAAACTGCCGGCGAGGCTTCAAATGTCCTCCCAGGGGCAGGAGAGGTCCCCTCAGGGGCAGGGGATGTCCTAATATCCCGCCGGAGATGTTTTTGAGGCGTTCTCACTGAAAAAATCCACGCCGGACATCCAAAAATCAACAAAATTTTATGCTCTGTTCCGCCGTCATGAAAAAAATAAGTTTGTACCTGTTGAATCTTTTTTGACATCCACGGCGCAGTTTTTCCGTTTCTAGGTACCGCTGAGGGGAACAAAAACTTCCCCTGGGGGGATGTGAAAAGTCGACGGCGGATCACCCAAATTCATCCAAATTACCAGGAAATACTTCGACGCCGATTTAAATAGTTCTCCGGGAGCCGCCGTGAGAATGTAGCATAAGGCAGATCAGAAGTTTGATAGTCTATAATCGAACATATGAAAAATATATCGGATTACTCACAGCATTTCAGAATGTCTCGTGATTGAAACTGGAGCATCTGGTTAATTTGTGCCAAATCTAACACGTCATATCAGAAGAAACAATTATTTGAATATTAACAATTTATGACATACCATCTTATTTTGTGAATACACTTGCATCTGAGAAAATTCAGACAAAATTGGTTTTTTAGATTCAAAATGGTTTTTTGAAAAACCAAATTTCAATGCAAAAAACCAAAATGGATTTTTTTTAAAATCCATTTTGGTTTTGCATTGAAATTTGGTTTTTCAAAAAACCATTTTGAATCTAAAAAACCAATTTTGTCCTGACATTTTTTAGAGTGTGCATCTGAGAAAATAAGACGGTCAACCAGACCATTGCTTCTATATTATTATATGCTCTGAAGAATCTATACTATTTTTTATTACAGAATGCAGATTAAGTCAAGTTGAATTAACAAAAGCATCATTAAAGGTTATAAAAGTTCTTGAACGTGTGACAAGGGCGATAATCCTGAGCAGACTAGTCAACAACAATGAACAGAAACAACGAACAAAGTTCTGTAGATTACAACCTGTCACTTTGATACCGAAAAAGAGTGTACTGTTGCACTGTGAAAATGGCACTTTGTGTGTCATCGTACTGATGACTTGTCATGATCAAACCCAATACTTTCAATGTTAATTTGATTTAAGGAGACTTATACCTCTTCTTGGTGACAGCCAAACCAAAGGATTATGCATCTGATTTTCAATCCAAAATCAGTTATGACAAGTTAAATGGCCTTCTCTTGATTATGACTAATCAAACAACCTCTACGTTGCCCATGTTGAAAGTAGAGAAGATGACACTTCATCAGCTATCATGAGTTATGAAGTGCATTTTTAACAGTGAACTGGTCCTCATTTTTTCTTTATCAAAGTGAAAGATTTTAGTGTCTTTGACCGAGAAAGATTCAATAGCTCTAAAATCGTACTTTGAATACTATTAATTCCTTTGCACAGTAAGTGAACTTTGAGTACCCTTAAATTCAAAAGTTTTCAGAGCATGATTTGTGAGAATTTCGGGCATATAAATATCCAATATAAATACCATTGTTCTTTGATTACTTTGTGCGATTTGAGAGGGCTAAATGACTTGTGCTCTTTAGTGGGGGTTGATTTGTCTAATGACAGGGTGACTACTTCGTCATTGAAAGGGTTGTGATTCATTGTGTTGTGAGAGTAAGAAATCACGAACATTACGAGTCATGAGTCTTTCATCTCTGGGGCAGTTACCTGTGCCATTCATGGCTGAGCCTGGGGCTGTTTAATTTACAACTATGTAGCAATCACTCTTAAATTAGACAGCGGTATCATTCTCATTAAATGCTTTAAAATCCACTTTACTCCTTGATATATACTTGGCTTTAAAATCCACTTTACTCCTTGATATATACTTGGCATGTGGAATTGTAATCAATTTTGGCCAAGACTCAAGCAATATGTTTAAGTCTCAAAATAACACAATCAACATTCCATCTGCTTGTTTTGGAACTTTTGTACATTGTGTCTACATTTATGATTCCTTGAAATCATACACTCTAAAAAATGTCGGGACAAAATTGGTTTTTTACACAAATTTCAATGCAAAACCAACATGGATTTTTAAAAAAATCCATGTTGGTTTTTTGCATTGAAATTTGGTTTTTCAAAAAACCATTTTGAATCTAAAAAACCAATTTTGTCTGAAATGTTTTAGAGTGTATCTTGTTTCAGAATGTGTTCTTTACACCTCAACACATTTTTAATGAAAACATAGTGGTTACCATATGTGGATATAAAAGGTTAGTCCGAATTCAAAATATGATCTATTTCGAAGTATTAAGGACTAAGGCTAAGACTTCTTTATTGGTCATACATGTAAAAATATAAGTACACAGAATTGAACTATTGGAACTTGAAGTTACATCATAAAAAATTGTTTTTATCAGAATTTGTTTCATTATGTTTTGATCTTAACATTCATACCACACCATGACCTTTTCTTGTTATTTTGATATTGCATCTGGATTTTTTACCAATGATATATCTTAACCAATTATATGCAACTTAAGAAGAAATATATGAAACCTATGACATTTATGTACAATATGATCTGTTGTGTTATAAAGCAATAGAATGCCCGTTGGATAATTGGAGATGACATTTAAGTTGGGAAATGGTGATCAAAAGAAATAATAGTTCTTAGATTTGAGGCAAATGTAACTTAGTGATATTTACATTGCATTTTAGCAGGCTACTGAAGGCAAAATTACAAAAGTATGGATCATCATGAAATTTAAAATTTATATTTATGGAAGATGGATTATCAGGAAGAATGACCTTGCTGGAAAGTGTAAAGAAATGGTTTTGGGAGACTCCCGATATAACTTTTCCTAAGCGTTTTGTGAGTGAAAGGAAATCGTATTAGGTAATTTGCTGATATTTAGGGCATTGTATGATTTTTACTTCAGCTGTATTGTAAATTTGAAGTTGAAATGACTAAAAGAGCCTATTAGTCCCATTGGAAATGTGAAATTGAGAATTTTCTCCATACAGTGTCTGTCATCTTAAAATAAAAGATTGATCCCTTCAACTTGGCATACCTTCTTTTGTATGTTTGTTTTAAATGTTTGGATGTCTGCGATTTTAAATGTGGGTTATCATTATTGTAAATTTGTGAACATAAACTTTTCATGCTAAGGAATTAAATGCACATCAGTTTAAGTATTTTAAGATGTGACATTTGCTCAGTATTATATTGTGGAGAGCAGAAGTATCATCAATGACATACCAATAGTTGAAATGACCACTGAGTGACATATGACATAGATACTTCCCCACACACTTGTGTATAGCAGACTGACTTAGACTGTGCTACCCTCTGCATATAAAGTTTCTGGATTAGAACATTTCTGACCTATTTTATCAGGCAAGGAGACTATTCTTGCTAGAGGTGGTGATTAGTAATGTTCCAAAGTGGATTTAAAGAAAACAATGGGCTTCTGGGTGACATTTTATGAGCCACACACAAAGGCAATGTCAGTCCGGTAGCTCATGCAAAGTTTGGTGTGTGTAGCTACAACAGGGACTGCAAATTGGAGGTGACAACAAAGTTGAAGAGATGCATTTTTTATTTTAAGATTTCTTTATCAAAAATATTTTTTTACCATAAAATGTTAGTGTTTTGGAGAGTTTACAAAATTACTGCAACTATATGTCAAGTAAATTTGTGTTAGAACTCACAGAAGCATAGAATCTTTGTTTTTAAAGGAGACTTGATTATGTCCAATACACCATTTTTAGTTTCATGTTTTGCATTATCAAAAAGGTCAGATTTATATTATTTGTCATCATTGATATGATATTGTAGACTTTGGCGCTGTACATTGTGTTAGCCACAAGCATTGCTGCAAAAAATTAATAATTTTTTTGATGTAATCTATTGCAGATGATCAATGTATAAACCTCTTATTTGCTGACATTCTTTGTTTTTCAACCTTTGTCACCTAAAATTGAAAAGTAATGCTAGTTACATTTGATTTACTCTGAGTAAATACATGTATAGCCTTTAATAAATTAGGTAAGCTTGCAACCTCTGTGAAATATTCATCTCAATGGGTATAATTGTTTCAGAATTATACATATAAATGCTGAGCCCAATAGCAAAGCTTATGACTGGTATTGATGACAATCTTAAGTGACCATTAAAACCTCATGAATAATATCTTACGTTTACATAGTTTCCAATCGTTGATTTTCCGCACAGCAATGAGTTATGGCTGTGAGGCCACATAAAATGGCACATTAGTCAATTCCAGCTGAACACAAGGGCCATCACAAATTTCACACTCTAATTAGAGCTCTTTAAAATGTAACTTTTATTGTCTTGTGTCATGACCTTCTCAATGTTGCAGCTCCCCATGGCGTCACAAATCGAAGGAATCGAGTGTTTATTTGAATAACATGTAAGTTAGAAATATTGAGTGTATTTGTGACATAATTACAAATTCGTGACACTCATTAGTTTTCTGGTTTAGCTCAGAATGCTTCTCAGTTAAGTGAGGCAAGGTTACTAGCAATTGCAAATATGAATATCGAAAAATTAAAGCTGATAAAGTTTGTAGTGAAAGTCCAGATTTCAAAGCCTGCATGTAAACAGTGAGGTTTGTATTCACAAAGTGTGATCACAATGGTACTGATCCATAGAAATAGCAATTAAAGACTTTCATTTTGTAATAAGAAATAGAACGATGAAACCGATCATTTCCAAATAAAGAAATACTTGCTTGACACCAAATCGCTAAATTAAGCATAAATGGCTTAATTCCCATGAATCCAGATTCATTGTGACATGCAATAATATCAACAATGGATAATTGGATGAGATCTGGTTACCGATGATCCAAATTTGAAAAGTGTTCATGCAGGGGTGTGAAATTCCCGTGAGAAATGGCTGGAGAAACATTTGAGAATACTGTGAAAACGGCATGTGATTCATGAATGAAACGCCACAATCGCAACAATGCACTGCATTGAATGCAGGCTTCAAGAAATGCTCGAAAATCTGCAGAAAAAGTGAAGATACATGGAAAACTTGCAGTAGGGCGTTTCATCATGATCTTTAATGGTTTTAGTGTACTGATGCTTATTATAATAAGTTGATTAATCTCTGGGACTCTAATTTGATTCCTGCCTATGACAAAATGTTCGATCCGATGCCATTAGTCTAAATGGCCTCAATAAATTGGTACATGTATGTTCTGGAGCATGTTAAAAGCAGAACGATTCCAAACAAACAAATAATTTGTGTTATGTTATGGTTTGATCTGGTAGGTCTTAGTAAACCTTGAGAAGCATTATATTCATTTTGATGGCATGATTTGGGAGAATTTTAGGCATACAGATACCCTATAACCTTCTGGATCAATTTGATCGATTTGAGAGGACCAAATGACTTGGGCTCTTTAGTGAGGGTTGAATTGTCTAATGACCATAATGATGGGTCGACTACTGTGTCATTGTCTCATTGAACATGTTGAAAGGGTTGCAATCCATTGTATTGAGAAGCCAGTCTCTCAAAAGTACCAAATCATGAAACTTCCATCTCTCAAGCAGTTACCTGTGCCAGCCTGGGGATATTTGATCGGCAGCTGTGCTGCAATCACCCCTGAATTAGACGGAATTAACTTTCTCACTAAATGCTTTAAAATCCACTTTGCTTCTTTATAAAGTTTATATACACTTGACATGTGGAATTGTGATCAGTTTCAAACAGGACTTAAGCAATACGTCTACATCTCAAAATAACACAATCAACCTATCATTATGTTTTTTTTACATGTCTTAATAGAATTTTTTCATTTGAATTCCAATCACACTTTACAAGTCTGACATTTGACTTGGAGCTGTTATTGAATGATTTGTCACTTCTGATGTTTGCTGTACAACAAACTGTCCCTTTATATATAAAATCATGTACAAACAATGAAATGACCACTTAGCCTCTAATGTTTCAGTAACCCTAGCGTTATTCTCGTAAAACATCCCCGTTTACTTTCTAAATATTTCTGAAGAACTGTATGCTGTTTTATATTTTCTCAGCACCTGCGAGTAGAAGACTGAACAACTTTCAATAGAATCATATTAGTAGATTTTTCTATGCTAACTTTTGCAAACTGTGACCTGGAAAGTAGAAGAGTAAGTTCATTCCTTTTCTTTCTGCTATGTGTATTTCTCAATATGAAACCTAAAAGTTCATCATAAATGGATATCATATATAATAGCAAGTCAGAATTTTAAACATGATCTACCTTAAGAGCAGATAATCACAAAAAATTACTTTTGTAAGAATTAGTTCTTTTCTGTTTCGATCTTGTTACACAGACCACAATACTGACCTTTTTCTTGTTATTATAATTGTGCATCTTGAATTTTTATTAATGTTTGAGATATATGTATATCTTAACCAATCATTTGCAACTTTGGAATAATAAATGAAACCTACATGACATTTACCAATAATATGATCTGTTTTGTCGTTAAACAATCTATTCTTCAAAAATAATCTTTCACCATAAAATGTCAATATTTGCGGTAGTATACAAAATTGTTGAAACTGAATGTCAAGCTAGTGTGTATGAAGGATAGAACTTTTTTTTTTTAAAGCAAATTTCATTGTGTCTAATACAAAATTTTCAGTTTCATGTTTTACGCAATGAAAATGTCAGATTTATATAATTTATTTTATCATCTTTTATACGATATTGTTGATTGTAGAAATGTACATTATGTTAACAAAAAGCATTTCTGCACAAAATTAATGATTTTTTGATGTCACTTATAGCAGAGAGTCAATATATAAACCTTTTATTTGCTGTCCAGGACAACATTCTTGTTTTCTGAACCTTTGTCACACAAAATTCAAAAGACAATAAAAGTTACATTTGATTCACACAGAGTAAATATAACTTTCAATAAATAAAGTAAGCTGGCTATCTCTATGGAATATTCACTGGAATGGGTCTAATTGTTTCAGAATTATACATATACACACTGAGCCCAGTAGCAAAGCTTTTGGCTGGTATTGATGACAATATTAAGTGACCATTAAAACCTCATGAATAATATGTTACGTTTACATAGATTCCAATCATTGATTTATGCACAGCAATGAGTTATGGCTGTGAGGCAACATAAAATGACACATTAGTCAATTCTAGCTGAAGCCAAGGCCATCAAAAATTTCACACTCAAACTAGAACTCTTCAAAATATCACTTTCATTGTTTCGTGTCATAACCGTGTCATAATTGCTGCTCCCCAGGGGTAAAAAATCGAAGGAATCGAATGTTTATTTGAATAATACATAAATTAGAAATATTGAGTGTATTTGTGACATAATTACAAATTCATAACACTCATTATTTTTCTGGTCTGGCATGGAATGCCTCTCAATTAAGTGAGGTAAAGTTACTAGTAATTGTAAATATGTATATTGAAAAATTAAAGCTTAAAAATGCTGTAGTTTGCAGTGAAAGTCCATGTCTACATGCCGAAACAGTGGGGTTTTTATTCACAAAGTATGGCCATTGGCCAAAATGGTATTTATCTGTAGAAATATCCATTTCACTTTTTGTTTAGTAATAAAGAAAAGAAACAATGAAACCAAATATTTCCAAAATAAACCAAAATCCTTTTTACTGGCAACCATTTGTTAAATTAAGCATAAATGGCTTAATTCCCATGAATCCAGATTCTTTTACACAAGCAATAATATCAATAATGGACAATTGGATGAGATCTGGTTATAGATGATCCAAATTTGAAAAGATTTCATGCAGGAGTGTGAGATTCCTGTGTTATTCCTGCGAAAAATTGTTGCGTGAAACATTTGAGAATACTGTGAAAATGGCACGTGATTAATGAATGAAGCAACACAATCATAACAATGTACTGCACTGAATGCAGGCTTCATGAAATGCCCGAAAAGCTGTGAAAAAAGAGAAGATACATAGAAAACTTGCATTAGGGTATTTCATCATAATCTTTAATGGTTTTAGTGTACTGATGTTTAAGTTGATTAATATCTGTTACTCCAGTTTAATTCCTGCCAATGACAACTGTTCTATCCTGTACCATTAGTGCAAATTGCCTCAACACTTTGGTACATGTTCTTGAGCATGTTACAACGCAGAACAATTCTGAACAAACAATTCAATAATTTGTGTGAAGTCATTGTTTGCTATAGTTGATCTTAGTAAACTTTGAGAAGCAGTAAATTCATGAATTTTCAGAGCATGATTTGGGAGAATTTCGAGCATGTAAACACCCAATATAAATAACTTCGTTCTTTGATTAATTTGTGCGATTTGAGAGGCCAAAATGACTTAGGCTTTTTAGTGGGGGACTGGGGTTGATTTGTCTAATGATGGGGTGAATACTTCTGTGAAAGGGTAGTGATCCATTGTATTGTGAGAGCAAGAAATCACGAACATTTTAAGTCATGGGGCTTTTATCTCTCTGGCAGTTACCTGTGTCATTCATGTGCCATTCATGGCTGAGCGTGGGGCTATTTAATTTACAGCTGTGTAGCAATCACTCTTAAATTAGACAGCGGTATCATTCTCATTAAATGCTTCAAAATCCACTTTACTCCTTGATATACACTTGGCATGTGGAATTGTAATCAATTTTGGCCAAGACTCAAGCAATACGTCTGAATCTCAAAATAACACAATCAACTTATCATTATGTTTTTTGCATTTCTTTTTTATGCTTTTTTAAAGTTCAATTGCACTTCACAAGTCTGACATTTACTTGAGTTGTAATTGAATGATTTACTTTTGAAGTATGCCACACATGTAGTAGGAGTACTATGGTATTGGGACGACTAAAGAAAATTGCCTTATTTATGTATAAATGCTTTAATGACATGAACTTACCTTACCTGAATGACTTATATAAACAAAAGGAAACATGTTATCTATTAAGGGATAGTAAAAGAGTCTGTATCAATAAGTATCAGACTGTCACTTATGGTTACAGGTCTTTCCTCTATGCTGGGGCTAAATTGTGGAACTCCATGCCTAGTTATATAAAAGATTCTGCCAACGAACATGAGTTTAGAACAAAATTGTCAGCTTGGAAACGTACTGATGAATATTGTGATAATTGTGCTAATTATGTATTCCACTAGTCATGATGGTGATAATTTTTGCTAGTCAGGTCTATTTATATATATACACGTTTTTAACTGCTCTGTATGTCGTCTGATAAATAGGTACATGTATCAGTAAATTAGGAGATTCACCTCATTGAGTTATTCCATTCCAATCTCTGCTTGTTTTGGAACTTTCAGTTATTGTGTCTATGATTTCCTGACACTATACCTTATTTCAGAACACTTTCGTTATATGGAAACATTGTTGTCACCATAACAGGATATTAAAGGTTAGTCCAAATTTGAAACATGATCAATTTTAAAGTATATAAGACTAAGACTGAGACTAATTTATTTGTCATTCGTGTAAAAATACAATTATACAGAATTAATTTTTTGGGGCTCGAAATTATATCACAATACAATTGTTTTCATTAGAATTGGTTTCACTTTGTATTTTATCGCACAGACACACCTTTTTCTTGTTGTTATGATTCTGCATCTGGGTTTGTTATCTAATCGCTGTGATATATCTTAACCAATATTTACGCAATTTGGAAGAAAATACAAAACTTCTGACATTTATGTGTAATATGATCATTCTGTTATGTTGTAAAACAATTAATTTCTCAAAAACATTCTTACTCCATAAAATGTCGACATTTGAGAGAGTATAAAAAATTACTGAAACTAAATGTCAAGTAAATTTGTGTTAGAAGTATAGAATATTTTGTTTTTAAAGCAAATTTCATCATGTCTGATATACCATTTTTAGTTTCATGTTTTGCATTATCAAAAGGGTCAGATTTATATTATTTGTCATCTTTGATATGATGTTATGGATTTTGGCACTGTACAATGTGTTAGCCACAAGCTTTTCTGCAAAAAACAATGTCTTTTTAAAATGTGATCTATTGCAGATGATCAATGTATTAACCTCTTATTTCTGACATTCTTTGTTTTCAAACCTTTGTCACATAAATTTGAAAAGCAATGTTACTTACATTTAATTTACGCAGAGTACATATAGCCTTTGATAAATTAGGTAAGCTTGCAACCTCTATGAAATATTCATCTGAATGGGTCTAATTGTTTCAAAATTATACATATACACACTGAGCCCAATAGCAAAGCTTTTGACTGGTATTGATGACAATCTTAAATGACCATTAAAACCTCATGAATAATATCTTACGTTTACATAGTTTCCAAATATTGATTTATGCACAGCAATGATTTATGGCTGTGAGGCCACATAAAATGACACATTAGTCAATTCCAGCTGAAGCCAAGGCCATCAAAAATTTCACACTCAAACTAGAACTCTTCAAAATATCACTTTTATTGTTTCGTGTCATAATCTTGTCACTGTTGTAGCTCTCCACAGGGTCAAAAATCAAAGGAATGGAATGTTTATTTGAATATCATGTACGTTAGAAATATTGAGTGTATATTTGACATTATTTATCATCCTCATTAGTTTTGTGGTTTAGATCAGAATTCTTCTCAATTAAATGAAGTAAATTTACTAGCAATTGTACACATGAATATTGCAAAATAAAGCTGATCAAAAGTTGTAATTGGTATTGAAAGTTCAGATTACAATGCCTAAACAGTGAGATTTGTGTTCACAAAGTATAGTCACAATTATATTTATCCATAGAAATATCAATTATACTTTTTGTTTGGTAATAAAGAAAAGAAACAATGAAATCAAACATATCTGAAATAAACCAAAATCTTTTTTACTTGGCAACCAATTGCTAAATTAAGTATGAATGGCTTAATTCTTGCAATTCCAGATTCATTGTAACAGACAATAATATCTACAAAATGATGGATAATTGGATGAGATCTGGTGACAGATGATCCAAATTTGTGAAATGAGTTCAAGCGGGGTTTTGAGATTCCTGTTTCATTCCTGTGAGAAATTGTTGCGTGAAACATTTGAGAATACTGTGAAAATGGCATGTGATTCATGGATGAAGCAACACAATCACAAAAAAAAAAATTTGAATTCCAATTACACTTTGCGAGTCCGACGTTTGACTTTGAACTGTTATCAAATAATTTATCACTTTTGATGTATGATGCACAACAAAATTTCCATTTATATATAATAATAATAATAATAATAATTTATTGACCACATAAAAAACAATTCACAATTACATAATTTGACAAGAATTAATATGACGTGGTTGGCGACACCAGATAGGTGTATCTAAAGAAATATATATATAAACAATGAAATGATCTCTTAGTCCCTAGTGTTTTTGATAACTTTGGCATGCTCACAAAACATCGCCTTTAGATTTCTTAGTATTTCTGAAGAATTTTGTGCTGTTTTACATATTCTAAGCAACTGCGAGTAGAAGACTGAACAACTTTCAATATAATCCTGTTACAGTCTACTGGATCTGGCCAAGTAAACAGTCATAATCAGCATATGCAAATGAGCATGATATGGCAGAACAAAATTGTTTTCTTTCACATATATACTGTGGGAATCTTAGATTAATAACAATAACATTGGATAGCAAAATGAATGTTTATACTTTTAAATTATTAGCGCCTCTGCAAGTTATACAGTGACAATGGGTAGGACAAACAAAGTGACATAACTGGTTTTGATAATTAGTCACAAAAGACATAAACAAAAATTAATGTTTATGGAAAGTTACCTAACAAGTCAGTTATTTGACAATGACCAATGTTTATAAAAACATTATGTAACCAATCAGTTAACAATTTTGGAGAATCCAAACAATCCGATTCAAGGAATCCCTCTGACACTTCGTGTCATCGGCTTATAGAGGGACTCATGGAGTCTGATCATGTTAGTAGATTTTTCTGGGCTAGCTTTGATTTGCAAACTGTGACTACTGTGACTAGAAAAGCAGCAGAGTAAGTTCATTCCTTTACTTTCTGCTTCATGTATTTTTTAACTTTCACATATGAAACTTAGAAGGTCATCATAAATGGATATCAAAACAAGTCAGAATTTTAAACATGAACTACTTCAAGAGCAGATAATCACAAAAAATACTTTTGTAAGAATTAATTATTTTCTGTTTTGATCTTGTCACACAGACCACAATACTGACCTTTTCTTGTTTTTATAAGTTAGCATCTTGAATTTTTATTAATGTTTGAGATACATCTTAACCAATCATATGCAACTTTGGAAGAATAAATGAAACCTATGACATTTACCTATAATATGATCAGTTTTGTCGTTAAACAATCCATTTTTCAAAAATATTCTTTTAACATAAAATGTCATTGTTTGTGGTACTAGTATGCTAATTACTGAAACTGAATGTCAAGTGAGTTTGTGTATGAAGGATAGAACATTTGTTTTTAAAATCAAATTTCACGTCTAGTACGCCATTTTCAGTTCATGTTTTGCTCAATGAAAAGGTCAGATTGATGTGATTTATCATCTTTGACATGCTATTGTTGATTGTAGCAATGTACATTGTGTTAGATGCAAGTATTTCTGCAAAAAATTAATGCTTTTTTTAATGTCATCTATTGCAGATGATCAAATGTATAAAAAACATTTGAGAATACTGTGAAAATGGCATGTGATTCATGAATGAAGCAACACAATCACAAAAACGCACAGCACTGAATGGAGGCTTCAAGAAATGCTCGAAAATCTGCAGAAAAAGTGAAGATACATGGAAAACTTGCAGTAGGGCATTTCATCATGATCTTTAATGGTTTTAGTGTACTGATGCTTACCATATTAAGTTGATTAATCAACAAAATTTTTGGAAGAATTAGCTGGGAGTCACAGTTTAAGAAGGCCAAAATAGAGACCTGCTCAGAGCTAGTCTCAACAGCAGTTCGCATAGGTGAGCAAGTCTGATTTGTCTTGAGAAATGACAGAACATGAGCCCTGCAGTTGTAAACTTTTCAGGACAATGATTATTGTCAGAAAAGAATGGCTATAATTTCTGTTAATATACTTTTTGCAACTGATATACCAATGTACCTGCATCATGAGATGGATAGATAGATAGATAGATAGATAGATAGATAGATAGATAGATAGATAGATAGATAGATAGATAGGCAGACCGATTGATAGATAGATAGTCGAAAGAATCGTACTAACAGCTGTCCAGTCTCAGTTGCTTTCAGACTGGTGATCAAAAAGTTGGTGAAATGTGTTTGGACTCGAGTCTCTTCCAGCTGTCTAATTGAGACTAGTCCCAAGTAGGTTTATATGCATTTTGACCATGAAAGTAGGTGAAAATAAATAAGGAATAATTTTTTCCCATATCTGCAGCTTTCAATGGAAGTCGTGCAGCAATTTCCACTTGGAATATTGAAACTTAATTTTTAATTATAATTTTTTTTTAGATATATTTTTACACATTTCTATTGACTGAGAGTAGAAATAAGCTATGCACTCAATGTATAGCAGTTGAAACTAAACTACCTTCATTTATGGTGTCTTTCAGCTCTTTAAAGTTTGTACAACTCAGATTTTGGTGAAATGTTTTTTACACTTGAGACTGGTCTCTAACAGTTGGGACCAGTCCAAACATGTTGGTGAAATCGGGCCACGGAGTCTGATCATGTTAGTAGATTTTTCTGGGCTTACTTTGATTTGCAAACTGTGACTAGAAAAGCAGCAGAGTAAGTTCATTCCTTTACTTTCTGCTACATGTATTTTTTAACTTTCACATATGAAACCTAGAACGTCCTCATTAGGGTGTCCCAAAAAAAGTGAAAGTCTGAAATTCATTGGGGCTAACCTCTAAATGTGTTCTATAGCCCCTCTCTGACTCCCATGTAAAATTTTAGCTCATTTGAAGGTGTTTTAGATGTTGCTCAAGAGCCCCAAAGATAGATAGGGGTTTAGCATTGAATTTTCATGCGAAAATGGCAATTTTTGCTAATAGCTCACAAATTATCGGTTTCAGTCCACCCAAACACATAGATAGTTGATACTAAGATGTACAAATTATTCTGCACACTGTGGTACCAATTTCATATCAGTACCTCACTTCGTTCTTGTGTTATTGGCAAATATATATACTATTGTACATGAAAAACTGACGCCAAGGCAAAGCGCCTTTCTTAATGAAGATTACTTTCAGTCTAATTGTGATTTTAAACGTGAGACAATCACATAATGGTTCCATAGTGTGGCAGAAACATAAAAACATCAACCAATGTCTTACAATCTGTTTCGGACTATTGAATCAATCTAAGAAGTTTTTTTAAATCACATAAAATCGCGAAAATAAGTATATCCCATATATGTCGATTTTCTCAATATCCAAGCAAGTTAAAAATATAAAATTGGTACCACAATGTGCAGAATAATTCATACATCGTCGTATCAACCATCCATGTGTTTGGGTGGACTGAAACCGATAAGTTGTGAGCTATTGACTAAAATAGCCATTTTAGCATGAAAATTCAATGTTAAACCCCTATCCATCTTCGGGGCTCTTGAGCAACATCTAAAACACCTTTGAATGAGCTGAAATTTTACAGGGGAGTCAGAGAGGGGCTATAGAACACATTTAGAGGTTAGCCCCTATGAATTTCAGATTTTCACTTTTTTTGGGACACCCTAGTCCTCATAAATGAATATCAAAACAAGTCAGAATTTTAAACATGAACTACTCAAGAGCAGATAATAACAAAAAATACTTTTGTAAGAATTAATTATTTTCTGTTTTGATCTTGTCACACAGACCACAATACTGACCTTTTCTTGTTTTTATAAGTTAGCATCTTGAATTTTTATTAATGTTTGAGATACATCTTAACCAATCATATGCAACTTTGGAAGAATAAATGAAACCTATGACATTTACCTATAATATGATCAGTTTTGTCGTTAAACAATCCATTTTTCAAAAATATTCTTTTAATATAAAATGTCATTGTTTGTGGTACTAGTATGCTAATTACTGAAACTGAATGTCAAGTGAGTTTGTGTATGAAGGATAGAACATTTGTTTTTAAAATCAAATTTCACATCTAGTACGCCATTTTCAGTTCATGTTTTGCTCAATGAAAAGGTCAGATTGATGTGATTTATCATCTTTGACATGCTATTGTTGATTGTAGCAATGTACATTGTGTTAGATGCAAGTATTTCTGCAAAAAATTAATGCTTTTTTTAATGTCATCTATTGCATATGATCAATGTATAAAAATCGTATTTGCTGACATTCTTTGTTTTCCAACCTTCATTATAATTAATAAGCAATGATAGTTACATTTGATTTACGCAGAGTAAATATCGCCTTTAAAAAATTAGGTGAGTTTGCAACCTCTATGAAAAATTCAGGAGAATGGGTCTAATTGTTTCAGAATTATACATATACACCATGAGTCCAGTAGCAGAGCCTTCGACTGGTATTGATAACAATCTTTACTGACCATTAAAACCTGTTGAATAATATCTTATCTTACGTTTATATAGTTTCCAGTAATTGATTTATGCACAGCAATGGGTTATGGCTGCGAGGCCACATAAAATGACACGTTAATCAATTCCAGCTAAAGCCAAGGCCATCAAAAATTTCACATTCAAATTAGAACTCTTCAGAATGTCACTTTTATTGTCTTGTGTCATATCCTTGTCATAATTGTTGCTTCCCATGGGGTCAAAAATCTGGAATTGAATGTTTATTTGAATAACATGTAAGTGAGAAATATTGAGCGTATTTGTGACATTATTACAAATTCACCTTGCTCATTAGTTTCTTGTTTAACTCAGAATGCTTCGCGTTTAAGTGAGGCAATTTTACTAGCAATTGTACATACGAATATAAAACTGATAAATGCGTTATTTGGTTGTGAAAGTCAAGATTTCAATGCCTAAACAGTGTGGTGTATTCACAAATTATGGCAACAATGCTATTTATTCTTTAGAATATCAATTTTCCTTTTTGTTTGGTGATAAAGAAAACAAACAATGAAAGCTAATGTTTCCAAAAAAAGCAAATTCTTTTTTGTCTACCACCCAATCGCTACATTAAGCTTGAAGGGCTTAATTTCTGGAGATCCAGATACCATGTGACATGCAATAATATCAACAATGGATAATTGGATGAGATCCGGCTACAGATGATCCAAATTTGTGAAAAGAGTTCATGCAGAGCCATTGCAGGGGTGTGAAATTCCTGTTTCATTCCTGTGAGAAATGGTTGCGTAAAACATCTGAGAATACTGTTAAAAACGGCATATGATTCATGAATGAATCAACACAATCACAACAATGCACTGCATTGAATGCGGGCTTCTTGAAATGGTTGAAAAGCTGTGGAAAATAGAAGATACATGGAAAACTTGCAGTAGGGCATTTCATCATGATCTTTAATGGTTTTAGGGTACTGATGCTTATCATATTGAGTTGATTAATCTCTGGGACACAAGTTTGATTTTCTACAAATGACAACTGTTTTATCCTGTGCTAGTAGCGCAAATGGCCTCGATACATTGGTACATGTTCTTGAGAATGTCACAAGGCAGAACAATTCAAAACAAACAAATAATTTGTGTGAAGTTATTGTTTGATCTAGTACCTCTTAGTATACTTTGAGAAGCATCAAATTCATGAGTTTTGATGGTATTATTTGGGAGAATTTCGGGCATATAAACACCCAATATAAATACCATTGTTCTTTGATTAATTTGTGCGATTTGGGAGAGCTAAATGACTTTGGCTCTTTAGTGGGGGTTGATTTGTCTAATGATGGGCCGACTACTTCGTCATTGAAAGGGTTGTGATCCATTGTATTGTGAGAGCAAAAAATCACGAACATAACAAGTCATTAGGCGTTCATCTCTATGGCACTTACCTGTGCCATTCATGTGCCATTCATGGCTGAGCCTGGGGCTATTTGATCTACAGCTGTGTATGCAATCACTCGTAAATTAGACAGCGGTATCATTCTCATTAAATGCTTCAAAATCCACTTTACTTCTTGATATACACTTGGCATGTGGAATTGTTATCAATTTCGGCAAAGACTCAAGCAATACGTCTGAATCTCGAAATTACACAATCAACTTATCATTATGTTTTTCGCATTTCTTTTTTATGCTTTTTTTAAGTTCAATTGCACTTCACAAGTCTGACATTTACTTGAGTTGTAATTGAATGATTTACTTTTGAAGTATGCCACACAGCAAAGTGCCAAAATGAAATGACTCTTTAGTCTCTAATGTTTTCAATGAACTAAACTTGCTCACAAAGCAACCCTTTTTGCCTGAAAAAAAATGCTAAATGTTAATTATTATCTTTTGGCAGCTAACTGTAAGCGGGGACTGTTAGCGCAACTGTAATCAGGGAACTTCAGTCCATAAGCTGCTATGGGCTAACTGCATCTGATAAACAGGTACATGTATCAGTAAATTAGGAGATTCACCTCATTGAGTTATTCCATTCCAATCTCTGCTTGTTTTGGAACTTTCAGTTATTGTGTCTATGATTTCCTGACACTATACCTTTTTTCAGAACGCTTTCATTATACCTCAATATGGAAACATCATGGTAACCATAACTGGGTATTAGAGGTTAGTCCAAAATCGAATCTAATTCAATTTCAAACTATTTATTAAGACTAAGACTTAGTCTTATTCATTTGTCATTCGTGTAAAAATACAATAATACAGAATTATGTTTTTGAAGCTCCAAATTAAATCACAAAACAATTGCTTTTATTAAAATTGGTTTCAATTTGTATCTTATCACACAGAACACAGCATGAACTTTTTCTTGTTATTATGATTCCGCTTCTGTATTTTTTATTAATGGATGTGACATATCTCAACCAATTATATGCAACTTGGAAGAAAATACAAAACTTCTGACATTTATGTATAATATGATAATTCTGTTATGTTGTAAAATAATTTATTTATCAAAAAAAGTCTTACTCCACAAAATGTCAACATTTGAGAGAGTATACTGAAGCTAAATGTCAGGTAAATTTGTGCTAGGAGGATAGAATATATTATGTTTTTAGAGCAGATTTGATTATATCCAATACACCATTTTTAGTTTTGCATTATGATATAGGTCAGATGTATATGATTTGTCATCTTTGATATGATATTGTGGATTTTGTCGATGGACATTGTGTTATCAACGAATATTTCTGTGCAAAATTAATGATTTTTTAATGCCATCTTTTGCAGGTGATCAATACATAAACTTCTTATTTGCTGACATTCTTTGTTTTCCAACCTTTATCACATAAAATTGAAAAGCAATAATAGTTACATTTGATTTACGGAGAGTAAATATAGCCTCTCATAAATTAGGTAAGCTTGCAACCTCTTTGAAACATTCATCTGAATGGGTCTAATTGTTTCAAAATTACACATATACATGCTGAGCACAGTAGCAAAGCTTTTGAATGGTATTGATGACAATCTTAAGTGACCATTAAAACCTCATGAATAATATCTTACGTTTACATAGTTTCCAATCATTGATTTATGCACAGCAATGAGTAATGGCTGTGAGGCCACATAAAATGGCACATTAGTCAATTCCAGCTAAAGCCAAGGCCATCAAAAATTTCACACTCAAATTAGAACTCTTCAAAATGTCACTTTTATTGTCTTGTGTCATATACTTGTCATAATTGTAGCTCCCCATGGGGTCAAAAATCGAAGATATCGAATGTTTATTTGAATAACATGTAAGTTGGAAATGTCGAGTGTATTTGTGACATAATTACAAATTCATAACACTCATCAGTTTTAGTTTTTAGCTCGGAATGCCTCTCAGTCAAGTGAGGTAAAGTCACTAGCAATTGTACAAAGGAATATTGAACAATAAAGGTGATGAATGTGTTAATTGGCAGTGGAAGTCCAGATTTCAAAACCTAAACATTGATGTTTGAATTTACAAAATTAATTGTGGCCATAATGGTACTTATCCATAGAGCATCAATTATTATTTTTGCTTGGTGATAAAGTAAAGAAGCAATGAAACCTCATCTTGCAAAATAAAGCAAATTCTTTACCCAGTTGCTAAATTAAACATGAATGGCTTAATTTCCGTGATACCAGATTCATTCTGACAGGCAATATCAACAATAGATAATTGGATGAGATCTGGTTACAGATGATCCAAATTTGAGAAAAGAGAGTTCATGCAAGGGTGTGAAATTCCTGTTTCATTCCTGTGAGAAGTGGTTGGGTGAAACATTTGAGAATATATTGAGAACAGCACATGATTCGTGTAACTTGGGGTAGGCCAGGTAATTAATTAGCTCCAGTCACTTATCAGCTTAAGTTAAATGAGAATAAATGACGTTTGGACTAAAATGTATGTGATGCTTCTGGCTGGGTTTGCACATGTCAAAAGAGAGGAGTTATTTGGGCTGTTGGGGAGTGTGTGAGTAATCAACTGCATCCAAGCCCCTGGCGGAGCTGCTTGTAACCACAACTGTAAAGATAAGAAATGCAATGATACACCAAAGCTGTTCATGGCTGTTTCAAAGCTGTTGGAGAAGCTCTCACCTGAGCAGCCTTCTCATGCTTCCTCATTTACCAATAACAAGCACAAAAGATGGAAAAGGGCATAAAAAGAGAAGAAATAAATGTTATGAGGTTCTTCCATGCCATAAATAAGCTTGATCTCATTCTTCATTGTCAGAGCGCATATAACCTAATTCCATTGTCATTTCATGATCTTTTCTTATAATAATTCTCATTGTTGATTTTTCAGCAACCTGCCTGGTTGAGATTGCATTGTTTATTTCTTTGACAAATCAAATGCCATTTTTATAAAATTCAAAGAAATGTAAGTTTTCTTAAGATACGCATGTGCTTCATATTCCTAAGGATAACATTATTTGGAACATTCGTCTTCTGGTCTCGCCCAAACACAAACATAATGTAGAAGCCTTTTCTTCTTAAGGAAATATCAACTTCTCTTGTTTCAAATTTTTTTTATGGTTCCCACATATTATGTTATAAGTAGGGGGAACGGGGGCACATTGGGACACGGGGCACTGTGGGACGGTGGGGTTTTCTTGGATCCTCACAAGGTATATGATATGGTAGTGCCATCATATCTTGTAATTTCACATCCTGATGTTTCCATGGTTTTATAGACAAATTACAGCCACATGTAGAAGTATGGCGAGCAAAAGTTTGTTTTCCTACTACTACATATGTAAAGTAAATATGGATGGGTTCAATTCGAACCATTCTGTGGACAAACCGTGAACAATGAGGCTTTCTCAGTGCTTGTATGAGTTTTATATATCGTAATGAACAGTTATGAATTGCTATCATGATAAACACACTCACTGGTGTCCGAGAAATTAGCATTTTGGTGTAAAAGTCATATCGGGGCTCATTGGGACAGTGAATTCGGGGCAGATTGGGACGCACTTAATATGGCAGAATTTAAGTGTCCAAGGCAACTGAATGACCTGGGACAGCACACAACAGGTATTCAGGCCACAGGGAATAGAGGAATAGTGGATTACCATGCTCTGTGAACAAATTTGTCGCAAAGCACTGTGTGTTACTTACATAGATGTCCGCACCCAGGACAGTTTATGTTAAATGTTTAAAACTGTTTAAAGTTATGAACTATTGGCCCTACAAAGTGTTAATGCACTGTATATTATCTTAAGCACTACTGATATGTGATATCTACTGCACTTGGAGTGTTAAAATGATTTTTTAATTGTTGTCCCAATGTGCCCAGCTGTTTTAGCCGGGGCATATTGGGAAAGTCATTTTTACGACTCTCTGGCTGCAAAAGGGTAGGTGCAGTCTAGTTTATTATGCCTTGCATTTAAGCTCAATAGTATTGGTGATATTCATGCAAACTTCTGAGTTCTTCAGTGCTTTCAGCATTGAGCAAAATTAGTAGACGTTAAAAGTGTCCCAATGTGCCCCAGTTCCCCCTATGCAAGAACCATATTTTGTTGTATTTCTTGATTGTAGCGATTCTAAACAAATAGGTGAAAAATTATTTTCTGATTTTGTAGTTCTTAGCGATTTAATTAGATTCCGGAATTTTAATAGCATGAAAATAATTCCGAAAATCGAGAATTTAATTTTCAATATTTCCGTCTTTACTTGACCCTCTTAAGGAAAGTAATGAGTAAAAGGCATACATGTTGAATCTAATATTTCAACATGTATGCCTCTTACTCATTACTTTCTTGAAGATGATCAAATAAAGACCGAAATATTGAAAATGGAATTCTCGATTTTCGAAATTGTTTTTCTTGCTAAGTTATGTAAAAGTTTTCGGTGGATGTCAGGGATAATGGCATGATTTGGGCGAATTTCAGGCATGTACATAGTCCATATAAACACCCCAAATATTTTGTTGATTAATTTGTGAGATTTGAGATGGCTAAATGACTTGGTCTCTTTAGTTGGGATTTAATTGTGCAATGAAAGTTTCTTTGCTAGAAGTCTCTATGTGTTTTTATCTTATCATACGGACATTGAACCTTTTCCACAGAATTTTGATCCTTTCCACAGAATTTTGATTTTACTTTATGATTTTTGTTTTAAATATTTGACATATTGTCTTATCAAAGCTCTGAAGGCGTTAAAAATCGGTCACATTTGTATGTTGGTGATACCAGTTGGAATTATTTCTTTGTCAAACTTTAACTGTTCTCATTGAAACAACAATACATTGACTTTTGCAGGAGCCTATAGAATTACTGAAACTGAATGTCAAATGAAATCTGTGAGAAGGCTAGAAGATTTGTTTAGTTTTAACAGTTGATACACCCCATTGTAGTTTCGTGTTTTTCATGGTGAAAGAAAAGTAATATTAAATATTGGTTTTTAATGGTGACAGAGAAGTAATTAAATATGTAAGATTTGTCGTCTTCGATACGATATTCTGGCATTATCACTAAATAAATCCCGCACCTGCCATGGACTGGTTCATGAATTGTAATATTTTTTTGCTAGAAGCTTTTAAATGTCTGCACAAACGGTTTGCTTTAAGTTCATGTTGTGCATTTCTTCACTATTCTAGTCTTTCATTTGATGAATGGCAGAACGTTTAATGTTTTGCCTGCTGCACTGAAGACCTTTACCTGCATGGGTTTGAACCCTGGATGGAGAAACCATCTTTTTAGGGGACCTTCATCATGAAAATGCTAGCTTGATTTTGTTCGGATGAGAAGTTAAATTAATGGTCTTTGTTTCAGTGTCTAAGCTGGGTAAGTAAAGTTGGGATAAATGTGTATCATGTTGAGGACCCCAGCTCTCTCTTTCCCATCTTATAAATCAACTCAGGTGGGGTTCCCGGATCTGGACCAATAGGGCTGCATTTACCATATCTGTCTGTAACCATCTTGTCTTCTTCAAGCGGGGGGGGGGGTTGGTCTAGTGGTAGCGAGCTGGGCTGCCAATAAAATTTAAACAGCATTGAAATCAATGTTACGTTTGATTTATGCAAGTAAATATTAGCTTTCATAAATAAGGTGACCTCTATGAAATATTCACAATATTGGGTCTAATTGTTTCAGAATGACACATCTACACACTGAGCACAGTTGCAAAGCTTTCGACCGGTATTGATGAAAACCTTAAGTGACCATTAAAACCTAATGAATAATATCTTACGTTTACACAGTTTCCAATCGTTGATTTATGCACAGCACTGAGTATTAGCTGTGAGGCCACATAAAATGGCACATTAGTCAATTTCAGCTGATGCCATGGCCATCATAAATTTCACACTCAAATTAGTGCTCTTCAAAATGTCAGTTTTATTGTCTGGTGTCATAACCTTGTCAATGCTGCAGCTCCCCATGGGTTCAAAAATTGAATGAATCGAATATTGGTTTGAATATTGATTATACTGGTGACATAAAATTTTATAAATGAATCATGCTCACAACTTCACAAGAGCACCATCATATAATATTTAATTAACTAATTCTGCCAGTAGATACTACAAAATATGTAAGTTACACACATAAAACAGTTGTTTATATAAATGATACAAACTGATGTTTATACAAATAATTGATTTTTCAAAATTTCTGATGTTCCGGTCATTCGGAAGAGCCAGCTGTATTTAACTCTTCAAAAAGTATTAGAACAGTTTTTTATTTGATGAGGTGTCATTCTTTGTCTAATATGATATGTAGTAAGCTTCTTCTTAAAATAGTTTCTTCAAAGACATAAGCTAAAAGAATTTTGATCTATAGTAAACCGTTCCTTATTTCAATCCAGCATCAATACATCTCATGTTTCATTGCATAATTTTGGCTCTTATTCATTTTCCAAAACAATTGTTCTTTTCATGTTCTTATGTTCTAGATGTTGTTGAGACATATGATTTCCAGTTTTTTTTAAAGATAGGAAAATAATGCAATAAATAAATGAAATATTAGTAGAGACACAAAAATATTCATGAACATCACGAAATAAAAGATATAAATAAGCAAAAAAAAATTCAGCTTCAGAAGAAATTTCGAAATGTATATAAATTGTTGACTTATCATTTGAGACTTATTTAGATATGCATTACCCTCAAGTTGTGACAATTGCTAGATCATGAAAATTGGAGGTAATAAAGAAAAGAAAGAAATAATGGAACTTAAAAACATTTTTTTTAACTGATACCATGGGGGTGTCTCCCTTTATCTTGTATGATTTATAGTAACTTTCTTCTTAAAATAGTTTCTTCAAAGACACGGCTTTAAAAAGTCAAGATCTATAGTGAGCGTACTTATTTGAATCCAGCATCAATAATACATCTCATGTTTCATCATATAATTTTGGCTCTTATTCAATTTCCAAAACAATTGATGTTTTTTAATTTAAAAATGGATAAATCTTACAAATATAAAATAAACTGAAAGAAACCAAAACCAAAAATGGGCATATATGAAATTGATCTGCAGAAATATCAAAGACATATAGTTTCTGTATTTTTTAGAAATGATTCAATGAATGAATCAAATGTGAGAAGAGAAACAAAATATTCATTAGCATCACAAAATAAAAATAAGCAAAAAAAAAATTCAGCTTAAGAAGATGTTTCGAAATACAATTCTTAAACTTATCATTTCAGATATAATTATTTAGATATGCATCACCCTCAAGTTGTAACAAATTAAACAGATACTATTCCTCTGTTCTTATATAGAGTCAGTTCCTTCTTCAAATAATTTCTTCAAAGACATAGCTTTAAAAAGATTAAGATCTATAGTAAGCCACTACTTAGTATTTGTAGCCCGTATCAATAATACATCTCATGTATCATCACATAATTTTGGCTCTGATTCAATTTCGAAATAATTGATGTCTTTCAGTTTAGATAAAATAATCCTGCAAAGCTACGATAAAACCAAAAATTGCCTTATATGAAATTTATCTGTAGAAATATCAATGTGAGATATAATTTTTGTAGTTAAAAAAAAAGTAGGACAAATATGATGCCAGGAATAAATCAAATATCAGCAGGGGAGCAAAAACATTTGTCAGCTTCATGAAGCGAATTTGCGAAAAAACATGAAATAAAACTATTTTCCCCATCAGAAGATATTTTGAAACATAATTTTGTTAACTCATTAGAGATGTTTTTTGATAGGCAGACTTAAGTTGTAAGAATTCCTTGATGATGCAGACTTGGAGATAAAAAAAGAAGGGAAAGAAACAATGAAACATAAAGATTGGATGAGACTTTAAATTAAATTTTACCTGCCTACCTAATGTTTCTAAAATAAAACTGTTTCTCTGAGCTTAATAACCAATTGCTTAAATAGACATAACTGGCTCAAGTTCAACATGAATGGCTTACTGCAGATTCATTTAGTATGAGTTTCCCTGGCCAGTTTTCTCAGTGTCCACGTAGGATTTTCAGCTTGCCTGATTGGTTCATAAGCAATAAAACGTACTCCAAATCATCTGGTTGAACGTAGGAACAATGAAAAACGTATAATATTCTGCTTCAGTGAGCAGCTTAGTTTGGAAAATTGATAAGATTAGCAGTCAAGCACTGGCCTTCACCATCTCCTCCAGACACGTCACTTGCTTTGAAATACGTTTTTATGATATTCAAATGAGATTTATGCCATGTAATTCAATGCCTCAGCCAATCACATGAACTGAATGTGCAAGGTTTTTTGTCTTTTTGCAGAAACTCATACTTACTGAAATTGCAGTAATAATCATGAATCCAAATTCGTCATAAAAGTGAAGAATCAGCAATGGAAAATTGAATGAGGTCCACTTACAGATGATCAAATATTTTAAGGAAAGATCTCAAGGGTATGAAATTCCTGTTTTATTCCAGTTATGATACTGTAAAAATGGCATGTCGGGTGTTGTGATTCAAGAACAAAATGAACAATACAGTCAAGTTTCATCAATTTCTTTAAAAGCTACATGCAGAAAATTCATGGAAAAACTCCCACTATAGGACATTTCAACATGACCTGTAACATTTTTCTTGTCTTGATACTTTTAAGTTGATTTGGAGCAAGGTAGGATAGTTCGATTTCGGTTTTCCATCCAATTTCAGGCTTGAAGTGTCATCATGCATCATGAAAACGCTTGATCATCTTATTGTGAATCCAGTGTTTCCTCCTTAGCCTTATGTCAAAACAAAAATACTGGATATAATGCCACATTACCCAAAGACCAACCTTTTTTATTAGTCAGTTTTGAGCATTTACATGGATGACAAGTCTGAAGTGTTGATAAGGGTATAAACTGGAGCTCATAACAACTCATTTAAATCTTTCCATGTGGTCTCAGGCAACCCCACCAGAGGGATTTCAGGAACTTGGTCCACTTTAAACATCACAATGAAAATGAAGGTCAAGCAGGTACCCAGTGGTCAGGACAAGAAAAATGTCTTCCTTCTTTGGCCTGGAGCTTAAAGGCAACACCATTATTGCTGACAGTAAACAACATAGATCATTATATTTGGCTGGCATAGAAAAAAGATGGGGCATTGTGTAAGTTTCAGTATGGGAGAGCGAGGAAAGTTGAACCAAATTTTTGAAATTGCTCTCCTGTGTGCATACATTTACTGCTGTAATGGAGAACAAAGATGGAAAAGTTAGTTTGAAAAGTTGTCTAAACATCCCAACTTTAGGTTTTGGCGTATATCTTACCACGGCTGACATATGAGCCTCCAAAAAATGAAAAAAAATTGGTTCAACTGGCCCCACAGGTGGGCCCAGTTGAACCGTCCATTGGGGCCAGTTGAACCATTGGAAGGATGATGAGTGAAGTGTGGGGCTGCAGTCCTTTATTTTTGCTAACAAGTTCAGCTAGGACTATAGCATGTTTTGGCTAAATTTGACGTCTCACACATTTCTTTCTGTTCAAAGAATAGCCTGGGGCCAGTTGAACCAGTCGATGATTAAAAATTAATAATAAATTTATTTATTTATTTTAATCCATTGTTGTGGGCCTATTACTGAATAGTACCTTTCATTGTAAGTGTATTTTGTTAAAAATTTGATTAAAAACCATAAATGATAAATAGCCATAAACTCCCCCGGTTCAACTGGCCCCGCCTGGACCTCCATGTATCTATATATAGCCTGGCCACACCCTTTCTGTAGGAAACCATTCTAAGGAGGTTGGTTTCCATCTACACATAACCCATTATCTTATGATGATGTGACTTCCCTGCAGACTAGGTATTTAATGCTATGAAAGCTCCAATCTCAATGTGACAAACTCAGTTTTTCATGCTAAAAACGAAAAAAGTGTGATAGTTTCATTAGCAGGTGTCTCAGAGCCAAAAGATCTACATGGAAAAGATTAGCCTAATAATATGATACAATGATATAAGGCCCAACACTAGGTTGTATGAAGGGCCTATATTTCCTAGCATGCTCCACGTGGTGAGAAATCAAGGGCTGTTCAACTGGCCTGCCGGTTCAACTGGCCCCACTCTCCCCTACACATTGAATACAGGGCTTTTTCAGCCATATAATCTTTTAGGTGTGAATGGGTGGCATATAGAAACTAGAGGGCACTGGGTACATTTCTGTAAATTGAGTATGGGGTTTTTTTCAGCTGAACGATTGGTGGAGTATTATCCTGAAAACCATGCATTTCTGTCAATGTTGCACTGCAGGATGAACTTTTTCAAGATTGCTATGTATACAGTGTGTCATCTTTGCTATAAATTTACATGTACAAATCTTTTTGCTCATATGATAAAACTCTTTCCCAGAATCTATTTTTCGGACCCAGAAATTAGGTGTATGCCACCATGCTTGGCCATTGCACCTGCAGGCTAGGTCGGGTAACCAATTAGCTGCTGTCACTTATCAGATTAAGCTAAATGATTTTAAATGAGGTTTGGACGAATATATATGTGATGCTCAAGGCTGGGTTGGTACATGTCAAAAGAGAGGAGTTACTCGGGCAGTTGAAGGTGTATGAAAGTAATCAACTACACTCAAGCCTCTGGCGGAGTTGCCTGCATCTACAATGTGACAGATTGATAAAACAATGTTGTGCTAGACTGTGTCTTTTACAGAAAATCATGACTAGCAGGAACTATCTAATGTCATTGACTTTCGTTGCATGAAGTATTCAATTTTAGGCATTGCGTGTCGACTTTCTGTTACTTTAAAATGAATTCCTTATACATTGCTATTGTATCGGAATCGTCCTCTCTGGTTCTTCGAAACATTTCATAGAAATACCATAGTCACACAAGGCAGATGTTATTTTAAAGGTTTGTCATGATTCTAAACTATTTCAGACTTATTGAAGAGTCAAATACATTTTATGTGAAATGGTATTTATGTGTTTTGATGATGTTGCTCAGATGATTGACCTTTTTTGAAATTGTTAGTCATGATCTTGCATAGCTAGATTTAATTAATGTTTGCCATATTTTCCAGTATCTAATCTAACTTTTGAAAAAGTAATATAAATCTTTGACATTTATATAACAATGACTGGTGGTAAAATTATTTCTTTCTCATAAATATATTCAATCTACAACGAAATGTCGAATTTTCCAGGAGAGTATAAAATTACAGAAATTAAATGCGAATGAAAATTTATGCTAAAACACTAACATTTGAATAAAGGTAACACTTATTGCAACTAGAATTGTAAATGGCAACGGTGTAAACAAGTATGTCTACCTGCTCAGTGGAGATTTATAATATCCCCCATTTCATGGTGTACATGTTTCACTTTATGTTTTTAGAAACCTTTACATATTATTGACAAGTGCAATAACAAATAAATACAGTTGTGCTTGAAAGTTTCTGAGCCCCTGGCACCTCTTACCTTATTTGTGCACATCTCTCAACAAATGCAGGAACAGCTTTAAAATTGGGTTAATAGACAACTCAACACCATCTTTTTTATGTAAACATATATTCACAGCAGATAATGACATTTAAATATGATTTTATGATGAAAGTCTCCAAAACTGCATGTTCAAAAGTTTCTGAACCCTTCTGAAACATATACAATCAACACTTTGTATGGCCCCCTTTCTCAAAAATAAATGCTTCAAAACACTTCTTATGGCTATGGACTACCAATTGGCTGATTTTCTGTGGGATTTTTGACCATTTTTCAAGAGAGTATTTTTTTAACCTTCGTAAGCTGGTGGGTCGTTTAACGAGAACTGCTTTGTCATATCTGACCCTGGCAGATCTAATATTTTTTGATTGGGAAACTGTCCAGGCCATTCCAGAACGCTAAATTTGAGGGATTTTAATAAATTTTAGTGGATTTGCTTGTACACTTTGGGTAACTGTTCTGTTGGAAGACCCACTTGTGGCCAAGTTTCAGGCTTACAAGTAAGAGCTTTACATTTTCTAAGCACATATCTTGATATTTCACAGAATTCCTTATGATATCAACAATAGTTCATTTTCCTGTCCCATTAATAGCAAAACAAGTCCATACCATAATGGGGCCACCATTATCTTTCATAGTTAAGTGGGTGTTATGTTCCTTGAAAGCAGGACCTTCTTGATGTCCGACATATCTGTTTTGATTGTGGCCAGAAGCACAAAGAAACCTGACAGTTCTTCACTAAAAACCATCTTGATGGATTGTATGATTATTGAAACAATGTCCTGTGGACAGACTAATTAAAATTCAAACCGTTTGGTCTCAGTCAATATTTCTAAATCTGGCGTCCTGAAGGTGCTACATTCAAGGAACATAACATCCTCCCAACTGTGAAAGATGACGTTGGCTCCATCATAATATGGGGTTGTTTTGCTATAAGTTGGTCAGGAAAAATAACTGTTGTTAATAGCATAACAAATTCTGACAAATATCAAGATATGCACTTAGAAAACGTGAAGCTTTCACTTACAAGCATGAAACTTGGCCGCAAATGGTTCTTCTAGCAGAACATTACCCAAAGTATTCAAGCAAATCCACAAAAAATTGATTAAAACCAGTCAAATTCATGGCTCTGGCATTGCCTGGACCAGTTCCCGATCACAAAACAACTAGATATGCCTTGTTCAGACTTGACAAAGCAGTCCACATCAGATAACCGACCAGCTCACGAGGGTTAAGAAAATGCTCTCAAAATTGAAGAATAGTAAAAAAATCCCGCAGAAAATCTGCCAATTGGTAGTCCATAGCCATAAGAAGTGTTTGGAAGCATTCATTTTGGAAAAAGAGGGCCATACAAATTTTTGATTGTACACATCTCAGAAGGGTTCAGAAACTTTTGAACATGCAGTTTTGGAGACTTTCATCATAAAATCATATTTAAATATAATTATTTGCTATGAATATATGTTTACATCAAAAAGAAGTTGTTCAGTTGTATTATTAACCCAATTAAAGAGCTATTCCTGCATTTGTTTGAGAGATGTGAAAAAATAAGGTAAGAAGTGCCTGGGGTTCAGAAACTTTCAAGCACAACTGTACATGAATGAGAGATCTCCATATTGCAACACATACAATACAGTGTATATATTGCTATTAAATAACAGTTATGTACTTAATATATTTGATTTACGCTGAGTAAATATTACCTAATAAATTAGGTGAGTTTGTGGCCTCCATGAAATATTCACAAGAACGGGTCTAATTGTTTTAGCATTATACATCCACACACTGAGGACAGCAGCACCAAAGCTTTTAACTGGTATTGATGACAATCTTAAGTGACCATTAAAACGTCATGATTAATATCTTAAGTCTACATAGTTTCCAATCATTGATTTATGCACAGCAATGAGTTATAGCTGTTAGGCCACATTAAATGACACATTAGTCAATTCCAGCTGAAGCCAAGGCCATCAAATATTTCACACTAAAATTATATAACACTACAAAATGTCAGTTTTATTGTCTGGTGTCACAACCTTGCCAATGCTACAGCTCCCCATGGGGTCAAAAATTGAACTGATCGAATATTTAGTTTGAATAACGTGTACGTTAGAAATATAGAGTATACTTGTGACATAATTAAAAATGAGTCATGCTCATAAGAGCACCATCAAAAAATATTACAATTTAATGAAAAGGTTCTGCAAGTAGATACTTCCAAATATCCAAGTGACACAAGTAAAACAGTCGTTTATATAAATGATGCAAATTGATGTTCACACAAATAATTGATTTTTTTAAATTTCTGATGTTTCGGTCGTTCAGAAGAGCGAGCTGTATTTAATTCTTCGAAAAATAATAGAGCAGTCATTTGTTTGATGAGGTGTCCTTCATTGTCAAATATTATATGTAGTAAGCTTCTTCTTAAAATAGTTTCTTCAAAGACATTAGTTATAAAAAAAATTTGATCTATAGCAAGCCGTTACTCCTGTTTCATTGCATAATTTTGGTTCTTATTCAATTTTCGAAACAATTGATGCTCTTTTCACGTTCTTATAAAGATAAAATCCGCTGGAAGAAACCAAAACTTTATATGTACATATATGAAATTGAACTGCTGAAATGTTGATGAGACATATGATTTCTGTATTACTTAAACCCAGGAAGAAGATGATACAATGAATAAACCAAATATTAGAAGAGACACAAAAATATTCACAAGCATCAAAAAAAACAAAACAGCAAATATATTCAGCTTTTGAAGATATTTCAGAATATATATAAACTGTAAACTTATTATTTGAGACATATTTAGATATGCATCAACCTCAAGTTGTGATAATTCCTTGATGATGGAGAATTGGAGTTAATAAAGAAGAGAAAGAAATAATGAAATCTAAAAATAAAACCAGAAACTATTTGAATAAGGTGTATTCCTTTCTCTTTACTGACATATATGGTAAGTTTCTTCTTAATATAGTTCTTCAAAGCTATAGCTGTAAAAAAGTCAAGATCTATAGTGAGCCGCTACTTACTTGTAGCCCCTATCAATAATACATCTCATGTATCAATACATAATTTTGGCTCTGATTCCATTTCCAAAACAATTCGTGTTTTTCAGTTTAGATAAAATAATCCTATATAACTTTAAACCAAAAAATGCCTTATTTGAAATTGATTGATCTGAAATATCAATGTGAGATATAATTTTTGTAGTTTAAAAAAAAAGTAGGACAAACATGAGGCAATGAATATATCAAATATGAGAAGGGGAGCAAAAACATCTGTAAGCTTCGTGAAGTGGATTTTGCTAAAAAGCATAAAACAAGAAAATTTTCCACATCAGAAGATATTTTGGAACATATTTCTGTTAACGTTTTAGGGATGTTTTTTTGACAGGCTGACTTCAGTTATAAGATTTCCTTGATGATGCAGACTTGGAGATATAAAAAAGAAAGGAATGAAACAATGAAACATAAAAATGGGATACCACATTAAATTAAAATTTTGCCTGCCTACCTATTGTTTCTAAAATAAAACTGTTTCTCTGTGATAAATAACCAATTCCTGAAATAGAAATGATTGGCCCAAGTTCAAAATGAATGGCTTGATTATCATGAATCCAAATACATCATAAAAGTGAAGTATCAGCAATGGAAAATTGAATGAGGTCCACTTACAGAGGATCAAGTATTTTCAGGAAACAGCTCAAGGGTATGAAATTCCTGTTTTATTCCAGTGATGATACTGTAAAAATGGCATGTCGGGTGTTGTGATTCAAGAACAAAATGAACAATACAGTCAATACCTGTCAAGCTTCATCAATTGCTTTAAAAGCTACATGCAGAAAATTCATGGAAAAACTCCCACTATAGGACATTTCAACATGACCTGTAACATTTTTATTGTCCTGATACTTTTAAGTTGATTTGGAACAAGGTAGGATAGTTCGATTTCGGTCTTCCATCCAATTTCAGGCTTGAAGTGTCATCATGCATCATGAAAACGCCTGATCATCTTGTTGTGAATCCAGTGTTTCCTCCTTAGCCTTATGTCAAAACAAAAATACTGGATGTAATGCCACATTACCAAAATACCAACCTTTTTTATTAGTCAGTTTTGAGCATTTACATGGATGACAAGTCTGAAGTGTTGATAAGGGTATAAACTGGAGCTCATAACAACTCATTTCAATCTTTCCATGTAGTCTCAGGCAACCCCACCAGAGGGATTACAGGAACTTCGTCCACTTTACTCATCACAATGAAAATGAAGGTCAAGCAGGTACCCAGTGGTCAGCACAAGAAAAATGTCTTCATTCTTTGGCCTGGAGCTTAAAGGCAACACCATTATTGCTGACAGTAAACAACATAGATCATTATACTTGGCTGGAATAGAAAAAAGATGGGGCATTGTGTAGGTTTCAGTATGGGAGAGCGGGGCCAGTTGAACCAAATTTTTGAAATTGCTCTCCTGTGTGCGTACATTTACTGCTGTAAAGGAAAACAAAGATGGAAAAGTTAGTTTGAAAAGTTGTCTAAACATCCCAACTTTAGGTTTTGGCGTATATCTTACCACGGCTGACATATGAGCCTCCAAAAAATGAAAAAAAATTGGTTCAACTGGCCCCACCTGTGGGGCCAGTTGAACCATCCATTGGGACCAGTTGAACCATTGGAAGGATGATGAGTGAAGTGTGGGGCTGCAGTCCTTTATTTTTGCTAACAAGTTCAGCTAGGACTATAGCATGTTTTGGCTAAAGTTGACGTCTCACACATTTCTTTCTGTTTAAAGAATAGCCCGGGGCCAGTTGAACCAGTCGACGATTAAAAATTAATAATAAATTTATTTATTTATTTTAATCCATTGTTGTGGGCCTATTACTGAATAGTACCTTTCATTGTAAGTGTATTTTGTTAAAAATTTGATTAAAAACCATAAATGATAAATAGCCATAAACTCCCCCGGTTCAACTGGCCCCGCCTGGACCTCCATGTATCTATATATAGCCTGGCCACACCCATTCTGTAGGAAACCATTCTAAGGAGGTTGGTTTCCATCTACACATAACCCATTATCTTATGATGATATGACATCCCTGCAGACTAGGTATTTTAAATGCTATGAAAGCTCCAATCTCAATGTGACAAACTCAGTTTTTCATGCTAAAAACGAAAAAAGTGTGATAGTTTCATTAGCAGGTGTCTCAGAGCCAAAAGATCTACATGGAAAAGATTAGCCTAATAATATGATACAATGATATAAGGCCTAACACAAGGTTGTATGAAGGGCCTATATTTCCTTGCATGCTCCACTGTGAGAAATCAAGGGCGGTTCAACTGGCCTGCCGGTTCAACTGGCCCCACTCTCCCCTACACATTGAATATAGGGCTTTTTCAGCCATATAATCTTTTAGGTGTGAATGGGTGGCATATAGAAACTAGAGGGGCACTGGGTACATTTCTGTAAATTGAGTATGGGGTTTTTTCAGCTGAACGATTGATGGAGTATTATCCTGAAAACCATGCATTTCTGTCAATGTCGCACTGCAGGATGAACTTTTTCAAGATTGCTATGTATACAGTGTGTCATCTTTGCTAAAAATTTACATGTACAAATCGTTTTGCTCATATGATAAAACTCTTTCCCAGAATCTATTTTTCGGACCCAGAAATTAGGTGTATGCCACCATGCTTGGCCATTGCACCTGCAGGCTAGGTCGGGTAACCAATTAGCTGCTGTCACTTATCAGATTAAGCTAAATGATTTTAAATGAGGTTTGGACGAATATATATGTGATGCTCAAGGCTGGGTTGGTACATGTCAAAAGAGAGGAGTTACTCGGGCAGTTGAAGGTGTATGAAAGTAATCAACTACACTCAAGCCTCTGGCGGAGTTGCCTGCATCTACAATGTGACAGATTGATAAAACAATGTTGTGCTAGACTGTGTCTTTTACAGAAAATCATGACTAGCGGGAACTATCTAATGTCATTGACTTTCGTTGCATGAAGTATTCAATTTTAGGCATTGCGTATCGACTTTCTGTTACTTTAAAATGAATTCCTTATACATTGCTATTGTATCGGAATCGTCCTCTCTGGTTCTTCAAAACATTTCATAGAAATACCAAAGTCACACAAGGCAGATGTTATTTTAAAGGTTCGTCATGATTCTAAACTATTTCAGACTTATTGAAGAGTCAAATACATTTTATGTGAAATGGTATTTATGTGTTTTGATGATGTTGCTCAGATGATTGACCTTTTTTGAAATTGTTAGTCATGATCTTGCATAGCTAGATTTCATTAATGTTTGCCATATTTTCCAGTATCTAATCTAAATTTTGAAGAAGTAATATAAATCTATGACATTTATATAACAATGACTGGTGGTAAAATTATTTCTTTCTCATAAATATATTCAATCTACAACGAAATTTTCCAGGAGAGTATAAAATTACAGAAACTAAATGCGAATGAAAATTTATGCTTAAACACTAACATTTGAATAAAGGTAACACTTATTGCAACTAGAATTGTACATGGCAACGGTGTAAACAAGTATGTCTACCTGCTCAGTGGAGATTTATAATATCCCCCATTTCATGGTGTACATGTTTCACTTTATGTTTTTAGAAACCTTTACATATTATTGACAAGTGCAATAACAAATAAATACTACATGAATGAGAGATCTCCATATTGCAACACATACAATACAGTGTATATATTGCTATTAGATAACAGTTATGTACTTCATATATTTGATTTACGCTGAGTAAATATTACCTAATAAATTAGGTGAGTTTGTGGCCTCCATGAAATATTCACAAGAACGGGTCTAATTGTTTTAGAATTATACATCCACACACTGAGGACAGCAGCACCAAAGCTTTTTACTGGTATTGATGACAATCTTAAGTGACCATTAAAATGTCTGTGATTAATATCTTAAGTCTACATAGTTTCCAATCATTGATTTATGCACAGCAATGAGTTATAGCTGTTAGGCCACATAAAATGACACATTAGTCAATTCCAGCTGAAGCCAAGGCCATCAAATATTTCACACTCAAATTATATAACACTACAAAATGTCAGTTTTATTGTCTGGTGTCACAACCTTGCCAATGCTACAGCTCCCCATGGGGTCAAAAATTGAACTGATCGAATATTTTGTTTGAATAACGTGTACGTTAGAAATATAGAGTATACTAGTGACATAATTATAAATGAGTCATGCTCATAAGAGCACCATCAAAAAATATTACAATTTAATGAAAAGGTTCTGTAAGTAGATACTTCCAAATATCCAAGTGACACATGTAAAACAGTCTTTTATATAAATGATGCAAATTGATGTTCACACAAATAATTGATTTTTTTTAATTTCTGATGTTTCGGTCGTTCAGAAGAGCGAGCTGTATTTAATTCTTCAAAAAATAATAGAGCAGTCATTTGTTTGATGAGGTGTCATTCATTGTCAAATATTATATGTAGTAAGCTTCTTCTTAAAATAGTTTCTTCAAAGACATTAGTTATAAAAAAAATTTGATCTATAGCAAGCCGTTACTCATGTTTCATTGCATAATTTTGGTTCTTATTCAATTTTCGAAACAATTGATGCTCTTTTCACGTTCTTATAAAGATAAAATCCGCTGGAAGAAACCAAAACTTTATATGTACATATATGAAATTGAACTGCTGAAATGTTGATGAGACATATGATTTCTGTATTACTTAAACCCAGGAAGAAGATGATACCAATGAATAAACCAAATATTAGAAGAGACACAAAAATATTCACAAGCATCAAAAAAAAAAAACAACAGCAAATATATTCAGCTTTTGAAGATATTTCAGAATATATATAAACTGTAAACTTATTATTTGAGACATATTTAGATATGCATCAACCTCAAGTTGTGATAATTCCTTGATGATGGAGAATTGGAGTTAATAAAGAAGAGAAAGAAATAATGAAATCTAAAAATAAAACCAGAAACTATTTGAATAAGGTGTATTCCTTTTGCTTTACTGACGTATATGGTAAGTTTCTTCTTAATATAGTTCTTCAAAGCTATAGCTGTAAAAAAGTCAAGATCTATAGTGAGCCGCTACTTACTTGTAGCCCCTATCAATAATACATCTCATGTATCAATACATAATTTTGGCTCTCATTCCATTTCCAAAACAATTCGTGTTTTTCAGTTTAGATAAAATAATCCTATATTACTTTAAACCAAAAAATGCCTCATTTGAAATTGATTGATCTGAAATATCAATGTGAGATATAATTTTTGTAGTTTAAAAAAAAAGTAGGACAAACATGAGGCAATGAATATATCAAATATGAGAAGGGGAGCAAAAACATCTGTAAGCTTCGTGAAGTGGATTTTGCTAAAAAGCATAAAACAAGAAAATTTTCCACATCAGAAGATATTTTGGAACATATTTCTGTTAACGTTTTAGGGATGTTTTTTTGACAGGCTGACTTCAGTTATAAGATTTCCTTGATGATGCAGACTTGGAGATATAAAAAAGAAAGGAAAGAAACAATGAAACATAAAAATGGGATACCACATTAAATTAAAATTTTGCCTGCCTACCTATTGTTTCTAAAATAAAACTGTTTCTCTGTGATAAACAACCAATTCCTGAAATAGAAATGACTGGCCCAAGTTCAAAATGAATGGCTTGATTATCATGAATCCAAATACATCATAAAAGTGAAGTATCAGCAATGGAAAATTGAATGAGGTCCACTTACAGAGGATCAAGTATTTTCAGGAAACAGCTCAAGGGTATGAAATTCCTGTTTTATTCCAGTGATGATACTGTTAAAAATGCATGTCGGGTGTTGTGATTCAAGAACAAAATGAACAATACAGTCAATACCTGTCAAGCTTCATCAATTGCTTTAAAAGCTACATGCAGAAAATTCATGGAAAAACTCCCACTATAGGACATTTCAACATGACCTGTAACATTTTTATTGTCCTGATACTTTTAAGTTGATTTGGAACAAGGTAGGATAGTTCGATTTCGGTCTTCCATCCAATTTCAGGCTTGAAGTGTCATCATGCATCATGAAAACGCTTGATCATCTTATTGTGAATCCAGTGTTTCCTCCTTAGCCTTATGTCAAAACAAAAATACTGGATATAATGCCACATTACCCAAAGACCAACCTTTTTTATTAGTCAGTTTTGAGCATTTACATGGATGACAAGTCTGAAGTGTTGATAAGGGTATAAACTGGAGCTCATAACAACTCATTTAAATCTTTCCATGTGGTCTCAGGCAACCCCACCAGAGGGATTTCAGGAACTTGGTCCACTTTAAACATCACAATGAAAATGAAGGTCAAGCAGGTACCCAGTGGTCAGGACAAGAAAAATGTCTTCCTTCTTTGGCCTGGAGCTTAAAGGCAACACCATTATTGCTGACAATAAACAACATAGATCATTATATTTGGCTGGCATAGAAAAAAGATGTCGCATTGTGTAGGTTTCAGTATGGGAGAGCGCGGCCAGTTGAACCAAATTTTTGAAATTGCTCTCCTGTGTGCGTACATATACTGCTGTAAAGGAGAACAAAGATGGAAAAGTTAGTTTGAAAAGTTGTCTAAACATCCTAACTTTAGGTTTTGGCGTATATCTTACCATGGCCGACACATGAGCCTCCAAAAATTAAAAAAAAATTGGTTCAACTGGCCCCACCTGTGGGGCCAGTTGAACTTTCCATTGGGGCCAGTTGAACCATTTGAAGGATGATGAGTGAAGTGTGGGGCTGCAGTCCTTTATTTTTGCTAACAAGTTCAGCTAGTCCTATAGCATGTTTTGGCTAAATTTGACATGTCTCACACATTTCTTTCTGTTCAAAGAATAGCCTGGGGCCAGTTGAACCAGTCGACGATTAAAAATTAATAATAAATGTATTTATTTATTTTAATCAATTGTAATGGGCCTATTACAAAAAACAGTTTTACTGAACACATGTAGTACCTTTCATTGTAAGTGTATTTTGTTAAAAATTTGATTAAAAACCATAAATGATAAATAGCCATAAACTCCCCCGGTTCAACTGGCCCCGCCTGGACCTCCATGTATCTACATATAGCCTGGCCACACCCATTCTGTAGGAAACCATTCTGAGGAGGTTGGTTTCCATCTACACATAACCCATTATCTTATGATGATACGACATCCCTGCAGACCAGGTATTTTAAATGCTATGAAAGCTCCAATCTCAATGTGACAAACTCAGTTTTTCATGCTAAAAACTAAAAAAGTGTGATAGTTTCATTACCATCTGTCTCAGAGCCAAAAGATCTACCTGGAAAAGATTAGCCTAATAAGGCCTAACACAAGGTTGTATGTATGTTTCCTTGCCTGCTCCATCGGGTGAAAAATCAAGGGTGGTTCAACTGGCCCACTCTCCCCTACACATTGAATACAGGGCTTTTTCAGCCATATAATCTTTTAGGTGTGAATGGGTGGCATATAGAAACTAGAGGGGCACTGTGTACATTTCTGTAAATTGAGTATGGGGTTTTTTCAGCTGAACGATGTACAAATCTTTTTGCTCATATGATAAAACTCCTTCCCAGAATCAATTTTTCGGACCGAGAAATTAGGTGTATGCCACCATGCTTGGCCATTGCACCTGCAGGCTAGGTCGGGTAACCAATTAGCTGCTGTCACTTATCAGATTAAGCTAAATGATTTTAAATGAGGTTTGGACGAATATATATGTGATGCTCAAGGCTGGGTTGGCACATGTCAAAAGAGAGGAGTTAGTGGGGCAATTGAAGGTGTATGAAGTAATCAACTACACTCAAGCCCCTGGCGAAGTTGCCATCCACTATTAAAAGATTGATAAAACAATATACCCTCTCTAAGAGCTGTTCAAGATTGTGTCTTTTACATAAATTATCACCAGCAGGCACTGCCATATGTCATAAATTTTCGTTGCATGAGCTATTCAATTTCAAGTGTTATGTTTTGACTTTCTCTTACTTTAAATGAATTCCTTATACATTGTTATTGTATCGGAATCTTCCTTTCTGGTTCTTCGAAACATTTCATAGAAATACCATAGTCGCACAAGGCAGATGTTATTTTACAGGTTTGTCATGATTCTAAACTATTTCAGATATTGAAGGGTCAAATACATTTTATGTGCAATGGTATTTATGTATTTTGATGATGTTGCTCAGATGATGACCTTTTATGAAATTGTTAGTCATGATCTTGCATAGCTGGATTTCATTAATGTTTGCCATATTTTTCAGTATCTAATCTAACTTTTGAAGAAGTAATACAAATCTATGACATTTATATAACAAAGATCGGTGGTAAAATCACTTCTTTGTCAAAAATATTCCTTCTACAATGAAATGTCGAATTTTCCTGGAGAGTATAAGTTTACAGAAATTAAAGAGTGAATATATATAAAAAGGCTAGAACACTAATATTTGAATAAAGGTTACATTAAAATTGTACATGGCAACGGTTTAAACAAGTTTGTTTACCTGTTCAGTGAAGATTTATAATATCTCATTTTATAGGTTTACGAGAAATACTAAGTTTTTTTTGGTGTATGTTTCAATTTATATTTCTATAAACCATTACATATTATTGAATATTGCAATAACAAATAAATATATTTATAAAGAATGAGAGATCTCCATATTGCAACACATACATTAGAACTCTTCAAAATGTCCCTTTTATTGTCTTGTGTCATAACCTTGTCATAATTATAACTCCCCAGCAGTCGAAAATCGAAGGAAACTATTCTGTTTATACGTGAAAAACATGCACACCAGAAATTTATCATGCTCATTAGTGTACCATTATGGGTCATGATATAACAATTTACTGAATATTCTGCCAGAAAATAATTGCAAAATTGCCAATTTTTAAAAATCCATAAAACAGATGTAAATGAATTCAAACTGATCTTTTATAAACAATTGAATTCTATTTCACTACAGACATCTTGGATTTAAGTCACATTGAGCAGAAGTTTGTTTTTTGACCGATTAAGGATGATATTTCTAGTCAGTTCAATGATGATCAAAAGCATAACTCATTTAAAAATGACTAGAGTGCAAATCTTTCAATATAGATACCAATGTACATCACTTACCTCTTCTTTTTTGCTTCAACTGCCACTCAGAAAATCTAGCCGTCTTTCATTCTTCAAATAGAAAAAAAAATACAATATATTATTTGATGAGGGTGTCATCGTTTTTCTAATCTGATATAAATTAAGTTTCTTCCTAAAATAGTTTCTTCAAAGACATAGCTTGAAAGTCATGATCTATTATACAATAGTAACCTGCTACTAATTTGAAGCCCACGTCGATAATACATCTCATGTTTCATTACACAATTTTGACTTTGATTCAATACACGAAACAGTTGATGTTTTTCAGTTTAAATAAAATAATCCACCAAAAATAAAATCAGCTGGAAGAAGCAAAGCCAAACATTGGCTTATATGAAATTTATGTTTAAATGTCATAGAGAGATATAATTCTTGCAATTTTTTGAAGTAGCACAAACTTGATACAACGAATAAATCAAATATAAGAAACGACATAGATATATTCTTAAGCTTCAAAGAGTGAAGGAGATAAAAGCTATGCAACAAAAATAAAAATTTTCAACTTTGTAAGATATTTTGAAAGATGTATTTATTACAAATGAATAATTGGAGATATTAAAGCAAGAAAAGAAAATAATAAACCCAACATTTCCAAAATAAAACCGATTCTTCTTTGCTAAACATCCGATTGCCAAATTAGAAATGAAGGCTTAATTTTCAAATGAGTGGCTTAATAATCATGATTCCAAATTCATTGTATCAACAATGGATAATTGGATGAGGTCCAATTACAGATGATCAAATATTTTCAGAAAAGGGGCGTGAGATTCCTTTCTTTTTGCACTGATATTTTTAAGCTTATTTGGAGCAAGGTATAGGAAAACACTATTCTGGCTTTCCGTCCAATTTCAGACAGGAAATGTCATCATGCACCATGAAAATACCTGACCACCATATTGTGAACCCTGTTTTTCTTCCTCGGTCTTATGCCAGAACAAAAATACAGATGTCAAATTAAACTACCCAGTACCTTACCCCAAAACCAAACTTTTTTTGGTCCATTTTGGGAATTGACAAGGACAACAAGGAGGGTTGGGTGGGGTTAAAGCTGCCAATAACAGCTCTGAGCGTTACATCATTTTAATCTTTCCATGTGGTCCCAAGTAACCCCACCAGAGGGATTACAGGAACTTCTTCCACTTTACTCATCACAATGAAAATGAAGGTCAACCAGGTACCAGTGGTCAGCACAAGAAAAATGGCTTCATTCTATGGCCTGGAGCTCGCTGGCAACACCATCTTTTCTGAGAGTAAACATATACATCATAATCTTTGGCTGACAAAGTAAATGTGGGGCCTTGTCCGCTAAATGCGTCCTGACTTCTTAGTGAAGCCTAGATGCCTACCCTGATAACACTGACCAGCTGTCTGAATGATTCACAGTTGTCTGTTTGTTGCTTCAATTATTTTCTTTGTAGAAAACCACAAACAATTATCTAAATCATGTAATTTTCTCACTTGAAAAAAAGCTGACAAAATAATTAGAATATGAATTATTTTTCAGTCATTTTTTTCTAAATGACCGGTAGAGAATCTTAAAGACCATAAGCACATTTCATTTCAGTCAATGTTGCGCAGCAGGAAATGTTTGTACTGATTTACAATTATGCCAGTTTACAAGATAGCAATATCAAATGTGCCATAACTCACATGTACCAATCATTTTGCCCAAAGAAAAACCTTCCGGCATTAATCCATTGTTGTTCAACCCCAGAAATTAGGTCTATGCCAGTGCCCACCATGTATATATACAGACTGTTAAAAATTTTGCGTAGAGGTACAGAAAATTCTGTTAGGCTACAGAAAAATCTGTTTCAATACTGTAACTTGGGTAATGCTTACAGACGCCTCTCTGTTGGCACCTTGCCAACAGAACACCTCTGTAATCAACTGTAAACTGTAAAAGTACTGTCTTTTAAGAATATGCACAGACAGTCAGACATGTCTGATATTCCTCATGCATTGTCACCAAGGTGTTGCTTTATCACAATTAGATAATTTCCCTCACAGTTTTCATTCGCACCACTGAACAGAAACACTAAGAGGAACATCAAATCAGTTTTGAAGGGGACTCATTTGTATTTGCCAATCTAAACAGCTGAGAACAGAGAAAGGTAAGATGTATTTTTGTTAATTTTAAGGGAGAAAAGGCAAATGTAGGTTTTGTAGTATCATGCAAGTGCAAATTTGTAGGTGCAGGTGCTTAAAATGAAACTTTGAAAAATGATATAAAAGATTTATACAATGTATGTGGTCAATGAACAAAAGGGAGACTGGGGTAAGTTGTGCTACTCATACCTAATGTTGGAACGAAATGAAAAAAAAAACAGCAAAGAAGGTAATGACACCCTGTGCCCATATTACTAAAAAACATCACAAAAGCTAGTAAATATAATACTGCTTCATTGAAAAATTAAATCTGTTGTTTTAAGTTTGAAGTGCTGACGACAGACATTAATGTTTCTCAATTCGCACAATATTGATAAGGAGACAAATCTGATATTTTGTGTTGTTAGATTTGATCTAGGATTGGCATGATGTGGTAGTCTACTTATTTAGTAGGATATAAGTTTTTTAAAATTTCTCACATATGTTTTGCTGTGGTTATGATTTACGTGTTAAATAACCAAGATTAAAAAGAAATTGCGTGTTATTCCTCCACCCTAAGAAAATTATAATTTGGAATTTTTGTTTTGTATAGTTATGATATCAATGTTTGATAAGTTTCAAGTATTATAATAGCCTTATCCAAGAAACATTAAACAAGTGATTGGTGTGAATAAATGGTCACCAATCACTGTGCCCATATTAGCCTTGGGCTTTCCTTCAGCCCACAATTTCACTTTGTTCAATTGAAACTTGACAGGATAACTTACTCACAATTACTCCACTTCAGGAAAAGTTATACACAGTGGTGGCCATCTATGCAATGTGTTTTCTCATCTTTTATACTTTTTAGGCATCAAATTGCCACATTTTGATGTTTCCTGTGAGCTTAGTATTGGTTTATAGATTTGTTTGTGGTTGTGTGTTGGGAATATTTTGAGAAATTCAAGATGGCTATCAAAATTCCACCATTATTTATTCGCCCAATGTATTTCACTTAGAGCTTTGAAATTTGATAAAGAGAATCGCTCGATTCGTTGGTTCAATAATATTTGAGGACATCCCAGATCTCTCCTACAAAATGGCCACCATTCTTGGTTTGATCATTCATTATGAACTCTGCCATACATGACTTGCTTCAGGGTACAGGTCAAGAACATCGATAGTTTCCAAAAGATAGCTCCCAAAATGGCAATGAAAAGATGCCAGTTATTGCTGAACTGTCCACTGTGATCTTAGTATTTCACTTGGAAATTTTTTTAATGGGGATTGTTTGAGAGTGTGGATCATGAAAAATTCCAAGATGGCTGCCAAGATGGCCATCACTGAAATAAAGAAGGTTGCCAGGATAGCAGCCACAAATTCATAGTGAATCCTGCCAGGCTGCAAGTATGAGTCAAACCTGCACTTGTACAGCGCAAATACTAAGATGCACACATTGATTGATTTTGCATTAGCAGACAAGGGTTGACACTGGTTGCGGTGCTTTGGTTAAGCAGTAAACCACTCCACAATAAACACATGCCAACTTTAAAATTCTTACCAACAATGGAAACTATGTAAATAGCGCTCAACCCAGGGTTTGAATCCTCGGCTTCTTGTTATCTTCTATGAGTAATTGCAAATTTGGTATTTACTTAAGTTTGCTCATGTATAAACATGGAGAAACCTGCATTCAGACTTTGTGATTGATACATGTATGTTCTATGAAAAATAGAAGGAGTAATTGAGCAAAGAAAGAAATTTACTTGTTAATTCTTTAAGTACTTTGAGTCTGTATAGTTATTATTAGTTCTGGTGGACTACTGAAATTATTGCTTTATAAGTGTGAATTCGTACACAGGCAATACAGGCCCATTTCAAGCGATTAGGTTGGTTGATGAGAAAACAAAGATTTAATGTGCAACTAATTTTATAGACCATTAAGTAGTGTAGAATATGCGTTATACTTGGCAATTTCTCTTTTCAGAGTAACGTCAGATTTACCGTGGATGATGGATGATTCAAGCTTTATGTTCGGTATTTATGCACTTGGAACAGGACACAGGAATAAGGCAAAGGATCATTGCAACTGCTGGCCAACAGAGATTTACATTACCCAGCCAGAATGGGAGTCAAACCCGGGACCCAGTACACCACTGACTGAGCCACCTCCCAAAACCCATTATGACATGATCACAAAAAAATAGAAATTGACAAATGATATGACAATGTTGATTCTCAAATGAAATATAATAATGTGCAATTGATGATTTGTACATTGTTTGATTATTCAGAGTGAATGTGTACAGTTGCATTTCAGGGTTTTTTTATCGGAGTATTTAAAAATATGGAATATGAGAATAGAAACTGTATAAATATCAGGAATTCATGGTCCATTGTAGGACCTCTCTTCCAATGAACTCAAACAATATTTTTGTGTGACATTTTTGAAGAATATATGTAATAAAGGTATAAAAATGTGAGTCTTTCTGAACTATGATTTTATTTTATTTTAATACTACAAAGCATGTGAGTATCAGCAAAGGCTGTGTATACACATCAGCACTGTCAGAAGTTTCGCTTCCTGATTCTTGAACATGTGAATTCCAATTATCATCAAACTGGATCTGATGAATGGCAAGACTGATGTCAATACTAGAAAAAGTAGGCTGACAGCTGAACTCGAGGCTCTTCTTCAGATTTGACATATATTAGACATTTTGGCATTAGTAAATAAACTATCTCACGGTACTCATGGCGAAAACTCTGCCTACTATTTAAAAGGTATAGTTTGACTGAGTGGTTACAGTCCCTTCCTCACATGAAAGTCTGTCAAGGGTTATAGATATTGTTATAAACAAAAATCCATTCATCACTATGAACACTTAAAAATGGCCTTAAAGGGCACACATGGCAACGTCATATTATGTAAATGCAGTCAAAGAAAGATCCAAAAATACTGGAAGAGCAGTCCCCCCAAGGGGGGGGTGCCCCCCCCTCACTATGATTTGAGAAGAACTAAGATATGGGGCAAAAATGCGGAACAATCTGGGCCAATGATGAGACAAACATTTTTGAAATTCAATGGTGTTCAAGCACTCATTTATAATAGTATTAAATCCGGAACTTGAAATTCGGGCAAATGTCACTCCCTATCCCCAAAAAAAAATTTGGCCTGTGGAGGGGACCGTTTTGCCCCATACAGGGGACCATTTGAGCTCATTTGGAAGACCCATTCTTTTTAGAAGGGGTCAATTTGCTCCGGTCTCCCCTACAAGACTTAGTGATTAAACCAGAAAAGGAATCAAACCTCCCCCCCCCCCTTAACTTTATCAAGGTTGTTTAAAAATTGTTCAATCTTTTATTTTCCTTTAATAGATTTAATTCTTTTGTTTGGATAGATTCTTATTAAGTTTTTGTGTTTCAAAAACAAATCACCTTGCTGATTTTTTTTTCATGCCTCAATGGATTATCTTGAAATCATTCACTGCTTTGCCCTGAAAGTCTAATATAGAGCCTATACAACTAATTTTACAAGTAGATTGAAACTTGTTTTCATGCTTACTGGAACAAACACGATACTGTCAACTTCAGTTTCTATATTTGTGACACCTTTCACAAATCACTAATGTATGACTGATGCCATCTGTAATCCTACACAAAAGTACTACAAACATTGCCTGTGTTATTACAGAAATTATAAGGATACATACAAATGAATATCTGTAACCTTACTGACACCTCTGGAAAAAAAATTTCCCGAAATATCTGTAAATTGACAATTATTTTTTAACAGTGCAGGCTCTTGAGCCTCTGGGATAGGCCACATGACTAATTACCTGTAACCACTTATCAGATTAAGCCAAATGGTTTTAAATGAGGTTTTGACTAAAAATATGTGTGATGCTCCAGGCTGGATTGGCACATGTCAAAACATGGGCAATTGAAAGTTTATGAAAGTTGGCAACTGCATCCTGGCGGAGTTGCCTGAATTCACTATGTGAAAAATTGATAAAGCTTCCCCTACTTTGTTGATCACAGTTTACTAATATCAGGGAGTAAAGTATATTTTAAAGCATTTAATGAGAATGATACTGTTGTCTAATTTAAGAGTATTGAAGCACAGCTGTAGATCAAATAGCCTCAAGCTCAGCCGTTAATGGCACAGGTAACTGCTTGAAAGATGAAAATCTCTTGACTTGTTATGTTCGTGACTTCCTGCCCTCACAACACAATGGATTGCCTTTTAATGATAAAGTAATATCCCGTCATTAGACAAATCAACCCCCTCTGAAGAGCCCTAGTCATTGAGCCTTCTCAAACTTCACAAATTAATGAACAGCAGGGGTATTTATAAAATTCTCACAAATCATGCTATTATAACTCAGGAACTGGGAATTAAATTAAATTAACTTTTTATATATCTAGCTGATATGCAGTGGGCAAGATAACATATCTCCATCTTTATCCTATTTGAAAATCTAGCCTTCAATTTCGATGGTTCAGAAAGCTGCACACAGTGCACAGGTTATAGTTGCTCCTAACAGCCCTAACCGCTTCTGCTCAGCCCTTGGTGTTATATTGTTATATCAGTCATTCCTGCCTAGGAACTGTGGTTGCAGGCAACTCCGCCAGGGGCTTGGATGCAGTTGATTACTTCATACACCTACAATTGCCCAACTTACACCTCTCGTTTGACATGTGCAAACTCAGCCTGGGGCACCACATAAATTTTCGTCTTAACCTCATTTAAAATCATTTAGTTAATCTGATAAGTGGCTGTAGCTAATTGGTTACTAAGCATACCCCCCAGGTGCGAGAGCCTGGCTATGTCTTCGGCTGAATAATAAATTCTGGGATGGAAAAATATGTACATAATGCCTATGTTGAAATGTGCTTCAAAAAACAAATATTCCTGCTTTCCCGCACAAATGCTCTTGACATTTAGTTGCAGAAATTTGTATAATCCCACTAAGGTTGACATTTCATGTCAAAACAATATTTTTGAAAAATTAATTGTTCATCATGTTATACACTGTATATCAATATCATAGGTCTTATTCATTTGCTCAAAGTTGATATGATTGTTTAAGACATATATATCAATTATTAATAATAAAATCTGCATAAAAAATTGTATTTACAAGAAAAGTTTCTGATAAGTAATTTTTCAGGTAGACAAAATGACAGAAAGTGCAGAAAAAAATGGCAGAGATTAAAAATGAATGAGGTTACTCTCCCACTTTGTTGCAGTTTGCTGAGAAAATTATTGACAGAAAATTCATTAGCCATTCTTTTTTACATAAAAAGGGTTGTTTTGTGGTAGAAAATCTTAGGGTAATTTTATGCAATTATACTTAAAGCGGCACTTTGTTGTACAGACATGCAGTGTACCCTAAAAGCGATAAATCAATTTAACAACAACTGCTAAGTGACGATCCTTTGAGAATGACTCCCAATTCAAACTTGTAAAGTTTGATTCAAGTTTAAATGAAAGTCTATAAAAAGAAGTAAATTTAATGGTAGGTTGAATGTGTTATTTTAAGATTGTGACGTATTACATGAGTCGAGTGTGAAATTGATCGATTATAGTTGCTCCCGCCAAGTGTACATTGCATATCAAGGAGTAAAGTGGATTTTAAAGCATTTAATGAAAATGATACTCCCGTCTAATTTCAGAGTGATTGCTACACAAATAGCTCCAGGCTCAGCCATGAATGGCACAGGTAAATGCTCGAGAGATGAAAGTCCCATGAGTAGTAATAATCATAACATCTTGCTCTCACATCTCAATGGATTGCAACCCTTTCAATGACAGAGTAGTCGCCCCGTCATTAGACAAATCAACCCCCTGTAAAGAGCCCAAGTCATTTAGCCCTCTCAAATCTCACAAAGTAATGAACTACAGTGGCATTTGTATGGGGTATATACATGCCTGAATGCAGTCCAAATCATACCATGACAGCTTTGAAATTTAATGCTCCCGAAGTTTTTGTGAGGTGGTAATAGCCTGGACTTTTCCAAACCAAATTGTGACTTTGACATTGTGTGAAAACTGTGAATTTCAGGGTTGGTCCACTTTGCCTCTTGGAGATCCAGCATAATTCAAATGTTTTGATACAAATGTATCTTCCTATGAAAAAAGAAATCATCCATAAGACATGCCTGGTCATGTGAAATTTATAGACAATATCACAGGCACATAACTGAGCTATCTTCTTTCATGCTATTTACATGTAGAACTAACAAATGAAAAAAAGTAAGAAAGTAAGAATATAGGAGAAAACAAAAGGCTATTGTATTTGATCTTGTATTGCAGTCAGGAGGGGGCTTATTGTGACTGTAATTCATTGTAATGAGCATTCAATTTAAGGCTTATCTAGCCTTTGTACATTGATTTCACAGAGAAACTCCTCTATTACACCTTTTAAATAAAACGTTCAACAAATCACGCAGAATAAAAAATTTCGACAAGTTGTGCATTGAATTATTCATCAGGAAAGTAGCATGTAATGGTCACAGATAACTTGGATTAACTGATAATACACAACACATTACACAAAAAGAAAATGTTCAATCAGCTAGGCCAGACAAAATTAATTTTTAGCTTCTCAGACTTTCTCAAGGCACTTTTTCTTTGGTCTGTTGAAGAAAGTAATTTTTTTATAATGTCTATTTAATAAAAAATGTGGATATGTTCAATTTTCTCTTCCGTAGTCAGGAAATCTGTTAGGTCAGTCAATCCAGGAAACTAAAAATTAAATATTCTGGCCTTAAAGGTAATGCTATTTGCAGAACATTCAATTTAAAAATTTAACAATAGCTGTATTATTTGATTTCATCTGCAGCTGTATCAATCATTTGGGGATTTTTATGCAACATGTATGTCTAAATTGTGTACATTTCTTATGTTGTGTTACACTGTACATGGCTCATAAAAATTCCTTTGAACAATAAGAGAACATTATCAGTAAGTTAAGGGAATGTTTCTTTCGAAAGATCCAATGAGGTGATGAACGAAAAGCAAAAATCACAATATAATATAATTGAAGTAACAAGACACCTTCAAAAAACTTTACGAGGGACATTTGATATTGTCAGATATTTATAAATTATGTCAATTTCATTGGCGTCATCTCTGATACATATATAATATGCTTCCTTCATTGTTGCAATGTTTTATGCATACATACCCACTGAAAAGATCCATCATTTTGTTTATGTACTGTATGATATGATAAAGTGGCATACTCATTATGGGAGCATCACGCACATAATCCTTATAATGATTAGATTGAAGGTCAAGTAAGCTTTCAATGGCCAAGTGAAGAAAAATTGCTGAGCTCCTCGGCCTGGAGCTTTATGCCAACACCAATACCCCATTATTCCTGACAGTAAACTTCATACATCATTATATTTGTCTGACAAAGCTAATTGGAAAAATTCGTTTAATTGGCCGATCCGAGAAGTTAAAAATTAAATCTGTCTGCCCAAAGCCAATGGGACAACTGCGTTTGCAAAACTAACTGTGACCACAAACGTACTTCGCCGTCATCCCAACAGTACCTCTTTCAGAATGGAATGTTCCTGCCTCATTCAGGGGGAGGACTAGTTCAGTGATGAAAGATAGCATGCTCGACTTTCAATTGCTGGGTCAAATCCAGCTCTTGTAGGGTCATGCGGAACCATGTTGGATGGCAGTTTCAATCATCCTTCACCTAATTTCCGTGTCCTCTCCCTGTGCAAATCAGCCAAATGCTTACATGAGGACAAGATGCAAAGCCTCAGTTGCCAGTCATCCATTATGAATGCAACAATTTGGTCCATTTATGAAAGCAATGTAAAACAACCTCAAATGACTGCAAAAGAAAATGTAAAAGATTCAAGAAAACAGAATGCACTTATTATGGATCTCTATTTGATATTGCTAGTCTGGTGAAAGCTCATCATGAGTGTTGAATTGAGAAAAACATTGGTTTGCATGGACTGACTTTCTTGTACAAAACCTGATAAATTATGAAAAAAGGGTGGTGACTTCTTAGAAACCATATTTGGGATCATTCTGAACTATTTTGAAGAAATTCTATACCGGAAATTTCACGAGTAACGAGCCGCCTTTAAAAGGCTTATCTATCTTTTAAATATTTATTTCGGCCAGAATCTCCTCAATTACAACTTTTAAATTCAGCATTTCACACATCAAGCAGGGTGAAACATCTTTGCTACTGCATGGTGTTTTGAATTACACATGGGGAAGATAAGTGTCTCGGGTAACTTGAACAAACTGCAAATGTATACACAACAAAAAGGATCATTTGTTTATTCAAAAGATTAAAGGGATGTAACTGTCTAGATTTGCTGATTCTATCTAGCTGCTGTATTGATCATTTCATTGTTGCTTGCCTTAATCTTTCTGTCATGATGTTCAGTGTTTACAGATTATTAGGGCCATTACCCATTCACCTTGATCTGAAGTTACACAAATGACAAAGTAATTGAGGTGGGATGAAAGTTTAAAAACTTAATGGTATCATTTGACATCTTATCCGTGAAATCTGAGGTGGCCATATCATATCATATTTCTGAAAACAGATATGCTGCCCCATTTCTGAATGCTTTATGTTCGGATAAATGTGTCACACTCTTAACGCAAAAGGTTCTTGATAGTATGTATTACGAACCCAGAGCCGAAAAATTGAAAAGGTTGACAAAGGACGCCCAATCAAGTGATCGGGCAGGTCAAGCCTCTTGGGTATAACAAGCACTACAAATTTGGTCAAGACATTTTTGAGTTTCAGGTTTGGTCCACTTTGCCTTGAGCCTGGAGATTCAGTTGTTTTCTTTAAAAATCCAACAACATCTGTCGGAATAGAGATAGATAATTCAAATGTTTTGATAAAAATATATCGTCCTATGAGAAAAGAAATCATCCATAAGACATGCCTGGTCATGTGACATTTATAGACAATATCATTGGCACACAGCTGAGTTATCTTGTTTCATGCTATTTAGAACTAACAAATGAAAAAAAGTAAGAATGTAAGAGAAAACAGAAAACTATTTTGTTTGATCATATATTTGATCTTGTAATTTCAGTCAGGTGGGGGCTTATTGTGACTGTAATTCAGTGAAATGAGGTATTCGATTTCAGGCTTATCTAGCCTTTGAACATTGATTTCACAGAGAAACTCCTCTATTACACCTTTTAAACACAACGCTCAACAAATCACACAAAATGAAAAAATTTGACAAGTTGTGCATTGAATTATTCATTGGGAAAGTACCATGTAATGGTCACAGATAACTCGATTAACTGCAAATACCCAACACAGAACACAAAAAGACAATGTTCAATCAGTTTGGCCAGACAAAATTTATTTTTAGCTTCTCAGATTGCTTCGAGGCAATTTTTCTTGGGTCGGCTGGTAGGATGGGAAATCTAAATTTTTTATAATGCCAATTTATTAAAAAACTTGGATATGCTCAATTTCCTGTAGCCAGAAAATCTGTTTGGTTAGTAGATCCACAAAGCCAGAAATTGAACATGTCTGGCTTTAAAGGTAATGCTATTTGCAAAACATTCGATTTAAATATTAAACAATAGCTATATTATTTGAATTTATCTGCCACATCGATCATTTGCTATTTTGTGTTGCATGGCTCATAACAAGTCCTTTCAACAATAAAAGTACCATAGAATGGGGTAAAGTTACCAATCCGGGGTAAATTTGGCACACTATTTTGACCCACTTAATGCAAGAAATGTCAACTTTCTTCACTGACACTGGTATCTTTTGTAAAGTTGCCAACTTTATCCCGGATTGCCAACTTTACCCCGTTTTACGGTACATTCTCAGAAAAGAATGGGAATGTTTCTTTCGAGAGAACAAATGAGGCGAGGGTCCAAAAAGCAAAGGTGACATTATGAGATTATTGAAGTAATAAGACACTTTCAAAACAATTTACAATTGAGGGACATTTGATGTCATGATTGTTAGATAATTATGCAATTTCTGATACATATATATGCTTCCGTCTTTGTTGCAATGTTTTATGCGAACTGAAAAGATCTATCATTTTGTTTAAGTACTGTATGATATGATAAAGTGGTATACATGTTCATAATAGGAGTATCACACACGTTATCCTTATAATGATTAGATTGAAGGTCAAGTAAGCTTTCAGTAGTCAAAAGAAGAAAAATGGTGGAGCTCCTCGACCTGGAGCTTTACAGCAACACCATTATTCTTGACAGTAAACTTCATACATCATGATGTTGGGCTGACAAAGCTAAGTGGTTGTCATGAAGAAATGTAGGGGAGCTGTTGTCAGTGGATGAAAGTGACAGGGTGTTTTCGATATGAACGATGAGTCAGGATTGGAAGTAAGGTGTTGCTCTTTTGGGCTGCGATAACTTACAATATTATATGGCCAGTGATTTGATCTTTACCTTCTCGGATCTTCTCGAGGCACATTTTCTCTTCTTTGTCAGTAGGAGGAAACAAAATGCTGCAATCTCAATTTTTATTAAGTTAGTTCAGGGAAAATTGTACTTAATTTTTTTTTACTGCAGACCGAAAATCTGTTTAGTTTGTCGAACTGAGAAGCTAAAAATATAGTTTGTTTGCCCTAAACAAAACTAACTGAGAGCATAAAATTACTTTACAATAATCCGAATGTAACTGCCCTCAGATTTGAATGTTTCTGCTTCATTCAGGGGGAAGGTAAGCTCAGTGGTAAATCACTGACATGCCAGTCACTGAGTCCACGGTTCGAATCCAGCACTTTTACCATACATCATTTTCAAGCGAACTGATAGCTTTGAACAATGCAGAAGTCAAATCTAAGGCAACTGCCTGTAAATCCCTGTTTCACATAAGAAATATTAGAAATAAAAGTGAGATGTTTAAGAAAAAAGGAATTAGTTGGATAAGAAAATAGATGCTATATAAAGGTTTTGTCCACACCCATCTTTCGACTGAAGGCAACATAAAACCACCTCAAATGACTGCAAAAGAAAATTTAATGGATTCAAGAAAACAGAAAATAACTGTTTTTGATCCCTATTTGATATTGCTAGTCTGTTGAAAGCTTTTCATGACTGTTGAGTTAAGAAAAACACTTAGCTTTTGCGGCTTGCATGGACTGACTTCCTTGTACATAACCAGATATATTATGAAAAACAGGATGGTTACTTCTTACAAACCATATTTTGGATCATTTTGAACTGTTTTGAAGAAATTATATCTCTGAAGTTCACATGTGTCGAGCCTCCTAAAGGCTTATCTATCTTTTAAATATCAATTTCAGCCAGAATCGCCTCAATTTCAACTTTTAAATTCAACATTTTACAAATGAAGCTGAGTGAAACATCTTCACTACTGGTGTTTTGAATTACTCATAGGCAGATTAAAGGTCGCAGATAACTTGGATAAACTGCAAGTTTATACTCAACAAAAGGGATCATTAGTTAATTCAAGGGATTAAAGGGATGTAACTGTCTAGATTTGCTGATTCTACCTAGCTGCTGTATTAATCATTCCATTGTTGCTTGCCGTAATCTCTTTGTCATGATGTTCTGTGTTTACAGGTTTTTAGGGCCATTACACATTCACCTTGATTTGAAGTTGCACAAATGACAAAATAATTGAGGTGGGATGAGAGTTAAAAAACTTAATGGTGTCATTTGCCATCTGATCTGTGAAATCTGTGGTGGCCATATCATATCATATTTCTGATAACAAGTATGCTACCCCATTTCTGAATGCATTTGATGAGGATAAATGTGTTAGGTCTGACAGTGTATTGCATGTTATACTCTTCATACGAGGGGTTTTCCATAAGTTCTGTCCAACTAGTCATAACTTTTGCTAGATTTGATGTAGAAACATGATATTTGGGTCAGATAATATTGACGTAATCGGAAAATAACTCCCAAAGATTCAGGTCATTAAATTGAAAATAAATGCTTAATCTGTTGCCATGGAAACCAGAAGTCATGAAATGCAGCCCAGACTTTGTAGTGCTCACTTGAAACGAACTGAACACCTGCTTGCATTATCAATGTCTTGACATATTGAATTGAAGTATATTCATATTTTTTTTCATGAAATATAATCAGTTAATTGCAAAATCATTAACAACAATGGAAACTGGTATTTTGTTACATCTCAGTTACTTTACCATCACTCATGCAGTTTCTCAGTTTTTTACGAGATGAGCAATTTTTTGGATATGATTGACATCATATATACCCGTTGCATTTTTTCATTATAATTGGATAAAACTAGCAGAGAGAGTGTTTTATCATTTTAAGAAAGATGACAATTAGGTCATAATAATCAGTGGTCATGGTCATAGAATAAAAAATGTTTTCTTCAGCATCATTCTTTCTTAAAGATGATACATCAGGACATTCATACAGCCACCAAGCCACTGGCGCTGTTCCTTGAAACCAAATAGCAAAAGATCAAACAGATTCTACAATTATTGTGTTGCATTGATTATTTCATGTTACATGTACCACCAGACGAAAGTTGGGGGGGGGGGGCTATGGATTTTATCACCGGGACAAACTTTTTTTCACTCGAGACGGCGTCGACGAACAATTTTTTTTGCATGCAACGCAAGAACTTTTTTATTGCAATTTTAAAATTGCGGTGCCCCAGCTACATGTGGAAACAGACTTTGTTTTATTCTCATGTGCTGAAGAAACTGCTTTTCTCCATCGTCAAGTTGGGAACAAACTCTTTTTTCTCACCAAAAGCCCAAAGCCCCCACCCCCATGCAAGATCATCTGATCGGCCCCTTATGCAATCACCTTGATATGAAGTTGCACAAATTACAGAATCGTTGATATGACATAAGATGACAACTTAAATATTTTTTAAGTGGTGCCCTTGACACCAGATCTGTGAAATCTGAGATGGCATATCTCATTTCCATATCTTATTTCGGTTGATAATTTTTAAATTCATTTGTTAGGGACAAATGTCTTTGTAATATCTGACAGAGCATGGTGAAATTCTTATATAAAGAGCATCACATACATTAATTCACCATTTACATGTCAGAACGGATGCCGTGCAGGAAAATAGTAATAAACAGAATAAAGAAAGCACAAGTTTCTTGGGCTTGAGCTCCCTCACAACACCATTATTCGGAATTCAGACATTACATATTGCAGTATTTAGCTAACAATGCTTAATGTTTGGCCTACAAGTAACTCCTCTCTTGTAAGTTGTGCTAACCAGGCCTAAGGCAGCACATATATTTTAATTTAAACCTCATTTACCATTGCTTTAGCTTAATACGATAAGCGGCTGCAGCTAATTGGCTACCAGGCCTTGCTCCCAGCTGCAATAGCCTTTGATGGCCTACCTATTGTCAGTGGTGGAAATGCATCCTAAAATTGGTTATGGTAGAGTTAATCTTTGACCACAAGTCAGTAATTACAAAGTGGCGTGGGTAGAAAAAAATGGAAACTCAGTTTTGCATTTTTTGAGAAGTTCGCCTAGGAGAGGCCTTAAACTATCCCCACCTCTTTGACTTTCAATTACGATAAGATATTTTTTCTAAGTTATGATATGCTCTCAGCCAAACTGAAATTTTTCGAACAAATGAAATATCAAAAAGAAGGCAAAAAAATCTTATAAATGTCAAGGAAATTAGATGAAATGTTGATACATTCTGGGATTTTGTCTCATTCAAATTAAACTAGCATGTCGCAAAACCCACAAAACCGATAACTAAAATGGCAATAATAATTTTACAATTTATTATGTCTTTTTTGTTTTTTGAAGAGCCCAATATGACATGATCACCTTGATCCGAAAATACTAATTAAAGAATAATTGACACGAAAATGCAGTTTACATAATGAAGAATGTTTTCTGAAATCAGATCCATGATATGTGATACACAGTGTTTTCTTCCCTTGCATACGAGGGGTGTCCCAAAAGTTCTGACCAATTTTTTTGGCAGACCTTTCTATTTGAAATAGCTAAATGAAAATTTCACAAAATGAATTTCAGGTATTTGACTATCTATTTTGAAAAAATCAAGACTGTAAGAAGTGTTTAAGTTACTGTTCTGTGACCATGGTTACGAGAGGTCAGTGCACCCAGCGCAGCTCAATTTTTCAGATGAAATTCAGCAAATTAGCTGTGTTAAAAGTCAGAGAAATTATAGAAAAAAAGCAAATGATTGCAAGAAAAGCTATTTCCTGACAATCTTGCAGTCTTTCAAGATATCATCCATTAGATCATAAACATTTATTTATATTTCAACCTGATCAGTTGAGGCAATTACCAAAGGCATTTTCCAGCAGTTGCCTAACGTTCTTGAGATGGTTTGGCTGAAACAATCTGCTGTCAAGAGGCAGTGCTCAATAACGTTAGGTTCAAAACCCAATCTCATCTGCCTTAATTACCAGATTTGGCCTTCTGTAACTTTGTGTGATACTAAAATTTATATACCAGTGCAAAAATTAAAGAAATAATAGTCATAATGAGAAATAAAGCAGTCTCCAAATACACTGAAATTCCACAATTTAGGAACAGCCCAGTTTGGAGGATCCAGGTGATTGCCTCAGCACATGGGTTAAACTGATTCACTGTGATTTTAAATGTAAATGAAAAACTTTGAGATACTGTTAGGTTTCCACATAATATTTTTCATGATCATCCATTACATATTTACAGTAAATTTCTTGGTTATTTACAAGCCTAGACACTTGGATTTGGCCTAAAAAATTGAGCTGCGCTGGGTGCACTAACCTTCTGTTTCCATGGCAACAGAAAAGACATTTAAAATGTTTGAACTGGTACCATATTTTCAAAATTGATAGTGAAATACCTGAAATTGATTCTGTGAAAATTTCATACCGCTACTTCAAATAGAAAGGTCTGCCAAAAAAATTTGTCAGAACTTTTGGGACACCCCTCGTATTCATCTCATTGCTCTCATATATGTGGCATATGGAACAAAATTCAACAATATTTTTTTGGCTTGGAAAGATTTATTGTGACATTAACACATGACAACACAGATAATTGTTGGTATTCAATATACTATACATATACTCACGATGATTCTTCACACAGAATCTCGAGCATCACAAAAATTATCTACATCGTGAAGAGAAAAGGTCTACTAAATTGTTGATGGTCAGCTGTTGAACATTCAAAGGAGACATCATCATCTCTTATAGTATACTCTGCAATGTCTTTATACATCATGATAATTGGTAGACAAAAACAAAATTGGTTGGCCAGTAATATGGAGAACGATTCCATACCCTGGCACTTGTATCCTTATTTGTGCACATCAAATGGTGGAACAGCTTTTAAATGGGGTTAATAATACAACCGAACACCATCTTTCTAATGTAAACATATATTCATAGCAAATAATGACATTTGAATATGATTTTATGATGAAAGTCTCGAAAACTGCATATGCAAAAGTTTCTGAACCCTTCTGAAAAGTATACAATCAACAATTTGTATGGCCCCCTTTTTCTAAAATAAATGCTTCCAAGCACTTCTTATGGCTATGGAGTACCTATTGGCAGATTTTTTGTGGGATTTTCGACCATTTTTCAAGAGAGCATTTTCTTTACCTTCATAAGCTGGCGAGTCGTTTGACGTAGACTGCTTTATGTAACTTTGTTGACAGGAAATAAATCTGACGACAATGGTTTTGGAATAAATTCCAAGGACCCAAAAATCTTAATGCAATAAATACAGAATTAGGTTATACTGTAAATGTCCTTTTTATCTGCAATTAAATTACTTTATGGTGCAAATGCCAAAGTTGATTTTCTCCAAGGTCGTACTCAATAACTTGTTTATATTCATCTTTAAAAATAAAATCGCTTGAATTATCTGCGTCTTGCTTGCAGATTGAGTTTTCTATTGACTTCAAAGGGCATGCCTTTTCACAAGATGTGAATGATATTTCTCCTTTAGAAATGTTTAATCATCTGAACAGAGCAAGATAAAAACATTTACGAAGATCAGAGACAAGGTTTTATTTTGAATCATCCTAATCTTTTTCATGCCATTTTCTCTCATTTCCATGACCTCCTCTGTTCATTTATATAAGTTTGGCCATTTTCTATCATATCTCTTTTGCGTAACGCAATTTCAAAAGAATTTGATCCCTAGCTCTTAATGGACATTCATGACAGATGAAATGCTCATAGAGAACGACTTGAAAGTGGTCTGATTGCAGGAAAATAAGGTAGGCGAGTGGAACGAGGCCGGAGACCAACAAAATCTAGGTCAATACCAATACCATGGCTGAGATGACACCAAAAGTGTCTTTGTCATCATTTGAAATGCACAATATCCGGCAATCAATTAATAAGCAACTCAACATATAAACAGTTTTGCGGTTTAGTAAAAAAATATATGCTTCATCCCTGAAATGATATATGATATATAAAAATTTACAATTCTATCTCGGCAAATTCCTGAATTAAAACATTCCTTTTTCATTTAATTCAGCACATTTCAAGGAATATTCATATCAATCTAATCAATAAATTTCAATATAAAAGGTAGAACAAAGCTACATGTAGGTATAAAAAGCCCTGGAAAAAAATTACAGGAAAATTCATTCTTAATTTCAAAGTTGGACAAAGTACAAGGTTCTTCGAATGATATCTTAAGTTGGACAAAGTACAAGGTTCTTCGAATGATATCTTAAGTTGGACAAAGTACAAGGTTCTTCGAATGATATCCTAATGAAAGAAGATTCGTAGCAGGTATTTTTTAGACGTATTATCTCATATCATACAGCAATGCTCATGAGTATCTCTATCACAATTGTCACATTTCAGATTTTTCTTTTGGGAAAAGTGAAAAACCATGTATGGCAAAACTGCTTTTATCAACTGCTAGTTTACTTTACAAGAAGGGAAATTTGATATTAAAAGAAGCAAGACAAATTATTTTACAGAATAAGAAACTTATTTCTTTGATTAAAGCCCAATTATTAAATTAGGAAAAAATATCTTAATTCCCACGATTTTTAACAGTTTTGAAAGTGGGTAATGTTATCAACACGTTGCTAACTGGATGTGGTCAAGTTACTAATTCTGATGATTCATAAATTGGATAAAAAATGTTAAATTTGTGATTCATTCTCAAGCTAAAATCACGTGTGAATCATTTGACAATCCTGTGAAAAGTGGAACGTGATTTCAGAATGAAATAAGCAATGTGATCACAACAATACATGTTGTCAGCCATTATGTACAACAAGAATGCAATAAGATTGGTGTAATATAAGTTGCCTTGCTGTCATTGATGATTCATGGCAAAGATGTCTCTTTCAATGAGGTTCCAAATATCTTGTTTACTTTGTTGTTGTTTTGCGTTTCATTATAAATGTGTGGTTACTGCCTGGAGTTGTGACTGCAGGGATACATTGCTCCAGATATCCCTAAGCAGCTCTCAAATTGACATCGCTTTTGATGTTTCTCATTGTGGTTGCAGGCCGCTCCACCAGGGGCCTGAATGCGGTAGATTATTTTATGTGATTCCAAATGTGTGTGTAACTCCTCCCGTTTGACTTGCATGTGCCCAGCCTGAAGCATCACATATATTTTAATCTAAACCTCATTTAAAGTCTTCTTAGGTTAATTTGATAAGTGGTTCAACCTAATTGGCTACCAGGTCTGGCCCCCAGGCACAAGGGCCTCTGATTGTAGAGAATGGCCTATATGTCCAGGACAGAAACATACGGGATGCAATTCAGGAGGGTCATGCAAGAATTATGGCCAACTATACCTCTGGCAAAACAATTGGTTTTGCAAAGTCAGTGGTCCAACTGGCTGAATGCTAAATACTACCATGGCAAGGCAAGACTGACTTCTCTTATTCATATCTAAACTCATTATTCACTTGAGAAGCCCTGCGATCTCCAATTCTGTTTCCTCAACTTCCTTCAGGCTTACCATTTAGCTTTGAATATCATGATGAATAAAGTTTACTGCCAAGAATAATGGTGTTTCCCATGTGCTCCTGCCATGAGAAATCAGCCATTTTTCTTTGACTAACCACTGAATGCTCAGTCAACCTTAATTTTTATTATAATAAGGATCATGTATGTATGTATATAAATTAATAAAGTGTGTTTTTCTCCTTAACGAGTAATTCATTGAGTATATCACTTCATCCTGTCAAGCATAAATATTATGATAAATTTTTCTTAACCTGTGTGTATCGATTAAAGAACAATCTTGATCAGACACTACAAAGGAGATATTATCATATTGAATAATGAATACATGTCAAAGATGACCAATCATATCAAATGTCTGATACCACGCTAAATTCTTCAGGCCAGAACTGCCTTTTTATTAAAATAATTGTTTTGATATCTTCGAATAAAGATGAAGACATAATTGAAGAAAACATTTGAATTCATGAAGACATGAAAAATGTTTTCATAAATGATGTACTTAAAAAGTGTCATTTCAGAGTTCTTTATGAAATCATTTTTTAGAAGAGAATGAGGAAAATTTAGATTGGTGTGTCACATCATGATGCCTAAAACATGCAATTTCTGTTACAGATTTATATATATTTCTACTTCGTGATGACATCATACGCTTTTTTCACTTGAGTTTTGCCATGAAGATTCACTAAGCAATAATATAATAATTTTATGAATTTAACATAACATTTAATTTTTTTTTCTCGCAGTCTTAAGTTTTCTATTGACTTCAAAGGGCATGCCTTTTCACAAGATGTGAATGATATTTCTCCTTTAGAAATGTTTAATCATCTGAACAGAGCAAGATAAAAACATTCACAAAGATCAGACACAAGGTTTATTTTGAATCAGCTAGCCTTGATGAATCTATCTTTAGAGTTTCTCCTTACATCTTAGCATTTTCTCTCATCTCCATGATCTTCTCGATTCAGTTTATATAAGTTTTTCTCTCATAAATCTTTTGCATATAAAATTGGACATTAATGGACATTCATATCAGATGAAAGACTTTCTGGCTCATATAGAAAGACTTGAAAACAGTCTGATTGCAAGCCAATAAAGTAGGCAAGTGGAAAGAGGCTTGAGACTAGCAAAATCAAGGTCAATGTAGTTGTTTAATTTGCAGTCTGGGAAACTTTATAGATAGAATACCAGACCAAGGCAGAGATGGCACATTAGGATTTTGCCGTACATATATGTGAGCCTGACATACTGAAATCAATCAATTCATAAGCAACTCGACATGTATAAATGCTGAAGTTAAGAAAACGAATGTTTAAAAATATCTCTGAAATTATATATATGATACATTCACAATTTTATAGTGGCAGGTTCTAGAATTAAAACATTCCCTTTTCTAATCTTAAATCATTGCATTTCAAGAAACATTTTTATCTAATATATTTCAATATAAAAGGAGGGATGAAGCCAAACATCAAAAACCCAGAAATATCAACTGATGCAATCAACAGTTACATATATATAGGAATTTGTTGTTGTTTTTCGTTTCATTATCAATGTGTGGTTACTTTGTGGAGCTTTGACTGCAGGGATAATTAAATGCTCCAAATATCCCTGAACAGCTCTCAACTTTACATAGCCATTGATGTTTCCAAGCCAATCCACCAGTGCTTCGGATACAGTTGATTATTTTATGTATTTTCTAATGCCTATGTAACTCCTCCCACTTGACTTGCGCTTGCCCAGCCTGAAGCATCACATATATTTTAATCTAAACCTCATTTAAAGTCCTCTTAAGTTAACTTGATAAGTAGTGGTAGCTAATTGGCTACCAGGCCTGGCCCCAGGCACAAGGGCCTCTGATTGTGGGCAATGACCTATTTATCTAGAGCTAAAGCATAAAGGATGCATTGCAGCAGAGTTATGGAAAGATTATGGCAAAGTAAACCTACGACAAAACAGTTGAGTTTGCAAAGTCAGTTGTCCAGCTAGTAGAATTGTAAATATTACCAAAACGATAAAAGTTCTCTCTTATTTCCCTCATTCCTATCTAAACTCAACATTCACGTCAGAACAACCCCACCCCCTCCCGCCTCACCTCCAACACTTTTCTTGAGGCCAACCATTTAGCTCTGTCAGCCTAAAATCATGATATATGACGTTTACTGCCAGAAATAATGGTGTTACCCATGAGCTCCAGGCCAAAGAACTAGGCCGTTTTTCTTCTTCTGACCAATGAATGCTTACTTGACCTTCATTCTCATCATCAAAATGATGCGCCCAATGCTCCTGGTGCCTGCAGTGAGAATAGCACTTTATTATGTACATCCTTATGATAAATCTCACTTAACTTGTGTGACAGTGTGTGTGTATGGGTAAAAGAATAATATGTGACAACGAAAATGAGATATAAGATATTATCATATCAAATTTCACAGATCAACATATCAGATATCAAATACCATCCTCAATTATTTAGGCCTAAAATTTCTTCTTATTTCAACATTTTCAGATCAAGATGATTACATAATCGGTCCTGGAACATAAAAGCCTCTCAATACATGCTTATACAGAATACATGCAGTTACAGGAAGTTTTCCTTATAAATGAAGGACAAAGATTAGAGGCGCAGTTTCAAAGTTTCTTCATGAAATCCTATTAAAAATGGCCCCTGTCAGACAATGAAGCTGTTTGCGCTAATACATAACTAAGATCGCAGGCCCAGAATGATTCATTTGACAGAATTTAGTTTTTTTGTCTGAACAAAATGGCTCACAAAGACAATCACACACTGTGGAATAAAGCTTTAGTTTAATTTTCCAGAACTAGGCCTAATACATCTTTTGGCAGTTTACATACAGTAGATTTAACAAGCATAGGACTCGTTTACAGGACATGTAATTTTTGTTCTTTGCTTTATGTGATTATAACAACTGTGTTTAATGACTTGAACAAATATCATAGTGTTTGCATTGTCTTGAATAGCCCTTCTTAGAATAGTTCTTTGTCTAATTCTTCAGAATACATTTGGGCGGAAAGATATTTCTTCATGATTTGCTTTTTATTGACAGAATTTTTTCTTTATATTCCATTTTAATACAAAATGCTTGCTACAGTCTTCCGATTTTTTAAGCATGAGTTGAGAACTTTCAGGAAAGATAACGGACATGAGTTTATTTCAAATCCTGACATTGCATTGTGATTTCTTTTGGTCTTCTCTGATTTTTGTCCCATTTTCTGTGGGGATATTATGAGGATTTTTATGCTACTTCTCTTTAATATCTCTGTTGTGTAAGTACTTTAATTTGGAGTCAGGCACAAACATGTCTCTCCTATGATCCTTGATCTTAATTGAAAGTCAAAGTATGCTGAAGGAGGATAGTAGAGTGACTGAAAAAAGGTTATTCTTGTAGTTGTGTTGTCATAAAAACAACTACATAATAAAAAAAACTTCTAAATGCAGCGATTGCGTGGCCAAAGAAAAACTAAAAAGTAAATCTAATCTGTTGGCACCAGAGGGCAGAGGCCATCCATTTATCAGGAAATGCAGTCACAAATTGAGTGGCTGTGAATTAAGTGCTCCTTTGTGTGGTTTTGGTGGCCTCTTGATTGTTTGCATTTAGATTATGCAAAATTATTGGCCATATATCAAAAAGGGAAATAAGAAAAAGTTGGTGTTTTTTACTTGGGTTTAATTATCTGAGCAAACTATCAGCTTCCTAATTTCAATGTCTCTTTCGACATGCTGTGATGATAATCAAAGCTTCAAAAGATTAAAAGAGACAGAGAAAATTATCTGTTATATTATCCGATCGGTTTGCTTTCTAACAACTAGAAAGGAAAACCTTTCTTCACTGATTAATTCCCAATTACTGAATTAGGAATCATGTTGTATAATTGACAATTATTCCTAACTGTTTGAAATGTGTCAAGTTATCGACATCTGGCAGGATGTGGTCAAATAAATAAATCTGATCATGTATAATTTTTTGTAGATATTTTCCCGGAGCAAGGGGCTCTGATTGTCTATAAGCCTAGTTAACCTCAAATCAGGAGCATCATTCAACTCTGTCTCACCTCCTCTACACCTTCAGGCCACCCATTTAGCTCTGTCAAGCCAATATTATGATGTATGAAGTTTTCTGCCAGAAATAATGGTGTTGTCCAATGTGCTTCAGGCCAAAGAAGCAGGCCATTTTTCTTTTGACCACTGAATGCTTATAGCTGACCTTCATTCTAATCATCAGGATAATGTGTATGATGCTCCCTGAGTCCTGCAATACAAGGAGAATATCACGTTATGTTTATCAAATGTTTACTCTAATGATTCATGTGAATCATTCTTAGCCTGTGTGTTTACACATGTAGACACAAAAACAATATGGGTTGGTAAAATGGAGATACGTTTATTACCATATCGAATATCCGGGGTCATCATATCAAATACCACTTTAAATTATAAATGAAGGCCTAAAACATTTTCTTACTTCAATGCTTACTTGCCATTTTAGATCAAGATAATTACATAATTGGCCCCAAAACATAAAAACCTTTAAAGACATGCCTTTAACAGAAAACAAGCTGATTAACAACGTTTTTCCAATGTGTGAGGGATGAAGATTAAAGTGGTAATTTCAAAGTATCTTCATGAAATCATATTTAAAATGGCCTTTGACAGACGATGAAACTGTTCGCGCTAGCAACTTCGAGGGTAGGCCCAGAATGATTTATTTAACTGAATTTATTATCTTTTTCTCAGAAAAATGGCTCACATATACAATCACACACTATAGAATAAGTCTTCAGTTTCTTTTTCCATAACTAAGTGCTTCTTTGTGTCGTTTTAGTGGCAGCTTGTTTTTTGCAATTGGTTTATGTTTAATAAGCCATCAAAAACCAAAAATGAAATTAGGAAAGTTGCAGTTATTTACTTGGGATAAATCATCTAAGAAAACTATTAGTTTCTTAACTTCAATATATCATTTTAAGCATAATCCTAGAACATTGAGGGGAGATAACCAACATCTCTTTGTTCAAATTTAACAAGTAGATGTTATCGTTATTTCTTCTCTTTTCCTATTATTTTTATCCCAATTTCTGTGGTGCTTTTACGAGGATCTTTAGGCTGTTTTTTTAAAAATATCTCTGTTGTGCAAATGCTTTCAAGTTTGCTTTGGGCACAACACTGTAAATTCTGAAAATCTGAGTTAGCTCAAATGATTGAGTGAGACGGTTGCACAATTTGTTTGAGCCATGATAGCTTGCTGTTTTGAGTTATGATAATATTTATGTTGTTATAACTTGCAAACAACAAGCTATCTTGGCTCAAAGGAATTGTGCAACCATCTCACTCAATCAATTAAGCTAACTCAAAATTCAAAATTTACAGTGAAACGTATCTCTGGCATGATCCCGGATATTAATTGAAAGTCAAGGTAGGGGAAAGTTTCTTTTTGGCTCCAAGAAGTTGGGTGACTGGAGAAGGGTTATTCTTGTATTTGTGATGTCATAAAAAGTAGTGACATAATAAAAGAACTTCTAATGTACAGATTGCATGGTAAGGAAAACACTAAAAAGGATAAAAAAATTAATCCAACCTGTTGGCACCGGAGGCCATCCATTTATCATGAAATGAAGTCACATATTGAATGGCTATAAATTAAGTGTTTCTTTGTGTTGTTTTTATGGCTACTTGTTTGTTTGCAAAGGTATTTTAAAAGCTAAATTACTGACTGAAAATCAAAAAGTCAATAATAGAATTTGTCACGATTTGATTGGCGCCAATTATCACACGAAATATATTTATAAAGCTTTTTATCATTTATTTCAAAACCTCTTTCTCAATCACCATGTTCTCTGCAGTGATGACCACACCCATGTTCTTTGACATTAGTATTGAATTGTTTAAAGTTGTTATCCCTTGATACTACAGGGTATTGTTGTACATGAAATGATCTTTTTAAAAGATTTTCATATTATTAAAAACATTTGTTAGATTCCCATTTTCAATATTTTCAAAAAAGCAAAATGACATTGTAAATTTTGTAAATGTTGTCCCTGTTTGGCGATACCGTGGCTTCAATGCCATGGAGTGTAGCTTAACATATCATTTTTTTCTGTATTTTTTAAAGACTTAATTTGAGCAAAAAGATGTGTCATTATCTTAATAATTTCTTATTCTGTTGACATAATTTCTTATTTACACTTCATTTACCACCAATAATGTTTCATTCCTGCATTTTTGTTTTTTTTAAGTATCAGTTGAGAACACCGAAAAGAAGATAACTGACATAACTTTGTTTCAGATCCTCAGATTTTATCGTGATTTCTGGTCATTTTCTCTGGTTTTTGTCCCATTTTCATTGGTGCTTTTATGAGGATTTTTAGACAACTCTTCCTTGATATATTTATTGCGCGGGTGCTTTCAATTTGGCTCGGGGCACAAACATATCTCTGGCAAGATCCCAGATCTTAATTGAAAGTCAAAGTAGGGGAAAGATTCTTTTCGACTCAGAGGAGGATGGTAGAGTGACTGGAGAAAGGTTATTCTTGTATTCATGATGTCATAAAAAAACAACATACCAAAACAACTCTTGATCTTCAAATTGCGTGGTGATGGAAAAAAACAACAACTAAAAATAAAAGAATAAATCCCATCTGTTGGCACCAGAGGCCATTGGTGAATCAAGAAATGCAGACACAAATTGAATGGAATTAAGTGCCTCTTTGTGTGGTTTTTGCAACCCTTGTTTGTTTGCAATCGGATTATGCAAAAATATTTGACCAGAAAACCAAGAGTATAAATAACACAATTCCATTATTATTTACATAGTGTCAATTATTGCGGCAAACTAAGCCGCTTAAGTTCAACACCTCTTTTGAAATAAAAGAATTGTGGAGACTGAGAGACTTGAAAATATTAAGAGGATCTAAAGAGATTATTTACAAAAATTCAAGGGTCGAACGAGTCAGATTTCAAGTGTTTAATTCAACATTTTTTTGTTAACTGCAATGTCAATCATCCTGAAGAGGGTCCTTTCTTTCAGAGCAAACTGACCTGGGTAGACCTTAAATTTCTCTTTGCCACTTTGATTTTACTTTTTTCCTGTAAAGTTAGTTAAAATTGTATGGGGCATCGAATGGTCTTCTTTCTTCTTTACCTTTTTTTAATTCTCATGATTTTCACGAATTTACAAAGTTAATTTTCTTTGTTTGTTTTTGTGTGTTGGTTCAGCCTTTTGAGCTTCCTATCCTAGATTTGCAAAATAAATGTGCTGAAGCAAAATTCAGATCAAGAAAAAAGAAAAAGAACGACAGAGATTTTCAATGGAACCCATAGTGATTTGTGCCAGCTCTCCAACACGCACCCCCATCTAATTGCCACTGTCTCATCATCTCATGTACATTCATGTTGCGTGTGTCACAAAATCCTTTTTGGCATGTAACTCTGTCACCCTCCACTAGGAGCTCTGTGTGTCACTGTCAACATGCAACTGCGTCCTCTGTGTGTGGTGATCAGGCAACTAGCCAAGTTTCCTCAGGAAGCCTTCAGGCTACAATTAGATCAGTTGGCTTCTAAAATATAGCTTGCATGTTGCCTGCAACAGTTATGTAATGATTCTGTCTAGTTATATGAAGATGGTATCGCATTTTTATCAGGTTTTTATTAGATTTTTTTCAAGAGAAAGAAGGTAGACTAACTAATTATTAGTCCAAAACTTCTCAAGACGTATCGAATGATGTTATGCCACAAGCAATAGCCATTATTGATTAATAAATCTCATAACTTCCAGGAAATTTGGTTGATTAAGGAGAAACAAAGGAAGAGGACACGTCTTCATTTATATAATAGTGTGGGTGACAGGCTGGCGAGATTTGGGTGAAAGCTTGCAAGAAAATATATCTAAGCTGTTTTTGTTTCTTTGAAATAAACCCAATATATGTATCTTGTGCTTGGGGGTTTAAATAAATAATATTTTGTCTTGCTTTGGTAAAATAAGGAAATTTTCTCTTGGTTGACTTGAATTAAACAATTCCAATGGAGTGGATTTATTGATACTGTTCTGCTTGACTTACAATTTAGAAACGAATTGTTAGGACATTATATGTAGCAGAGATGCTCAAAATATATAATTACCTATGACAGGGTATCATGAAATAAATTATGATCTTCCTTTCAAAGAAAAATACAACCCCCCCCCCCTTCCCAAATGTCAAATGGCCGTCCCCTCATTGTATCCCAATTCGGAATTACTTCCCTAATGCTGATAAGTTTTAAAACACTCAGGCTGAAATTTTTGTTTTCACAAATACTGAAACAACCTGACAAACTAGGTTGTCACAATTTGTCAGAATTACTTGCCCTGTGTGAACATGACCACACAAAAAGCAATCATGGGGGAAATTGCAGGGCCCTGGATGACTATCATGTGGCAGAGTGATAATTGTCTGGGACTATTGTAACAGCTCTGGAGTGTGTCAGTGTGGTGTGTTAGGGTCAAAGGGTAGTTGAGGGTCAAGCCATGTAGTACCCTAGTGACCCTACTCATCCACCCTTGTCCCTTTATCTCAGATACCCCTCCCCCTCAATTATTTTCTGGGAATGTTAGTTTTTCTCGCCGCTGCAGAGCTCTGCAGCTGCCCACTCCCAACATCTTAAAACTGAATCACGCGCAGCACATGTTTGCATCAGTAGCGCATGCTAATGACAGGGGTGTTAAAAAGGGGTAGGAAAAGTGGAAAAGACCCCAAAAGGGGGCAGAGATACGCGGGTCATTGGATCACCCTTTTTTGCCCCTACCCCGTTTCTTCCTTTACCCTAATTCACCCCCTAACCCTCTAACCCCCGAAGAATTATTTGCACAGTGTTTCTTTCACCATAGTTCATGTCCAGCATTCTAATGCCTGTTTGAGCCCAGTTTGCAAATAGATCAAATTTATCACTATTTATATTTGACTAATTGACTAATTCTATTGAATCTGTGTCCGTGCACATGCAAGTGAAAAGCCCACCCACCCAGGTGCTGCAAATAGTGTTGTAAACAGTGTTGCACTAAATGTGAAACATTATGATTATTTACATCCATGTTTTGTGAATTTTAAAATTGACCACCTGGTTGTCGTCGACCACTGTTTCAGTTTTCAACATTGCTGGTTAATTAACTTAATTTGCCGCCAACTCGATCCTGGTGTATAACAAAATGAATTCAGCTGTTTTCATTTGAAGATATCTTCGTATGAAACGAGTGAAACCATTTCTATCACTGTTATGTTCACAAATTTGGGAAAAACCAAAGACGAGTCAGAAAATCTATGAAGGTCATATATATAATGGCAGCTCAAATTTCGTAGATAGGCCTATTCCATTTATACTTGTTACATTAAATTATTACAGATCTGTTAGTAAACATAGGCGGGATATCATATGAGATTACATTAAAATGCTTCAATTTGCAGTCTGAAACTTTTTACTTCTAGAGAAGCTTCATGTTGAATATAATTGTTCATGTTTCATCTTCGAGTATCATGTATCACAAATTATTTTGGATGAAATATAGATGTTGTCTTTCATATATCACGGCATTTGTGAAAAACTATATGTGCCGTTTCATGTGGAAAGTTTTATCACTATACAATCATAGACATTGTATTCCAATAAGATACATAACTTTGGTTAAACAACAACAGTCCAATGTAAGTCCAGGTAACCCAGCCGGAGTGGAAATCGAACCCTGGACCTGTGACTGTCATAAAAAAATTGGCAGCCATTGTTATCCCACTTACCTCAAATATTGTTCTTTTAAATATAACGGTAGCCCAATATATATAATTTTTTTATCTCATGCTTCCACAAGCAGTTTGGTTGAGGATGTTCAGCATCGACCCAAGGGCAAAACATCAACTGTTTCACTTACTTGAAGGCAACACTGTAGTGGCTGTCAGGGACCCAGATTATCACTCCTTAATTTGGCTCACTTTCACTGGCATTGCAAGCGCCTCACTAGCTTATGTGGCAGTCACACCTTGACGTCCTGAGGAACGTCCAGGTAACTGACAAGCAATGTTTTTTGATAGCTTATCCGGGGCTTTTTTACCTGCTTGAACCGAGTTGAAAACGTGTAAAAAACGAGTGGAAAATGCGAGCAAAACGAGTGGAAACCGTATATAAAACGTGCAAAAAACTTAGAGATAACTTATGCCACGTACCCTTGTCAGTAAGAAACTGTGCTTTTGTGCCAATAAAATGGGACAAACTTGGGCATGTGAGAAACGACTGAGAAACGTGAATAACTTATGAAAAAGTTTGAAAAACGAGGAAGACGAATGAGAAACGAACAGGGAACGGTGAAAACTTATAATTATCTATAACGATCCTCTACCTTACTAATTCCTTATATAACGTGCCAGGATGTACTATTATATATATGCACACGTTGGTGTACGTCAAGAAGTTCCCCCGTGGCCTAATTGGTAAGTGCGCTTGTCAACTGGCTTTGAGGGCGTGGGTTCAAATCTCAACCCGGGAACTCACTTTAGTCCGAGCCCATGGGACATTAAATGGAGGAGGGTTGTATCCAGTATTCTATGCTGGGGCAACTGAAAGACCCTGGGCATCCCTGAATTAATAGGATATGTGCAAGACTCCCAGTCTTCTCATCTCATCATCATACGGCGATCGCCTGCCTCGATATAGCCCAATTAGGTGCTGCAGAGGCATAAAACACAAACAAACAACAAACAGACGTCAAGAAGTTTGAACATGCTTAAAACTTTTCAGCACCTTGGACGTATGACAACGTTTCTCAACGTGTATCAGCGTGTTTCTAACGTTTGAGAAACTTGCTTATGAATAACTTATTCAACTTACAAGAAACATTCACCAGCATGTTAAGCACGTTATAAACACGCAATCTAAAATGGCTAGGTGTGACAGGGCCTAAATTTAAAATTGACAAGCCTTATTGAAAATGTTAAAGTCTGTAGTTACAATAGGTCCTATATATACAATATAATACATATATTTACATGAAGATATATATACTATCAATGATTGTGCGTCATTTCGGGATGACATTTTAAAATAAAATTAATTCTCTCAACATGTGACTTGAAATCAAGAAAGAATCATATATACCATAAAAATGTAGTCATAAAATCATGCTTTTTTCTCTTTGACAAAGCAAGGAGTGTCCTTCTCAAAAGAATGAAATGAAAGTTATTGTTGAGTCTATTACCTCCTTGTTACAAATGTCAATTGCATGGTCTTCTAAATTGGAAAGAGCAAAATGCACATGTGCTCAGGAATCTGAATTGCTTGCAAGAAATGACTCATATAGATTTTATATATTGTGGAGATTAGGTTTCCAGTCTGATATTTCAAGTAGTGGGCTGTTGAAACTTTTAATCAATCAACATATTATGTCTTGAAAAGTATTCTTGACAAAAAATGATCGGGATAACAGAATAAAGTTGCATATATAAATACAATTTCATATGAGCTCTGTGTAGGTGGAAGAATGATGTTATTCAGGTCTAAGAAGTAAGAGTATTACATTCAGCTGCTTGTAGATAGCTATGATGCCTGTGAGTTATTAAGTACAACATGGCTAAGATAGGGATATGACATCACGAGGAACATCCCTGTGCATTTCTGTATTATAGACAACGTGTACGTTTTCAAATGTGACCACTGGGCTCAATTCAAGTCAAAGATATTCACATTTTATAAGGTTAAGTGCACTCAATACAAAATAAAATTGTTTTACCATGTTTACAGTATGGAATTTAAAAAAAAACAATTGTAAATTGACCTCAATGCAAGCACGTTTACAAACGTTCTCTGTATAAAGTATCAATATACTATTTATGGATATTTACACTCTAGCTGCAAATCTGCACTCTTCTCAGGGTGGCAGTGTACCCCTTCTGTCACAGGCCACTCAGTCTGTCTTGGGTCCTGCCTGTCTTTGGTCCTGCCTGTCTTTGGTCCTGTTCTGTTTGTCTGTCTGCTTCCCCATCCATTCTGTGACCTTGATTAGATCAAGGTCTATCTCTAACACAATTTCGGCCATGAAGGATGCTCCCATAGCCATCTTAACTCACTAACTGCATTAATCCCATACACTTAGAGCTACTGGGTGGTCAGGAAATAAGAATTGTGTGTTATAGGGGGTTGGTTAACTTTTGGAGGGAGTAGATCTTTTCCACTATTTCTATCCTCTTCCTCTGTGTGTTTTTTCTTTCTTCCTGTCTTTCTTTATATCTTTCTTCTCTCGTTCTTCTTTACATCTTTTTAATTTTCATTATCCAGAACTTTCTTCTTCTTTATCAGCTATTAATCTTTTTTTGTTTTGGTTTATACTTCTTCTTCTCATTCCCAGTCTTCTTCTTGTCCTTCTTTCCATTTTCCCCTCTGACTTGTTCTTGTCTTCTTCCTTTTTTCTTCTTCCTCTTTTCTTCTTCCTTTTCTTCTTCCTTTTCTTCTTATTTCCTTCTTCTTTTTTCTTCTTGTCCTTTTCTTCTTCCTTTTCTTCTTCTCATGTGTAGATGGCCTTGGTATTTTGCAAAGAGATTGGGCCACTTTCTATAGGAGATTGTTTATTCTCTCACTAGTGGTCGTGCTTTGCGTCTAGATAATTTTTCCCATGCATTAATTTTTACTCTTATTCCCTTCCGTCGATTCTATATTTTTTAACAATTAATTTTAAGGTACCGGTAACTAATTAAAGAATAAAAGTGGATCCTTAAACGCTACGAGCCACTACTTGATTGGCAACAATTGCCAATTACAATGTAGTCAAAACAATAACGCTGCAATTTATATCAAATGGCAAACAATTAATTAAAGTTATGAGCAGTCAGTTGCAGTTACGCAATTCCGGCAACTAAAGTCCATGCAAGAAATGTAACACTGAGCAGGTTAATGAATTGCTTTTTGTAATAAAAATTATCTGAAAAATAATATCAAAAGCAGGTTTTTAAAAATTATTGTAAATTAAAAGTAATGCTGTAAAAAACCATTAAATCTATATTGAAGATTTTACTCTGGAAGTAGACTAACTAGTATGGTGATTAAGGATCTTATAGTGATTTTGTAATATAAGAGGGATTATGGTTCTACCTAAATCTAGTTAGTATATATATATATTGTAACAAAAATTATAACAATCATAGGTCAGCTCGGTTTGTCTATAGCCTAGTACTATTATTTGGTGTGATTTTTGAAAAAGGTGGAATTGACTTGCCCCCTTATTTGGGCTTAATTAAACCTAAAGATCCATCTACTTGCCGGAAGGCCAAACCTATATTTCCCTGACCTTTTTTTGGTCTTTTTTTTTTCACGTGACTGTGTGCTCTCTTATTAGTTTCTGTGTTGGGGTTTTGTGGTCTTTTTTAATTCTGACTTAATTCTCTCAGTCACACGAGTTTTCAATAATTACAGCTTTTAGATTTCCAGGTCTCTCTGGATGCGGTCTGCTTTTCCATTTGAAGTATTTTGTGTCTGAGTTGCTCTGCAATTGAACATGTCCCTGTGTGTAATTAGTTTTTCAAAGTTGCATTTCTCCCAAATGCGAAGATTAGCCTCCCATTGTTGGAGCCTGGTGCGTGATAACAGGGCTGTTCGAGACAAAAGCGAGGCAGCGGATGACGTCCTGCAGCTCTTTGTGACATCACACAGCTCTTGCTATGACGTAGGTCGCGCGTGCCTAGCGTTTTCGAAGTCACATGACGTCCATAACGTTGCCCTTGTCGTTCTGGAACTAACGTCACCTTCTTTACACACCTAGCGGTTAATTAGGAGTTGTGCAATAACGTGTTATTATAACAAAACAACCCAAGTCAGGGTCACTGAGTAACAATATCATGAGCTGTTGTGTGAATTAATATCACTCGAGCCCGCAGGGCGAGAGTGATATTAATTCACACAACAGCGAGTGATATTGTACGAAGTGCCCTGACGTGTGGTTGTTTTGTTTTTATCACCTGGTTTTACCCCAAATTTTCAGTTATAAAGAGGGACTATTTTCTGCCATTACAAAAATGTGACGTCACCATGGAGCAACAATGGATATGACGTCACAATCCCATTGTTTTGGCCTTTGTTTGGTTTGCGACGTCATCAGACCGCAGAAATGCTGATGATGTCATAACCATTGTTAAAAAATATCGCCCTTGAAGGGTGGTATTTTTTACAATATCATAGGCCCTGATATTTTGACTGTAAACAGTGATATTCACAGCCAACCAGGTGATAATACTGTATTAACCCCACACACAATGTGTGACATAATTTTGGTAATGATCTCACATGGTTGTTATTAGTGAGGCAGACAGAAAATTAAAAACCAAGTAGTCTGATGTCATTAATCTCAATTTTATTAGAATATTTCTCTAACCCACAATATTATAGTTTTTACTAGTAAAATCTGCTAGAATTAATCCTTCTTTGTAAGTAGGGTAGAATGAATAATTTCATTCAATTTAAAATAAATATGACGAACGGATATATAATTAACTATTTTTATTAAAAAGTGGTTCTAAATATTTAAATTCTGAGAAACCCGGTTCTATAATTTGTCGTTAAGAGAAATTAGCCCAGACCATTTTTAAAACAAATCATGGCAACAATTATTTAATTTCAAATATGTGTTCTCATAGTCATGTCAGGCCTCTATTTAATTAGGCTTCTGTTAGAGTTAATAGGGAATTTGACAACAAAAGATCAGAGGGAGGCTGACCAGCTAAGCATTATTTCACCACCAACAGTTGGGTGTTGCCCAACATCCCGGGTATTGTGATGCCCCAAATTAGCAGACCCCGGGGATGGGGTATGAATGAATCATAGGGCTCCTTGTGCCCCTCAGCTAATAATGCAATTAGGGCCATATTTTGTCAGAATGGTGAAGGTGCTTAGCAAACTAGCTGTCTCGTGAGGACCTAATCAGATCAGCATGATCATATATGAGCTGCACTGAGCAGCACTAAGCTGGTGTACCCCCAATACTTTGCTTTAAGCCGTACCTGCTAACTATTGGGGGCCTTGGACTGAATTTCTTTGATCATAGTCAAGAAAAGCCTTTGAATTAAGCATATCTCTTAAGGTGTTTTTTAAGGACAGCCGACCTCAGTACAAAAACAGTCAAGCAGAAATTAAAACACCCAAGCAGAAACTAACCTTAAGAAAAAGGCTGAAGACCCTCTTTGTGCGAATAAAATCAAATTGATTTCTTCAACGCACAAAAGGAACAAACAAAATCAGCATAGCAGCACAGGAACGCAGAAAACTTTGAAGAAACATTACACAATCAAATGACTCACTGAGAAATCTTCTATCATCCAAGGAAAGGCTTGAAAGTATCAGTTATCTGAGCCGCAGGGGGCCGTTATATTGGGTGGTACCTCAAATGCACAAATTAGTATGTGACGTGACTCATGTGCAATTTGGATGTGCACGTGTTTAGAACTGTTGGCAGTACACAAAGAAAGAAAGGTAAAATAAGGAAAGGGGGTCATTAAAGGAGATGACAGTCTAAGGATTGAAAACAAGCTTTTCAAGATACTTGTTTTTGACACACCCTGATCTTTATAGAAACAAAACAAGTCGAATCTTGCTAAACTGACAATCAGGAATCCTACAAAGTGAGATTGGAGCAAATATTATGTTATTCAGGTTCAAGAAACCTTAGCCATGAGATAGAAGACCCAGGAAAAAGTCGTTAGTGCAGTGGGTGTAACAAGTTGCAAGTGATCTTGGGAGTAATCAAAACTGTAAGGCTTCTTGGACACCTCCAAGGTCTGTATGCAAGACCCTTTGGGATACTGCAGAATTCTTTACAAAACAATATTGAAAGACCATTTCCAAAAAAAAAAATCTGCATTATTTTGGCATTCAATGCTAATTACAGTGAGAGTATTTTAATAAGAAATAGTAGTTTCTTACACAAAACATGTAATATTATCTAATATCGAAACCATTCATAATCATTCATATGACTAAAAGCAAACTTATGAACCTTGTAGACATACAAAAAACTTCCACTGTTTCAAAAAATCACGGAACACGTGTCTTGACCACACTCTTCAACTTGAAAAAGGGAAAGGTAATTAAATACTGTTTTTGTGAGTTATGGTTAAATCCACATTCGTATGACTTCAAAAAGACAATGATAAACTTCTTCTAAAACCGCACAGTCCAGAAACTGAGTCAAAATCAGATTTGAAAATAGACGCTGGAGTCATTTGTATTCTTTAAGCTGACGAAGTGACCTGCCCCTATATGAACCTACTAATATCCGCAAGGTGGCAGCACCCCTGCAAGACCTTCTGAAAGGTCCGCCATGAAGGACCCCAGCTAAGCCCCTTGTAATGAAATCGTAATGAAGAAAGCAAGACCTGAATTTTAACTAAGAAAGGGCGTTGAGCAGCAACCTGGCTCTGACATTGGGACCCCCCTTGACACCTTCTCATGATAAACAGCCCCCCTCACTCTCTAAATTACACTCCTTTTCACTAACACCTCAAATTCCTCAGAAGAAGAAGTGTTATAGGCCTATGTTTCATGCTCATCTTTCTTAAAACATAAATAATCGCAAGAAACATGCTGGTAAGTTTCTGTAACCGTACACTGTTTACTTTACATGAAAAACACAGGTCATGTTTCAACATACATCATCATGACATTTCACAACTTTAAATTCCAAGTTCGTGCCAAGTGAACAGAGTTGAATGGTTGAATTCCAAAGAGCTTAGGCCTATAAACTGTTTGTGGCAATCTGTATTTACCATATCAACAATAAGTTTGTAACCACATTGTTGAAATGCAATGAACAGCGAACTTTATTTGCAAAGTTAAATTCCATCTCATGTGTTATTACATCAACAATATTTACATGTTGTTTTATTTTTCCAAAAAGTTCTGATGATCTAAAATACAAAAATAAGTTTAACTTTTCGTGTTTTTTTTTACTTTTATGTTAACCCTGCCAATCTGTACTTGTATGGCCAAGTAACTAACAATTGATACGTGGACAATGTGGTATTTCAGCTATCACCTATGAAACTAGCCGCACCCATTGGCCCACATCTCAACAGCAGATTCTCAATGTTGAAAGCATTTTGCGTGGGTAGTTTTCTGGCTACTTCTACTGCTAAAACCTCCTGGGATGTTTAGATCATTTAAGAATGCACACTTTTAGTGGTCTGCTATATTTTCTTATCAGCCAGCCTATCAGCAAACTACCATCTAGAGTGAGCGCACCTGAGCACACTTCAACACCAATAATGTGGGGATTACCAAAAACGACCTAGTTGTTCCAACTTACTTTATTTCGGCAAAAGTTGGAGTGTCTTCTTGTTCTCTCATTTTCTTTTACTCCAAAACAATTTCAGTGGACTGGTTACTTGTTTGGTAAATAGCAAATGATGCCTTTTCACTGGCCCTAATCAAAATTTGTACTTATTTGACAAGAAACCATTGTTCTTTGGAAATGTCAAGAAAGGAAGAAAAAGTTGTTTACCTAGAACTTCAGAACTAAAGATACATCTTTGAAAACTTCAACAGCAGAAAGAGTTTGTCATCATAAATTCATAATGCCATGAGGCTTTGTGTGTTGGCTTAAATTTTCTGGGACCCAGGTTAAAAATTATCTCTAAAGTAAGTTGAGTTTGGTCCTACCTACACTGGACAGCAGCTTCAATTAAACAATCCTTTGGCTTTGCCTCGTTGCAATGTCCTCCTCTATAGCCTAATTTGCATACCAGAGTGCACAACTACAAACTTTAAGACGTAATGCCCCAATAATCCATCTCTCCATCTGAGGTGATGCTAAGAGAAGTCAATGAATTTAATTGTCAGAAAAGTCAATTAGCAATCAAACCTTAGACCTTTACTTGGAAAAAAGAGAACTTATCACAATCTACCAATAGACCAACAATTACAAATCTATGAAATGGTTTACACTGCAATATACTGACAATTTGAAAGGTTTTCTTGCATAATACATAGTAATGCTTTCCCCTTCCCCAACCTACCAGTGTATGGAAGTGTTTGGAACTGGGTTAGGGCCATGATAGATCGGATCTTGGTCTAGATGGTCTTAGGAGGATGTCACCCTAGCCTAGAAAAGAAGACTGGCCCAACTTGACCCCCACCCCTTCCTCCCACTACCCCTTCTACCCCCTCCCTTCCCCCCTCCCCTCCTGATTAGAGCCATGATTGCGTGCTTATAGGCGACAGACTGGTGTGTCACCCTCCTGATAGAGGTGTCTTGTTTGGGCTGGGTGCCATAAAGAGTGCCTTGTGAGTCAGATAAGAGCATATATGCAGTAGCTATGCAGGCCGCAGAACTTGCCAAACTGTGAAATTGTTTCTTGAGGAGTTACAACAAAGCATAGATATATATGATGGTATAAAATATTATTATCTTTACCTTTTTGTAATTATAAACCAAGAGAATTCACACTATTCTACCTCTGTCACATCTTCTATTAATTCTTGCAAGCTTACAGGAACTACTCTTAGTCTTGGAAGGCTGCACTTTTCATACCTATCTCCGAACCAGCATTGGGTCAAACCCCGAGTGGGGAACCCAGAATTTTCTATGGACCTTCATGAGCAAAATCCCAGGTGGATGTCATTCGGATATTAAATTGGCGGCCACGTGTATCAGTGTCTGTTGTGGGAAAGTAAAGATCCCTCACATGGTGCAAATGTGTAACATGTTGAGGACTACTACTCTCTCTCCCATCTCATCAATCAACACTTGTGAGCACCCAGAACCGGGCTAAGAAGGCCCCACTTTTCCAATGAAGACCTATATCTCCCTTCTACCAACTCCTGCCGCGATTCCTTTACATAACTCCGGATTCTCCACTTTTCATGATGTGCATCTTCCCTGACATGAGACACACAGACTAATTCAATTTTCCCCATCTCTCCATATGGCTCTGCTTGATGCTATCTGCTCCCTGCTCGCAAGCCTAATTCATGGATTTAATTACTCCAATAATGAATTTAATTGTCAGACTCTAGGGGCCTAGATCCAGTTACAAAGACAACATTCAGAATAACTTTCCTCTCCTGGGAGATAAACAGGTCCATGATCGTGCATGGGATATGCAGCTTTAGACAACTGAATCTGTAGATATGCCAGTTCTAGTATTTTTTACAGCCCCTTGGTTGCAAACTTCCATGAGTGACATTGAATGTATTCCATACAATAACATAAATTCCAAGATTGCATAGATACTGAATATGTACATTTTGTGCATTATTATGATGAAAATCTGATAATTATGTATGCCTGTACTCCGAAGTGATATTTTACATGCATATACATCAACTGATATGATCATTTCAATTAACCGTTCAATTGAAGTTTTTAGCAAGCAACAAGCATGGTGTACATGGGAACTTGCATTGCTTATGAAAATAGTAGAAATTGAAGAGGAGAATAATAAAGTAAAGTAATGGACAGAAAGGTAGATCTAAAGCTGACGAGCCACCAACTTGTATTGCTTATGAAAATTGTGGTACCTTCATCAAAATTAATTTTGATGAAGGTACCACAATTAATTTTGATGAAGGTACCACAATTAATTTTGATGAAGGTACCACAATTTTCATAAGCAATGCAAGTTGGTGGCTCGTCAGCTTTAGATCTTCCTTTCTGTCCTTTACTTTATTATTCTCCTCTTCAATTTCTACTTCATCTCTTTCTTCTCCTTTCTTCTTTCGTTTGTCTTTCTTCTAATTTTCCCATTTTCCTGTTTTCTTTGTAATTGTTCGTCCTTTGTTTTTCTTCTATATCTTCTCCTTTCTTCTTCTCCTGCACGATTCTTCTTTTTTTTTCCTATTTTACCTTCTTCCTTGTTTCTTCTCCTCTCCTCTCCTCCATTATCCCATCTTCTTTCTTCTCCCTTATTAAATAGTGCTTCTTCTCCCTCCCTTCTCTTTCCTCTTCTTCCTTTTCCTCTTCTTCCTCCTCTTGTTAACTTCTTCTTCTTTCTCTTATTTACTTCCTTTATCCTTCTGCTTCTTCTTTTCCTACTCGTCTTCCATACTCCTTGAAGTTGAAAGACCAAAATTAGGCATGTGAAATTCAAATAACTTAAATAACCCTGTTAATGCCTTTATTGTACTGCATGTTACTACACCCTGTGAGATCCAAACTAACAAATTTAGGACACAACTTGACCCAATTAAGGGTTATAAAACTCCCCATGTTAAAGGGCCATTAAAGGTCATTGAGATCACGTGACAGCATTAAACACCCTACAATTTATCCCTAATATAAGGACATGGTGTTTGTTTGTAACAAAATACCCATGTGATTACTAGGGACCTATCCCTCATACAGGTTGGAATTCAACGGAGAGAGGCATTGCAAATCCAGTGGAAGTTAACTAAACGACTAAATACAGTTGAGGACAGAATCTGTTTGCATGCAGTTGGTAATCTCTCACTGGAATCCATGTTACAGTAGATGAATGACGAGTACTTACATTCAGCTGCTAGTGGCAATCAGTGACCTCACTAAAGCTCCTATCAAATACATTGATTTGAAGTGCCAATTTGTCATAAGGCAACGTGTGACCTCATTGATGAGTTGTATAACTTGGTTTGCGACTCTGATAAATAACATTAGAAGTATAGGGTATGACTCACTGGCTTCTTACACGTTATTGAGTATAACATGGCATGGATAGGGCTATGACACTGCATTGTCACTGCAAGGAACATTTCAGTCAAATTCTGTAAGCACTCGTTTTTCGTCTACTGTAAGCACATTTCAAGTAGATGCTTGTAATGGATTCAAAATCTGTAAATAGGCATCTTTTTCAATGTTTTTGATTACAAACTGTATGCAAACATCTGACCTCAACAGTATAAAACACAAAAGTTCTATAAGAAATGCTGTTTATCATACGATAATCTGAAATAACAGAAAGATTTTTTGTTAAATAAAGCATAGGCCTACTTGTAACAAGCCTATGGACCTGTACAATTGGAACCGCTAGTCTGGTCACGTCAACTTATGCCACTATATTCTTTTCTGCTGTCGATGTTCCATACATTTTGACAGTGTGACATTTTCTAAAAGTGGTTGGACTACTACATACAAGATCCTAAATCTTATGCTTGTGATGCATGTCATGTGTGATGCTTATAACACAACTTTTGTGACGTCAGCAATTTGCTATGACATCATTACATCAATGAGAGGCAAGATAACCCTCATAGCCCCTCATTATTTGTCATTACCTGTCATTATGACAACGTGCTGTCATTCTAGCACGACATCTCCCCATTTTCGCCCACTGGCGTGAGACCAGCAGATTTGCCGCCCAGTGGCGCTGCAGTCAGGGCGGATGTTTGGATTGTCTGACATGATGTCATCATTACGCTGGCTGACATGCAAACGACGTCATCTGGAATCATCAACAATCGATTCACTTGTTTGAACATGTCAAAACTCGACATGCGCCCCTGCAGTCATCCATATTAGCAAACAAAATTACACGGAATCTCTTCGAAAATCGCGAAGAATCACATGAAAAATCGCATGAAAAATCGTATGGAAAATGTGAGAAAAAAATGAATAGTTAGCTGATGGCTAATCAAGCTGCTATGGGCCCTTTGAAACATTCAGAAACAAACATGCGAACCCCTGCTTTCATGCTCGATTTAATATTTCCTGGTTATTTTTCCCTGGTGAGTAAGATTGATTAGATAATTGTTCTTTGAGGAAATATAGAAAAACGCTTCAAGCAGATAAAACATCCCAAAACCAACTTGAGTAGCTCATTTTAAACGATTCAAAAAGAGCATTACAGCAGATCCATTTCCTATTATCAATGTGGAGATTTCTTGGTCGTTATCCTAATATTCTGACAATGTTAGGAAATTCTGATTTATATGAAGATGCATCTAGAGCACTCCAGAAGATTCTCTCGGTGATCTAGGGCTTAACATTCAATCACGACCGTGACAAGAGTCTTTGCTGAGAGATCATGAATTCATAATTCCCATAAATATCATATCACGAGAATATAAAAAAGGTATTTTATGACACATTCAAGACACTGTTAAAATGTCTTGCTATAAATTAGGCAAACAGCTTGCTTCTCTACAAAAGTGGGCCTGCAAACTGCAAAGTTGCTCATATCAATGGTAGAGTACTAACCTTTGGCTCTCGGGTTCGATTCCCAGTCTAGCATGTCAAGGTCACATGCATGCCTTTAGAGTGAGATGGATAGATAGATAGATAGATAGATAGATAGATAGATAGATAGATAGATAGATAGATAGATAGATAGATGATAAGATAGATAGACAGATAAGATGGATAGATAAATAGATAGATAGATAGATAGATAGATAGATAGATAGATAGATAGATAGATAGATAGATAGATAGATAGATGGATAGATTTAGATAGATTTAGATAGAAGATAGGATTTAAGATAGATAGATCATATATATATATTGGATTAAAATGTACAAGATACAAATATTGAACTAGGTCTATAGATTGATCAATCTATAGGAAGATCTATAGATAGACAAAGAGACATGCATTGAGACACAACACAGAATACGAACCTGAAGTACAGAGAGAGAATGTTTTAAATTTCACATCACGGTGAACATTGTCTAACAAAGCCTCAGAAAGCCTTTTTGTGGGGATCTACAGGATCTAATTATGTGAATTATCTGTGCCAAAAAAACGCCCCAAAAAGACTGCGTAACAAAGACGAAGTCACAAAAGACAGTCACGTCGCTGAGCCACAAAGGGTAACAGCAATCAAGGTCACACTGGGTGACCCTGAGTTACTCTTTAGTTAGCTGCAAGTTACTCAAGGACATCACAGGGGGGCGCCACAGGTGGGTCATGGCGGGTGACTTTGTAACAAGTTTCCGAATCATGTGAGTCAGGTTTTTAACAGGTTGGAGTCAAGGTGAAGTTAGGTTTGAGTCATGGGGGCTTCATGTACAGAGGATGCAAGGTATGACAAAGGACAGTGCAGGTCGTAACATGCTAGAAAGGGAGAGTACATCAAAGCGGCTCAAAGAATCCAAAATCTTTTGACAAGCATGGACGCCATTTTGATGACACCTTTGATGCTGACTACTACAAGGCTTCAATGCACTGTTTGATCCCTCAAACAGGAAAGTGTCACTCAGTTAATGATGCTGGGATATTGTCTGATGCTCATGTTGTCAGAGTCACTCAGTAACGAATGTCAGTCCCTAGTGTGATGTTAGTCACTGACTTCAGTCACTGATTTCAGTCAATAATGCCAGTCACTAAGTTACAAAAAATGTTAATAATCAATTTTTGTCATTATTATGTCTGTCACTGATCAGTGTTATTCGCCGTAATCATATGATGTCAGCTTCTATAATGTCGGTCATTGATGTCAGTTTGTCACTGATGTCATTTGGTCACTAACATAAGTCACTGATTTCAGTCAATAATGCTAGTCAGTAGGCCAAATGCAAGAAATGACACTTGTGAAGCGATGATAATAATTACAATGAGATACTATCAAGGCAGTGTGAAGACCATGCACTTTCATTGGCCACTGCAACAGACAGTGGCATCCAAAAACAGGGGACGAGTGAAGTCTGCTGTCAAGGGGCTCCATCAGACTACCTTTTGAAATTTTGAAAAGATGCAAAATCTAATTATTATCTTCTCGTTGTATTACTTCGCTTGTACTGTGCCAAGATAACATCTATATGTCTGAAGTTTTAGGCATTACTGAAAATAGGTGATTTAGATCAAACTGCATCAGTACTTTCCATTCTCCGTGATATTAGTGATACTAGAATTTGATTGTTGTGCAGTTTTATTTGATGATTGACAGTTTCTATGCCAATTTTTTTGTTATATAATCTGTTGTGATTGCGGTCTTGTGTGCAACCAATTGCACTGACTGCTAGATATGTTGGGAGTTCTCCTTGCTGTAAAACAGGTCACACATTGCAATAATGTAATGACCGATATTTAAAGCACATAGCCCAATTTAAAACTGTAGTGTAGTTAATTATTTATATAAACTTGAATGCTCCCCTTGAATACATGTAGCTTATTTTAAATACAAGAGATTTAAAAGATAGTGCTGGCATTTTGGGGAGCCTTGGACCCTACTAATAATTCGGTTACACAGTTGACGGCTAAACTCAGGCACCGAGTTTTGATTCCTTGCTCATCCTTCTGTGGTTATTAACTGCATGCCACCCTTTTTACGTATAACGTTTTCTGCGCAAAAATACAGGATACGAAGCCATGTCAGCTACCATTCACTAGCGTTTAGTAACAGATAATCATATTCAGAAAGTGTCAAGAGGATTGCGTGTGAATGACTCCCAAATGCTCACATAAAATGACTTTATGACACAGTATTAGCAGAGTAAAATTTATGTCAGTGAGTACAATAGAGTTATGGGGCACAATCCCCCAGCCTCAGCTCTAAGTCAGATCACTGAGAGATCAATCAGAGCATTGGCCAGTCACAATCAGAAAAGGTGATTGGAGGAGATGGTTGTTTATTAAATGTGACAGGAGGCCAGTCGTTGGCTAATTAGCCAGGGAGGTACCCACTGTGCATTACTAACACCCTGGTGGTCAATAAATCCTAGTGTCCATCTGTCCATCTGGACTGGATGCGGGATGTCCACTCCAGAATGCATCATCCATGGTAAACTGGAGGGTTCTGCCCCTTCTGGATTGTCCAGAATAGCCCCTGACAACTGCTTAGCATTCTTCGAGTCAATCAAGAACCCACTTTGTGCAAATTGCAGCAATTGGTGCTTTGTGCTGCAGGAAATCAAACAATTACCCCTGTTGTGTGCCATGTAATATTGATAGAGCTGTGATGACAAACGGATTAGCATGTCCATCAGGCTTTACAAGGAGCTATTTCTTGAGCACCATATAGCTTGAGATGTATGGTAAGGGCCATTCTTTGAGATATAGACCAACTACTTACTGCTAACTGCCCCATACATGCCCTCTCAATCTCTTAGTTCTCCCTTATTAATGTAGATGGCGCTAGAGTATGCAGCGGCCATTTCGAAGGGGGTAAAAATGGCCCCCGAATGCATCTATCACCCTTCGCTTCTCTGCACCACTCAACAAACTCATTCTTTCTAAGTATAATGGCATTGATGCATTGCCTGTGTCGCCTGTGTGTACTCCGCTTGTTTTTATCACTACGCATTAATTGCAGTGGACCGCGTGGTGGCTCGCGGAAGACGTTACGCCATGACACTGTGACGTGATGTTATGTGACGTCATGACGTCTTATGGTGTCACAAATCAGAAAGAGCTCTTATGATATCACTGGTCAGTGGAATAATTGTTTATGATGTCACAAGATGGACCCTGAAAGCCAGTAGATTGGGTTGAGATCATTTCGACCCTTTCTCGGTTATTGAGTGTTTATTCTAATATTCTGAAAGCCATTCTTGTTGACCTGCAGCTTGACATCTTTCTCTCTTGCTTAGCATTATTTAAGGGATGCTTAGCTGCTCCAACACATCATGATTATTCGGCATCAAGTGCTCTGATGGATGTTTGCTTGCCTCAGAATTGAGCCACACAATCTGGGCATACATCAACTGCACATGGCTACTTCTGAAGGGCCATCTAAAGGCTGCAGGACATCATGCAAAGCACACTGCAAAGTTCCTGTAATTTCTATTCAGGACGTTAAGGAATTTAACTTTTTTCCCTCCATAATATGATGGCTTCAGCCTTGGCCTCAGATGCCCAATCCTTGGCCTTTGCTCAGTCTCGGGTATCTTTGAGCCACGTTTTGATGTTCTCATCCTCGGCCTCGAAGGCTCATATGCCTTGGTCACGATCTCGGCCTTGGATGTACCGGCCTCGACAACAAAACATTTTACCTTTTCAATTGAATTCAAATCACATATAGGGGGAGCCACATGTTGCACACGTAAATGTATTGCTGAAGGACACTTGCTGGAGTTCTCGTGGTATGAAGTGCAGAAAGGTCATCCAGGCAGCACCTGCAACTTCTTGGCTTTGGAGACAATAACTTTGGCCTTTATATAATAATTAAGCCTATACCTTTATAGATACAGGCAGCTAGAAGAACACTCAAAGTCCATTGGCAAATGCCTTAATTATATTACTTGTGATGTGAAATAGGGAGGCAGCAAGATATCATTGTGAAATAGAATATAATATAATGTAATAAAATAGAATAGAGAGCGAATCGTACAGGATATGATTCTAAAATATTGTCACATAGAATTGAAAAAAAAAATTGACAACTCTTGCCTGCAATGTTTTTAACAACAATCTACTGCCCATCTTCCTCTCGTATGGTATTATAATCTACCAAAATGTGTGTTAATTTTCCAGCAAAATGTTAACAATGTAGCCCATGGAAGTACATGATGAACATGACACTCTGCAGGCTGCCTGCTTCCATCCATCAATGTTGGCATTGTCCCATTGTCTAATCCTGAGACAACCTTCTTCTGTTCTTGGGCCTGGTTCTTTGTTTCGTCCATCTCTACTCTCCCTCCAATTCTATCAATATTAATAATTGATCTTGGATGTGTTATATCTATCTCCGAGCATAAAATAACCCCTTTGTACTCCAAACAGGGCTTATGATAAAGAACCCCTGCTATCAATATGTTTCAGATGTCTTGGCAGGGGTGAAATATTATCGAACCCGGATCTATGTTTTCTGATAACGCTTTCCAATGTCATTTGTATTTTTGGGAAGGAAATACTGGTAGATAAAGCATAACATGCACATATAAAACTGGTTAATTAAGCATGTTAAGGCAAACAATTTTAACGGGACATGCGTAAAATCTTTCAAATAATCATCAGGTAGTCGTTATGCTTCTTTCATTCTTAAATTGTTTATGCATGTGTAGGTACACAAGCATTTCATATAATTTCTTTAAATTTAACATCATCAATGTATTCCTTTTGTCTCAAATTTATCTTTTCAAAAATCAAGATAGTTATTGTAAAAATACTAAATTTTGAAAGTGGCAAACTATTCACAAAATTCTTTTTTTTAATCGGTTTTGTGAGACACAATATTTAAAATTGCTCCCTTGTCGAAATAGTGAAATTTCTTGGTATACCATAGGCTCATACAGTGGGCCTTCCCAGAGTACAGTAGTTCTGCAGTTGACACTAGTTCACAGCATTGTCGTACTCAGTGAATTGCATAGGCACAGCACCGACCTATCTATTCCCACATCTTTGATTTATGTTGATGCAGATGCTGGCCAATTCCGCATCCCCATCTCTCTAGTCATTCTTCAGCATTCAATTTCAGACAGGCTATGACTTGATAAGCCTCCAAATTGTTCTAGTGGTATATATAATATGGTAAATCTACCTAGATCAAGGTCATGTTTCCCTATACATCACTTATATTCACTCGGACCTCATTAGATAAGCATAATTGCAGGAATTGACAGTAAATCGAACTGTGTGCAAAAACCTATTGAAATTATCCTATGATTTATACCTGTTTTTGCTCTACTTGCAATAAATCTCCACCTAACAGCAATATATCTGCATACGATTTTGCCTCCTAAAAGCATCTTTATTCATAGGCCTGTTATGTAGGTGAAGTGAGCACTTTTCAAAGCCTGAGTTGTTGTTATAGATTTGCTGTTAAAAAGAATAAACAAAAGAGAAAAAAGAAACAAAAGAGAAAAAAGAAACAAGACAGAAAAAACAGGCTGCACTGTCAAGTTATTTTTAGAGGAACGTTTTTGCCTTGTATACCCAATTTCTAAAACCTTTCTAAGAGTTTTTTCCCCAATGTACTATGTGAACTTTAATGCAAGCTATAGAGTAAAGTTAATGAAATATTAAACACATATTCACACACAATTATGACCGTATATGTCACGATAAGGTATTTTTCAACCATTGTCAGCTTTCCCAGTTGTGACATGTGAAGAATACTACATTGACCATTTAGTCATATTAACATAATATTATTCACAAAGACATACTTTCATTTTTACTGGATAATTGACAAATTGCAACTTGGTCCACTAGGCTAGAAGATACATCTGACTGCTACCTCACACCAATCAATCCATCAATAGACAAAAGAACTGGGTCTTGTTTCAAGACGAATCGAACATTGAAACTGATAGTCCATTGACAGGGTACTTTTCTTGTTACAAGTTACAACAGAGATCTGTTTTACAAGGACTTTCTTACAAACTCTAACAGACTTCTTCTCCCTTTCTGTACATCCATAAAACATTGGAGAAACACACCAAATGCCCCAAGGCACACTTCTGAAATTCATAAAACCATGATTTTGTCTATATTTCTCCATTAGCTACACAATCCAGACATTGGTGCCAAGCATGAGCTGCGAGGCCTGCAGGCATCAGCAAAAAATTGGTTCTTGAACAGATACCAAGAACATTGGAGACTTTGGAACAATGACTAATCTCACTTCATCTGCCAAACAAGTTGTATCTCAAGTTATATCGGCTTTTTCTTGAGTTTTTTGGGTGTTTTATTGACATGAAAAACTTCATTAAATCAACTTAAATTTCATTCTGCCAAGCTGTTTGTCTTCGGGGACTGGTAGCATCTCAGTAGCCTTTTCTGCCTTGGAGCAGTTAGGCCACTTAACGCCAGGGGCGCCACTGATGCCTGGGGAAGTAAAGAGGCGCTGTGACGGCCAAATTGCCATCCACTAGCTGCAGGGGAGCAGAAAAACCCTTAAACATACCAGAGGCAGCCTCAGGACAGCATCATAAGCTGTGTGAAAACAAGACATTATTGAGCTCACTGAGCATATGATATCTAAGCATGAACATTCACATCTTCTGAAAAACATTAGCAGTATCAATTGTGTCTGTATATTTTTGGCAATCTCTGACATTAGACGATACAAATTAATTCTTCGATTTCTTAAAGAAAATCGAATTGAACAATCTTCTATTCTCCAGGTACAGTATGTAATCAGAGTGATATTTTCATTTGAATTGACCGCAACATAATTTTTTTGAAAGATATCCTGGTATCAGATGATACTATATTAAGTTGATCTAAACCATAAAGAAATTGAACTGACAATTTTGCAACATGGTATTACGATTAATCTTAAAATGCCAAGGGGCTACATGTAGATCTTCCTCTTAAATTGGATATTGCAATGCTCTAGATGTTTTATTGACCACATAAATGTCAATTGGTTGCGTAAAGAATTTGCTGCAGACATAAAGGGGTCAATTGCTCTCTGCAAATGGTTTCCTTGCAAGTGTATATACCTTAGAGAGTTTTACACAACAGCTATGGCCTACTTCTATATCTCACAGAGGCTGATGAAGGTGTGTGTCCATGGCGACCACCTGGGGGAATGGAATCATACATATTGACTAATTTTGTTGATGGTGTCAATAAAGCTGCAGGCATGGAGGAAAGGTCATGTTGGGATTGTGCATGGGTGGTGTTTGCCAAGTGCCAGAAATGGAATAAGATGGCCATGGTTTATGGACTAGGGGGGACATTTTGCACTGTCTGTGGTCAGCTGGCTGCATGTGCTCTAATCAATTTGTTGGCCAAGCAATTAATTCAGATTGGGGAGGGCACCATGACTCATGGAATGATGGGCAGAATGATGAACCTACCCTGTCCAGGATCTGCACAGTGTCCATGCAAAATCACACAGACAGCTCTGCGCATAGTCTGTTCAAGATTTGTTCAAGACCTGTTCAAGATCTGTGCTTACTGCTAAGATGTGTCCAGGTTCTGTTATAGTGGTTTGGCTGCTGCGGCAGACCTCGTAAGGAACTGATGTGGATCAACTGTGATGCTGACGTTCTGACCTTGCCTGTCTTGTGCCTTGTTTCATTATTTGGTCTGAACAGCTGCTGCACTGCTGCTTCAAGCGTAGTTACAAACTTGTACTTGAGATATATTAATCAGTGTAGTGTACTGCTTAGTTTCCCAAACATTTCTCATGCATAATGGGTTTCTTGAACTGGGCTTTTTAAACTGACATGAAACAAGAACACAAACATTGCTTCATATCTTCTGAATTTGATTTTGGGAAATTTAACATTTCCTTTAAAACTGAACTCAACCAAATTATCCGCTGAAGCAAACAACAAAAGTGGCAACAATGTCACACATTTTGCTGTTTTTTATTTTATTTTTTTCATATAATGTCAGTCTAGCAATAATAATTGGCCTGATTAAGCTGAATACACCATACATTGTACAATTATTTTATGATCTTGTCATCACTATACATGTATGTTCCTTGAAGGGGATGAACCTCCAAAGTCCAAACTGAAATGAACGCCATGCCATGCACTATGAACGCAAGACATTTGACTAAAAATATGTCCACAAGAACTAGCCCCTTGTACAATGAATGACTGTTTCATTTCACAGTGCCGTCAGACGGTTAGCAGACCCACCGCTGGCAGGTGACACAGTCTACACACAACACACAGAACAGGACCTTGTGCCACCCCATTCCGATCATGACTTGGCTGCTCTGCACTTGTCCTTCTGCAATCATTGTACAACAGTCAAATCCTGACCACATGGCCAGTTTCCAGAAATTTATGCAGTCTGCACATCAATGAGCTGGCAATGCGCATGAAGAATCTGACAAAATCATTGCAATCTTAGAAAGAAGTAATGAAAATAATTTGTTGGTGACAATAATATGTAAATCAAAACAAATCAATCTTTATAAATATATTTTAAACTATAGTTATTGTCTTGATGGTCATTTGCTAACTAAAAATAATTACATGGTGTTGTAAAGTGGATACATTTCTTTTGAATAATAATTATACTATACATTGTACGCTAACATGCCACTGATTTGCCTACACACAATGTAAAGAGAAGTTCCCCAAATTAGATGCCCATTCAGAGTACTTTTCGTTGTTTCAATGGTACCTGGACATCATGTAAGTGCATAAACGATAACGATAACAATATACTTTATTTGGTTCAATACGGAAACTCTTGTGGTACAAGCAGGCTCAAGCATTACAATAAAACAATTACATGTGCACAATTTGAATTAGTTAATCTGATTTACATGCTTTCGATGACCTAAAATTGTAATATCTGATACTTGACCAATGATCATACAAAGCTTTTTCAATATTGGCTTGTTCTTTGTTTTGGTACTAACAGTTTTATCTACATGTATTTAATTGAAGCTTCTGTAATTTCAGAAGTGGGCACCTGGCTCCATCCAATATCCATGGGAATGCGGTCAGTTTTTACCATTTTATTTGCTCAGTTCTTTCGCTGTATTTTGGTCAGATTCCTCTGGCAAACCTGGGGGTCAGCGACACGCCTTGGTAAATTTGGTCAAAAATTAAGTGATGGCAGCAACTAGAGGCAAGAGTAAAAATGGGACTGAAAGGACAGGAAAAGTAGCTTGCGGGTCGCTAAAATCAGACTGGTAGTAACCAGGGGCAGTTGGGATAGTTTGGGTCAGCTTGGAGATGCAGAAGAAGCCAAGAATTGTATGGGCAATGAAGGAAAATACAAGAGCAATGTATGACTACAGTCCTCAGAGAGCAAGCCCTACGATACTTCCCTGGCCTCAAGGGATAGCCAATGCTCAGCCAACTAGGTCATGGGGCAAAGTCCGACCACAATGTCTGTATCCAGACGGCTGGAGGGCAGTTAAGGCTCAGAGGGTGACGAGTGATGATGCAAACCAATGACGCAACAGAGTACAAAGTGCCAGCAATGGAGCAGCACTCAATAACTGGCAGCAATGATGGTGAGTGACCCCTGATCTGCAGTCCTCATAGATTTGGCTCCAAATCAATTGGAGATCTTGTCCCGTAGGGTTCTAACCTGGTGGTTGTTGGCTGGGAGAGACATGTGTAGCAGCAGCAATTGCCCTGTTTTCTGACACTTGACAACAACTACTTACAGTACAAAGTACATCGAACTTTTATTGAAAGTTTTGTATAATTTAAGAAACTCATTAATCTGAGAGTCTTATTTTGAGATTCCCTGACTCGAAAAGTGTATTTTTTGCACCCCTGGCATCTATAGATCTTTTGACCGCATAAAAGTCAAGCAGTGAGACAGCTCAAGCAGTAATAGAGAGGACATGACAGCAGCCATAAACACAGTCACTGAAAAAGAGGTCTAGCTATCCAGGCTTGATGCTAGAGCTCTCTTGGGTCCCACACACAACTCTCTGACTTTGATTTCAGAGCACCATGTCGTGGGAGGTCTGTGGAACTACACCTTCCTGCTCTCTTGTAACCACTTCATCTGTCATTACCCATAACTGATATCTTCTTTTCTTTTAGAAAGAGAAACTCTTTGTCTACAAATATAACTGTTTGTCGTGTAGATTACTGTCCACACCATTATAGTCATTGCACCCAAAGATTGTTACCTGAATTGGCCAATTGTGTCAAATTCATTATGCCACCCACTTGGGGTTTCACTGGTTTTTATAAATACAGCAATGCAGCAAGGGATACGTAAATATAATTAAGTCAATATGGAATTTGAAAGGGTTTGACAAATATCAAGCAGAGTGAGAGCCCAATTACATGTCATTAATAAAAGAGAAACAGGTTTGAAAACACACATTTAACGACCCATAATTATCTTCATGCTGTGGCTATGCTGCTTCGCTATATTGAGATATATGATAATGAAAAAATATGACCTGCATTTGAAGAACCTAGAAATACATGAAATTCAATACAATTTTCAGGCTTCCATCAAGTTTCTGAACCCACTTCAATATGAAGAAAAATTGAAAAAGTATGAAGATTTGAACAAACTACAATATTGAATGCACTCTACCAGAAACAACGTCATAGGTACTGTAAATTACTAATATATATTGCTAATTATAGTACTCCGGCCAGTGGGACTGTATACAATTTGCTTTCTGGGGAGGAAGACCAAAGGCTTGTCCAATAAAGCCTTGATTTTGAAAAGATGCGTTGGTCACTTTAAAATTAAGTGTGAAGTATATGGTAACCTGGGCAGCCCTGGATTTGGCCATTAAGATTAAAATTGTAGAATTATAATTAGACTGACAAGTAAATCATCCCGGCTTGTATTCCAGCACTCTGTTTCTGTCTACAGCTTTCCATGTTTCAGCAAATGCTACAGTGAGAGTCGCCTAGCTGTTGGATGCAACATGTAATGTCAGAGAAAATGATTTGTATCAATTAGTCTCTGAGAGATTTATTATCCCTTAAGGCTAGTGCTATTACCCTGTCAGCATGCCTCAGCGGTCCAACGTCGGCCCAGCGTCAGTCCGATGTCGTAGCATCGGACCAGCTTCGGGCCGACGTTGGACCGCCGAGGCATGCTGATAGGGTAGTGCATGAGTGGTACCCTTCAGTCTTCACCCAAGTTTTGGCCTTATCTGGATCTAGTGAACCCATCATTGTTTTCTTGTCATTACATGTCACAATAAACATTATAAATTCATAAAGCGGCTAAATAAACTTGGGATTGATATATTAAGTATTTTTCGTTGCAGGATTTAAGGTCTTATAATGTAGTACAATTTTGGAAAATCACCTAACTATCTCCACGTGTAAGCATCTTGTTTTCCGGGAAATCAAGTAGATTTTTTGAAGGGCTTACCTTTTCGCAGTTACTGAGCCTCCCCAGCAATAGATACCATCAGCATCCTTTAATTTGGTTAGACGGCTAGAGTTTGAAATGGTACATATAATCTTATGTGGATGAACTTATAATTGCTTCTGCTTCAGTGATTAAGCGTCGGGAGATTATCATGGCAACACACTGTGAACAATGAAGAGCTACATATCGTATAAAAAAATATGCCAGGCACCAGGAACAAGCTACATGTATACTTGTGCAATGCAAATAACTGCTTCATTGAACAGTGCCCTCAGACAGTTAGCAGACCCACTGATGTACACAGTCCACATACAGCACACTGAACAGGACCCTGCGCCACCCCATTCTGATCACGACTTCGCTGCTCTGCACTTGTCCTTCTGTAATCATTGTACAACAGTCAAATGCTGACCACATGGCCAGATCGCACATTCTGCACTTCAACGAGTCTGACAAAATCATTGCATTTCTATATGTGAATATTGACAAATTATGTGTAAATCAAAAAAATTGATCTTTTTAAATAGGTTTTTTTAAGCAGAAGTTATTGTCTTGATGGTCATTTACTAATAAAAAAAAACAGCCATAGTGTTGTAAATAAAACTAATTACATTTTTAAAAATAAGCATAGGCTTATATGCCATCGATTTGCCGGTAAAGAGAAGCACAATAATTACGTTATAGGTGCACATCCAAGGTACTTTTGTCATTTTGGAGGTACCTGAACTTTATATAATTGCGCAGCCATCTTTTGATTTATTTGAAGCTTTGCAAGTTTAAGGCAGTTACTATAATTTCGAATTGGTCACCTAGCTGCTATCAAATATCCATCTGAATGCAGTCAGATTCTACAATTTTATTTGCTGTGTTCCTTTGGTCTATTTTGGTCAGATTCCTCCGGCAAACATAGGGTCAGCGACACGCCCTGGTAAATTTGCTCAAAAATTAGGCAGGAGCGGCAATGGCATGCAAGGGTAAAAATGGCAACTAAAGGACAGGAAAAAGTAGCTGGAGGGTCACTAAAATCAGTTCGGTGGTAACCAGGGGCAACTGAGATAGTTTGGGTCAGCTGGGGGTTGCAGAAATAAGCCCAAAATTGTATGGACAATGAAGAAAAATATAAGAGCAATGTATGACTATAGTCCTAAAGAGCAAGCTCTACGACATTTCCCTGGCCTAATTCAAATGCTCACGGGGCAAACTCAGGCCGCAAAAGCTGCATCCAGAAGGCTGGAGGGCAGTTAAGGCTTGAAGGATGTAGAGTGATGATGCACCCCCATGATGCAACACAGTGCCAAGTGCCAGCAAGGGAGCAGCACTCGTTAAGAAGCAGCAAAGATGATGAGTGACCTCTGAACTCTAGTCCAAATCAATTGGAGAAGGGGTCTCTAGGGGGTCTGACATGTTGGCAGTGGGTAGGACAAGACATGGGTAACAGCTGGTAATTATCCTCCTTTTTGACGTTGGACTTCAACTACTTACTGGTCATTGCACAAGGAACTCTTATAAAACTTTATACGATTAGAGAAACTCATTAATTTCAGTTTTATTATGAGAAAGTTTATTGTTTGTGCTCCTGTTGTCCATAGATCTTTGGACAGCATAAAAGCCAAGCAGTGAGACAGCTCAAGCAGTAATGGAGAGGACATGACAGCATCCATAAACACAGTCACTGAAAAAAAGGTTTAGCTATCCAAGCATGATGCTAGGGCTCTCAAGGGTCCCACACACAACTCTCTGACTTTGATTTCAGAGCGCTACGACATGGGAGGTCTCAAGGGCTACACCTTCCAGCTCTATTGTAACCACTTCATCTGTCATCACCCGTAACTGATATCTCTTTTTTATAAAGAGAAGCTGTTTGAAACACATGTCTACAAATATAACTGTTTGTTGCACCCCAAGATTCTTATCTGAATTGACCAATTGTGACAAATTCATTATGCCACCAACTTGGGGTTTCACTTGTATTATACATATATATATATACATACAGCAATGCAGTAAGGGATGTCACAGTGTAAATATAATTAAGTCAATATGAAATTTGAGAGGGTTTTTAGAAATATCAAGCAGAGTGAGAGACCAATTACATGTCGAAGCAGGTTTCAAAACACACATTTAATGAGCATTAATTTGCTTCATGCTGTGACCATGCTGCTATGCAAAATTGAGATTTATGATAATAAAAAAATATTACCCAGATTTGAAGAACTAAGAAATACATGAAAGTCAAATGAGACCTTCAGTCATCCTACAAAGTTTGTGGGCCAAATTGAAAATTAAGACTATATGGAAAAATATTAAGATTTGATTGAACTGCAATATTAAATGAACTCAATCGGAAACAATATCATATATACCTTAAATTACTATTATTGATATATTGCTAATTATAGTACTCAGACCAACAGTGGGACTGTATACAATTTGTCTCCTGGCGAGGAAGAGCAAGGGCTTTTTGAACTTAGCATCCATTTTGAAAAGATGCGTTGCTCACTGCAAGATTTAGTGTGAAATATATATGGTAACCAGGGCTGCCCTGGATTTGGACTTTATGATTACTTAAGTGTAGAATTATGATTAGACTGAAATGTAAACCATCTTTGCCTTGCAGTCCAGTATTCTGTCTCTGTCTACAGTTTTCCCTGTTTAAGCAAAAGCCAGCAGCAGGTGAGAGTCACTTTGTTCCATAGCTGTTGGATACAGCATGTAATGTCAGAGAATATGATTTGTGTCAATTAGTCTCTGAGAGATTTATTATCCCTCAAGGCTAGTGCCATTAGTGCATGAGTGGTACCCTTCGCCCAAGTTTAGCCACATCTGCATTGAATGAACCTGTTGTTTTCTTGTTACAATAACCATTATAAATTTGTGAATAGGCTAAATGGAATGATAAGTTTGGTGTATTTTATTTAAAGTTTTAAAGCCATTATGTAGCGCAGTCTTGGACAATAATTTCGAAATCTCAAGGTGTAAGCATTTTGTCTTTTTGTAGCCTGAAATGACGGGGTGGTCAAGTGAAATTTTTTTTAAGGGCTTGCCTTGTGCAGATACTGAGCCTACATTGCAATAGGGCATGAATTCAACCTCGCCCTTGTAAATTCGCTCAAGAGTTAAACATAGCAGAAATACAAGGTGGAGATAAAACTGGTCACTAAAGGACAGAAAAAGAAGCTTGAAGGTGGCAAAAATATATTGGGTGGTATCTTATGGCGGCTTAATTGGGGTAGTTCACGTCTACCAGAAGATTCAGAAGTTCAGAATTATAAAGGCGATATGGGAAAATGCAGAGCAATGTATGACCAACTGGTTCATATTGTAAAGTTCGGCCAAAAACCCTAATATCTGCATCCAGATGGCTGCAAAGGCTGGGGGTAGTAGAGATGGCTTGGAGCATGTGGAGGTTAAAGAGCAAAATAAATTGATGATGCATACCAGTGATGTAATAGAGTGCGAAGTGCCATCAACAGGGCAGCACTCGATAACAAGCAGCAAATATGGTGTGCGACCTCTGAACTGCAGTCCTGATAGATTTGGCCCCAAATCAATTGGAGATATGGTCCCCAAGGTTTTTGACCTGGTGGCTGCGGGTCTGGAAAGACATGAGTAGAAGCTGGTAGTTGTCCTCCTTTTTGACACTGGACTACAACTACTTAGAGTACGATGTACATACAACTCTAAATAAAGCTTCTTGTAATGTAAGAAACTCATCAATTTGAGTATATTATCTTGACATGCATCCCTTTACTACAAAAGTGTATTGTGTGTGCCCCCGTTGTCCATAGATCTTTGGTGAGCACAAAAAACAAACTGAAATACAGCTCAAGCTAATGGAGGGGACATGACAGCAGCAGTAAGCTATGTTGTGGGAGATCTCAGGGGCTATACCTACCTGCTCTATTATAATTGTAGGCACTTCATCAGTCATCGCTCACAATTGATATCTTTTCCTTTATGAAGAGAAACTATTTAAATAATCTACAAAAGCAGCAGTGTCAAATTTTGAAAACCTTCAGCCGAAAAAAAATTGAAAAAATTTCAGTGCAGAAATGTCTTTTTAAGTTTGCATTGTGTAGATAAAATACTGTAAAATCGAAATCCTGACCACTTGGGGCTGAATAATCCTTTACCAATGAAAAGGAAACTTGTTTGCACATTTTGGGCGAAATTTGAGGTCTATAGTACTGATACTTAATATATTGAGATACAGCATTTTCGTCAATGCAAAGTGCCAGCAAGGGAACAGCACTCAATAACTGGCAGGAAGATGGTTTGTGACCCCTGAACTGCAGTCCTGATAGATTTGGCCCCAAATCAATTGGGGATGCTGTCCCCAGAGGTTCTCACCTGGTGGCTACTGGCTGGACAAGACATAAGTAACTGACCGCCTTTCTTGCAGTAGAGTAATAATACCTTTTATACTCAGTTTATAAAAATCCTAGAACTGTATACGATAATAGCGTATACAGTTGTAGGATTTTTATATATATATTCTATACAGTCATTATAATTTTCGAAACCCATTTGAGAGTGTAAGCATGAGCCTCCTTACTTGAAAATTGTATTGTTTTGCGTCGCCATAGATCTCCGGAATGTATGAAAAGCAAGGTGCAAGGAAGATTAAGCAGTAATGGAGAGGACATGACAGCAGCAGTAAACACTGTCAAGAAAAAAATAGTAAGCCATCCAAGCATGATGCTAGGGCTCTCTGGGGTCCCACACACAACTCCCTGACTTTGATTTCAGAGGACTGTGTCGCGGGAGGTCTCCAGAGTTACACCTCCCTGCTCTATTGTCACCACTTCATCTGTTAACCCTGAGATTGATACTTCTTCTTTATGGCACTGTTTCTTGTGTGAGATGATGTTGTATGAGACAAATAACAAATGTAACTGTTTATTACACAAATTGCTGTCCAGAGCATAATGGTTTATTGCACCCTCAGGTTATTCTTGTAGCTGACCAATTGTGTTACATTCATTCTACCTTCCTCTTGAGAGCTCACTGGTCATCATTCTCGCAAACATGCAGCCAGGGATATGTTAATGATGTCATTAGGCAGTTTTAAAGGGTTTGACTAATTACAAACACAGCGAGAGACCAATTACACATCATTAAAAAAGACCACACAGTTTTGAGGCACATGTTCCCTTCTTTTCAAAGGGTTTTACTAAACTTCATGCTCCAACTTCACCGTTTTACTTTATTGTAAAATTGAGAAATATGGCAATGAAAAAATAATTTGACCTACATTTGAAGATCATTAAAATAGCAAATGTTTGAGCTATATTATAAATAGTTTTTTCTAAACGAAATCCAACGCATGAAAAGAAAGTTAATTCAAGTCAGATTTGTGAAAAAGGGTACTTTATGTTTTATTGCACGATACCTAGAAGATATCTTGCTTTTCTTGAGAGCATGTGAACACCGGGGCATTTATATATTAAAACAAGTTGTCAACTGTAACTTCCGTTTGGCTCCTATCTGCCATCAAATTTCGATTGGAATGTGGTCAGTTCTTACCATTATATTTTGTCATTTTCTTTTCCTTTATTTAGTGAAAGATTCATTTGGCAAATGTGGGGTCAGTGACATCCCCTAGTAAATCTACATTGTACTAAAAAATTAAGCAGTTGCAGCAATGCATGGTGACCACTAACTGAATGGAAAAGTACCAAGAGAGTCACAAAAAGTAGTTAGGTGGTAACTTAGGTCAGCAGGGAGTAGTTTTGCAGAGCCAGGGCAATGTAGGAAAATACAAAAGCAATGTATGACCACAATCCTAAGAGAGCAAGGACCTGAATGATACCTCTTTGACCTCAAGAGAAAGCCAATGTTATGTTAACAAGCTCATGCGGCTAGGTCGGGCAACAATATCCGCATCCAGATGGCTTGAGAGCCAGTGATGACTTGGAGCATGTGGAGAGTGCATAGCAACATTAAGTTGTGATGCAAACCAGTGATGCAATAGAGTGCCAAGTGCCAACAACAGAGCATCACTCAATAACAGGCAGCAAAGATGGTGTGTGACCTCTGAACTGCAGTCCTGATAGATTTGGCCCCAAATCAATTGGAGATGGGCTCCCTAAGGGGTCTGATCTAGTGGTTGTTAGCTGAACGAGACATGAGTATAGCAGCTGTTCATTAATTTAAAACCTCTTTTTCTGACAGTGGACTACAACTTTTTGCAGAAAATTGCACTGGAAATTCATATACCACTTTGTTTAATGTGATAAGTTCATTAATTTGAAACCTCTTTACTTCAAAAGTATACGTATGTTGTTTTGCCCTGTCATCCATAGCCTACTACTACCCCTTATACAGTTCAAAAGAATCGTACAGCTATTATATATAAAGTCTTATAATTTTAGAAGCTCAATCGAGAGTATTAGCACGAGCACAAAGTTTAACACAGACATAGATCTCTTGAGAGCATAAAAAGCAAGGTGGAAGGCAGATAAAGCAATAATGGAGAGGACATGACAGCAGCAGTAAACACTGTCACAACAAAATGTTAATCCATCCAAGCATGATGCTAGGGCTCTCTGGGGCCCCACACACAACTCACTGACTTTGATTTCATAGACTGTCTTGTGGGAGGTCTCCAGAGTTGCACCTCCCCACTCTATTGTCACCACTTCAATCTGTTAACCCTGAGATTGATACTTCTTCATTATGGCGCTCATGCGGCTAGGTCGGGCAACAAAATCCGCATCCAGATGGCTTGAGAGCATGTGGAGAGTGCATAGCAACATGAAGTTATGATGCAAACCAGTGATGCAATAGAGTGCCAAGTGCCAACAACAAAGTAGCACTCGATACAAGAACAATGATGGTGTGTGACCTCTGAACTGCGGCCCTGATAGATTTGGCCCCGAATCAATTGGAGATAGTGTCCCTAAGGGGTCTGATGTAGTGGTTGTTAGCTGGACGAGACATGAGTGTAGCAGCTGGCAATTGCCCTGTTTTCTGACACTGGACTACAATTTTTTGCACAAAACTGCACTGAGAAATTAGAATGCCACTTTGTTTAATGTGATAAACTCATTAAGCTAATACCCATTTACTTCAAAAGTATACATGATTGTTTGTGCCCTGTCATCTATAGCCTACTACTACCTATACACAGTTCATAACAATCGTACAGCTATTATATTTATATAAAGTCATTATAATTTTAGAAGCTCAATCAAGAGTCTTAACGTGAGTGCATTGTTTTACACAGACATAGATCTCTGGAGAGCATAAAAAGCAAGGTAGAAGGCAGATGAAGCAATAATGGAGAGGACATGACAGCAGCAGTAAATGCTGTCACAACAAAATGGTAATCCATCCAAGCATGATGCCAGGGCTCTCTGGGGCCCCACACACAACTCCCTGACTTTGATTTCAGAGAGCTGTCTTGTGGGAGGTCTCTGGAGCTACACTTCCCTGCTCTATAGTCACCACTTCATCTGTTAACCTTGAGATTGATATTTCTTCTTTATGACTGTTCTTCTTCATGAGACAAAACTGTCGGAGACACAAATGACAAATTTAACTCTTTGTAAGACAAATTACTGCCCACAGTATAATGGTTTATTGCACCCTTTGGTTGTTCTTGTAGCTGACCAATTGTGTTACATTCATTCTGCCAGTCTCTTAGGGCTTTCACTGGTCATCATTCTCTCACATGTGCAGCCAGGGATATGTAAATGATGTCATTAGGCAGTTTGAAAGGGTTTGGGTAATTGCAAACACATCGAGAGACCAATTACACGTAATTAAAAAGGCCACACAGTTTGCTGGCACACGTTATATAAAAAAAAGATGTGAACTGTAACTTCAATAGTTGGCTCCTATCTACCATAAATTTTCCATTGAACTTAGTCTGTTTTTGCCATTACATTTAGTCATTTTCTTTCGCTCTATTCTGGACGGATTCCCCTAGCAAACTTGGGGGTCAGCGACATGCCCTGGTAAATTTGCTCAAAAATCAAGCAGAGGCTGAAATGGGGAGTGGGGATAAAAATGGCCACTAATATATAAAGGACAGGAAAAATACCTAGAGGGCCACAAAAAGTAGTCAGGTGGTAACTTAGCGAAGCTGGGATAGTTTGGGTCACGTTAGGCAATGCGGGAAAATACAAGAGCAATGTATGACTATAGTCCTGAGAGAGCAAGCCCTGTGATACTTCCTTGGCTTAAAGGGAAAGCCAATGCTATGCCCACTACGTAGCTCATGGGGCCAAGTCTGGAACAATATCCACATTCAGATGGCTTTGGGACAGCGATGGCTTAGACCATATGGAGGGGTGCAGAGTAAAGCAATGATGCACACCAATGATGCAATAGAGTGCCAAGTGCCAACAACAGAGCAGCACTCGATAACAAGCTGCAAAGATGGTGTATGACCGCTGCATTGAGGTCCTGATAGATTTGGCCCCAAATCAATCGGAGATGGGTTCCCCGAGGTGTCTGATCTAGTGGCTGCTGGCTGAACAAGACAATTACCCTGCTTTCTGACACTGAACTACAACTATTTGCAGAAAACTTCACTGGAAATTCTTGTACCTCTTTGTACAATATGAGAGACTCATTTATCAAAACCCCTTTACTTCAAAAGTATACATGTACTGTTTGTGCCCAGTCATCCTTAGTCTACTAATATCTTTTATACACAGTGCATAAGAGACATTCAGCTATATGCTGTCTTCATAATTTTATTTATAAGCTCAATTGAAATTCTCAGCATGAGTCCCCCTTACTCAAAAAGTAAATTGTTTTGCGTAGCCATAGATCTTTGGAGGGTATGAAAAGCAAGGTAGAAGGAAGATGAAGCAATAATGGAGAGGACATGACAGCAGCAGTAAACACTGTCACAAAACAATGATAATCCATCCAAGCATGATGCTAGGGCTCTCTGGGGTCCCACACACAACTCCCTGACTTTGATTTCAGAGGACTGTGCTGTGGGAGGTCTCTGGGGTTACACCTCCCTGCTCTATTGTCACCACTTCATCTGTCAACCCTGAGATTGATACATTGATACTAAGTCTTCTTCTTTATAGTAGTTCTTCATTTTGAGACGAAACTGTCCTAGACACAAATGACAAAATGTAACAGTTTATGACACAAATTACTGTCCACAGCATAATTGTTTATTGCACCCTCAGGTTGTTCTTGTAGCTGACCAATTGTGTTACATTCGTTTTACCTTTCTCTTGGGAGCTCACTGGTCATCAGTCTCTCACTCGTGCAACCAGGGATATGCTAATGATGTCATTAGGCAGTTTGAAAGGGTTTGGGTAATTACAAACACAGCGAGACACCAATTACATGTCATTAAAAAAGGCCACACAATTTGCTGGCACACGTTTCTCTTTCTTTTCAAAGGGCATTAAAAAATGTCATGCTTTACCTCCACTATCAAGTTTATAGAAAAACGTAGAAAATATAAATATGGCAAGGAAAACAAATTTGACCTACTTTTGAAGAACGTTAAAGTAAACACATTTCAACCTAATTTTTTTTTAGCTGACTGTAAACTTTTTGACCACCATAATATAAAAATAGAATTGCTTGTATTGTGAAACACCAAATAGAATGTAACAGACTATAATATTGAAATCTCTACTCCATACAATATTATACATGATCTACAGAATACATGTTGCTAATTAGGCTACATGATTTTGATTTAGTACTTCAGATTTTTCTGAAGACCATTTTAGCAGGCCATTGCAGCTTACATTATAGTACTCCAGGATTCAGTGGGGTAGGCAAGAATGGAGGATTGAGTTAAGAATGCAGCTCAGTTTTAGAAACTTACTGGGGGGGAAGAGCAAGGACCACGTCTTGTCCACCTAAGCCTGGATTTTGAAAAGACGTGCTGGTCACTGTCAAATTTAGGGCTGAATCTTACAGAAACCGCACTAGCAAGCATGCGGTCAAGAAGGTGGCTATTGTAATAACTGTATATTTATAACAAATAATAATATGAATCATACTCCTCTTGTTAACGCGGTGCGTCATCCAGTATACAATGTCTGAGTGAAATTTGAAGAATATGACCTAAAGTTTGAGTAATTAAGCCGAGGAAATACAAGCCATCAACAAAAATATTGGATCTCCTGCAAAATAAACAAAGCTGTTTTATGCATGTGAACAAAGTTTTAAATGTTCAACAAACCATAATATTAAGCACTCTTCTGCATACACTGTACAATGTTGGTAATTTAAATCAGTGTGGTAACACAATTCTTAGTTCAGAACTAATTTTTGATACGACACACAAGGTTCATCTGACATTTGGAAATTCAATGAAATATAATGTACACCGATCATGCTTGTAGAAAAATAGTTTTTCTTAACAAAATTACAACACATAAAAAGAAATATAATTCATGTCAGAATTATGAAAAAGTCAGAATCGTGACAATTAAAGGAAAGCTGCTTACCACAACATATGAAACATGCAAATAATAAAAGTTATTCCCCTGATTTGCAGCACCATGCTTGCCTTCCAATTAGTGGGCCACCATTTAATCTCAAAGGGGGCTTGGAGTTTTCGCCGCCGCCGCCGCCGTGAAGTAGATAATTTCCCACCGAGGACACCTCCAGGCCGCCCCTCCCCTGGATATTTCATGGTTGCTGCTTCCTTCTAACATCAATAATTGAACAAAGAAATACAATGTCTTGGTTCATAAGCACAGAATGTTCAACAAAAGAAGATGAAACAATACACTACTCGGAATAGTCTTGTAAAAATGTACGCTAATCCTATTGTAAAAAGGAAACCAATAAATATTTATATATAAATTTTCTTTGAATGACTTAAAAATTTTGCCCCCCCCCCTGGAAAATTTCCTAGCTACGCCACTGATTCCCTCTCCCGTGGTGAATAACCTTTACTTATCCCTCTTGTTGTTGACAGGCAAACGAAAATATTATGCATCTGGTTTTCTATCCAAAATTAAATCAGTTACGAAAAGTGACATGGCCTTCTCTTGATCATGACTAATCAAACTGCCTCTATGTTTCTCATGATGAAAGTAGATAAGATGACACTTCATCGGCTATCATGAGTCACAAAGTGCCATTTTCTCAGTGCCACAGTCCACTCTAGTTCTATATCAAAGTGTTTCACTGTAAGGTGATGAATGGATTTGACTGCACGATTCTAAAATTTTCCATTGAATTCTTGAATTGCAGAGATTTGTTCCTCAGGCATTAATTAGAGTAAGTATATGCTATATTATAAAACATTTTTATGATTGAGCATCAGTTGAAGCCTTTCGTTGGGTGGCTCAGAAACAATTTTTATTGTTATTTAAAAATCACCAAAAATGGCATCAAGGCACAACAAGACCGGCATGAAATTTCAAACAACTCTATAAGCAATCACACTGCAGGCCATGTGAATGTACGGTATAGAGTACATCTTAAAGATTTCTATTGAGATCTTAAAATGACTTGTCATTCCCTCTGCAATGCTGATCGTGAAGTTTTAGGCATAAAAGAGACTGGAAGAACTTTCAACATCAATTCTAACAAGCTCTTGATGAATGGTAGCAAGGAGACCAGCCGACCGCTACAATCTTTCTCATGAAAGGAGCTATTTCTGAGGCAATAAAAGCAGAAGTATCAAGGAATCTGTTGAGCTATAATTTCAATGTCACTTGTTTTAACTGGCTGACATGGTGAAGTCTCAGCAATAGAAGTCTTCAAAAGGTCAGTTTGTCCTGATGATCTGACTGAAAATATACATATTAAATCTTTGATAGTGTACTCCTCCGAGTTACTTATGCCAGGGATGAAACAACTCTGATATTTCCCGGGCTCGATTTTATCATCACCACACAATGTCTTCTTGTCTGATGATGGTCTGATTGCATGTTTTGAGGAAGTGGCTCGAAAGGAAAACAGCATTTTTAAGATCTCAAGATGACATTCCCTCTGCGATGCTGATTGTAAAGTTTTAGGTATAAAAGGACTCAAAAACTTTCAGTATCAATTCAGACAAGCTCTTGATGAATGATCGCAAGGAGACCAGCCGATTGCTACAATCTTCCTCATGAAAAGAGCTATTTCTGAGGCAATGTCTGGGGAATAGTATCAAGTCAACAGCAGAGCTATAATTTCAATGTCATTTGTTTTCACAGGTAGGCCTAGACATTGCTGTTGCATTGCAGTCATAGTCTTCTGATGCATGCTCTAGTTTGGTCCTAATGATGTGAGGACTCAAGTGTAGTTTGACACAAAGTATAGTCCAATGATTGCTTCGAGTTAGGTCAGGTAAATTGTGGCTTCATGTAGGGGGTGGTGATAAAAATGAACTTTAAAATTTCAAATGGAAACTATCCAAACATTGTTAAGACAGAAAAATGCAGCAAATTGATGTATTACACATTGCTGTAGCTTCATTTTTGATCCCTCCCAAGCTCCCCTGAAGATAATAAACTTTTGAGCTAAAATTATTACGTTTTTCGAAATCGCGGTTATTGATTACTTGATGTATGTAACAGCTATCCCATTGAGAATGGTGCCATTGTCTTCGTCTTAAAGAGAGCTTTCAAATGAGTACCAACATGATATGTATTGATGTATATATGACCACTTTTAAGCATTTGAATTATAATATAATAATATAATGTTGAACTATCACAATTATAATCAGACAATTATAATGAGAGCCTGTTCCCTGTGGAACTTGCATGCAAAATTGCTAAACATGCATATTCTTGGAGATTTAGGTGCATAGAATATGTTTATGAATTTTAACATCCTTTTCTGATGCAACTATTTGCAGAATCAAAGATGGCTGCAAAAAATGGATGAAAAGTTGCCCGCCGAGAAGCATTTAATTCTGTTTCAGCCCTAATTCAAAATTAATTACCTCCAAATGGCAGGTCATCTTCTATACATTTTTTCAGAGAGGAAAATAAAGTCCTTTTTATATGTCTAAAAGTTATGGACATTAAAAGCATCATTTATATCCATCATCCTGCACTGCGGCCAAAATTCCAGAATGGCGGTTTATCCTTTTCAGGCCTGTAATAACTGTACTGATGCAAAGACATCATAGAGCATCTAATGGAATGTAGCCTTGCTTTTTGGGTCTAGAAACTGTTTTACACAAAATTCCTGTAGAAACAATTGTCAAAATTGCCAGGTTATTTATAAAGATTAACAAATTAGAACTAATTTTGTGTTTCTTCTCTAGGTCAAAAAATTCATCAGGCAGTGACAGGCACTAATTAAGGCAAGGACAGCAATTCATGTTTCCATAAAACACTTGCCTATAAAGACATTTTAAAGATCCCACTACAATGGCAAGCTGATAGGTAATTTAGTAGTGAATAATATTTGAGTCAGTACTCAGATTGTGTAACAATGTCGAATGGGTATGATTTTCAAATCTGTACAGGTATTAATTAAATTCTGTTAAACTGATAAGTTTCCATGACATTTCTAAAGCTATCTACTTAATGATTTTCTAATTTTGTGAGAGATGATGCTGGCAGGTTTTCATAATCTTCGTAAAAAATTCCTTTACCAAGGAGATGAAGAAACCAAGAAACTTGTCATTAAAATTCTGTCAATTAGCAGCTGAATGGGACCAGGTGTCTTTTTACTATTACTTTTTGGTACCATCTTGGGAGCCACTTCATGATTAGTAGAGATGATACTGCTTATATGTTTTCATTAGAGCTGTTTGCAGTTTGGCGGTCGATCGGAACAATGTGTTTTCTCCTCTTCAATTTGCAAACTGGCATTGCCACGTCATTAACAGTTACCTGCTTGTTTCCTAATCTTCTTGTTAGGTACATACACCAAACCAGTTTTTAGTTTGTTCATTTTGCACATATGCTGCCACATATTATATATATATGTTGAACAAATAGATTAAATAAAAACTGACACAAACAATATCATTAAAACATGTTTAAGCCAGTGACATCACAAGTAAACTACAATCTGCCACTTTGATGTAGAAAAAGAGTGGACTGTTGCACTGTGAAAATGGTACTTCGTGTGTCATCATACTGATGATTTGTAATGATCATACCCAATACTTGCGATGTCAATTTGATTTAAAGGAGGCTTATCACGCTTGTTGATGACAGCCAAAGGAAAGGATTAAGCATCTGATTTTCACTCTAAAAACAGTTATGACAAGCCAAATGGCCTTCTTTTGATCATGACTACAGTAATCAAACAGCCTCTATGTTTCCCATGTTGAAAGTACAGAAGATGACACTTCATTGGCTGTCATGAGTCACAAAGTGCATGTTTCACAGAGAACTGGTCCTCATTTTTTACTTTATGCAAAGAAATGACCTTTCATTTAGTTTTGACTACAATTTTGGACTGAAATGAGAGTGAACTATGGATTCTTTGATTGGACAAATTAACATCAGTCATGTCCTCATTTCCTTAGGATTTATTACATTAATCACTGCTCATATGGCTTTAAAGCACAGAATCCCTGGACCTTATAGTGATACTGTAATATACATGTAAATACACCTGTAAATTATCACTCGATGTCAAATACCGGGTGAAACAGGGCAAAATTGATACTTTTGTGTGTCAGATGGAATCTTGTCCACCACATTTAATTGAACAAGCAGATTTTATCAGAAAATATATAAACATTAATTTTTGGGAAAAAACTGATATAGAAACTTGATTTGCTAATTTTTAACCCACATTCCTACAGGAGCCATATAATTATCACAAAAGAACTGACTTCGTAGCTTATCCCGCTGCATTTATCAGTACATTGCCCCTGAAAAACGGGGTAGAATGGTCATGTTGGTATTCAAATGAAAGCTCTTTTCATACTGAAGCCAATGGTGTTAATAAAATTAACCTTAACATCACTAGGCGAAAGATATAGCAAACCGCGACTTCGCAAGTAACCAAAATACTACTGAAAATTAACAAAACTTTCAATCGGTCTTGGGAGGGACCAATAATAATGCTACAGACAAGTATTATACCTTTTTGGAAACCATTTCTCACCCTTAACAAAACCTAAGTAGTTTCCATTTGATTTTCAGCAATTTGATTTTTTCCATGATTTATCACCACCCCCTACTTCATGATACTTTCTGTCAACAATATTTTCTCATGTCTAATTTCTGATACTTTCTTGCCATATTGCAATCTGTGGGTTTATTGCTCTACACAATCATTAGTTTGTTTTTCCATGAATCATACTTCGCTATGTTACATTCACAGTTTTAAATTAGCCTTTTTCAAATGTGATTATTATATTAGTACCTAATCACGGGCATGTGTACCAATAATACTCTATAGACAATACAAGCGTATGCAATTCGAATTCTGAGATTGCAGGAGCAGAGCCATTTTGCAAATAACACACAGATATGGTGCAAATGCAATAGTTGACCTTGTACATCACACTTATTTTGATAATGTTCTGGCATGCAAAGTATTTTTCTTTTTATAGTATTTGCATATTTTAAAGAAATACAAATCTGGTGGGAGCCTATGTCAAAGTCACATGACAAATTCCAATGAGAATACAACCATAGCAGTGATCACAAACTGTGATACATTGTTTGTTACTGTTTGTACTTTCAGCAGTTAGACGTGAGATAAAAATGTATAAGAATCTGCAACTTATCGAAACAACAACACCCAACAATAACTGTGAATTTTGAGAAAATGTTTTTCATAGTCAACTGTCAAATTTGATAGAATCTGTGAAAAATATATAAAAAAACATGCATGTCCAGGGCATTTCTTTGACTGGTCATATGCTAGTATATGGATGGATTAAATCGATCTACAAGCCCTGATACACATTGTCTATCAATGACTGGTACTTCCGCTCATGTACCTAATGCATGACATTGTAAACTTGTCTCCTTTATCATTCTATCTTGCTATATCTCAACATTGTCATTTATATTCAATGTGTTTGTATCAATATTTAACCTATTGTTTTAATTTTCGTATAATTCATTCTGAACAAATTGGATATTTTGATGGATTGATTTTACTTTTATTTCTATTTATCTTTGTCATTTGATTGCAAACTGTAATAAGTAATTGATCAAAATCTCCCACCAGAGATATCTGGCTCTGCATAATTTAGAGAAAGGTTTGTTATATTTCATCTTAACAAAAATGCTTTGAAAATCAATTAATGTTAGTTACAGGTAACTCACAGAACTAACAAAGACAGCATCCAGAGTGCAGTGAAGCCTAGGTAAGGTAACAGAAATACAGACATATGGTGCAAAATTCCAGCAATGGGGTCATACTTGAAAACTGGAAGAAAATATTGTTTGTGACATCTGAACTGCTGTCCTGATAGATTTAGTCCCCAATCAAATGGATATGGGGTCTCAAAGGGTTTTAACCTAACCTTGTGGCTTCTCATTTGACAAGCCACATACAGTAATGGAACCAGGACAATTATTACCTGGTGCATGGCCTTCTCTACTGATATTGGACTTTAGGGTGACAAACACTCCTCTGCAAGCTCTTGCAATGTATAGGATATTCTGGTAGTCTCCGTGTTCTGCAAGTCTCTTTGGACAGCTGGCTTACTTTGGCAATTGACAGCTTAAATTCTGACCACTACAGGGCTTAGCAGGAATCTAAGAATGGCGAGATGGCTTTGAAAAGGACCTAGAGGTCTCATTTAATCCTCATGAGGCTGGCAATTAGAGCAAATGTCATGTTTTCCTGCAGAACAATGAACATTGTGGCAGTTGAAGGAAACAAAGCAAGTCATCATAAGAAGACATTTACTGTACATCCTCACAGATTAATTTTTCGACTCTGACTCCAACTCTACCGTAAAACTAAAGTTAGACTCCTACTCCAACTTGGACCAACCTGAAAACCTCCGACTCCATGACTCTGACTTCTGACTCTGAGTCTGATTCAAAGGCCTTGTGTAATTACATTGTTTCAGTCGGTTACAAAATTCTTCATTTACTTCATCTCCATTATATCTGAAGAATTAATAGTAAAGTCTTCTTTCAAATTGTGTTATTTTGCTGAGCTAGGCTTCTTTTATCAGCCAAGCATGGTACCAAGATAAAGTATTCTTGCACTAACTGACTATACCTTGGAGGCGGTATACATGAGAAGAGGCTGTGATAAATCACTCTGCGTGATTACACCGTAGGTCACTGGAACAGTTTGTCACCACTCTTAATTCCAAGGGGCTGAATGAAAAGGACAGGATCAATGTAATGAGAAGCAGAGAGAGGATTTTTATCATGAGGAGAAGCAAGAGAATATGAAGACATAATGCAAGGGGGAAGAAATAAAGAAAAAGGAAACATAAAGACAATGACGAGAGGTTAATAAATTGATGTAAGAAAAGTAATTAACACTTGAAATCTACATGTGACAGAGCAGTCCAAATTCCAAGGAGTACATATATACACATTGTTACAAGACACCGACAGTAGACCGGTACGGCTGTATTTTGAAACTTTGTCTCGAAATTGTAAAATGTTGTCCAGAATTTGTAAATGATAACAATGTTGGAGTTGCCAACATGTTCAGTGTGGTGAAAACAAAGGCATTAACATTTTGAGTTATAGCTCTTCGAGATGACTTCATACTATTCTCCAGATATAACCTCTGAACAACTGCTTTAATGAGACAGATACAACCAATTGGAAAGTGTCCTTGCTACCATTCATCACAAGCTTGTCTGAATTAATGTTGAAAGTTTTTTAAACCTAGAACTTTACAATCAGCAAGCAGAGGGAATGTCATCTTGAGATCTTCAAAATGGTGCATTTATTTAAACCATCATCCCAAGCATGCAATCAGGCCATCATCAGATGAGAGGCAGTCATAACATTGTCTGTTGCTGATAAAATGCAGCTCAGTAATTGACAATATAATGCACTGTTAAAGTTAACATGCGAATGCTGGTATGTCACATTCCAACTTCTAAGAAAAATATTTGGCCCAGTTTGGTTGCCTAATGTTCCTAATTGGCCTATGTTTTAACTCCAAGCATGGTGTTTTTTTAAATGTACAGTATAGGCATTTTCTCCAATCCTTAACTACCAGATTTTCAAAATCATTGCAGCCGACGATATACATCAGTCAAAGTTGATGAAATTGGTTTAAGAAGTAGGTAATTTACAGATATATTCTATGCGATTTCTCAGAATTACACCACCAAAGATAAAATGATATCAATACACTTTTTTTTAATTCCTTACTTTAAGGAGGCATGGTTATTGTGGACTGTGTTTCATAAACAATGGCAGAAGGCAGGCAGGCAGGCTCTGATGATATATCAAATACATGCAGGATGTAGCAAGGGCACTCTTCACTCCCATCCCTAAAAACATTCAAGGTCACAGAAAAGCTGTTTCGTCAATCAGAGCATAGTACATTGGGTTACAGCTCTTCAACTTGGTTCAACTTGATCATGCAAATCTCTCATAGAAAAAGAGATCTGTGTGTCACTAATGGAGAATTGTGAGCTATCATTTTCAAGAATAATTTTTCCTTGAGGTACCATTAAGCTTGCCATTATTTTTGCACTTATCTTCCTTTTTATTGTATGCAACAACTTCTCTCCATTCCACGTGCTTCACAATGGAAAGATGGTTTGGCATATTGTTTCACATTATGAAATTTTAAATCAAACTTTAATTCCTGAAAAAGCGTATTTGCTCTTAACCTTTGAAAGACACTAATGTTTATAAACAAGTGAAAGGACGACAAGATTGCAGGGGAATATTGTTAATTTTATGGGTATTAATAAAATTAGGTCTCTCATGATCATGCCCAATTGTAAACTTTGCCATGTTGTTAAATATAACTTAACATATGATATTCATTGCAGGCAAAAAAAACCAAACACATTAAAGATAAAGAGTATTGAAACACCAGCAAGGGAAAAAATTAACTCATTAAATGCAAATTTTACCTTGCTACTGAGATTGAACTCCAAACCTTCCTATCAGCAGGCATGAGTCGTTTTAGATTGAAAATTGTGAGCCAAAGAAAGATTTCTCTGAAACTCAAAAGTGAGCTAGTTTACAGACTTTTGGGTCAGGTTGTCTTTCTGTTTCTTTGTAGCCAAATTGGTAAATAAAATATTGATCTGAACTTATGTGCAATACATAACTTTGCTCACAGAATTGCACTGTCCCTAATCTAGGTCTGAAACTGAAATAATATGTTCCGCAGATCGGTAGACATAGGATGTATCAGATAAACACAAGATTGCTGAGTCATAACATTATCAAAAATGTATTGACCCACAAATTGCAAACAAACTGTCAAAATTCTTGTCGAAGCCATATATCAATTTATGTATTCTAAAAAAACGTTTGTGGCCTATCAATATAGTGGCGAGGTTAGAAATTTTTCAAAGGGGCACAAAATACAAAATGGGCTACAGACCTTAATACATGTCCGATTTTCAAAATTTAAAAATCTGCATATATCAAATAAACTCCTCCGAATTCATTTCACTTATTAATTGTGACCAACATGCAGTACTTAGTTCGCAAATAAGCACGTCGGCGCATTACGCTGTGAGGATATAAATTCAATTGCTAAAATCCAGTGGCCAAAATGGACTAGTGACATTTCTAGGATTTTTTTGTATGGGGGGATGCTTTTCACCAATTAAGGACTATCTATCAATCTATCTATCTATCTATCTATCTATCTTTTTATCTATCTATCTTTTTATCTATCTATCTTTATCAACCTTACACACTTAATTTATTTGGTTCTAAATAGGTGTGAAGTTATATTAAACATGTTAAATGACACAATTCTTTTGAGAAATACAAAACATAATCAAAGGAAACATGTAACAATTAATTCAATTGAACAAACAAATTAGCACATTTCTACGTAGCAATTAACAAAATAACAAAATGCACCATTTTAATTCAAATAATTTATGTTTAATTTTATTTGCAACATTCCTGGTTGAGTAAGATATGCATGAAAAAAGAGGGCAGAAAATGAAATTAATGTCTCAGACACTAATTTCATAAAAATGGTTTCTCGGTGTAGAACTTTTAGAGTATTGGGTTGTTGTTTTTTTTCAATTATTTTAAAAGACCCGGTTTCAAAAGAGCTGTAATATTTTCTGATCTATCTGTCAATATAATTCTAGGATATTTTAATTTGTTTAACCAGTAGAATACGATTCTAAACAGCAGCACTCACTGCTGTTGTGTGTTGTGTTTAATTAGCACCAGAGGACAGGTGTGTAGGGGGTTTCCCCAGAAGGGCATGGAAGTGAGCGCAAGTGAGTGCCTCAGCAGAGATGTGAGTGGTTGGGAGTGAGGGCATCTTCCTGAGGGCATGGGATTTAGGAAAATTTTTTGGGTTGTACTGTACAACAGTCAACAGACACACTAACAACAAAATTCATCAGTCTCTTGCAATATAAAGAACACAAAACTGCAAAAACCTCAATTTCTTTGATGTTTATAAACATGTTCATGAATTGCTTATGGCAACCATGACCTACAATACCAAGAAAGAAATTATGGAATCACTTTATTCAGATTTGGCTTGGAGTATGACGTAACTTGGGCGAAGGGTAGCTCCTCTGTGCTTCATGACTCTGGCCTGCAGGGATAATAAATCGCTGAGACAAATTGATACAAGTTATTTCATATGAATTGACATGTTGTCTACCACACTGCACTGAATTCAGAGCAGGAAAGGAGGACTCACTAATGCTACTCATGGCTATTTGAAGTAACAGCCTTTTGGAAATCAAATTTGATTTGCATCATCAAATTGATGATCTATTTGAAATTCCAGCTTTGTCAGAGAGCACAAAGTTCACGGTTTACTGCAATTTGTTGCAACTTGACCACAAAACTTTCCAAAAAACGGATTTGTCAGTCAGCAATGCAGAAGTCACCAAAAATTGTATTCCAGAATTCCTTCTGTTGAAGTGCCATGTAGTTACAGCTGAGGAGGTGCATAGGACGAGTTATAATTGTCAAAAAATATCTGTTTGTCAATGGTAATATGAATTGCATCGTTGGAAAAATGGATAATTGGAGCTTAATATGTCTTGTATTAATGCACTGTGACGTTAAATGGGGCAGGAGGAGAACAGGATTACACCGCAGAGACACAAGGTTTTTTAGAAATGATATTCAAAATGGTGATGAGGCCAGAGTTTGAATCATCCGAGGACTCCAGCAAATGGAAGCACAGAGTTATAACTACTGAATTATCCCCTTCTATTGCAATGGATATTCAGAATGTTAATTGCAATCATTAGCCATAAAATGGTCCCCATTATGTGGACATAAAAGGTTCACAGAAGTCTAATAGAAGTGGACCAGTTTGCTTCTGTCAAATGGCATACAATATTCATTGTTCATCAGGAGTACATGACATTTGCTCTAAGTGCTAGCCCCTTGAGGATTAAATGAGACCTCTGGGCCCTTCACAAAGCCATCTTGCCATTCTTAGAACCCTGCTAAGCCCTGTAGTGGTCAGAATTTAAGCCTTTGATTGCCGTAGTAAGCTGGTTTTCCACAAGGACTGGCAGAATTCAAGAGACAACAGACCGGCAGAATTTAAAAGACCGGCAGAATAAGGAGAGAGCAGCCTCCTGCTCTGTGAAACAGCTATATTTCAGCTTGATGCTGTTTTAAAGATCAGTCATTTGCTACAACCAGAGCTGCCAATCTCTGAGGGCCGTAGTTTATTCTGTTAATTTTTACAATAAGAGCAAAATTCACCTATTCATGATCAAGATTTTGAGTAATTTAAGGTTTATTTCATGTTCCTATTTCTTGAACTTGCAATTTGAGACTGCTTGACCTTCACCGAGTAATTTTTTCTCTGGCATGCTATACTTTCATAATGATAATGTTTGGAAAACCAACATGATGGTGAACCATTCCTTCAGACAAAAATGCTGTTCAATTGCTTATCAATGTTCTTCCTGCTGAAGTGAAATATTTTTACTTGAGTAAAACAATTATTCACATTTGAGAATTATTCGGTTTTCATTCCATTTTTTTTTCCCAATTAATTTATTGGCTTGCTTATCAGACAATGAAATCATTTTTTAGATTTAGTTTCTTTCAGTTATATACGAAAGTAGGACAACTTTGGATGCCATATTTTGGCACACTCCCAATCATGTAAGGAGAAAGCATGAAGCTCATTATTGTCCTTTCAAAAGATGTGCATAATTATTTGAAATCACCAAATCCTATTTCACCTTTTCAAAGACTTGTAATTGCCAGCAATTAGTCTCTTGCTGTGTTTGTAATTACTTTTGAAAATTCTCTATGATCTGAAAATTGTATACACTTATGCTCCAGCTAATCTACAGTGTTAAAGATGATCGACACAAAACCATGAGGATTAAGAATAAATTTGACACAATTCATCACCAAAGAACATGGCCTAAGCTGTAAGGGGTATTCTATGCACGATAACATCATTGACAGAGATTGGTCGCAATAAACAGATACGTACATTTTCTAATTTTTCCATCATTGTTGAAGTACAATTTTGAGGTCATTGGGGTGATTCTTTTGTAAACCATAGAATTCTTGATATGAATGATGTTTCATTTTCAGAAATTGATTTATAATACGATGCCAAAGTAAAAGTTTGACAATTTTCCTGAACATGACTAAGTAATATTTAGAAAAACTTTTTTAATTGGTCGGGATCTTGGTTGAGTAAAAATATATGCATGTCTTATTCCCGCACTAAGATTTATAGAAAAAAAAAGACATGAAGGTTACAATTGATAGACGCAGCATCATTGAACAGACTTGATGCACAGATCATGTTTATGTTTCTCCTTTACATCTATATTCCTACAGCTTCATTTCTATTCATATGTCTGCAACGGAAAACACATCATCCTTGAAGTGTTCAGCTCATATTGTCTCTTATGTTAAAAATTCAACTGTTGCATTACATGAAAGATAATTCAGCTATATGATAGAGAAATGGGATGCATAAATGCGTCTTTGTGTTGCTGTCGTTTTTTGTATAGTTTTGCAAGAAGAAGTTGAGGGCAGGAATCACATGCATATGAAGAAAGTGGCAGAGTCACCAGTCTCTTTTGTTTTACACAAGGGTGTCTAGTGGTGATATTCATGATCTGTGCAGTCAGGAAGCTTTTAGAGAAAAAATATATAAATTTGTACATCACAACTCTCAAGCAATCATACGACTATATTTCCAGTCAGCTCATTAGGACTTACTGAGAACTTTTGGAAGACTTCAATTGCTGATACTTTGCAATGTCTGCCTGTGAAAACAAATGACATTGAAATTACAGCCCTCCAGATTTCTTGATAATCTTCTGCAGACATTGCCTCAGAAATAGCTCCTTTCACGAGAAAGATTGTAGGAATTGGCTGGTCTCCTTGCTACCATTCATCAAGAGCTTGTCTGAATTGATGTTGAAAGTTTTTACCTGAAACTTTACAATCAGCATTGCAGATGGAAAGTCATCTTGATATCTTGAAAATACTGCTTTCGTTTTAAACCATTTCCCTGAAACATGCAAGGAGGCCATCATCAGATAAGAAGAGGCAGTCATAACATTCGTATTGCTGATAAAATCAAGCCCACTGAATATTTTCATCACTGACTGAGGACTGCATGAGCACAATGTCACATCCTTTGTTTTAAAATCATTTGGCACTTCTGTATAAAATTATGTATATTTGTATGTTGTTAATTTGCCAACATTTTTCATAACCAAGCAGGAATTAGAATGTATACTGAACCAGCCATTCTGATGAGACCCCCACATGATGTGACTGTAATGTTTTCTCATTTGGAATTATATCAAGCCCCCATCTTTGGATGTGATACTTTGGTCTTAAAAATCTCATTATTTAAAATGTACTTTATTAGGATTTCAAAGAGTTTGAATAATTGGGACTTCATATTATGCATTCTTAATGCACAATCTGAAATGTGAAAAGCAGGTCATTGGAGACCATTTTTTAGCAAAGGTTGCACTCTTAACAAAAAGGTTTTATATAGAAAATTTAAGGGTCCTATAAGCTGGTATCGATAAGGAACCCTCAAAGGTTCAATATTCAACTTTTTAACAAAACAGGTGCCTCCAGCAAACAAGAACAACATTTGGATAATCCTGCTGCACTGAACTCCCACTATGGTACCCCTTTCTCTTAAGTAGGAAATATAGGGCAGTATTGAGCCTTTTCAATTCAGTTGAACTGGTAACAAAATTAAGAACATTTTCTCAGCTGTGAGTTTATTTGTATCATCAAGAACCTGTTGCGTTGAGAGCGTTCAGAAACGAAAGGAAGGAGTGGTGGAATACCTGGGAAAGCTGGCGGTTCCTCAAGGAAAAGGTTTGTAAAAAGGATACTTGGCAATTTTGCAACTTTGACAGCCACTCAACAGATCTGTTGAGTTTGAGAAATGTGCTTGATCTGGTTCAAATTATGTTGTGAGCAAATGTATGGTGCTTTAACCTACAAAATAGCTTTTCTTTGACCTTGTGCGTTTCAGTGACTTGGAGAAGAGTGTCCTTGTTTTGTCTTGTGTGGGATTTGTCATCTCAGTTTGTCTGCTCCTTTGTCCGTGTTTGGATAACACACACTAAAAGGACCCTGACTCCCTAATCCCTAGTGTCCAAAGCCCCAATAACATTTTTTTCCTGTTTCCTTAGCTCAGATATATTAATATGAGGTACATGCAGACAAAAGGTTATCAAAATCAAAGTTGAAACAGGATCCTTCATATGGAAAATGATTTACCACAAAAGATTTAACAGTGTGCTCCAGCAAGTCATTAGTCTTCCTGTCTGATGATGGTCTGATTGCATGTTGGGATTATAGTTTATGATAAAAGCAGCATTTTAAAGATCTCAAGATGACATTCCCTCTGCAATGCTGATTGCTAAGTTTCAGGTATAAAAGAAGTCAAAAACTTTCAACATCAATTCAGACAAGCATTTGATGAATGGTAGCAGACAGACCAGCAAATTTCTGCAATCTTTCTCATAAAAGTAGCTATATCTGAGGCAATGTCAAGAGAAGAGTATCAAGAAATCTGCTGTGCTATAATTTCAATGTCATTTGTTTACACTAGTCTAGCTGAAATTATGAAGTCTCAATGGAAGTTTTCAAAAGGTTCTCAGACCTTTAGTCTGAATGATCATCTGGCTGAAAATATAGTCTCTTGATTGCTTGAAAGTTTAAAAGATCAAATTGATATGCATTTTCTGTTAATGTTAGCTGATTAACAGGATGAATGATACCTCCACTATACACCACTTAGAACAAAAAACAATACATTGTTTTTCATATGCTTGTGTTGTTGCCCCAACTTCTTCGTGCGAAAAAACTCCACAGAAATACAAAAATAACACAAAGAAGTATGCATCCCATTTCCTTATCATATAGCTGATTAATATGTTCATGTGATGCAGCAGTTGTGTCTTTATCATAAGAGACAATATTTTCTGAACACTTCAAGGACAATGTGTATTTTGTTGCACACATATAAATAGAAATGAAGGTACCTGCATGGTAAGACCCCTGTTGTAAGACGGACTTGCCTCATGCGACCGCCAACATTAGTATTTTTAGTTAATTTTGCACACCGTTGAGGGACCACACCTCCACGAGAGACAACTTCATGAAAGCATAAGGGAGGTCTTAAAGCAGGGACCACTGTACTCTTATTGCAATCATCCATAACTCCATATGCAGACAGATCTTGAATGGTTTTAAGAGTTATTTAATGTATTTGACTAACCTGAAGCTTACATGTAACTTTGCAATATCTACGTTGCAATATGCGAGCCATTGACCTTGACAGATTGAACTATAGGGTCACAGAGATTGGCAGCTCTGGATACAGCAAATGTCAAATCTTAAGAGTGTCAAGCTTAGATATGGCTGTTTCTCAAAAAGTGACTGCTACCTTCTATTTATTCTGCCTGTCTTTAATATTCTAGTGTTCTGTTTTCTCTTGAATTCAGCAGGTTATTGAGAAAGCTGGCTCCAACTTGGACAAAATGAAAATCTCCGACTCCATCACTTCGCCCTCAGACACTCATTCAAAGGCCTTTATGGCTATATTGTGTCAGTAAGTAACAAAAATATCTCACTTCCTTAATCTCACTTATATCTGAAGTAATAACAATAACATCTCCTTCTAAATTATGTTATTTTGCTGAGCTAGGTTTTTCGTATTAACTGAACAGGGCCACTAGACCAAAGAGTTCTTGCACTAACTGACTGTACTTTGGAGGAGGTATACATGGGAAAAGGCAGTGATGAATCACTCTGTGTGATTACACCATAGGTCACTGGAGAAGTTTGTCACCACTCTTACATCTTAGATGTGAATGAAAGGGACAGGATCAATGTAATGAGAAGCAGAAGGGGGCTGTTTATTATGAGGAAAATAAAGAGAAAAAATTAAGACAGGATCTCAAGGAGTGGTCAAAAAAGATTAAAAATAAAGAAAACTGAGCAGAAATAAACGCAATAACAGGGAAAATAAATTGATAAAAGAAAAATGATGAACACTTGACATCCAGGCTACAACATTTCCCTTGGGGTTTTCTATTTCGACCCTGATCCTGCTGATTTCTGCAGGGGACCAACCTTGTAGGTAGATGTTCTAGTGCCCTAGGTCCCAATTTGATACCCAGTTCAACTTGAATTTTGTTAGTTTGCAGCCCCACTGCGTCGGCCTGCCTGTACAGTAGGCAGAGTTCAGTCAGCTTGAAATTTACATGTGACAGAGCAGCCCGAATTCTTAACAGCCACACAGTACATTGTTACAGAACAGTACTGACAGTATGTACTGATTTTTGGAAATCACTGTCAAGATAATGCAAATGATAATAAAGTTTCGTATTGTACACATTTTCAGCTTAGTGGAAATACAATGCATTTGAATTATAGCTCTTCAGATGACGATATTATTCTCTAGATATTGCCACAAAATAACTACTTTAATGAGAAAGACAGCAGCAACTGGCTGGTCTCCTTGCCACCATTCATCAAGCGTTTGTCTGAATTGATGTTGAAAGTTTTTGAGTTCTTTTATACTTGAAGCTTTACAATCAGCATTGCAAAGGAAATGTCATCTTGAGATCTTCATAATGGTGCCTCCATTTAAACCATCATCCCAAGCATGCAATCAGGCCATCATCAGACAAGAGGCAGTCATAACATTGTCTGTTGCTGATAAAATGCAGCTCAGTAACTGACAATATAATGCACTGTTAAAGTTAACATGCAAATGTTGGTATGTCACATTGCAACTTAAAAGCAAAACATTTGGCCAAGCTTGGTTGCCTAATGTTCCTAATTGGCCAATGTTGACTCCAACCCTGGTGTATTTTTGAATTTACAGTATATGTATTTTCTCCAATCCTTACCTGCTAGGTTATCAAAATAATCACAGCCGACAACTATATACATAAGTCAAAGTGGATGAAATTGGATTAAGAAGTAGGTAATTATCAGGTATATTCTATGTGACTCCTCAGAATTACACAACCAAAGATACAATAATATCAAAGACACTTTTTATAATTCCTTACATTGAGGAGTCATGGTTGTTGTGGACTGTGTTTCATAAACAATGACAGCAGACAGACAGGCTCTGATGATAATACCAAATATGTGAAGGACACAGCAAGGACACTCTTCACTCTCATTCCTAAAAACATTCAAGTTCAGAGAAAAGCTGCTTTGTCAATCAGAGCATAGTACATTGGTTTACAGCTCTTCAACTTGATTCAAGTTGATCATGCAAAACTCCTATAAAACAAGTGATCTGTCTGTCACTAATGGAGAATTGTCTGGTATAGTTTTCCAGAAGACTTTTTCCTTGAGGTACCATTAAGCTTGCCATTATTTTTGCATTTATCTTCCTTTTTATTTATCAGTAATCTTAACCTGAAACATCTTCTTTCCATTCCACCTGCTTCATGATGGAAAGATGGTTTGGAATACTGTTTCACATTATGAAACTTTTAAAATCTAAATATAAATTTTTGAAGAACCATATTTGCTCTAAACCTATGTAAGACACTAATGTTTATAAACAAGTTAAAGAAAGACTAGATTGTAGGGTTATTGATTGATTTTTTTGGGTTTAATAAAGTTGGGTCTATCATGATCATGCCAAATGATTAACTTTGTTATGTTGTTCAGTTTAACTTGACATATTTGCAAAAAAGCCAAACCACGGAAAAGTTATCAAAACTTCAACCTGGGACACCATCAACTTGACATTTAATACAAATTTAATCTTGCTACTTAGATTAATTGAACCTTACACCTTTCTATCAGCAGGCATAGGTCAGCCGAGACTGAAAATCGTAAGCCATGGAATTGTTTGAAACTAAAAGTGAGATAGTTTCCTTTTATTTGTTTGTCTTTCCATTGGGTATTTGTAACCAAATTACACTTGTAGGAAAATATTGCTCTGAACTAATTTGCCATAAATAAATTTGCTTACAAAATTGCACTGTCCGTAATCTAGGTCTTAACCTTGAATTAGTATTCCACAGATATATAGCATAACGTGTATCAGATAAACCCAAGATTATTATGTCATGAAATTATCAAAAAATATATAAACCAACAAATTGTAAATAGAAGTCTCATCCAACAATATATGAGGGGCATGCACACAACGACAAAATTTGTCAGTGTCTTTAAATTATGGAACATAAAGCTGCCAAAACATCATTCTCTCTGATATTCATAAACATGTTCATGAATTGCTTATGGTAACCACCACACAAGCTATCAAGAATGCAATTTTGGAATCGCTTCATTCAGATCTGGCTTGGAGTATGACGTAACTTGGGTGAAGGGTACCACCTCTGTGCTTGATGACTCCTGGCCTGCAGGGATAATAAATCTCCGAGACTAATTGATAAAAGTTATTCGATCTGAATTGAGATGTTGTGGGTAAATTTTCGCTTTGGTGCATGGGCTACCTAGATTCTCTATCATATTTTAGAATCTGTGAAAATTCGGTTTTTTTATTTGTCACCATACATTTCTTCCTATTTTGGTATATGTTTTTTACTGAAAATTTGAATTTCCCGGTAGGTTTGGCTTTGGCAAATTTTATGTACATGGCCACAAAGTAAAAATCAATTGCAGCACGACCGGTTTCAGTGCCTTGAAAGTGAAGATGAAGAGCTTTGGGACTGATGTAGGTGAATCAAACTTTCAAGTGAGCAGATGATTAAGACCAGCTTAAGAAAATCATAAAGTTGTTGCAAAATGTAAATGCTTTGTGCAGCGTAAAATCTTTCATGAAGACTGAGGAGTTAAGACTCACATGGGTCAATAAGTTACTTAATCTAAAATTAATACCTATTAATCACCCACATTTGCAGTAACTAGATCATTCTGCATCACATCACAATATATTTCACCCTAAGATCTTAACAGAGACCAACACGTTTTCTCAAAATCCAGGCTTAGGTGGACAAGACCTGGTCCTTGCTATTCTCCGCCAGTTAGTTTAAAAAAACTGAGCTGCATTCTTGAGAACTTTACTTTGAATAAACCTAGTAGTCTTGTCAATTTCTCTTATCCTAGACTGTATAAGTTGACGTTATTTGTTTTGTCTTGTGTGAAATCGAATACTTCCAAATACTTACCAAATCTTACTAGGCTCCATTAACAGAATACAGTAGTTTTATGTCAGGTCATTTGATGTGCTTTACTGCTGAACCGTGAAGCAGTTCAGCAAAAAAGGAATGTCTTTAAACTATTCATTTAAGGACAAACATAATGCATGTTAGCCTCAACCAAGATTAAAGAATGAGCCAGTGGGATTTAAAGACATGTTAGACTCAGCAGACTCCCTTACATATCATAGCATAGATTTATTCATGGTATGGTTAAGAATCCAGAGCAACAAAGGAAGACTATGAGCTGATGCTACTCATGGATGGCTAGTTGGTGTGACAGCCTTTTAGAACTCAAATTCGATGTTCATCATCAAATTAATGAACTATTTCAAATTTCACCTTTATCAGAGAACACACAGTTCATTGATGATTTGTTGCAAATAGACCACGAAGATATCCTAAACATAACAGATTTCTCAGTCCACAATGCAGAAGATACCAAGAATTGTTTTTTGGAAACACTTTAATTGAAGTGCAATGTAGTTCCAGCTGAGGAGCTGCTCAGGATGAGTTCTAATTTTAAAAATCTAGTTCATTATCAAAAGGTAGCATTTATAACTTCATCATGTCAAAAATGACCTGTTTATGAATTGTAATATGAACTGCATCGGATAAATTGAGGATTGGAGCTTTAATTGTCCTGCATTAATGGACTTTGACAGGAGGAGCACAAGAGGAGGACATTGCAATGAGATGAGGGTTTATAGAATATGCCATCAAAATGGTGACCATGCCAGAGTTTGAATCATCAAGGGATCCAGAAAATGAAAGCCTAGAGTTTCTACAGAGTTAATAATAATATATAATAATATAGTATGATTTTATAATGCGCCCATTCCAGATAAATCTGCTCACCGGTGCTGACCATACTGAATAGCAGTCATACCAATCATTCTAGTGATAAACTCTGGACATGGCATTGCAATGGATGTGCAAAATGTTAATTGCAGTCATTTACTACAAAATGGTCTCTATAATGTAGACATGAAAGTTTCACAGAAGTCTAATAGAAGTGGACCAGTTTGCTTCTGTCAACTGTCATACAATATTCAAGGACTGGTAGAATTCAAGAGACAACAGACTGGCAGAATCTAAAAGTCTAAAAATAAGGAGAAAGTAGCCTTTTCTTTCAGGAAACAACTATGTTTCAGCTTGACGCTGGTTTAAAAGATCAGTCATTTGCGACAACCAGAGCTACCAATCTCTGAGGGCCGCAGTTTAATCTGTTAATTTTTTACAATGAGAGCAAAATTCACCAATCCATGCGCTCAAAGATTTTTAGTAGTTTAAGGTTTAATTCATGTTTCTCTGAGACTGTCTGACCTTCACCGATTAATTTTTTCTCAGGCATGCTGTTCTTTCATAATGAAAATGTTTGGAAATCCAACAAGATGAAAAACCAGCCCTTCCGACAAAAAGGCTGTTCAATTGCTTATCAATGTTCTTTCTGATCTAAAAATTTTTTATTTGAGTAAAACAATTATTCATATTTTAGCAGTATTTGGTTTTAATTCCAATTTTTTTTCTTCCCAAATAATTTATTGACTTCCTGCTCAAACAATGAAATCATATTTTCAGATTTAGTTTATCTAAGTTATATACGAAAGTAGTAATTTTGATGTCATATTTCTTGGAAAGCATGAAGCTCATTATTGTCCTTTGAAAGATGTGCATGTTCCAAATCACCAAATCCTTTTTCACCTATCTAATGACTTGCAATTGCCAGCAAGTAGTCTCTTGCTGTGTTTGTAATTACTTTTGAAAATCCTTTATGATCTGAAATCTCATACACGTATTCTTCAGCTGATCTACAGCATTAAAGTTGATCGATGCAAAACCATGATGATTGAGAATAAATTTGACACAATTCTTCACCACAGAACATGGCCTAAAGGGCATACTATGCATGGAACTATGGTCTAAAAAAAAAGTTATCATCATTGTTGAAGTACGATTTTGAGGTCATGGGGGTGATTCCGTTGTCAACATTAGAATTATTGATATGAATGATGTTTTATTTTCAGAAATTGATTAAACAGTACAATGTCAAAGTAAAAGTTTGTTGACAATTTCCCGGTACATGACTCAGTAGTATTTTGAAAAACTTTTTTAATTGGTTGTGATCCATGCAGGTTGGGCAAAAATCTAATTCCCTCATTAAGATATATAGAAAAAAAATGAAATGAAGGTTACAAATTAAGGATACAGCATCGTCAGGCAGACTAGATTCTCAGATCATTTTCATGTTTTTCCTTTACATCTATATTCGAACAGCTTCATTTCTATTCATATGTCTGCAACGGAGTACACATCATCCTTGAAGTGTTCCGCAAACTTTTCCTCTTATGTTAAAGACTCAACTGTTGCATTACATGAAAAGATAATTCAGCTATATGATAGGGAAATGGGATGCATAAATTCGTCTTTGTGTTGTTGTTTTTTTTTTGCTAGAAGAAGTTGAGGACAGAAACACATGCATTCGAAACAACGGCAGAGTCAGTTGTGCTTTTTTTACACAAGGGTGTCCACTGTCCAGTGGTGATATATATTATCTGTGCAGTAAGGAAGCTTTTAGAGAAGAAATGTATAAATTTGTTCATCATGATTCTCAAGCAATCACTCGACTATATTTCGAGTCAGATCAAGAGAACTTACTGAGAACTTTTGGAGGAATTCAATTGCTGATACTTTGCAATGTCTGCCTGTGAAACAAATGACATTGAAATCATAGCCCTGCAGATTTCTTGATACTCTTCTCCTGACATTGCCTCAGAAATAGCTCCTTTCATGAGAAAGATTGTAGGAATCGGCTGGTCTCCCTGCTACCATTCATCAAGAGCTTGTCTGAATTGATGTTGAAAGTTTTTCAGTTCTTTTATACGTGAAACTTTACAATCAGCATTGTAAAGAGAATGTCATCTTGAAATCCTGAAAATACTGCTTTCATTTTAAACCACTTCCTCAAAGCATGCAAAACCATCATCAGATAAGAAGAGGCAGTCATAACATTGTATTGCCGATAAAATCATACCTACTGAATATTTTCTTCACTGACTGAGGACTTTCATGAGCACACTGTCGCATCCTTGTTGTAAAATAATTTTACGCTTCTCTATAAAATTATGTAGATTTACATGTAGTTGTCGTCATTTTGGTAACACTTGTCATAACCAAGTTAAGATTATATCGAAATGAAAGGAAGGAATGTTGTAAAGCCCAGGAAAGCTAATGGTCCCTCAAGGAGAAACTTTATAAAAAATATACTTTGTAATTTTTTGCAATTTTGACAATCACTCAACAGATCTGTAGTGTATGTGATATTTGCATGATCTGGTTGTATCAAATTGAAGTGCTGTGAGCCAATGTATTGTGCTTTAACAGACAAAATGCTTTTCTTCGACCTTGTATGTTTTTAGTGACTGGGAGAAAAGTGTCCTTGTTTTGACTTCTGTGGGATTTGTCATCTCAGTTTGTCTGCTCCTTTGTCCTTGTTTGGCTAACACACACTGAAAGGACCCTGACTCCCTAATGTAGGTGAAAGAGAAAGACTTGTGTCCTTACTATATCATCATCTGGTGCTCTAGCCAATAATATAAGGTGGCACATATGAAACATTTGTTTTATTTGTATCAAAACGAATGCAAATATCTGAAGTTAGTAGTTAATGTAGGTTGTTTCTCCACAGACGAGTATATAATAGGTTAACTCCTATAGAGAATCCCTTGCTCAATGTCCAAATATAAAATAATTTTTGCTGGGTATTAATTGCTAAAAAGATTGGTGGTCCACAAATAGAATGTCTCTGGATAATGTTGTATAATTTGAATCTTTTGATTAAAGCATAACATTAGCTGGAGTAATTGTACCAGAAGCAGGAAGTTCTGATTGACAGGGAAATGATACTCTATTTAATTTTCCTTGTGTCCAAAACCCCAAAGATTTTTTTTCCCTGTTTCCTTAGTTCTGGAATGTTAATATGAGGTACATGTTGTCACAGGAAGTGATCGATGTCAAATTTGAAACAGCGTTCTTCACGTGGAAAATTGTTTTACCACAAAAGATTTTACATCGTGCTCCAGCGAGTCATTAGTCTTCCAATCCTATGCTGGTCTGATTGCATGTTGGGGATTAGAGTTTATGATAAAGGCAGAATTTTCAAGATCTCAAGATGTCATTCCCCCTGCAATGGTGATTGTAAAGTTTCACGTATAAAGGAACTCCAAAACTTTCAACATCAATTCAGACAAGCTCTTGATGAATGATAGCAGGGAGACCAGCCGGTTGCTACAATCTTTCTCATGAAAGGAGCTATTTCTGAGGCAATGTCTGGAGAAGAGTATCAAGTCATCGACAGAACTATCATTTCAATGTCTAGAGCTGAAATTATGAAGTCTCAACAGAAGTTTTCAAAAGGTTCAAAGACCTTTAGTCCGAATGATCTGACTGAAAATATAGTCTCTTGATTGCTTGAAAGTTGTAGAGATCAAATTTATATACATTCTGTAAACGTCAGCTGATTACAAGGATAACAGATATCTCAACTGTATGTATATATATACATCCTTGAGAACAAAAAAAAAGACATTGTTGTTCATATGCTCGTGTCTTTGCACCAACAGAAAAAAAAAACACAAAGATGTATGCATCCCATTTCTCTATCATAGAGCTGTATTGTCTGTCAAGTTTTCATATAACGCAACTGTCTTTAACATAAGAGACCAAATTTGCTGAGCACTTCAAGGATGATGTATATTCCATTGCCGACAAATGAATATAAATGAAGCAGTTGGAATGTATAAGGTGGAAAAAAAAAATCATGATCCGGGAATCAAGTCTGCTCAACGATGATGCATCTTTACAAGTGCAACCTTCGTCTGTTTTTCTTTACATTTCTCAACTGGGGGATGAATTCTGTAATTTATTCTTTGTCAAGGCCGACCTGTATTCTGTTTGACATTGAGAAACATTCCATTTTGGCCGACCTACTTCGTTAATAGATAGATGGATAGATATGGTTAGTTGGACATTTAGTTGACATTTACCTCATGCAAGGGGTCTTTTACTTGGCCATCAGCGAAACTTCATTGTTTGTCAATGATGCAAAATGTAGGAAATTAGTGCACAGGCATAAAATTGGATGTTGCTTGAATATAGTATTCAGACCATTAATCAGGCCAAGCAAGATTTGTTTTGATACCTATAGTATTTTGACTGGCACATACAACTGCATCTTGTCTTACTGCAGTCATGGATGAGAGAAATAGCCAAGAATACTATGCTTATTTCAGTTCTACTTCTCAAGAATGCAGCTCAGTCTTTGAAACTAACTGGAGAGGAAGAGCAAGGACCAGGTCTTGCCCACCTAAGCCCGGATTTTGAGAAAACATGTGACTGTAAAAATCTCAGGGAGAAATGTATGGAAATTTGATGAAGAATTTTCAAATACATTGTACTGCAACTGTTGGTCCTAAAAAAAATTTACATGTAGTTATTCATTGGCCACGCGAGTCTTTGCTCCTCTTGAAAGTTCTTAAATGTATCAAAGCATTGCATTTTGCAGCAATTTTATGTAGTTTTAAGCTGGTTGACATCTGCTCACTCGATTCATCTACGACAGTCCCATGACACTTTATGTTCACTATCAAGGCACTGAATGTGGCAGCAACTCATTTTTACAGTTTAGCCACTCAAATTAAGCATTCAGCAGAACCAAACCTATAAGGAAATTCTAATCTGGAGAGGAAAAACACATTGTATTCTATGCAATGTATGCATACATGTCATAAATACATTGAGGAATTTATCTGCACCACATGCAACATCACAGGAAATTTACATCTTAATTCAGATAGAATAACTCGTATCAATTAGTCCCGGAGATTTATTATCCCTGCAGGCCAGAGTCATCAAGCACAGGGTTGGTACCCTTTACCCAAGTTACATCATACTCCAAGCCAAATCTGGATAAAGTGATTCCATAATTGCATTCTTGTTATTATATATCATGGATCGTGGTTACCATAAGCAATTCATGAACATGTTTATGAACATACAGAGATTGATGTTTTTGTAGTTTCGTGTACAATAATTGAAAGAGATTGATGTATACACAATATAAAGAAGTTTCATAATTTTTAACTTTTCCCAGCCATCTTTCCACCATGAAAGCAGGAAGAAGGGACAAGAGGTGTTTCTGGGTAAGATTACAGGCAATAAAATGATGGCATAGTACTAAAACTAATGTAAGCTTATTGGTACCTCAAGGAAAACATCTTCTGGAAAACGATATCTGACAATTCTCCATTAGTGACAGATTGATGACTTGTTTCATAAGAGATTTGCATGATCAAATTGAATCAAGTTGAAGAGCTGTAAACGAATGTACTCTGCCCCAACTGACAAAGCAGCTTTTCACTGACCTTAATTTTGTTTAGGGATGAGAGTGAAGTATGTCCTTGCTGTGTCCTGCAGGTATTTGGTTTGTCATCAGAGCCTGTCTGCCTGCTGTACTTGCTTGTAGAACACAGACCAGCAGAACCATGACTCCTTAATGTAAGCAATACAAAATGTGTCTATCATGTAAGTCTATATTTAGCTCTGACAGAATGTGTACTCTAGAAATGTATTTCTGAAACATCACGTAGAATATTGCTGAAAATGGTGTGTTAATAGGGCCCTAGCACATAACTTTATCATGACACCAAGATTGGACTTAAAAGGGTCAGAAAAATTACGTGACCAAGTGGGTGAAAATATTTTGCTTTATTGCCTAGTCTGACATACTTATCAAAACAGACAACATCAACGTTTGCCTGTTAACTTTAACAGCGGATTAAGTTGTCAGTATTACTGAGCTGCATTTTATCAGCAACAGGCAATGTTATAACTTCCTCTTATCAAGATGACATTCAGGCATAGCAGAAGCTGAAAAAACTTTCGACATCAATTCAAACAAGTTCTTGATGAATGATAGCAAGGATACTAGCAATTGCTGCTATCATTCTCATGAAAGAACCTATTTTTGAGGCAATATCTAGAGAATAATATGAAATAATCTGAAGAGTTATAGATCAAATGTGTTTTGGTCTCACCATGCTGAACAACATGTTGGCTGCTCCCAAGTTTTCTGATCTTTTTCAATTCTTAGGGAAGGTTTTTGAAATTCAGCCGTAGTCTACCTATTGACAGTGATTTTGTAACGAAGCAGTTCCTTAAAATTTGGGCTGTTCTGTCAAAGGTAGATTTCAAGTTTCTTTCATCATTTAATTTACCGCTCATTGTTGTCTTTATTTCTATTTCTTTATCAACTTTTTTCGTATGAAATCTTTATATTTCTCTTTTGCTATTCCTCATGACAAACAGCCTCTCTCTGCTTCTCATTACATTGATCCTGTCCTTTTCATTCAGCACCTTGGAATTAAGAGTGGTGACAAACTGCTCCAGTGACCTACGGTGTAATCACACTGAGTGATTTATTACAGCCTTTTCTTGAGTATACTGCCTCCAAAGTGCACTCAGTTAGTACAAGAACACTTTGGTCAAGGGGCCTTGCTCAGTTAATAAAAGAAACCTTGCCCAGAAAAATAAATATTGTTAAATGATCATGAAGGCGAAATTCACCTGTCCCAACTCGAAGAAATCAATGTACTATATTTTGAGTCAAACTGCACTTGAGTCCTGACATCATTAGGACCAAACTTGAAAATTTTGATGACTTCTCTTTCAATGAAATAGCAAAGTCAGCCAGTGATAACAAATGACATTCAAATTTTAGCTCTGTTGCTGACTTAATACTCTTCTCCAGACATTGCCTTAGAAGTAGTGCCTCTCATGAGAAAAATTGTAGAAAATGGCTGGTCTCCTTGGTACCATTCATCAAGAGCTTGTCTGAATTGATGTTGAAAGTTTTTGAGTTCTTTTATACCGGAGACTTTACAATCAGCATTGCCGATGGAATGTCATCTTGAAATCATGAAAATACTGCTTTCGTTTTAAACCATTTCCTCGAAGCATGCAAGAAGACCATCATCAGACAAAAAGAGGCAGTCATAACATTGTATTGCCGATAAAATCAAGCCTACTGAATATGTTCATCACTGACTGAGGACTTGCATGAGCGCACTGTCACATCCTTTGTTCTAAAATCATTTTACACTTCTGTATAAAATTATGTAGATTTACATGTAGCTGTTGTCAACGTCGCAACGATTATCATAACAAAGTTTTATATCAAAATGAAAGGAAGGAATGTTGTAAAACCTGGAAGAGCTAATGGTTCCTCAAGGAAAAACTTTATAAAAAAAAAATACTATACTTAATTTTTGCAACCTTGTCAGTCACTCAACAGATATGTTGTGTATTTGAGATTTGCATGATCTGTTTGTATCGACTTGAAGTGCTGTAAACCAATGTATTGTGCTTTAACTGACAAAATAGCTTTTCTTTGACCTTGTACGTTTTGGTGACTGGGAGAAAAGTGTCCTTGTTTTGTCTTGTGTGGGATTTGTAATCTCAGTTTGTCTGCTCCTTTGCCCTTGTTTGGCTAAAAGGACCCTGACTCCCTAATGTAGGTGAAATTGAAAGATTTGCATCCTTATTGTATCATCATCTCGTGCTCTTGCCAATAATATAAAGTGACACTTAAGAAATATTTGTTTTATTAATATCAAAAGAAATGCAATTTTTTTAAGTTAGTAGTTGGAGCTGTTTGCAGATTTGCGGTCCAAACAATTTCATAATTAACTTTCAACTTGGTCATGTGATGTTACTAGCTTTTAAAAATGTTTTGTTTGTGTCAGTTATAGTCAATCAGTTGATTCAGTGCTTATCATATCTCGCAGCATTGGTGACAATAAAACAAACTAATTAAATGACTTAAGGTACCTCATCAAATAAGAAGATTAGGAGACCAACAGAAAACTGTCAATGACGTGACGAAGCCAGTTAGCAAATAGGAAATAAGAAAATTTATTTTTCAAATGGACCTACAACCGGGTAAGAGCTCTGATGTTTTTTCTCCACAGAAGAGGCAAAGTAGTATAATTATAATATGTGAACTCCTATAGAGAATCCGTTGCTCAAATGATTTTAACTGGGTATTGCTAAAAAGATAACTGTCTGAAAATAGAGTAATAAAAGTCGATGACTATCAAGAATTAATAGAGAGGTTTTGCTACACGTTCACATGTGTTGTATAGGTGTACAGGTGCTATCTTATTACATTATTGCAGTGGCAACTCATACGTACACGTCACACGGAAATGTGCAGCAAAGTCACTATAACATTGTCTGTGGATAATAATACGTCATTTGAAGCTTTTGATTAAAGCATAAAATTAGCTTGAATAATTGTACAAGAAGTAGAATGCTGTGATGGACTGAGACATGATACTTCTCATATTCTTTATGTCCAAAACCCCAATGAGATTTTCTCTTCCTGTTTCCTTAGTTCAGGTACATGCTGTCACAAAAGGTGATCAAAATCAAAGTTGAAACAGGATCCTTCATATGGAAAATGATTTTACAACAAAAGATTTGACAGTGTGCTCCAGAAAGTCATTAGTCTTCCTATCTGATGATGGTCTGATTGCATGTTGGGGGTTATAGTTTATGATAAAGGCAACATTTTCAAGATCTCGAGATGACAATCCATCCAAAATGCTGATTGTAAAGTTTCAGGTATGAAAGAACTCAAAAACTTTCAACATCAATTCAGACAAGCTCTTGATGAATGGTAGCGGGGAGACCAGCCGATTGCTACAATCTTTCTCATGAAAGGAGCTATTTCTGAGGCAATGTCTGGAGAAGAGTATCAAGTCATCAGCAGAGCTATTATTTCAACGTCATTTGTTTTCACCAGCCTAGCTGAAATTATGAAGTCTCAATAGAAGTTTTCCAAAGGTTCTCAGTTAGTCCTGATGATCTGACTGACATATAGTCTCTTGATTGCCTGTAAGTTATAGAGACGATATTTATGATTTACTTTCTGTAAACGTCAGCTGATTACGAGGAAAACGGATATCTCGACTGTATATATTATAGTCTTGAGAACAAACAAAAAACAGACATTGATGTTCATATGCTTGTGTCTTTGCACCAAGTTCTTCTTGTAAAAATAAACTCCACAGAAAAAAAACAACACAAAGATGTATGCATCCCATTCCTCTATCATACAGCTGTATTGTCTTTTCAAGTTTTCATGTAATTAACATAAGAGACTGAATTTGCCGAGCACTTCAAGGATGATGTATATTCCATTGCAGACATATGAATAGAAATGAAGCAGCTTTAATATATTAGATGGAAAGACATATATATATATATATATTTTTCTATACATTTCTTAACTGGAGGATTAGTCATACACACATGTTTGCATAACCTGGATGAAAACCAAGGTTTAAGGTCTTTAAAAATATCAGTTAAGTCATGTCAAGACAGCTGTTTTTGCAACTATCGAAAACTAATCGGTCAACATATATATTGTAGAGAGCAAGAAGACTCATCATCAAGGTATGGAATGCACTGTTGGGATTTTAAGTGGTACCAAAAATCTCATTAGTTCTTCATTTTAGTGATTTAAATAATACTGGTGTGTTTAAATCCAAACCATCAAGTAGTTTTCCATCAATCTTGTTAACAGCCAGACCACTAGACAGACAGCTGGTCAAGCGGGCAGACACATGAACAGACACCTGCAGACGAGAACATTAGGCAGGCCTAAAAATTAACTAACTGCAAATATCCACAACTCCGTGTGCAGATTTTTTTTGTGATTTAAGAGTTATCTAATTTATCTAATTCTCCACCATGAAGTTTGACTTTGTAATATCTACCTTGCGACCTGGGAGACATTGGCCTTGACAGATTGAACTATGTTCCCAGAGACTTCCAGTTTTGGATGCAGCAAATAACAAAATTTTGAAAGTATCAAGCCGAGATAAACATTTTTCGTAAAGATACTGCTACCTTCTCCATATTCTTCCGGTTTTTTGAATTTTGACATTCTGTTGTCTTTTGAATTCTACCAGTCCTTGTGGAAAACCAGCTTACTACGGCAATCAAAGGCTTAAATTCTGACCTCTGCGGGGCTTAGCAGGGTTCTAAGAATGGCAAGATGGCTTTGTAAAGGGCACAGAAGTCTCGTTGAATCCTCAAGGGGCTAGCACTTAGAGCAATGTCATGTACTCCTGATGAACAATGAATATTGTATGCCAGTTGACAGAAGCAAACTGGTTCACTTCTATCAGACTTCTGTGAAACTTTGATGTCCACATAATAGGGACCATTGAATCTAGCATTTTAAAGTACAATTTAGATACAGTGTGCTTCCATTCCCTGGATCTCTCAGAAGATTCTAACTCTGGCCTTTTCTCCCAGATGTATGATCAGTGATGTTGGATGGCAGTGTCTTTGCATCTCAAAAGCGCATTGTTTTATGCCCTTGGGGCTGGCTGAAAGGATAAATTACGTCCCTCCAATGCAATTGAGCGTTGGACAATGGATTACAAATGACCAAAATATGGATGAACACAAGAAAGTGTTGCATACATGCTCAAATATATAGTATAGATTGGTTGACTTTTCAAATATGTTAAACAGCACCTGATGATTTCTCTCATTACTAGCCCATTATTTATTTTTAGTCAAGGCTAACCTGTGTAACCTTGAAGAACAGTTGAAACACATTCCATTTTTTCCGACCTAATTCATAGATAGATGGATAGATTGACAGATAGACAGGTAGACAGATAGATACATTGTAGATATTGTATATGTAAGTCCAGCCCTCGTGGACCAGTTCTGGGTGCTCACTAGGGTTGATTGATGAGATCGGAGAGAGAGATCGGGAGTGCTAAACATGTTATCATTTACCTCATGTGAGGGATCTTTTACATACTTCCCCCCAGAGACACTTCTTAGTTTGACAATTAAATGAAACACAATGTAGGACATAAAACTACTTGATGGCCGATTCCATACTCCAAGCACACAGAAATTACTGCACCCTATAAATTTCAATGTGGCCTTAATATATAATTTAGATCATTAATCAGGCCTGGTAAGATTAGTTTTAGTAGCTAAAGTATTTTGACTGTCGCATACCACTACACCTTGTCTTACTGCAGCCACGGATACGAGAAATAGCCAAGACTACTACGGATTGAGTCAAGTTGCCATGAATGCAGCTCAGTTTTTGAAACTAACTGGAGGGGAAAAGCAAGGACCAGGTCCTGTTCACCTAAGCCATGGATTTTGGGAAAACGTGTCGGTGACTGTAAAAATGTTAGGGTGAAATATATGGTAATACGGTGGCTGGACAATCATATCAAATAACTGTATATGTGGGCGCTTGACATACAGGCATGTGCTAACTCATTTCTCATATGAGTCTTGGCTCCTCATGCACTTTTACTTGCAGCAAAGGCATTTGCTTTTTGGTGCAATTAAATGCATTTTTAAGCGGATTGACATAATCTGCTCATTTGATACTATACGAAAGACTCAAAACGCTTCAAGTCCACTATCAAGGCACTGAAACTGGCAACCATTGATTTCTTCCCATATAGGCCTATACAGATAATATATAGTAAAATTTTTTTTAATGATTATAGTAAAATTATTCTACCTTCCGAGTCAAGGCAATCTGTGGAAATGTTGTTTAGCACACTTCAAATTAGCCATCGTTAACATTATTTTGCGTACAAAAACCAATTCAAATAAGATTGTCATAATGAACTATTATTATTCAAGGTGTAGATTTGTTTCTAGTTATGCCTTAAAAACATGCCATCCGACAGTTTCTGGAAGTAGTTGAAAAAGGAAGCATTTCCTATAGATGAATTAATTTGCTGATGAGAACTGTTTGTTCGAACAGAAACAAATACTCAATTTGCGTCACTTTTTTGAAAAACTATTTCTTTCTACAATTTATATGAAATATTATATAAAACAGCATGTCTTTTTGAAGCAATCAAAAATTTTTCAACATTCATATAAGTCTGGTTTTGAATCATTCTAGTGTTAACAGTCTGTGCAATGTATTTAATGCATACATGTCAAAAATTCATAGAGGAATTGATCTGCACAACATACCATGTTGGCCCACAACATTTCAATATCTATAGATGGAATAACTTGTATCAATTAGTCTTGCAGATTTATTATCCCTCCAGGCCATAGTCATGAAGCACATAGGTGGTACCCTTTACCAAAGCCAAATCAGGATAAAGCGATTCCATAACTGCATTCATGAACATGTTTATGCAACTATGAACATTAGAGAGATTGATGCTTTTGAAGCTTGTGTTTCATATTTGCAAGATATTGATGAATTTTGTTCTTACACAATATAGAGAAGTTTCATAATTTGCAACTACTATATTCCTAACCATCTTTCCACTATGAAAGTAGATAGAATGGACAAGAGATGTTTCCAGGTAAGATTACAGACAACAAAAAGATGGCATATTACTAAAAATTATGTAAGCTTAATGGTACCTCAAGGAAAACGTCTTCTAGAAAACGATACTTGACAATTCTGCATTAGTGACAGACAGATGACTTGTTTCATAGGAGATTTGCATGATCAAGTTGGATCAAGTTGAAGAGCTGTAAACGAATGTACTACGCTCTGACTGACAAAACAGCTTTTCCGTGACCTTGAAGGTTTTTTGGGATGAGAGTGAAGTGTCCTTGTTTTTTCCTATAATATTATTTTGTTAGTCGTCAGGGCCTGTTTGCCTTTTGTCCTTGTTTGTGGAACACAGACCAGAAGAACCACGAATCCTTAATATAAGCAATACAAAATGTGTCTATCATTTAGTTCTGACGGAATGTGTACAGTACACTAAAAATCTTCATGTAGTTCTAACAAGTAGTCCTAACATAGAATATAGCTGCAAATGGTCTATTAACAGGGCCCCGTAACTTCAATATAACAACAAGCTTGGACTTAAAATAGTCAGAAACTTTAAGCGACCAAACGGGTCAAAATATTTTGCTTTTCGCCGGGGTCTGACAAACTTATCAAAGCAGGCAAAACCAACATTTGCCATTAATTTTAACAGTGGATTAAGTTTTCAGTCACTGAGCTGCATTTTATCAGCAACAGACAATGTTATGACTGCCTGCTATCTGGCCTGATTGCATGCAGTGGGATTATAGCTTAAAGAAGGCACCATTTAGAAGATCTCAAGATGAGTTTGCCTCTGAAAGCTGCATGATAGTAAAGTTCTAGGTTTAAAAGAATCTGAAAAAACTTTCAACATCAGTTCAAGCAAGCTCTTTATGAATGGTAGCAATGAAAGATGGAGATTGCTACAATCTTCTAGAATACTCGATGCAACCCGCCTCCATTAAAAATGTGCCATTGGCTAGGACTCCATAGTCTACCTATTGTCGGTCTTTGTAACAATGCAATTCCTTGTAATTCAGGCTGTTTTGCCACAGGTAGATTTGAAGAGTTAATTTGTTTTTTATCATCATTTAATTTACCTCTTGTTGTTGTCTTTATTTCTTTTCCTTTTTCACCTTTTTTTCGTATGACATCTTTATATTTTTCTCTTGCTATTCCTCATGACAAACAGCCCCCTTCTGCTTCTCATTACATTGATCCTGTCCTTTTCATTCAGCACCTTGGAATTAAGAGTGGTGACAAACTGCTCCAGTGACCTACGGTGTAATCACACAGAGTGATTTAATACAGCCTTTTCTTGAGTATAATGCCTCCAAAGTGCACTCAGTTAGTACAAGAACACTTTGGTCAAGGGGCCTTGCTCAGTTAATAAAAGAAACCTTGCCCAGAAAAATAAATATTGTTAAATGATCATGAAGGCGAAATTCACCTGTCCCAACTCGAAGAAATCAATGTACTATATTTTCAGTCAAACTGCACTTGAGTCCTGACATCATTAGGACCAAACTAGAAAATTTTGATGACTTCTCTTTCAATGAAATAGCAAAGTCAGCCAGTGAAAACAAATGACGTTCAAATTATAGCTCTGTTGCTGACTTGATACTCTTCTCCAGACATTGCCTTAGAAATAGCGCCTTTCATGAGATAAGTTGTAGAAAATGGCTGGTCTCCTTGCTACCATTCATCAAGAGCTTGTCTGAATTGATGTTGAAAGTTTTTGAGTTCTTTTATACCGGAGACTTTACAATCAGCATTGCCGATGGAATGTCATCTTGAAATCATGAAAATGCTGCTTTCGTTTTAAACCATTTCCTCGAAGCATGCAAGAAGACCATCATCAGACAAGAAGAGGCAGTCATAACATTGCATTGCGGATAAAATTAAGCCTACTGAATATGTTCATCACTGACTGAGAACTTGCATGAGCGCACTGTCACATCCTTTGTTCTAAAATCATTTTGCACTTCTGTATAAAATTATGTAGATTTACATGTAGCTGTTGTCAACTTGGCAACGATTATCATAACCAAGTTTTATATCAAAACGAAAGGAAGGAATGTTGTAAAACCTGGAAAAGCTAATGGTTCCTCAAGGAAAAACTTCATTAAAAAAAATATACTATACTTAATTTTTGCAACCTTGTCAGTCACTCAACAGATATGTTGTGTATTCGAGATTTGCATGATCTGTTTGTATTGACTTGAAGTGCTGTAAACCAATGTATTGTGCTTTAACTGACAAAATAGCTTTTCTTTGACCTTGTACGTTTTGGTGACTTGGAGAAAAGTGTCCTTGTTTTGTCTTGTGTGGGATTTGTCATCTCAATTTGTCTACTAGTTTGTCCTTGTTTGGCTAACACACTAAAAGGACCCTGACTCCCTAATGTAGGTGAAATAGAAAGATTTGCATCCTTATTGTATCATAATGAATTCTGTTATATATGCACTCTGCTGAGAATATAATTGGAACTGGGCTGCCATCACTGAACAGTATTTACCATGACAGCCATAATGAAAGAAGAGAGTCACCCTGCTAGTCATCTGTTTACATTTTTACGATCCGGCAAATGTTTATGAACATTTTTTGGCAATAAGCGTTTTATCAATAGTTTTTATCCCTCAGCTGTTTGCATTTTTAATAACATGTAATCATCTATCGTTTTTATTGCATTTTTACATTTTCTACATTCATCGTTATTGTATTATTTATTCTTATGATAACATGTATATCTTTTTATGATGAGCTCTGCAGCAAAACTAATTGTTTTGTCATATATATATATACTTTACTTGAATAAAATCTATTCTATTCTATTCTATTCTATCATCTCGTGCTCTTGTCAATAATATAAAGTGAAACATAAGAAATATTTGTTTTATTTTAAAATATCAAAAGAAATGCAATTTTTTTAAGTTAGTAGTTAGAGCTGTTTGCAGATTAGCGGTCCAAACAATTTCAAAATTAACTTTCAACTTGGTCATGTGATGTTACTAGCTTTTAAAAATGTTTTGTTTGTGTCAGTTATAGTCAATCAGTTGATTCAGTGCTTATCATATCTCATAGTATTGGTGACAATAAAACAAACTAATTAAATGACTTAAGGTACCTCATCAAATAAGAAGATTAGGAGACCAACAGAAAACTGTCAATGACGTGACAAAGCCAGTTAGCAAATAGGAAATAAGAAAATTTATTTTTCAAATGGACCTGCAACCGGGAAAGAGCTCTGATGTTTTTCTCCACAGAAGAGGCAAAGTAGTATAATTATAATATGTGAACTCCTATAGAGAATCCGTTGCTCAAATGATTTTAACTCAGAGGCGGACTGGCTTATGTGGCAGAGTGGCAGCTGCCACGGGCCCATCCACTCAGGGGGGTAATTCATGATGTAAAAAGAATATAAAAATTCTTTTAAAAATTAAAAAGAAAAACTTTACCATCAGATTTATGATTTTGTGATGAAACAGAATTATCTGAATTGGACAGAAGCCTCTTACATGGGCCCCATCCTTATAACTCTTTACGAACTATATTACTCTGGAGTATTTTCCTTTTCTATTTTGAAATAATGCCGGAGGTAGAAACTTTTGGGGGCCCCCAGACCCATTTTGCCACGGGGCCCAAAATGCTGCCAGTCCACCCCTGTAATTTAACTGGGTATTGCTGAAAATAGAGTAATAAAAGTCGATGACTATACTATCAAGAATTAATAGAGAGGTTTTGCTACATGTTCACGTGTGTTGTATTGGTGTACAGGTGCTATCTTATTACATTATTGCCTTGGCAACTCACACGTACACGTCACACAGAAATGTGCAGCAAAGCCACTATAACATTGTCTGTGGATAATAATACGTCATTTGAAACTTTTGATTAAAGCATAAAATTAGCTTGAATAATTGTACAAGAAGCAGAATGCTGTGATGGACTGAGACATGATACTTCTCATATTCTTTATGTCCATAACCCCAATGAGATTTTCTCTTCCTGTTTCCTTAGTTCAGGTACAAGCTGTCACAAAAGGTGATCAAAATCAAATTGGAAAGAAGATCCTTCATATGGAAAATGATTTTACCACAAAAAATTTGACAGTGTGCTCCAGCAAGTCATTAGTCTTCCTATCTGATGATGGTCTGATTGCATGTTGGGATTATAGTTTATGATAAAAGCAGCATTTTAAAGATCTCAAGATGACATTCCCTCTGCAGCTGATTGTAAAGTTTCAAGTATAAAAGAACTCAAAAACTTTCAACATCAATTCAGACAAGCTCTTGATGAATGGTAGCAAGGAGACCAGCCGATTGCTACAATCTTTCTCATGAAAGGAGCTATTTCTGAGGCAATGTCTTGAGAAGAGTATCGAGTCATCAGCAGAGCTATTATTTCAACGTCATTTGTTTTCACCAGCCTAGCTGAAATTATGAAGTCTCAATAGAAGTTTTCCAAAGGTTCTCAGTCCTAATGATCTGACTGAAAATATAGTCTCTTGATTGCTTGAAAGTTGTAGAGATCAAATTTATATATCGTCGGGTGGATGGCATAAGGAGCCAAGTTACTTTGGGTCAAAAAATGATTTTTGTATATTTTAAAGTTTAGGACATACAGATTATGAGATAATTAAAATTTTGTTTGTGTGGTCATGTTTTCATGCATCTGATTGGCTGTGAATATTGACAATTCAACAAAAAAGCCAAAATGATGTTCAAATGAACAAAGAAACAGTTTTGGCTTCCCCAGCTCACAACACAGAGATGCAAAAGACTTTGGCTCCGTATGTTAGAAGAGCTCAGAGCAGTGCTGATGCCTTTTATGGTCATGTTATAAAGATCCATTGTAACATGGCTCTGTCTGTGATACATAAGGTACATGTTTATTGCGCTGCTTGTGGTCACAGAACGATCCAAAGTAATGAGGCGCTTTGCAGAATTGTTACTTAGACTGCATTTTTAAAACTTAAAGTGATCTGCAGTATTTTGGATCATTGTGTGACACAACAAGGAGCCATGTTATCCTGCATTTTAGTGTCAAAAGGAGCCAAAGTGCAGAATTCAATGAGATTTTTATTCTGGATGATGAGGAGTTCCGACACATTGGTCAATAAAATTTAAGGATTTCTGTAATTCAGACATGTCCTCATATCATGGGTTGCTATGGTGAAACCTCGTGGATCTCATTGATGCACCTAAAGTATTATACCTTCATGTGTTTTTTTAATAAATTTGCAATTCAAAGTAACAATCTGCATTTATTATAATATTTTGTGTATTTCAATATTTCAATATAGCCTATATAATTTAAGTATATAATATTTTTTAAAGGTAGGCCAGTTTCAAATATAATCTTACAATATAAAGGGCAACTTTTATAGTTTTGTTCCCCCTCACAAGGCGTCTGGGAGACCCACCATTACCAAATTCGCACAGTGATCTCATATTGTTATACTTAGGGGCCAAGGGCACTTTTTTTCAAAATATAAATAAAGCAGATTTGCATTTTTTTTTTCAAATTAATTTTTTTTACACTTGTAGGCCTATTTCCCCTAGATTTTTCTGTTCTTATTTTTTCCATCCAATGTTTTTTTCCAAATTTTTTTCTCATTTTTCAAACAAAAGACTATATTCCCAACATTTTTGTGGCCACATTTTGTCCCAAAAATACTTTTTTCCTAAATTTTGCCACAGTTCCCTTATTGCATGTTCATGCACAGATATCCATGGACCTATTAATATGCCTATTTTTTAAATTTTTGATATTGCACAGCTGCTCTAGTTCTTCATCTTAGTCCGCTTGAGGATAACTAAACATGTGACTAACATAATAATAAAATTTTTTCAATTGTACAAAAAATATAATTTTGAAATAATGGTAATTGTTAAAATACAACAAAAAATATTAAAATAAGATTTGCAGGGGACATGGAGCAACCCTAAACTTGACAGGCCATTTGATCTATTCTTTATTTGAAAAGGTGTTCAGTGAGAAAGGCCGAACGACGAATGAACATGACTCCATACATAGTGAAAGCAATGCCCTTCTATTTAGGAGGTGACCTTTGATAATTGGGGGGGGGGGCTTGAGTTTACCTGAACGGGAAATTTATTACATGGTAATGGTGGCATTAATTATTCGTCGTAAGTGCACAAAATCCCCGAATAATCATTCGTAAATCAAGCAACAACTTGTGAAGAAGTACCCCCACCGGAAATTAATTGGATATTAAATGGTCACCCAATTAAAGGTCAGAGTTAGAGACTTTTTTTAAAATTTAAAATGACCTTCTTTCCTCACCAGTTTAAGGGCCCTTCTAAAACGCAATGATTTTTTTTGTCTTTGAAGTAAGTTTTTGGACTTATGATATCTCTTTAAAGGCTTACTTTTTAATTTCTAAGCTAAGATTTACCTTTTTTGTTGTGACCTTCACATTTTGCTCTTGAGCATTCTTGTTGTTTTTAGCTATTTTTCTCCTTCAATCCTGGGGAACTTTTTTTTATTGATTTTAATTTTTACTTATTCTAGTCCGCGGACTGGGTCAGGTCAAAGGTCAGAGAAGGGGGGGGGGGGTTGGATTTTGACCTGACCCAGGCCTCATGCCTCAAGGTACTCTTATATTAATATGTGTATTTGAAATACAAATATAAAATTGTTTTGAAGTAATAATAATAAGAAAATAACTAGTTTACATTGTAGTAATAACAAAAATAACAAGGTAATTATTTTAATCATCAAAAAAAAAAGCGAAACTGCATATCATATCCCAGACTCCCAGACAATGAAGGCCCTGGTACTTACAATGTCTCACATGGGCAACTTTTTTGAAACCCTCGAATTATCTATTTTGCAAGGTTAAAATATGAAGAGTCTTGGGTTGATATAACCATGGAAATGACGGACAAGCTATAAGGGGGCCACCATTTAATCTCAAGGACAAGGGGGGGCTTGGATTTTTTTTTTTTAATAAATAATTTCTTGCTCAATTTTGATGAAATTAATAAATTCTTTTTGGGCAGTCTTGAAATAAATAATTGCTGCCAGGGTGTTTCTTAAGAAGTTGATGCTTTTTTAAAATGAATATTCGGGGATTTCTCACACCTGAAATAAATAGTCTCTGCCGCCGTCATTTTGAAATAAAAATTTCCTGCTGAGGAAAATCCAAGCCCCCCCCCGATTATTAAATGGTTGTCCCCTTTGATGACCTATCAATATTCAGTCTTGCAGTCACAGGCTCAGTAGATGACAATATAATATCCAAATTCTTTAATTGTTACTAATTACTTAATCAACTTGAAGTGAACTGTCTTTTCTGAGGCAGTGGGAGAGGAGATTAATTACTTTGGCTCGTTTTACTTCTGAAAAAGGGACTTTGTATGATGAATCTGTGTCAGAAAATGATCCAAGGTATGATGCCTCCTTATTAGACAACAAAAAGTACCATAAAACTTCAATATTTATGTTCTGATAAAATGATCCAAAGTCATTTAGGTCTGTGTAACTTCAAAGTTTGTGTTCTGATAAAGTGATTCAAAGTCATTTAGGTCTGTGTAACAGAAAAGAAAAAATCACATATTCCATTGTTCTCTTATGGCATAAGGATCCAAAGTACTATGCAGCAAACTGTGTGAAACTGGTCCTCTAGTTCTCAGTGATCCAAGTTACTTTGGCTCCTTTTATTATTCATAATCACAGATCTCTACAAAATTGTTTGGGGCCATATTACAATTTCTATGTTAATAAAAAATGTTAACTTAAGTTTAAGCACACATAAAGGTGCCCACTACATTTGTGAACCAATTGGTGTTTCTATTTTGGAAATCCATGCGGTATATTCCACAAAAACTTTAGTTTTCACCAAATTTGCTCTCCTGAAAAGTCAGAAAATCGGTCTGGCTCCTTATGCCATCCAATAGACGATATACATTCTGTAAACGTCAACTGACTACAAGGATATAAGGATAACAGATATCCCAACTGTATAATATATACTCTTGATTGATCATTGTTGTTCATATGCTTCTGTCTTTGCACCAAGTTGTTCTTGAAAAAAAAAACACTCCACAGAAAAAAACAACAACACAAATACGTATGCATCCCTTTTCCCTATCATGCAGCTGTATTGTCTTTCAAGTTTTCATGTGATGCAACAGTATTCAGCATAAGAGACCAAATTTGATTAGCACTTCAAGGATGATGTATATTCCATTGCAGACATATGAATAGAAATGAAGCAGTTGGAATGTATTAGGTGGAAAGACAAAAAAAAACATGATCTGGGAATCAAGTCTGCTCATCGATGATGCATTTTTACAATTGCAACCTTGATATGTTTTTCCATATATTTCTCAACTGGATGATTAGTCAGTTTTGAATTCTTGTGTTCTTTTGTCTCTTGAATTCTCCAAGTCCTTGTGGAAACCAGCTTACTAAGGCAATCCGAGGCTTAAATTCTGACCACTGCAGGGCTTAGCAGGGTTCTAAGAATGGCAAGATGGCTTTGTGAAGGGCCCGGAGGTCTCCTTGAATCCTCGAGGGGCTGGCACTTAGAGCAAGTGTCATGTACTCCTGATGAACAATAAATATTGTATGCCAGTTGACAGAAGCAAACTGGTCCACTTCTATTAGACTTCTGTGAAACCTTGGTGTCCACATAATAGGGATCATTCCATCTAACATTCTGAACAACAATTTCAATACAGTGAGGGGGTTAACTCTGTGCTTCCATGCACTGGATCCCTTGGATGATTCTAACTTCGGCACAATCTCCCGGATCTGCGATCAGTGATGTTGGATGGCTTTGTATCTCAAAAGCGCATTGTTTTATGCCCCTGGCTGGCTGAAAGGATAAATTACGTCCCTCCAATGCCGTTGATCATTGGACAATGGACAACATAAAATGCTGACTTTCCTGAATCAAATAAGTTATTGCAAATGATTAAAATATAGATGTTTACAAGAAAGTGTAATTGCATACATCTTGAAACATAATAAGCATGAGTTGGTTGACTTTTCAAATATGTTAAACAGCACCTGATGAATTCTCTAATTACTAGCCCGTCCTTTATTTTTGGTCAAGACTAACCATTAATCACGCCTGGTAATATTAGTTTTAGTAGCTATAGTATTTTGACTGTCTCATACCACTATATCTTGTCTTACTGCAGCCACAGATAAGAGAACTAGCTAAGACTACTACATTTTTAGTCAAGTTATCAAGAATGCAGCTCAGTTTTTGAAACCAACTGGAACGGAAGAGCAAGGACCAGGTCTTGTCCACTTAAGCCTGGATTTTGAGAAAACGTGTCAGTCACTGCAAAACTTTTAGGGTGAAATATATGGCAATAGGGTGGCTGGACAATCATATCAAATAACTGAATATGTGTTTGCTTGACATACAGGCATGTACTAACTCATTTATCATATGAGTCTTGGCTCCCCATGGCAGTTTTTGTTTGCAGCAAAATCATTTCCATTTTGCTGCAATTAGATGCATTCTTAAGCTGATTGACATCATCTGCTCATTTGATTCACCTATTATACGAAGGTCCCAAAACACTTCATGTTCATTGTTCACTATCAAGGCACTGAAACTGGCAACAATCGATTTTTACAGTTTGTCCATAAAAATATAATAACATAGTAAAATTAAAATAAAAAAAAGATTATAGTAAAATTATTCTACCTTCGGCAATCCATGGAAGTGTTGTTTAACACAATTCCATATTAATTGTCATTTACATTACTTTGCTTAGAAAAACCAATTCAAATGAAATTGTCATAATGAACTATTCAAGGTTTAGAATTGTATTCTAGTTATGAATTACAAACATGCCATCCGACAGTTTCTGGTAATAGTTGAAAAAGGAAGCATTTCCTATAAATGAACTAATTTGCTGATGAGAACTGTTTGTTTGAACAGAAACAAATACTCAATTTGCGTCACTTTTTTGAAAAACTATTTCTTTCTACAATTAATATGAAATATTATATAAAAAAGCATGTCTTTTTGAAGCAATCAAAAACGTTTCAACATTTATATAAGTCTGGTTTTGAATCATTCTGGTGTTAACAGTCCTTGCAATGTATTTAGCACATATATGTCAAAAATTCATTGAGGAATTGATCTACACAACATACCATGTTGATCAACAACATTTCAATATCCATAGATGGAATAACTTGTATCAATTAGTCTTGCAGATTCATTATCCCTCCAGGCCATAGTCATGAAGCACATAGGTGGTACCCTTTACCCAAGTTATGTCATATCCAAGCCAAATCTGGATAAGGGTTGTTTTCAATCGGGGTACATAGTTTTGTCTCAAGGGGGTCAAAAATAAAGGTATTTTTTTTCTGGCCAAATTGACTTTTTTCTGTTGCTATATACCGTGCCGTGGATTTCTGAAAATTTTAGGGCTGCAAGTATTCTGAAACTTTTTTTTTATTTACTTTTTGATTTGTTGTAGATAATTTGACCAAGACTCATCCCTCTATTACTTGATGTATAGAACACCCAGTTGTATGGGCTTGTACTGAGTGGATAAATATATATCTGACAAAGAAAAATCATCTCACTTGCTTAATTTTGGCCAAGAACTTTGTACGTGTCAAGGAAAATAGACATTTTTGGAGAGAACAGCTTATTTTCGGAGAGGACAGTTTATTTTACGAAAGCTGTTTTTGGTGTTTTCCGCTACGAGCATTTTGCCGTTCGTACAACTGAAGTGAAACACTTACCAAAACTTTGTCTAATCTGTTGAAGGAGTATTTCTATAAAATAAAAATACTCTTAATTTAATGTTATTGCTGTTTTGCTGACCCTATTTCGGAGAGGACAATATTTGACGGAATTGACAATAATGTGTTCAATGCAGGATTCTGAAGAGTCTAACCATAGTTGTTGCATGTAATTCTAATGTTGAACTCTTGGGACTATGTTGAAAGCATATTAACATTGGTTAAAACTTACTGTTAGGTCAGGACTGAAAAATCTGAAGCGATATTTGCCTAATTTGCAAATGAGACAGTCAATTTTGGTCAAAATGACACAAATACATTTTTTTCGGGCAGTTATCAACCGATTTGAATAATTTCTTTGCTATTGTAGGTCCGTCTCAGTATGTTTAATCATTCTGTGTAACGTTTTTTCCACATATATGCATGGTATTTCTGGTATGTTGGATATCGTGTGACTTTCCAGAGCGTACCCCGATTGAAAAACATCCCATAAAGCGATTCCATAACTGCATTCCTGGTATCGCAGTTCATGGTTACCATAAGCAATTCATGAACATGTTTATGAACATTAGAGAGATTGATGCTTTTATAGCTTGTGTTGCATAATTTCAAGATATTGATGTATTTTGTTCTGACACAATATAGAGAAGTTTCATAATTTGCAACTATATTCCTAGCCATCTTTCCACTATGAAAGTAGATAGAATGGACGAGAGATGTTTCCAGGTAAGATTACAGACAACAAAAAGATGGCATAGCACTGAAAATAATGTAAGCTTAATGGTACCTCAAGGAAAACATCTTCTAGAAAACGATACTTGACAATTCTGCATTAGTGACAGATAGATGACTTGTTTCATTGGAGATTTGCATGATCAGGTCGGATCAAGTTGAAGAGCTGTAAACGAATGCACTACGCTCTGACTGACAAAACAGCTTTTCTGTGACCTTGAAGGTTTTTAGGGATGAGAATGAAGTGTGCACCTGTTTTTAAAACTAGTTCTGTAATGGTTTGTCATGAGAACCTGTCTGCCGTCTCTTCTTGTTTGTGGAACACAGACCAGCAGGAAAGTAGCTCCTCAATATAAGCGAAATGTGCCTATCATGTCAGTCTACATTAAGCTCTGACAAAATGTGTACTCAAGAAATGATAAAGTAATTCTAAGAAGTCACATAGAATGCAGAAGGTATATTAACAGTGCCCTGTCAAATACCTTTCATATGACACCAAGATTGAATTTAAAATAGTCAGAAACTTCAAGCGACCAAATAGGTCAAAATATTTTGCTTTTTCGCCTGAGTCTGACAAACTTATCAAAGCAGGCAAAACCAACATTTTCCATTAACTTTAACTGTGGATTAAGTTTTCAGTCACTGAGCTACATTTTATCAGCAACAGACAATGTTATGACTACCTGTTATCTGGCCTGATTGCATGCTGTGGGATTATAGCTTAAAGAAGGCACCATTTAGAAGATCTCAAGATGACATTGCCTCTGAAAGCTGATTGTAAAGTTCTAGGTTTAAAAGAATCTGAAAAAACTTTCAACATCAGTTCAAGCAAGCTCTTGATGAATGGTAGCAATGAAAGATGGAGATTGCTACAATCTTCTAGAATACTCGATGCAACCCGCCTCCATTAAAAATGTGCCATTGGCTAGGACTCCATAGTCTACCTATTGTCGGTCTTTGTAACAATGCAATTCCTTGTAATTCAGGCTGTTCTGCCACAGGTAGATTTGAAGAGTTAATTGGTTTTCTTTCATCATTTAATTTACCTCTCATTGTGGTCTCTATTTCTATTCCTTCTTCACATTTTTTCGTATGACATCTTTATATTTCTCTGTCGCTATTCCCCATGATAAACAGCCTCTCTCTGCTTCTCATTACATTGATCCTGTCCTTTTCATTCAGCATCTAGGAATTACGAGTGGTGACAAACTGCTCCAGTGACCTACGGTGTAATCACACAGAGTGATTTATCACAGCTTTCTCTCATGTATACCGCCTCCAAAGTACAGTCAGTTAGTGCAAGAACACTTTGGTGTAGGGCAATGTTCAGCTAGTACAAGACACCTAGCTCAGCAAAATAACAAATGATTCAGAAGGAGATATTTCTATTATGTCTTCAGATATAATTGAGATAAAGGAGAGTGTAATTGAGGTATTTTTGTAACAGAATAAAACAATATATACAGGTTGTCTCTTCTAGCATGCGAACTGTAATTTAGCAGCACTTCAACAGTCTGTACAAAAGCAATACATGAGCCTGGATCAGTTGTTTTGGTGTCATCCTATCTGAAACGAAATTATCAGTGTCACTGCTGTGTTTTTTTGTGACGTATTATGTTGGTTGAGTTACATAATCATGGATCTTGTAAATGACTGCCAGAAATCTTCTGAGCTTGAAAATCGGCGAACGAAGCCTTTAAACATCGCGGAAATGTAGCTATCATAATTGCAAATTGGCACATCTACATGTGTGTATGTTCACTTCTAATCTGTTACCTTTGTATTCCAAGCAATCAAGCCAAACAACAGTTCACCAGTTGATGAGACAAACTGCACAATGTATAGTTTGTATACAGGGCTTTGGAATCAGAGTCATGAAGTCGGAGGCCTTTAGCTTGTTACAAATTGGAGTCCGAGTCCAATTTCGTTTTTAGGTAGAGTGGGAGTTGGAGATTAATGTGTGCGGTAGCACAGTAAATGTCTTGTGGTAGTGACTTATTTTTCGTCCTTCAACTGCCACAATGTTCGTTGTCTTTCAGGAGCACATGATATTTGCTCTAATTGTCAACCCCATGAGGATTATATGAGACCTCCAGGTCCTTTACAAAGCCATCTTGCCATTCTTAGAACCCTGCTAAGCCCTGTAGTGGTCGGAATTTATGCCTTCAATTGCCTGAGTAAGCCGGCTGTCCATAGAGACTTACAGAATACGGAGGCTACCAGAATATCCTATACATTGTAAGAGTTTACCTCTGGAGGAGTGCTTGCATCCAAAAGTCCAATGTCAGGAGATAAGACCATATACCTGGTTAAATTACTGTATGTGGTTTGTCAAATGAGCAGCCACAAGGTTAGAGCCCTTGGAGAGCCCATATCCAATTGATTTGGGGCCAAATCTATCAGGACAGCACTTCCGCGGTCACAAACCATTTGTACTTCCACTTATCGAGTGTGACTCCATTACCGTATTTTGCGCTATAAATCACCTGTTTGCTTCATATGTCTGCATTTCCCTGTTAGCTCACCAAGACTTCACTACCATTGGCCTTATGATGCTGTCTTAAAAAGTTGTGTGGTTGGACTAGGCTGTCTGGGACATTTAATAGTCCCACTGAACTAGTTTACTTGAGCGTTGGTCTGCCCGTAGGGGCAGTTGGGGCCATAGAAACTTCCCTGCATGACCTTGCCTTCCAAAAATGATAATTTTAACTATGTCCTCCCTTCTGGTCCATGAGGTACTCCAAACCAATGAAACCATCTCCAGCTATCCTGGCTTACCGCGAGCTATTTCCAGTGATTCCATATCTACATTTTTACCGTTCTCCATTTTTGCGGAAAGGACCTGTCTAAAAAAGTGTAATCAGAAATTGTAAGCAAATGAAACCTTGCATGAGAGTACATTATATGTGTGTACTACTGGTAATTAGAAGGATTTCATCTACTACAGGTTCTTAAAAAAATGACTATTTGGCACCCGTTAAAACCTAAACAAGTGAATAGATTGTGCATTCAATTAACAAGTGCCTTTCTTAAACTAACAAAAAATGTTTAGGTGCATACTATACACAGATCACTACATCTAAGGTGCAATTCCACGACATCACAAACAGTGGGCGTTCTTAATTTGGTTGGAAATATGTTTATGTAAAACAGGGTCACTTTGGCCGTTGCAGACAACTTTGGCAATCAGATGAGAATAAGATTCAGTGTCCCATAGAATGGTACAGTGAAATCACTGTAGTTTGTGTCATTTAACGAGTAAAACACAGGCATGATGTGCAGTCCACAGAGGAAGCTGTAGACCATCACAGACATATTATTCAGCCCAAATTGCTGTAGACAAAGCTATTTCTTCTTGTATAGGGCCTTATCTTTTTATTGGTATTTGTCAACATGGGAAAATGAGGCAAACAATTCAAAATTGGAATAGAACTGTAAAATGTCACTCAGTTGATAAAAAAGGGTTTTGAAATTCCAAATTTTATGACTGTTGGCATAGTTTTCCGTCTTGTTGCCCTATAAAATGAAGTATGTTCACATATATTTTTCTGAATTAATTGGGATGCAGCAGAACGCAGTACAATATACTTTTCAAAACAATTTTGTTCAGATATCTTGAAAATGACTCCAAACTGATTAAAGGCAACAGAATAAATCTCTCAGCTTGGGGGGGGGGGGAAACTTACCTAACTAGTCGAATTCTACCTTTACGTATACGTGGTATTTTTTGGCTCGAAATCAAATGTGGCCAAAATTACCCCATGTCCGGGTGTAATATTGGCCGACCCTTAATTATGTAAATAACACATAGAACCAGTATAGACTTTGAATTACTTTTTACACAGATGCACTAGCTGTTTTATGGAAAATAACCATTGCTACTCAATGGATAGTTTTTCTCAGAACACAAATTTGGTGATCTGAAAATGAAGTAACCACGTTTACAGTAGAAATGTCATTCAAATTTGGGCAAACCAACTGAAATTGTGAAAGACAGATGGCAGTACATGTTTCAAGAATAAAAGAGATGTAAATGTGTTGAGAAACAAACCATGCAATATAGCAGAAGTATCAGTAAAAATACAAGTTTGAGAAAAAAGAATTGACAGGAATGACCATGAAGCAGCAATTTATCTGTCCTAACTCAAAGCAATCAATAAGCTATATTTTAGTCAAAGTATATTTGAGTCCTCACATCATTAGAACCAAACTATACTAGAACATTTTGATGACTTCTCTTTCAATAAACTGACAATGTCAGCCTGTGAAAACAAATGACGTTGAAATTATAGCTCTGCAGATTTCCTGACACTCTTCTCCAGACATTGTCACAGAAATAGCTCTTTTCATGAGAGCGATTGTAGGAATCGGCTGGTCTCCTTGCGATCATTCATCATGAGCTTGTCTGAATTGATGTTGAAAGTTTTTGAGTTCCTTTATACCTGAAACTTTACAATCAGCATTGCAGAGGGAATGTCATCTTGAGATCTTCAAAATGCTGCTTTTATCATAAACTTTAATCCCCAACATGCAATCAGACCATCATCTGATAAGATTGCATTGCTGATAAATTCAAGCCAGTGAAAACAGGAGTAATTTCATCACTGTGGGACATCTCTGGTAATTGCACTCAAATCTTGCTATGGAAAAATTAAAAGTGACTCACCTTTTTAGTTTTGTAAATAATAACACTGAGAGATTTAATTGTAGCATGATTATCAACACTGAAACAACTCAGTGATGCAGAGATCAGGACCTGCTGATCATATGTGTTGCTTGAGAAAAATACGCTGCAATTAACCAACTTTTTTTGTCACTTTTAAAAAGTATAATGTTGTGCTGTACACATTTCCTTTGGATGGCTGTTATGACCTGCTCAAAGTAAAAATATAAATAACTAAGTAGCATACTATATACATACCTTTCTTCATGGAATTAAAAATGTACATAGTCCAGGTTGCATTGTTATAACACTATAACGGTTTCCCTGAAACTAATAGAAATATTTTTGCTGATGCCCTTTTGATACAACTGGTAGCCCTGCTTTTACAGGCACTGTACCGCCAATATCTGTACAGAGATTACATCAATGTCCTCCAGTCCATTACCTTTGTTTGGTGTTGAGAGAGTATTAGATGGAAAGATACTACAGTCTACAGATGTATATTCCTTTTATTCACCTCCATTAAGGAGTCAGGGTCCATCTTGTCTTCGTTCCCCAAAACAAGGACAAAGGGGAGGACAACCAACAGACAACAAATCCCATACAAGACAAACAAGGACATGTTACTTAGGTCACTATTCGCTAAAAACATTCAAGGTCAAAGAAAAGCTACTCTGGCAGTTAGAGCGCAATACATTGGTTTACATCACTTCAATTTGATACAACTTAATCATGCAAATCTCCTATACACTGTAGATCTGTCTGCCACTAATGGAGAATTGTCAAGTATTGTTTTCCAGAAGCCTTTTCCTTCAGGTACCGCGAAATTCTCTAAGATTTTGTACGTGATTGCTTCAGTGTGCACTCTCAACCATGAATATTTTGATTTATATGAATGACTTGTTTTCATAATTTTGTGACATTCATCTTGAAATACTAAAATAATTTTATAAATTATTATGAGTTTCCCCACAATTTTGTCTGTCTCTCCTGACGACTCATCAAACAAACCTAGCTCGTGATGCAGTTTGCTGTTCTGTCTCATAATTGTTATATAATGAATACCTCAATTCCAAAGAACAACACTATAGAGACAAAATGAGATTTTCATAGAACAGAGTAAGGACACAGTTTGATATAATATTATGCACCACACCTCCATTAAGCTTACATAGTTGAAGATAACATAAGTTGATATGCATCTTCATTTTCCTCTGATATCATCACTTTCTTCTCTTGAGCGAAATGAGCTGAATGTTCAAGGACATTGAGTAAACTCCTTTTGCTGAAACATGAATAGAAATCTCGAAGTATGTATATAGATTAAAAGGATAGATTATGATGGACATTGATGGTATATACAGTCAAGAAGGTCCCCTACAGGCTTATGTTTGCTTGTGAAAGCTTCATACTTCTTGCAATGTTATTAGTTGTATATTTCAAGAATCTCAATCAAATTTTAAACAAACCAGTCTGATTTAGGTACCATTCATTGGTATATGGATTTCGTTAGCCAGTTGAGTGTTCTTCCATAAAATTGTACTTATACTATGTTTTATTCTCCAAACACTTTTGACAATTGGATTTCCTCCGCGCCAATATAAAGGACAGTAGTGCCATTACAATCATATTTTTGGGCTCAGCAGTCAATATGATTCATAAAGTCTCCTAAAAATTCCAAATTGTCATATATGATTTTAGTCTTATCTGACTGATTAAACTCTGGTTGGTTAATGCACTTTTGAGCTTTTTGAGGGCTACACTGCTATTCCTTCAAATGCTGCTGCATTAAAGGCAGTTCTGTGTATTTCATCCAAATTTTCGGCATAAGGCTTCCAAGAAAATATGTGAAGGAAATTTTTTTTTTTTTCAGGGGGGCACTGTATTTTTTTTATAGTAAAAATGCTATTTTTAGCTTCAAATATGAAGAAAAACTTCAAAAAAAGGCTGAGGGATGAGTTTTAATGGTAGAAAGGCAAATGAGGTGTCAAATGAAAGCAGAGAAGCAGTGCTACAAGATGATGCAGGCGCTTTTTTGAAATTAATTTTAATCCCTGTTCCATGGGGTTTTAGTTGAAACTGGGCCATTTTTGGCATCTTTATTGGGAATAGAAAAATACTCAGACCAAAATTCAAAAATGCGCCTCCAGGATCATATAGTGCTATTTCTCTTCTTTCATTTGACATCTTATTTGCATTTCTACTATTAAAATTCATCCCTCGGCCTCTATTTCAGTGTTTTTATCAGATTTTAAGCTGAAAATAGCGTTTTTTCCTATTGAAAGATGCAGTGATCCCCCCGAAAAAAATATTTTTTTTCCCCTGACATGTTTTAGTAGACTCCTGATGCCGAAAATTTGGAGTAAAACTGCACAATTGCCTTTAATTGAGCAGCATTTAAGAGCATTTCAGTTCTGTCCAAAAAAGCTGAAAAGTGCATTAACCAACCAGAGAAAGAGCAAGCAGAACCAGTCATCTGAACTTAGAGAATTTTATGCTTATTAAAATGTTATAATTGAGTGTCAAAATCTAAAAGCCACCTGTTTTACACACTCACCTAGAACCCTTTTGACAAGGCATTAGGGTTGGAGAACTTGTTTGATGACTTGACAATCACAATCGGCCTGGTTGTTTGCTCTCTCCTTGGTGCAACAACATGGCAGCACTGTACATGCTGTACATGACTTCCATTGATTGGCTTGGAGAAAGCACATGTTTCAGAAAATGTCAATTCATATAAAATCAAATTTCTGAGAGCTGTTTGCGAGGGGAGGATTAACGCACAAGTGTAGAAGAGACATCTTGAAGCTTTATTCTTGAATGTGGTTAACTACAATAAATGGAAAAACCTTCATAAGTTACAACATTCACTACAGCAAGAGCATGAAAATACATCTGAATTATCAACTGCTTCAAAGATACAATACTGGTCAATATAATGCTAAATACAAACTTGTACTTACAATCTTTTTCCCCTTATACATGTACATGGCAGTTGCTGCTACACAGGTATTTACATCCTATGATGCTGACAGTAATTCCTCACATGACTGAAGTAATTGAAATTCAAACACTGACTGTCATTCACAACACACAGAAGAGGAACCAAAGGTGAGAAGTGGGGAAAGCGTGAAACACAACATAAGAAACAATGCAACCAAAATTGTGTCATATACAGTAGCTGTGAAACATTCATCAATCAAACTCAGATCACAATTTGTCAGACAGTTATCAACAGAGAGCTATAGAAAACCACTGAAAATTGTGTATGTAGTCATTGCGAACCAAACTAATGCAAAGTATAACCTTGAAACATCTTTGATATTTAACTAACAGCCTCCGAAATTTCAATGTGAGTTGGCAACAAATTCTGTGTTGTCATGGCCAGAGGAGAATTTGCCTTATTTTCTCTTGTGAATAAGTATCCTACAATTTGTCCTGTAAGCCATTCCAAATAATGGATATCCCGTGTAATATTCTATATATATATAGTCCATGAACAACTTCATGTGGATAAATGGAGGCTCAAATGTTCCCGTTATAAATTCTTTGGCAATTTATCCTTGGCTCTGTCACATAGGTGTATGCACTGACAGTGTTTTAAGGGGCCCTGTTACAAAATAGCAAGCTGGATTATGTTGTTTGGCATTGTTTGGCATTGAATGTTTGTTTTAGTTACCTGTTTCAAATCTTAGTTCAAAGGAGTTCATCAATGTAACTGTGAATTCCATATGTATGGTTGTTGGACCATGTCCCTTCCAGTACAGAAGGATAATAAGAAGGTATACATGAATTGAGAATAGTTGTATTCAATATTCACAAAATACAATTAAAATTTTAATGCCATTTCCCACGCAAATTGTACAAAGACAGGAAATTGTAAACATGTAGATGAGGCAAATAACTAGTAATAAAGCTATCACTCCACTGTCTGGCTTTTACATAATAATTGTCGTAGGCGCACATCCGTAGCACTTCATAACAATTCCAATGAATGACACTTGGAGAGAGCGAATTATTAATAATACCTATCAAATTTAATGGTTTGATGAATGAAACGTGTGCTGCAGTGTCCACAGTGGAGTAATTAAGTATCGATTGTTCATTCTTAATTGGCAATCGATCAACAGATTGGCAGATCAATCAGTTAAGGAGGAATTCTGCCTTAAAAAGGTCATAAGTGGCCCCTCAATGATGCATGTTGATAAACTAAGACAAATGGTACAATCTCATGCATATGGGAGGTGCTGGGAACTCACTAGTGGACAGAAAGATAGAGACAGAAATAAATACATTGCAGGTAAATAGACACAGAGAGAATGAGAGTGTAAGAAAGAATAAACTAGAGAGTACAAGAAAGAAGAAATAAAGGAAGGAAAGAGGAATACAAGGAGAAATGAAAGAAGGAATGATGGCTTGGAAAATAAGGAAAGATTCAATATAGGCCTAAAGGGAAAAAAAGAAAATTTTGATACATGTAATTTCGTGTTTAAAAATGTATAGGTCATTGAATTGCCCAGTTTTGTTTAAAATAACTAAAATGTCTTTCCCAGATGTTGAGAAATCCACAAGATTGTCACTTTGTATTCCCGTCTTGTGCAATTTCTTTTCTCGCTGATTTATTGTCCTCAGGTCCGTCCAAATGTATTGTTATTGACAAAATTACAATCGAACATTTCTGGGAATATTGTCAAGATAGTCCAGTTCAGGTTCGACACGAAAGCTGGCGCAGTCTGTCAGAATCTTACAATAGGATGACATCAGATTCTTATCAACAACTTCTTAGTTCCTTGTCATTGGTTAGGTTTTGTGGGACTAACATCTAGGCCAATACAACCTTATTGCACTTCAACCTGCAGCTTCAAAAGTTCTAATAATAGTCAGCTTAGACTATTAGCAAAAGAGGGCATATCAAGCCCAGCCCAGTTTCCCTTGAGACCAATTGCCCTTGTTCCACTAAGACGGCTTGTCCGGGGCAAAGAGGTCAGCTGACCCAAAAGGGCCTTGAAATTAGGTATTGGTTAGTTTTAAGAAGTGGTCACTTGAGCTAAATGGTATTTTTAAAAAAAATCTCCAAGAGTTTGTGTATCCACCAACGTTTAATAAAGATAAACACAGATTATTTTTCTGTGTTGAGCTATAAAACACACAATTAATGTCATAGTGCAGGACTATAAAGTTCCTAACTTTCATATAAAAAATGTGGAACCAAGTGTTGAGATATTCAAGTTCATTAACTTGGTATTGTACATAACATTGTACAGTTGAACTGAACATAAAACAAGCAGCAGTCGGCCTCATGTGGGAGCAAACCTTCAGTGAGGATTTAGAAGTAAAAGCTCCTGACCAGACCTCCGAAGACACAGACCACCATTAGCGGTCGTCATATTTCGTGGTCAATTTGCCCAGAAAGTAAGTTGAAACCAGTCAAAACAAGCTTTACATTATGTAGAAGCTTATTGTCATAGACCCTAAGCCAAGAAGGACATGAATTAAATACCAGCTTTATGTCGAGGTTCAGATTTCACCGAGGACCAATAGAGAGGACCTATAGGACAGATTCTCATCTTAACTGCTCTAAATATTTCAAGAGAAGGGGCTAGGGCATGAAATAGGTAGTTAGGACACCATAGGGCTCCCACAAGGCAGTATTTACAGGTTCTTCTTGCTATGATTAGCCATGATGTCTGGTGAAACTGGACCTGGAGAGGTTGAATATTTCATGCTGTGCACTCTACGCCAATATACTGCTGGAAGCGGACATCCATGGGTCATCTGCCAACGACATTATCAGCAAGTGACGTCAACCAGCCAATGACGTAATCTTTTCTTACACAGATTTATTGCTGTAGTTCTGATAACATGTCGACCTAAAATCAATCTTAAAGTTTCAGAAAAAAAGAAGTTTTTCTTTGTACCTAGAAGTGTGGCTATAGACTGCCTTTTATTAATCTTAACATTACAATAATTGTTATCTAATTGAAATTTGCCATATTCCAATGAGATCAATTTTCATAACGTAAAAAATGTTGTGATAGAAATATTCTGTCACTTTTTTTGACTTTCACTTAAATGATTAGTTTTACACAAATCTAAACATTTTGATAATGCAAACGAGAATATGCGTAAATACTTTAGATGGGGTGACTTTAGATGGGTTGACAAACTAATTCATTGCACTGAATGAACTGACTGGTTTGATATATTTCCAATGCATGCGATAATTTCTGCAATTTTCTGTTCTCTTTTGGTGGTATTCTGCCTGTGATTTTTTGATAAGTGGACAACAGAGTTAATCAGGTTGAGGTCATCCTCTTCTGGGATAAATAGAAACTTAATCTACTCATTCTTTTCCTAAAGCTATCATTTCGCAGGCCAAGGGCACTTCTCTCCCTCTGTGGCCTGTCATATTCCTTTGAATATATTTCAGAAGCAAGGTCACTTGACCAGATTTGCTATACTTCTCTGTATTGCCATTGGCCTTCGGCTGACAACCTGCTGACACCAGTATACTGTATGGCATAATATGGTTTCCAGAAATATCAGTGCAAATATACAGTCAATAATGTGGTCTGACCGGTCATTATACTGTTTATAGCCCGACTGGCTAAAGGTCTGTTGGTATCTGGAGAAATATCAAGAAATAATTAAATACTATAATAAAAATGGGAGAGGTGCTCTCCCCATTGCCCTCCACCCCGGCCGGCCACACCACTGATACATGTAATGAATATATCCTGACAAACTGTGATATTGCACTTCATGATATAGAAATACACATCATGTTCTTTGTGTATCATTACAGTGATATGGATTGGGACATGCAGGTATAATACTTGACACCATGAATTAATTGATAGGAGGCTGAAGAAGATGAAAGGTGGATGATCTGAATCCATCTGATTCATGTGAGGGGTGGAGGCAGTTTAGAGTTGTAAGTCACTGTAATCATCTGTTCTCGTCATTCTTTATAGTTCTCTTGTGTTGTGAGAGATCTTTCACTGAAAACGTTTCTTGCAGCCTCCTCATAATTCATCACACTAAAGTGACGTATGTTTTCTTCTTATCCAAACTGCTTTAAGAAAACCATATGACTGGGCAATTTGATGGCCTTAGACCAGCCATACATCATCCAGGATCTAATAACAATGAAATGCTTGCCTGCTCCAACCTGACCCTTTTGTTTGCAGGTCAAATTCAAACCAATGCTTTACAGCTCGTTAAGAAGACGTCAGGTTGCAAGACAGATCTTGCAAAACTAACTGCTCCTTATTGCCATGAGATTCTTCAGCTAAGAACAAACAGACTTTTAAGTTAACATTCAATATTTTTGGAGGCATGTCTCTCTCTAGTAACACATCATACATCAAAGATGGACCTATATAAATTTAGCAATGGCATAGGAGCGACAAGTTTCAACATGAGAGTTAGGACAACAAGTAGCTAATATTCTCAAATTGACATAATAGGGCATCTTGCATCATTTTACATCACACTGATATCATGGTTCCTCTTCCATGTAATGTAGCATCACCCTGATGTGTAATGCAAATAGAATGATGCACTACTGAAATGGTATGCAAGATGAAATACATCTGGGTTCAGAGGAATAAATGTGACAAAATAAAAATCTGTGAAAATGCATGGCTACATCAAAACCAAGATTAAAGATTTTTTAAACAGAAATTTATGTATGAATCTTTTGAATTTAGGATCATCATTTAAAGAATCAATAAGTTTGATGGTTTGTCATTGAGACTTTGGGAGAACATCCTTCATGTCAGTTATAACATGCACAGATGTAAAAAAGATAAAAATCTCCTTCATCTTTTGTCATTTTGTGCAATGTTCTTTGGGATTATGTCTCTCATTTCATGCAATCAGTATTTTGTTTTGGCCTTGAAAGTGTCCCAAGTCTGATTAAGTCTCATTGATTCTCATATATGCAGGAAGCAGGATATTAAAAAGCCTAGTCAGGAAAGTCTAATCTTATGGAAAATTTGATACCAGTCACTACCATGACCAACTTCGGTTACAGAAAGTAATATTTTCGCTCATTTATTTTCTAAGTGTCCTGGGATCTTGCCCCTCTCTTCTGATTTAAGAAACCTTATGGTATAAAAATACTGGAAAAGGAGTCCTGTCAACACACATTCACGCACCCATATTTCTTTGCGCTGAAATTGTTCCCCAAGGGGAGAATGCAAGCACATGGAGCTGGGTTGACAATAGATGGGAGGGGATGATCCTACAACTGGGACAAGGACTTTCAAACAGCTCCTAACCTCAGCTCTGACAACACAGACCACCATTAGCAATATCATATTTCATGGTCAATTTGCCTAGAAGAAAGGGGAAACCGATCAAAACAAGCTTTACAATATTCAGAAGCTTATTGTCATAGACCCTAAGCCAAGAAGGACATGAATTAAAAACAAGCTTTGTGTCGAAGTTTACATTTCAATGCAGTCTAATAGAGAGGACCAATGGGACGGATTCTCATCTTAACTGCTCTAAATATTTCAAGATAAAGGGGCTTGGGCAATGGAATAGGTAGTTAGGACACCTTAGGGCTCCCACAAGGCAGTATTTGCAAGTCCTCCTTGCCATGATTAGCCATGATGTCTGGTGAAACTGGAACTAGTGAGGTTGAATATTTCATGCTGTGCACTCTATTCCAATATAATGCCCGAAGTGGACATCCAGTGGTCATCTACCCAAGCCATTATCAGAGAGTAACATCATCTAGCCAATGACGTCATCTATTCTTAAACCGATTTATTCCTAGGAATTGGTTACAATGTCTTGTAAATCAAATCTTAAAGTTTCAGTGGGGAGAGAAGCTTCCTGCACCTTGCTACCACAGACTAGTCTGATTTTCAATAACCTTGAAATTACAAGCATGATTGTTATCCAACTGAATCGTCTTCATGTTCATATTCTGAAGGGAACCATTTTATAACACAATAAATTCGTTTAGACATTTTGATTGAATCATTTGGTGAATTTTTTGCAATTTACTCCAGTTATGTTTCATACAAATGGACACATTTTGATGAGGTTCAGGAGAATATCTGTAAATGCTTATGTTATAGTGTGACAGACTAATTGATTGTACTGAATGACCTCACTGAAGCTTGATTTATCTCCAATGTATGTGATAATTTCTATATTTTTCTATTCTCTATTAGCAGCATTCTGTCTGTGATTTAGTGATAAGTGCACAAGAGAGTTAATCACATAAATAGAAACGTAATCTCCTCATTGTCTTCCTAAATCTATCATTTTGCCGGCCAAGGGCACTTCTCTCCCTCTGTGGCCTGTCATATTCCTTTGAATATATTTCAGAAGCAAGGTCACTTGACCAGATTTGCTATTTTTCTCTCTATTACCATTGACCTTCGGCCGACAACCTGCTGACACCAGTATACTGTATGTGGGTCAAAATTTGAAAACCTTGAAATTTCAGCTGAAAAAATTTTGAAAATTTTTCGTTCCACAAATGCCTTTTAAAGTTTGCGTTGGGTGGGTCAAACGATCAGCTATCACTGCACTTTCATGTCCAAGGGTGGAAATGCCCGGCTGATCTGTACTGAGGTGATAAACTCAGCTGTAATGTTTTTTGATTGTCATCAAAATCACACTTCTAACTAAAAAATCCTAACCACTTAGAGCTAAACAATCTATTGCCAATGATTAGGCAAGTTGTTTACACATTTTGGGCCAAGTTCCAGGTCTCTAGTGCCAATTATTTTTGAGAAACTGCATTTGATAAATTAGAATACCAAATATGTGTGTCATTAGCATCATGCCTATAACTTGAAATCCGTACCACTTAGGGCTGATAATGAATTACCAACAAATAGGAAAGTGGCTTTCTGCACACATTGAGCTATATTTCAGGTCTCTATGACCAATAGTCATTGAGATAGAACATGTCCTTGAACCAGAAATTTAAAAAAACAAACAAAAATACTATTTTTATCAATAGTTTGGATTCTGAATAATAAAGATGATCTCCACTACTTCCTCTAGTGCCCAGTGTCTTTACTAAACCATATTTCAGATGCTAGACAATGGTAAAATGTTACTGGCACCCCATATTTCGTTAGTAGTTTCAGAGAAGCATCAAACTTCATACTAAGCATGTCAGATGCAAGGCAAATGCAAAAATGTTATGGAATAGTCTGTTGAAACATTTCTTGATAATATATATTCAACTGATTTCAACTCCAGTCACCTACAACAAAATTTTAGTGAGGTAAAGGCAGTAAGCCATTTTTGACATGATGCTAATGACAGCGTGATGCTAATGATAATTACAGTAAAAATCTTTTCAGGGACCAGTGGAAAACTGGCAGTCTGGCAATATGTGCATGCAATGACCTTATGAACACTAGACACATGTTCACAGTGATTTTGGTCCAGAAATATGTAGTCAAAATAGAGTAGCAAGGCGTTTGCTAATGACAAATTGAGATAGGACAACTGACATGCCAACAGAAATACTCCAATATGTTGGTTTACATAAATGATACAGAGCTACAGATAGCTCAGTTATTTTCTTGGGTTCTCAGACAACATCAGACACAAAGTTTTCTCACAGAATGTTTGTCCCTTTAATTTTTATTAAGAAAAAAATCCGGCGCGATGCTAATGACGCAATATTGGAGACATCGACATAACAACCTCCTGCTCTTATACAGAATATTATTTCAGCTATTGGTGACCAGATTTTAGAAGACTGACAGTCAAGTCTCCATGTATGGAAGAGTTTAATTGAATTAGAATCCTGTACTAGTTATTGAGATACGATCTTTCAAAGAAAATGTTGTTGGAGACAGGCAATTTTCAGGGGGGTAGGCCACTTCAATGCTATTTTTTGATGGGATAAAAATATTCTGCCGCATAATTTTTGTGTTAAAAGTTTTGCTAATATCCTTGTCTATGACGAATGACAATAAGAGGTCCTCTATTGGTCTTCCTGCCATCATGAATTATTGTTAAACACCGGAGACAAGAATTTCAGACTTATCAAATTTTGACCCATGTAACAATATGGTTTGCAGAAATATCAGCACAAATACAGCGCTGATAATGTGGTCTGACGATTCATTAGTATACTCTTCATAGCCTATCCATTCTAAATAGCCGGGCTGCACAGATATTTGTAAGTTTAATAGTTTAAACCAACAGAACTATAGTGCAATCAAATTTATAAGTCTATATTTTGTTATGACTAGAATCTAGTTGTAAACAAGTCATATCTTTTTTGTTTCACTCATCAGACGCTGAAGTGGTTGACTTTTAAAGAGAGATCTTACTTTCACAAATGCATTCAGATGTTCAAATATTTAAACTCATTGTCACCTGAGTATTTGTCATCTGATTTTGAATATGTAAACCATGAATATAATACAAGACAGTCTGGTCAACCGAAAATGTGAAAGTGCCATACAAATGTGGGGCAGCGCTCATTTTTACATTCTTGTGATATTTTATGGAACAGTTTACCTTGTAATACACGTAGTTTAATATGTAGTCTTGATGCTTTTTTAAGCAAACCTTTTGAAATATGTTTTGAATTGCAGAGTATGATGTTTTTGTGGAGTTGATTGTTTTATTTTCCATCGTTTTAACTTTCACTTTTGTATTGTATTTCTTTTGCTGCATTTATACAATAGTTATACGCTAGGGCTACAATGAAAAAGAGATGTATTATGTCTGATTGTGCTAGCTTCCTTTAGAAAATAAAAGTATCTTTGACTTTGATTTGATCATAGAAATTATGTTAAGTACACTGTAAATACATTCAGTGACATTTGGCTCCTGCAATATATTGAGACACCCCTGTTACAGGCATTTCCATGCATGGTTGAACCATAGACATAATGCAAGAAATATTTCCCTCCTGTCCCCACTGTATATTGTACTGCATCTGTACACTTGTGACTATTTCCTGACAACTTTCAAAATTACATTTCATGATGTGTAGGAAGACACATCAGGCTTGGGATGTAACATTACAGTGATGTTGATTGAGACACGGAGGTATAATTCCTGACACCATGAATTAATTGATAGGAGGCTTAAGAAGATGAAAGGTGGATGATATAAATCTATGTGATTCAAATGTGGAATGGAGGGAGTTTAGATTAGTAAGTCACTGTAATCACCTGTCGCATCATTCTTTATAGTTCTTCTGTTGTGCTGTGAGAGATCTTTCAATGAACATGTTTCTTACAGCCTTCTCATCATTCATCACACTAAAGTGACATATGTGTTTTACTTGTCCAAACTGCTTTAAGAAAACCATATGACCGGGCAATTTGAAGGCCTTTGACCAGCCATACATCATCTGGAATCTAATAACAATGCAATGCTTGCCTGCTCCAACCTGACCCTTTCCATTTTTTTCTGTTTGTAGGTCAAGGTCAATCCAATGCTTTACAGCTCGTTCAGAAGACGTCAGGTTGCGAGACAAATCTTGCAAAACTAACTGCTCCTTATTGCCATGAGATTCTTCAGCTAAGAACAAGCGGACTTTTAAGTTAACATTCAATATTTTTTGGAGGCATATCTCTCTCTAGTAACACATCATACATCAAAGATAGACCTATATAGCAATGGCATAGGAGCTACAAGTTTCAAAATGAGAGTTAGGACCACAAGTAGCTGACATTCTCAAATTGACCCAAGAGGGCATCTTGCATCATTTTACATCACACTGATATCATGATTACTTTTGCCATGTAATGTAGCATCACCCTGATGTGTAATGCAAATAGAATGATGCATTACTGAAATGGCAAGCAAGATGAAATACATCTGGGTTCAGACGAATGAATGTGATAAAATAAAAATCTGTGAAAATGCATGGCTACATCAAAACCAAGATTAAATATTTTCTAAACAGAAATTTATGTATAAATCTTTTGAATTTATGATCATCATTTAAAGACTCAGTAAGTTCGATGGTTTGTCATTGAGACTTTGGGAGAAAATCCTTCATATCAGTTATAACATGTACAGATGTAAAAAAGATAAAAATCTCCTTCATCATTTGTCTTTTTGTGCAATGTTCTTTGGGATTATGTCTTCCATTTCATGCAATCAGTATTTTGTTTTGACCTTCAAAGTGTCCCAAGTCTGATTAAGTCTCATCGATTCTCACATATGCAGGATATGAACAAGCAGGATATTAAAAAGTCAGGAAAGTCTAATCTTTTGTTGAGGAATTTAATTTCATATATTATGTATCCAATATATACAGGCTGTAAAAGAGGTATGCAGCATGTTGGGCCACAAACTCCTGTGACCCAGTTTCAAATCCTGGTCTAGGAGTCCATGTAAGGTGGATGTTCCATTCAGTCCCAACAGTTCCTGCTCTATGAAAAGTTAATGGTTACGTTTCAGCTGTTGCAACACCTTATGTCCAGGATTGTTGGGCACATTTCTTGTACGTGGCGTAACCCATGGAAACGTCACATGAACGCTGTAACCATGGATGTTCTCAGAAAGAGACATAATAAAATATTACATCAAGCATCAGAGATGGGACTCGCTTTTATTATTTATAATAAAAGCTTATAAGCTTTCATTTATAAGCTTTTGTCATAAGCGCATTTGAGACTGTTAGAGCTCAGTCTCAAACATCTTATGGCTTTTTTGTGTCGATTTCCATACTGCTTCCAGCCAGAATAACCCCCTCTTTTTGGTCAATAGACAGGAAGTGTGGCTTTTTGCCGTGCTACCGATGTTGGTCACGATTCTAAACACCACCAAAAAATCAGAATTAAGAAAAAATTAGGAAAATTTGATACCAGTCACTACCATGACCAACTTCGGTTACAGAAAGTAATATTATCGCTCATTTATTTTCTAAATGTCCTGGGACCTTGCTCCTCCTTCTGATTTAAGAAGCCTTATGGTGTAAAAATACTGGACAAGGAGTCCTATCAACACATTCATGCACCCATATTTCTTTGCGCTGAAATTGTTCCCCAAGGGGAGAATGCAAGCACATGGAGCTGGGTTGACAATAGATGGGAGGGGATGATCCTACAATACAACTGGGACAAGGACTTTTAAACAGCTCCTAACCTCAGCTCTGACAACACAGACCACCATTAGCGGTCATCATATTTCATGGTCAATTTGCCTCGAAGAAAGGGGAAACCGATCAAAACAATTTTTACAATATTCAGAAGCTTATTGTTATAGACCCAAAGCCAAGAAGCACCATGAATTAAATACCAGCTTTGTGTCAAGGTTTAGATTTCAATGCAGTCTAATAGAGAGGACCAATGGGACGGATTCTCATCTTAACTGCTCTAAATATTTCAAGATAAAGGGGCTTGGGCAATGGAATACATGTAGGTAGTAAGGACGCCTAAGGGCTCCCACAAGGCAGTATTTGCAAGTCCTCCTTGCCATGATTGGCCATGATGTCTGGTGAAACTAGCTATAGAACTAGTGTGGTTGAATATTTCATGCTTTGCACTCTAATCCAATATAATGCCCGAAGTGGACATCCAGTGGTCATCTACCCAAGCCATTATCAGCGAGTAACATCATCTAGCCAATGACGTCTTCTATTCTTAAACCGATTTATTCCTAGGGATTTGGTTACAATGTCTTGTAAATTAAATCTTAAAGTTTTAGAGGGGAGAAAAGCCTCCCGCACCTTGCTACCACAGGCTAGTCAGATTTTCAATAACCTTAAAATTACAAGCATGATTGTTATCCAACTGAATCGTTTTCATGTACATATTCTGAACTGAACCATTTTATAACACAATAAATTCGTTTAGACATTTTGATTGAATCATTTGGTGAATTTTTTGCAATTTACTCCAGTTATGTTTCATACAAATGGACACATTTTGATGAGGTTCAGGAGAATCTCTGTAAATGCTTATGTTATAGTGTGACAGACTAATTGATTGTACTGAATGACCTCACTGAAGCTTGATTTTACTCCAATGTATGTGATAATTTCTCTATTTTCCTTTTCTATTTTGGCGGAATTCTGCCTGTGATTTATTGATAAATGCACAATGGAGTCAATCAGGGGGAGGTCGTCTTCTTCCGGCATAGATAGAAACGTAATCTACTCATTCTCTTACTAAATCTATCATTTTGCAGGCTAAGGGCACTTTTCTCCCTCTGTGGCCTGTCATATTCCTTTGAATATATTTCAGAAGCAAGGTCACTTGACCGGAATTGTACATTTCTCTCTATTGCCATTGGCCTTCAGCTGACAACCTGTTGACACCAGTATACAGTATGCCATAATATGGTTTGCAGGAATGTCAGCACAAATATACAGCCAATTAAGTGGTCTGACTAGTCATTGCACTGTTTCTAGCATGTCGATTTACTTGAGGTCTGTCGGTATCTGCAGGTATATTAAGAAATAATGAAATATTATAATAAAAACGGGAGAGGCCCTCCACACCGGTCGTACACACCACTGGTACATTTAATGGCTATATACTGACAAACTGTGAAATTGCACTTGATCCAGAAGGACACATCATGTTCTTTGTGTATCATTATAGTGATGTTGATTGAGACATGGAGGTATATTTTTTGACACCAGGAAATAATGGATAGGAGGCTGAAGAAGATGAAAGGTGAATGATCTGAATCCATCTGATTCATGTGAGGGATGGAGGCAGTCTAGAGTTGTAAGTCACTGTAATCAGCTGTTCTCATCATTCTTTATAGCTCACCTGTTTTGTGACAGATCTTTCACTGAACATGTTTCATTTGGCCTCCTCATCATTCATCACACTAAAGTGACGTATGTTTTTTACTTGTCCAAACTGCTTTAAGAAAACCATATGACCAGGCAATTTGAAAGCCTTAGACCAGCCATACATCATCCAGGATCTAATAACAATGCAACGCTTGCCTGCTCCAACCTGACCCTTTCGTTTGAAGGTCATAGTCAAACCAATGCTTTACAGCTCGTTAAGAAGACATCAGGTTGGAGGACAGATCTTGCAAAACTAACCCCTCTTTATTGCCATGAGCTATGTCGGCTTAAGACAGGATGTCTTTCGAGTTGAGCATTCAATATTAATTTTCAGTTAGTGGCTAGATAATACTGTTAAATAACACTGGTAATGGATACATATACAAAGGATAATTTTGCTGATTAAAAATTGTTTGACGATTAAATATCTTAGCTAAGTAAAGTACCTGTAAAAGAAGCTCTGGTTTAGTAACTAAAAAAATTGCAAACTGTCACAAAACTGAGATAAAAACAGTAAACAATTGCAAGAGTAAAAGCCAATCAATTCATTACTTAGAATGAGAGAACCATGAAGCAGGCAAATTTGCCCAGGAATTGTGAACGAAGCGTTGAGATATTAAGACAAAGCTCATCGTTGTTGAACAAATATATCTAATACACAGATAGAAGGATATAGCTTTATGCATTTGCAAACCTGCCTCTGGTGAGGATTTACCACAGCTCCAAATTCCAAAGACGCAGACTAACCTTAGCAGTCATTATATTTTGTGATTAATTTGCCCAAAGGAAAGGTGAAACCAGTAGGAACAGGCTTTACAATAGTTAGAAGCTTATTGTCATAGACCCTAAGCCAAGAAGGACATGAATTAAATACAAGCCTCTGGTCAAGGTTCAGATTTCACTGAGGACCAATAGAGAGGACCTGTAGGACGGATTCTCTTCTTAAGTGCCCTAAATATTTCAAGAGAATGGGAAAGGGCAATGGAAATGGTAGTTAGGACACCTAAGGGCTCCAACAAGGCAGTATTTGCAAGTCTTCCTTGCTATGATTAGCCATGTCTGGTGAAACTGAACCTAAAGAGGTTGAATATTTTATTGTGTGCACTCTGTTTCAATATACTGCTGGAAGTGGACATCAAGTTGTCATCTACCCAAGACATTTTCAGCAAATGACGTCATCTAGCTAATGACGTTGTTTATTCTTAAACTGCTTTATTGCTAGGGATTTGGCTACAATGTCTTGTAAATCAAATTTTAAAGTTTCAGTGGGGAGAAAAGCCTCTCGTACCTTGCAACTCAAGGCAAGTCTGATTTTCAATAACCTTAGAATTATGAGCATGGTTGTCATCCATCTGAAACATCCTCATGTACATATTCTGAGGATAAACATAATATAACACAGGGAATTCATTGAAACATTTTGATTGAAACATTGGGTGAAATTTTTGAAATTTACTCCAGTTATGTCCACATTTTGATAAAGTTCAGGAGAATCTCTGTAAATGCTCTTGCTATGATGTGACAAAGTAATTGATTGTACTGAATCAACTCACTGAAGCTTGATATATATCCAATGTATTTGATAATTTCTCTATTTTCCTTTTATTGTTTGGCAGTATTCTGCATGTGATTTTCTGATAAGAGCGCAATAGAGTCAATCAGGCGGAGGTCTTCCTCTTCAGGGATAAATAGAAACGTAACCTACTCATTCTCTTTCTAAATCTATCATTTCACTGGCCAAGGGCACTTCTCTCCCTCTGTGGCCTGTCATATTCTTTTGAATACATTTCATAAGCAAGGTCACTTGACCAGATTTGCTATATTTCTATCTATTGCCAATGGCCTTCGGCTGACATCCTGCTGACACCAGTATACTTTGTCAATTTGTGTCATAATATGGTTTGCGGAAATATCAGCACAAATATACAGCCAATAATGCGGTGTGACTGCATGGTCAAAACTGCCTGTAAGTAAGTGAAAAGGGTGATGTTTTACGATTTGGTTATTGTACAAATCCTCAAGCGGCTGCTGGCACAAAGATACTCACCTAATGAGGCTCTGATAGAGTCAGTGCCGGTATACTTATTGTGTATGCAAGCAAAGTATATTAGATCTTTGGAAAATTGGTTAATGATTAAAACGGGTCATTACTTTTTTGTTCAGCCTGCACTATGGCCATTATAATATTTAAATACGAAGCTGTCTGTAGGTTGATGATCAGGGTGTTAAAATCATATGAAAAGTACATACGCTAACATCTTAAAAGGGCGTCTGAAGCCCTGGATAGATAAGATATACAGCGCTACCGATAACTTGATCTTCAAACAAGATGGGACATCAGCCACACTCTCACGGAAAGCCCAGAACTGGATCAAGGTTCGCTCTGTCAAATTTCTCCGCAGGACAATATGGCCCCTATCATCACAAGATCTCAATCAATGAGATTTTTCTGATGGGCAAATTTAGAGGTAGATCCCTGCAAGACATCACAGACCTCAGTTGCCCAATGAAGGCTTCCATTCAGTTTGTATTGGAAAAACGGACGCAAAGTTACATTTTTCACACCCCTGCATCATTTAGGCCCACTGTAGAAAAGTCATCAGCTCGACGGACCTCCGAATGAATAAATTTTCTCTAGAAAGGTTGTTCTTTGCCGTACAAATTATTTTTGTATTGAAAAATAAGTAATTGTTTCAATGAGCATTATCCAAAACATAATTCATAAGTGTAAAGTTTTTTTGTGAACACCCTGTAGCTTGCATGCAGTACAGCCCAAAATAAGGTATGACTACCCTGACGGAAAGGAAGAATCAGCCACTACTTTACACTTTCACACTTTTGGCTACCCCTGAATCACGTACTTATGTACTCGAAACTACCTTTCAAAATAACAATTAAGCGAGACCAATTTTAACTCCATCATCGGAATTGTGTTTGATTTACTGACACTATCAAACAACTACCTGTCTTAAAAGAGTTATTAAAATGGATAAAGGTTGTGGTGTGGAGTCAAAGGTAATTTTAAGGCAATTTAGGCTGAAGAGGAGAAAAGAGGGAGAAATAGGTAAACAGTGGACTTTTGACAGAAAATTGTCTTACTTTTTTTGGGTAGTACTGTAGTCAAAGTGACTCTCAAGAGGGCCTCTTGCATCTTTTGACATGACACTGATATCATTCTGATGTCTGTGATACTTGTTAAAATGCTGTGGCAACATTAAAACCACAATTAGAGATTTTGAAACAAACTTTATATTATCGTCTAAAGACTCAGTAAGTTTGATAGTTTGTCATTAAGATTTTGCATGGGGGGAAACTCCTTCATAGCAGTTGTAACATGTACAGATGTAAAAAAGATAAAAATTTCCTTCATCATTTGTCATTTTGTACAATGTTCTTCAGGATTATATCTCTCATTTCATGCAATCAGTATTTTGTTTTGGCCTTCAAAGTGTCTCAAGTCTGATTAAGTCTTATCGATTCTCATATATGCAGGCTATTAAAAAAGTCCAGTCAAGTCAAAGCTTATGTGGAGGAATTTGATTTCATACATTCATATATGCAACATATATAGGCTTTACAAGTGGTGTGTAGCACAGTGGGCCATGAACCCCTGTGAAGTGGGTTCGAATCATGGTCTGAGAGGTCCATGTATGTTGGATGTTCCATTTGGAACAAGTAATTCCTTGGACATTACCACTCCTTCCAATTTAAGATGGCTTAGGAGAGTGTGCAACCGTAGGGAGACGGGTTGACTGTAGAGAAGAGAGGAAGTTACAGCAACAAGGAAGTGGACTTTTTAAAAAACTCCTAACCACTGCTCGAAAGACCCAGACTTACATTAGCGGTCATCCTATTTCATGGTCAATTTGCCCCGAAGAAAGGGGAAACTGGTCAAAACAAGCTTTACAATATTCAGAAGTTTATTGTCATAGACCGTAAGCCAAGAAGGACATGAATTAAATACCAGCTATGTGTCGAGGTTTACATTTCAATGCAGTCTAATAGAGAGGACCTATGGGAAGGATTCTCATCTTAACTGCTCTAAATATTTCAAGAGAAAGGAGCTGGGGCAATGGAATAGGTAGTTAGGACACCTAAGGGCTCCCACAAGGCAGTATTTGCAAGTCCTCCTTGCCATGATTAGCCATGATGTCTGGTGAAACTAGAAGTTATGAGGTTGAATATATCATGCTGCGCACTCTATTCCAATATAATGCCCGAAGTGGTCATCCAGTGGTCATCTACCCAAGCCATTATCAGCGAGTAACATCATCTAGAAAATGACGTCATCTATTCTTAAACCGATTTATTCCTAGGGATTTGGTTATAATGTCTTGTAAATCAAATCTTAAAGTTTCAGAAGGGAGAAAGCCTCCCGCACCTTGCTACCACAGGCTAGTCTGATTTTCAATAACCTTAAAATTACAAGCATGATTGTTATCCTACGGTATCGTCTTCATGTACATATTCTGATGGGAACCATTTTATAAAACAATAAATTCGTTGAGACATTTTTATTGAGTTATTTGGTGAATCTTTTGCAATCTACTCCAATTATGTTTCATACAAATGGACACTTTTTGATGAGGTTCTGTTAATGCGTTTGTTATCGTGTGACAAACATATGATTGTACTGAATGACCTCACTGAAGCTTGATTTATCTCCAATGTATGTGATAATTTCTCTATTTTCCTTTTCTCTTTTGGCGGAATTCTGCCCGTGATTTATTGATAAATGCACAATGGAGTTAATCACAGGGAGGTCATCCACTTCCGGGATAAATAGATTTGTTGCTAGGGATCTGATTACAGTATCTTGTAAATCAAATCTTGGCTTTTCACCAGGGAAAATGGAGTAGTTAGTATTTTTTTTTTTACACAGGGAATTTCTTTAAATATTTGAAGGAAACACTTTTTGCATTTTTCGCAGTTTACAGGAATAATAATGTGTTTCACAAAAAGGGACACTTTTTGATAAAGCCAAGGAGAATCGGTGTAAATGCTATTGGCAAAGTAAGAAAAGCTAATTTATTATACTGAATGAACTGACTGTGGCTTGATATATTTCCAATGTATGTGATAATTTCTCAATTTGTCTATTCTCTATTGGTAGCATTCTGTCTATGATTTTGTGATAAGTGCACAATATAGTTAATCACTGAGAGGCCTTTTTCTTCTGGGATAAATAGAAACGTAATCTACTCATTCTCTTCCTAAATCTATCATTTCGCAGGCCAAAGGCACTTCTCTCCCTCTGTGGCCGGTCATATTCCTTTGAATATATTTCAGAAGCAAGGTCACCTGACCAGATTTGCTATATTTCTCTCTATTACCATTGGCCTTCGGCTGACAACCTGCTGACATCAGTATACTGTATGTCATAATATGGTTTTGTCGAAATATCAGCACAAATACACCGCTGTTAATGTGGTCTGACGATTCATTACTATACTCTTCATTGCCTATCAATTCAAAATTGCCGGTCTGCACAGATATTGGGAAGTACTATAAACCAATAGAACTGAAGCGCAATAAAATTTATAAATCTATACTTTGTTATGACTAGAATCTAGTTGTGAACAAATCTTTTTTTTTTTTCACTTATCAGATGCTGAAATGGTTGAATTTTAAAGAGAGATCTGACTCTCACCAATGAATTCAGATGTTCAAATATTTAAACTCATTGTCACCTGAGTATTTGTGATAAAAGCATCTTTGACTTTGATTTGATCATTGAAATTATGTTAAGTAAACTTTAAATGAATTCAGTGACACTTGGCTCCAGCAATATATTGAGACACCACTGTTACAGGCATTTCCATGCATGGCTGTAACATATACATAATGCAAGAAATATTTTCCTCCTGTCCCCACTGTAAATTGTGCTGCATCTGTACACTTGTGACTATTTACTGACAACTTTTGAAATTACATTTCATGATGTGTAGGAAGACACATCAGGCTCAGGATGTATCTGAAGTGAAGTTGATTAAGACTTGGAGGTATAATTCCTGACACCATGAAAATTTAATAATGGATTGGGGCTGCAGAAAATGAAAGGTGGACAATCTGAATACATCCGATTCATTTGAGGATTAGAGGCACTTTAGAGTTGTAAGTCACTGTAATCACCTGTTCTCATCATTCTTTATAACTCACCTGTTTTGTGAGAGATCTTTCACTGAACACGTTTCTTGCGGCCTCCTCATCATTCATCACAATAAAGTGACGTATGTTTTTTACTTGTCCAAACTGCTTTAAGAAAACCATATGACCAGAAAATTTGAAAGCCTTAGACCAGCCATACATCATCCAGGATCTAATAACAATGCAATGCTTGCCTGCTCCAACCTGACCCTTTTGTTTGTAGGTCAAAGTCTAACCAATGCGTTAAGAAGACCTCAGGTTGCAAGACAGATCTTGCAAAACTAACCCCTCTCTTTGCCATGAGCTACGTCGGCTTAAGACAGGATGTCTTTCTAGTTGAGCATTCAATATTAATTTTCAGTTTAATATTGGCTAGATGATGCTGTTCAATAACACTGGCAATGGATACATATACAAAGGCCACTTTTGCTGAGTAAGAATTGTTTGACGATTAAATATCTTTGCTAAGTAAATTACCTGTAAAAGAAGCTTAGGCTTTGTAACTTAAAAAATTGCAAACTGTCACAAAACTGTGATTAATAAAAGGAAGCAATTGTACGACTAAAGGCCAATCAATTCATTACTTAGAATGAGAGAACTATGAAGCAGGCATCTTCCGCAAGATTGTGGACGAAGAATTGAGACACTAGGACGAAGCTCATTGTTATTGAACATATATATTTAAGACACAAATAGAAGGATATAGCTTGATGCATTTGCGAACCAGCCTCTGGTGAGGATTTAACACAGCTCCAAGTTCCAAAGACGCAGACTAACCTTAGCAGTCATCATATTTCGTGGTCAATTTGCCTAAAAGAAAGGTGAAACCAGTCAAAACAGGCTTTACAATATTTAGAAGCTTATTGTCACAGACCCTAAGCCAAGAAGGACATGAATTAAATACAAGCTTCTGTCAAAGTTTAGATTTCACTGCAGACCAATAGAGAGTACCTGTAGGACACATTCTCTTCTTAACTGCAGTAAATATTTCAAGAGAATGGGCTAGGGCGATGGAAGAGGTAGTTAGGACACCTTGGGGCTCCCACAAGGCAGTATTTGCGAGTCTTCCTTGCTATGATTAACCATGATGTCTGGTGAAACTGGAACTAGTGAGGTTGAATATTTCGTGTTGTGCACTCTTCTCCAATATAATGCTGGAAGTGGACATCCAGTGGTCATCAACCCTAAACATTATCAACGAGTGTCGTAATCTAGCCAATGACATCATCTATTCTTAAACTGATTTATTGCTAGGGATGTGGTTACAATGTCTTGTAAATCGAGTCTTAAAGTTCCAGAGGGGAGTAAAGCCTCTCGTACCTTGCTCTACTGGCTAGTCTGCTTTTCAATAACCTTAAAATTGCAAGAATAGTTGTTATCCAAATCAATCTTCCTCATACATGTTCATATTCTGAAGAGAATCATTTTGTAACACAGGGAATTAGTTCAAACATTTTGATATAAACATCTGGTGAACTTTTTGCAATTTACTCCAGCAATTTTTGATGCAAATGGAAACATTTTGATAAAGCTCAGGAGAATCTCAAATTCTTTTGTTATGGTGTGACAAACTAATTGATTGTACTGAATGAACTCACTTGATATGTCTCCAATGTATGTGATAATTTCGGCATTTTCCTTTTCTCTTTTGGCGGTATTCTGCCTGTGATTTATTGACAAGTACACAGTGGATTTAATCAGTGGGAGGTCATCCTCTTTTGGGATAAATAGAAACGTAATCTACTCATTCACTTCCTAAATCTATCATTTCACATGCCAAGGGCACTTCTCTCCCTCTGTGTCCGGTCATATTCCTTCGAATATATTTCACAAGCAAGGTCACTTGACCATATTTGCCATATTCCTCTCGATTGCTATTGGCCTTAGGCTGACAACCTGCTGACACCAGTATACTTTTTTTTCATTATATGGTTTGTAGAAATATCAGCACAAATATACAGCCAATAATGTGGTCTGACTGGTCCTATGATGAATAAAAATCCAGTTTACACCAATAATATTTATTTTGTTTCAACTTTTAAATGAAATTGTGCTTATGATTTTCTTGATAAATTTAGTGATACTCTTTTATCAAAATTAGACAAGCAATGCCCCTTGCAATATATTAAGACCCCGTTTGTTTTTTAAATTTCCCTGTAGGGCTGTAACATAGGTATGATGCAAAAAATTTATCCATCCTGTCCCTATCTGATTCAAGTGAAGAATGGAGGCAGTTTAGAGTTGTAAGTCACTGTAATCACCTGTTCTCATCAACCTTTATAGTTCTCTTGTGAGATATTTCGTTGAACACGTTTCTTGTGGCCTCCTCATAATTCATCACGCTAAAGTGACGTATGTTTTTTACTTGTCCAAAATGCTTTAAGAAAACCATATGACCAGGCAATTTGAAAGCCTTAGACCAGCCAATACATCATCCAGGATCTAATAACAATGCAATGCTTGCCTGCTCCAACCTGACCCTTTCCACTTTCTTCAGTTTGTACATGTATGTCAAGGTCAAACCAATGCTTTACAGCTCGTTCAGAAGACGTCTGGTTGTGAGACAGGAACAAGCAGACTTGTAAGTTAACATTCAATATTTTTGGAGGCATATCTCTCTCCAGTAACACATCATACATCAAAGATGGACCTATATAGCAATGGCATAGTAGCTACAAGTTTCAACATGAGTTAGGACCACAAGTAGCTAACCCTCTCAAATTGACCCAAGAGGGCATCTTGCATCATTTTACATCAAACTGATATCATGACTACTTTTGCCATGTAATGTAGCATCGCCCTGATGTGTAATGCAAATAGAATGATGCATTACTGAAATGGAAAGCAAGATGAAATACATCTGGGTTCAGAGGAATGATTGTGATAAAATAAAAATCTGTGAAAATGCATGGCTACATCAAAACCAAGATTAAAGATTTTTTAAACAGAAATTTATGTATGAATCTTTTGAATTGATGATTGTCATTTAAGGACTCAGTAAGTTTGATGGTTTGTCATTGGGATTTTGCATGGGAGAAATTCCTTCATAGCAGTTGTAACATGTACAGATGTAATAAAAAAGACACAAATCTCCTTCATCATTTGTCATTTTGTACAATGTTCTTCAGGATTATATCTCTCATTTCATGCAATTAGCATTCAAAGTGTCTGATTATCGATTCTCATATATGCAGGATATTAAGAAAGTCCAGTGAGGAAAGTCTAAGCTTATGTAGAGGAATTTGATTTCATACATTCATGTATAAAACACATATATAGGCTTTACAAGTGGTGTGTAGCATAGTGGGCCATGAACCCCTATGAAGTGGGTTCGAATCATGGTCTAAGAGGTCCATGAATGGTGGATGTTCCATTTGGTGCCAAGAGTTCCTTGGACATTACCAATCCTTCCAATTTAAGATGGCTTAGGAGAGTGTGCTGGGTTGACTGTAGAGAAGAGAGGAAGTTCCTGCAACAAGGACGCAGACTTTTAAAAATCTCCTAACCACAGCTCCAAAGACACAGACTTACATTAGCGGTCATCCTATTTCATGGTCAATTTGCCCCAAAAAAGCATATAAAAACCGGACCATTTTTTGTGTCCCTACTGACACTACTGACGTCAGCCTGGATGTTCATTCTTGGTCTTTCTGACGTCAGGAAGGGTACAAAATCAACTTCATAATGACGGTCAGTACAGCTCACTTTTGTACAGAATGCTGACCATTTAATATGCATTTATTCTCAGTCTTGCTGATATAAGGAAGGGTACCAAATCAGCAAAAATTAAGCCAGTCAGGGTAACTGGTTGACATACTGTCAGGATAGCTACAAGGTGATTTATTTACTGATCACAGGCCACACAATCATTCTGACACCCAACAGTCTTATATACTCCTGTGTGTTTAATATAAAATATTGGCTTTGGGAATGCGAGTTGGTGTCAGAATGATTGTGTGGCCTGTGTTACTGATGGTCAGTTAGATAGTGAAACTGATTAGTTATGGACGTCAGTATTTGGGCAATATTGAAACCTACTCTCATCAGTGCAACTGGCTAACAGCATGATCACCGGTTGATTATGAAAACTGACTGACGGTCAGCAGGTCAATGAAAATTGTATGTTACAGACGTCAGAATGACCAATAGTTGATATGTATTGTGTACTGACAGTCAGTAAGACATTGAAATTGACCAGTTACAGATGTCAACAAATAGCCACAATTGTCGGGATGACCTATATTTGGTGTCTCTACTGACGGTCAGTAACACCATTAAAATGATAAGCTACAGACGTCAGTTAAAAGGCAAAAATTAGTTCTGATTGACGTCAGCACTGTCAGTAGTACCCTATTTTCCGTGCTGGTTTTTAGCTCCAAAAAAGGGGAATCTGGTCAAAACAAGCTTTACAATATTCAGAAGTTTATTGTCATAGACCCTACGCCAAGAAGGACATGAATTAAACACCAGCTATGTGTCGAGGTTTACATTTCAATGCAGTCTAATAGAGAGGACCTTTGGGATGGATTCTCATCTTAACTGCTCTAAATATTTCAAGATAAAGGGGCTTGAGCAATGGAATAGGTAGTTAGGACACCTAAGTGCTCCCATGAGGCAGTATTTGCAAGTCCTCCTTGCCATGATTAGCCATGATGTCTGGTGAAACTGGAACTAGTGAGGTTGAATATTTCATGCTGTGCACTCTATTCCAATATAATGCCCGAAGTGGACATACAGTGGTCTTCTACCCAAGCCATTATCAGCAAGTAACATCATCTAGCCAATGACGTGATCTATTCTTAAACCGATTTTTTGCTAGGGATTTGGTAACAATGTCTTGTAAATCACATCTTAAAGTTTCAGTGGGGAGAAAAGCCTCCTGCACCTTGCTACCACAGGCTAGTCTAATTTTCAAAAACCTTAAAATTACAAGCATGGCTGTTATCCAACCGTATCGTCTTCATGTACATATTCTGAAGGGAACCATTTTATACATTGGGGTGGCCTCTCGATAGCGGCTTCTTTGCCTTAGAGAGGTCTCCCCATAGTGCGGAGACAATATATGAATCTTATAATTGTGTATATATATAAATTATTGTATATTGTACAATAGTCTTTTCATGTATGGCTTTTTCACTATGAATAAATTTTTTTGTCTGTCTGTCTGTCTTTATAACACAATGAATTCGTTTAGACATTTTTATTGAATCATTTGGTGAATTTTTGCAATTTACTCCAGTTATGTTTCATACAAATAGACACATTTTGATGAGGTTCAGGAGAATCTCTGTAAATGCTTTTGTTATCCTGTGACAAACTAATTGATTGTACTGAATGACCTCACTGAAGCTTGATTTATCTCCAATGTATGTGATAATTTCTCTATTTTTCTTTTCTCTTTTGGCGGTATTCTGCCTGTGATTTATTGATAAATGCACAATGGAGTTAATCTACTCATTCTCTTCCTAAATCTATCATTTTGCTGGCCAAGGGCCCTTCTCTCCCTCTGTGGTCTGTCATATTCCTTTGAATATATTTCATGAGAAAGGTCACTTGACCAGATTTGCTATATTTCTCCCTATCACAACAGGCCTTCTTCGGCTGCCAACCCGCTGACACCAGTATGCTGTATGGCATAATACGGTTTGTAAAAACATCAGCACAAACATACCGCCAATAATGTGGTCTGACCGGTCGTTATACTGTTTTCAGAGCATATCGATTTACTTGAAGTCTGTTAGTATCTATTAAGAAATAATGAAATATTATAATAAAAATGCTCACTTCATTGCCCTCCATCGCTGCAGGCCACACAACTGGTCACGTAATGACCATATCCTGAAAAACTGAAATTGCATTTCATGATCTAGAAAGACACATCATGTTCTTTGTGTATCATTATAGTGATGTTGATTGAGACATGGAGGTATAATTCTTGGCACCATTAATTGATAAGAGGATGAAGTAGATGAAAGGTGGACGATCTGAATTTATCTGAGTCATGTGAAGAATGGAGGAAGTTTAGAGTTGTGAGTCACTGTAATCACCTGTTCTCATCATTCTTTATAGCTTGCCTGGTTTGTGAGAGATCTTTCACTGAATATTTTTCTTGCAGCCTCATCATCATTCATCACACTAAAGTGACGTATGTTTTTTACTTGTCCAAACTGCTTTAAGAAAACCATATGACCGGGCAATTTGAAAGCCTTAGACCAGCCAATACATCATACAGGATCTAATAACAGTGCAATGCTTGCCTGCTCCAACCTGACCCTTTCCATTTTCTTTTGTTTGTAGGTCAAGTTCAATCCAATGCTTTACAGCTCGTTCAGAAGATGTAAGGTTGCGAGACAGATCTCGCAAAACTAAACCCTCTTTTTTGCCATGAGATTCTTCTACTAGGAACAAGCAGACTTTTAAGTTAACATTCATATTTTTGGAGGCATATCTCTCTCTAGTAACACATCATACATCAAAGATGGACCTAGCTACAAGTTTCAACATGAGAGTTAGGACCACAAGTAGCTAACATTCTCAAATTGACCCAAGAGGGCATCTTGCATCATTTTACATCACACTGATATCATGATTACTTTTGCCATGTAATGTATCATCGCCCTGATGTGTAATGCGAATAGATTGATGCATTACTGAAATGGTAAGCAAGATGAAATACATCTGGGTTCAGAGGAATGAATGTGATAAAATAATAATCTGTGAAAATGCATTGCTACATCAAAACCAAAACTAAAGACTTTTTAAAGAGAAATTTATATAAGAATCTTTTGAATTTATGATCATCATTTAAAGAAAGTTTGATGGTTTGCCATTGAGACCTTGGGAGGAAGTCCTTCATAACAGTTATAACATGTACAGATGTAAAAAAGATAAAAATCTCCTTCATAATTAGTCATTTTGTGCAATGTTCTTTGGGATCATGTCTCTTTATTTCATGCAATCAGTATTTTGTTTTGGCCTTCAAAGTGTGTCAAGTCCGATTAAGTCTTATCGATTCTCGTATATGCAGGATATGAACAAGCAGGATATTAAAAAAGCCTAGTCAGGAAAGTCTAATCTTATGTTGAGGAATTTATTCATATGTATGCAATATATATAGGCTGTAAAAGATGTAGCATGTTGGGCCACTAACTCCTGTGACACGGATTCCAATCCTATTCTTCAGGTCCATGTAAGGTGGATGTTTCATTTGGTGCCAAGAGTTCCTGGGACCTTACCATTCACTCCAATTTAAGATGCCTAATTATGTGAAAACAATTTATTGTACAAGGAGTCGTATCCATCCACTCATGCACCCCAGTCACTATGTGTTGAAATTTTGCCCCAAGGAGAGCGTGCAACCATAGGGAGCTGGGTTGACTGTAGAGAGGAGAGGATGTTCCTACAACAAGGACTCTGACTTTTAAAAACTCAATTTGCCCCAAAGAAAGGGGACTACGGTCAAGACAACTTTACAATATTCAGAAGTTTATTGTCATAGACCCTAAGAAAAGAAGGACATGAATTAAATACTAGCTTTGTGTCGAGGTTTACATTTCAATACAGTCTAATAGAGAGGACCTATGGGACTGATTCTAATCTTAACTGCTCTAAATATTTCAAGATAAAGGGGCTTGGACAATGGAATAGGTAGTTAGGACACCTAAGGGCTCCCACAAGGCAGTATTTGCAAGTCCTCCTTGCCATGATTAGCCATGATGTCTGGTGAAACTGGAACTAGTGAGGTTCATGTTGTGCACTCTATTCCAATATAATGCCCGAAGTGGACATCCAGTGGTCATCTACCCAAGCCATTATCTGCGAGTAACATCATCTAGCCAATGACGTCATCTATTCTTTAACCGATTTATTTCTAGGGATTTGAATACAATGTCTTTTAAATCAAATCTTCAAGTTTCAGTTGGGAGAAAAGCCTCCCGCATCTTGCTACCACAGGCTAGTCTGATTTTCAATAACCTTAAAATTACAATCATGATTGTTATCCAACTGTATCGTCCATATACATATTCTGAAGGGAATCATTTTATAACACAATAAATTCGTTTAGACATTTTGATTGAATCATTTGGTGAATTTTTTGCAATTTACTCATTCTCTTCCTAAATCTATCATTTTGCTGGCCAAGGGCCCTTCTCTCCCTCTGTGGTCTGTCATATTCCTTTGAATATATTTCATGAGAAAGGTCACTTGACCAGATTTGCTATATTTCTCCCTATCACAACAGGCCTTCTTCGGCTGCCAACCTGCTGACACCAGTATGCTGTATGGCATAATACGGTTTGTAAAAACATCAGCACAAACATACTGCCAATAATGTGGTCTGACCGGTCGTTATACTGTTTTCAGAGCATATCAATTTACTTGAAGTCTGTTGATATCTATTAAGAAATAATGAAATATTATAATAAAAATGCTCACTTCATTGCCCTCCATCGCCGCAGGCCACACAACTGGTCACGTAATGACTATTTCTTGATAAACTGTGAAATTGAACTTTATGATCTAGAAAGACACATCATGTTCTTTGTGTATCATTATAGTGATGTTGATTGAGACATGGAGGTATAATTCTTGGCACCATTAATTGATAAGAGGATGAAGTAGATGAAAGGTGGACGATCTGAATTTATCTGAGTCATGTGAAGAATGGAGGAAGTTTAGAGTTGTGAGTCACTGTAATCACCTGTTCTCATCATTCTTTATAGCTTGCCTGGTTTGTGAGAGATCTTTCACTGAATATTTTTCTTGCAGCCTCCTCATCATTCATCACACTAAAGTGACGTATGTTTTTTACTTGTCCAAACTGCTTTAAGAAAACCATATGACCGGGCAATTTGAAAGCCTTAGACCAGCCAATACATCATACAGGATCTAATAACAGTGCAATGCTTGCCTGCTCCAACCTGACCCTTTCCATTTTCTTTTGTTTGTAGGTCAAGTTCAATCCAATGCTTTACAGCTCGTTCAGAAGACGTCAGGTTGCGAGACAGATCTCGCAAAACTAAACCCTCTTTTTTGCCATGAGATTCTTCTACTAGGAACAAGCGGACTTTTAAGTTAACATTCATATTTTTGGAGGTATATCTCTCTCTAGTAACACATCATACATCAAAGATGGACCTAGCTACAAGTTTCAACATGAGAGTTAGGACCACAAGTAGCTAACATTCTCAAATTGACCCAAGAGGGCATCTTGCATCATTTTACATCACACTGATATCATGATTACTTTAGCCATGTAATGTATCATCGCCCTGATGTGTAATGCGAATAGATTGATGCATTACTGAAATGGTAAGCAAGATGAAATACATCTGGGTTCAGAGGAATGAATGTGACAAAATAATAATCTGTGAAAATGCATTGCTACATCAAAACCAAAACTAAAGACTTTTTAAAGAGAAATTTATATATGAATCTTTTGAATTTATGATCATCATTTAAAGAAAGTTTGATGGTTTGCCATTGAGACCTTGGGAGGAAGTCCTTCATAACAGTTCTGCCCTACTTTGACAAAAGGCATTGGATGACAAAAGGCATTAACTTTTTTTTTTGGCTCAGAATGTTCTATATACCTAGATCTATATGCATATAAAATTTCGTGGTCATCACAGACATATTTGTTGTAGTCAGATTTTAAAAAGGCATTAACTTTACAAAAATACTTTGACAAAAGGCATTATCTGATGATGAAAGGTAACTATCAGATGGAGAAAAGCATTATCTGGCCACTATCAGATGACAAAAGGGATTAAATCAGCATTACTCTGACAAAAGGCATTATGTTCAGTATTTTTGTTACCTGCTATCAATTCAATTACACCTCATGAATCTGTCTACCATGTAAGCCATACAAAAGGAATTTACAAAATGTCAAATATTTTTACCATTTTGGCACTATTCATGTATTATATCTTGTCATAATAGAAGTTAATGCCTTTTGTCGTCCTTGTTCCAATTTTGAAACTGTGACAAAAGGCATTAACTTCTATTAGAAGTATAAATTCAGCAAAAAACAACAAAATAAATATTTCTGGAAAAATTCTGATAAACCTGCCATAATTTGACAATGCAACAGGACACCTATGTTCAATACTCTTTATGGGGTCATTCAATGAAAATATAGCAGCGTTTTTGGGCTCTCCTGAAAAGTGGCTATTTTGGAGATAATGCCTTTTGTCAAAGTAGGGCAGAGTTATAACATGTACAGATGTAAAACAGATAAAAATCTCCTTCATAATTTGTCATTTTGTGCAATGTTCTTTGGGATCATGTCTCTTTATTTCATGCAATCAGTATTTTGTTTTGGCCTTCAAAGTGTGTCAAGTCCGATTAAGTCTTATCGATTCTCGTATATGCAGGATATGAACAAGCAGGATATTAAAAAAGCCTAGTCAGGAAAGTCTAATCTTATGTTGAGGAATTTATTCATATGTATGCAATATATATAGGCTGTAAAAGATGTAGCATGTTGGGCCACTAACTCCTGTGACACGGATTCCAATCCTAGTCTCCAGGTCCATGTAAGGTGGATGTTTCATTTGGTGCCAAGAGTTCCTGGGACCTTACCATTCACTCCAATTTAAGATGCCTAATTATGTGAAAACAATTTATTGTACAAGGAGTCGTATCCATCCACTCATGCACCCCAGTCAATATGTGTTGAAATTTTGCCCCAAGGAGAGCGTGCAACCATAGGGAGCTGGGTTGACTGTAGAGAGGAGAGGATGTTCCTACAACAAGGACTCTGACTTTTAAAAACTCAATTTGCCCCAAAGAAAGGGGACTACGGTCAAGACAACTTTACAATATTCAGAAGTTTATTGTCATAGACCCTAAGAAAAGAAGGACATGAATTAAATACTAGCTTTGTGTCGAGGTTTACATTTCAATACAGTCTAATAGAGAGGACCTATGGGACTGATTCTCATCTTAACTGCTCTAAATATTTCAAGATAAAGGGGCTTGGACAATGGAATAGGTAGTTAGGACACCTAAGGGCTCCCACAAGGCAGTATTTGCAAGTCGTCCTTGCCATGATTAGCCATGATGTCTGGTGAAACTGGAACTAGTGAGGTTCATGTTGTTCACTCTATTCCAATATAATGCCCGAAGTGGACATCCAGTGGTCATCTACCCAAGCCATTATCTGCGAGTAACATCATCGAGCCAATGACGTCATCTATTCTTTAACCGATTTATTTCTAGGGATTTGAATACAATGTCTTTTAAATCAAATCTTCAAGTTTCAGTTGGGAGAAAAGCCTCCCGCATCTTGCTACCACAGGCTAGTCTGATTTTCAATAACCTTAAAATTACAAGCATGATTGTTATCCAACCGTATCGTCCATATACATATTCTGAAGGGAATCATTTTATAACACAATAAATTCGTTTAGACATTTTGATTGAATCATTTGGTGAATTTTTTGCAATTTACTCCAGTTATGTATGTTTCATAAAAATGGACACATTTTGATGAGGTTCAGGAGAATCTCTGTAAATGCTTTTGTTATCCTGTGACAAACTAATTGATTGCACTGAATGACCTCACTGAAGCTTGATTTATCTCCAATGTATGTGATAATTTCTCTATTTTCCTTTTCTCTTTTGGCGGTATTCTGCCTGTGATTTATTGATAAATGCACGATGAAGTTAATCTACTCATTCTCTTCCTAAATCTATCATTTTGCTGGCCAAGGGCCCTTCTCTCCCTCTGTGGTCTGTCATATTCCTTTGAATATATTTCATGAGCAAGGTCACTTGACCAGATTTGCTATATTTCTCCCTATCACAACAGGCCTTCTTCGGCTGCCAACCCGCTGACACCAGTATGCTGTATGGCATAATACGGTTTGTAAAAACATCAGCACAAACATACCGCCAATAATGTGGTCTGACCGGTCGTTATACTGTTTTCAGAGCATATCGATTTACTTGAAGTCTGTTAGTATCTATTAAGAAATAATGAAATATTATAATAAAAATGCTCACTTCATTGCCCTCCATCGCTGCAGGCCACACAACTGGTCACGTAATGACCATATCCTGAAAAACTGAAATTGCATTTCATGATCCAGAAAGACACATCATGTTCTTTGTGTATCATTATAGTGATGTTGATTGAGACATGGAGGTATAATTCTTGGCACCATTAATTGATAAGAGGATGAAGTAGATGAAAGGTGGACAATCTGAATTTATCTGAGTCATGTGAAGAATGGAGGAAGTTTAGAGTTGTGAGTCACTGTAATCACCTGTTCTCATCATTCTTTATAGCTTGCCTGGTTTGTGAGAGATCTTTCACTGAATATTTTTCTTGCAGCCTCCTCATCATTCATCACACTAAAGTGACGTATGTTTTTTACTTGTCCAAACTGCTTTAAGAAAAGCATATGACCGGGCAATTTGAAAGCCTTAGACCAGCCAATACATCATACAGGATCTAATAACAGTGCAATGCTTGCCTGCTCCAACCTGACCCTTTCCATTTTCTTTTGTTTGTAGGTCAAGTTCAATCCAATGCTTTACAGCTCGTTCAGAAGACGTCAGGTTGCGAGACAGATCTCGCAAAACTAAACCCTCTTTTTTGCCATGAGATTCTTCTACTAGGAACAAGCGGACTTTTAAGTTAACATTCATATTTTTGGAGGTATATCTCTCTCTATTAACACATCATACATCAAAGATGGACCTAGCTACAAGTTTCAACATGAGAGTTAGGACCACAAGTAGCTAACATTCTCAAATTGACCCAAGAGGGCATCTTGCATCATTTTACATCACACTGATATCATGATTACTTTAGCCATGTAATGTATCATCGCCCTGATGTGTAATGCGAATAGATTGATGCATTACTGAAATGGTAAGCAAGATGAAATACATCTGGGTTCAGAGGAATGAATGTGAAAAAATAATAATCTGTGAAAATGCATTGCTACATCAAAACCAAAACTAAAGACTTTTTAAAGAGAAATTTATATATGAATCTTTTGAATTTATGATCATCATTTAAAGAAAGTTTGATGGTTTGCCATTGAGACCTTGGGAGGAAGTCCTTCATAACAGTTATAACATGTAGTACATGTACAGATGTAAAAAAGATAAAAATCTCCTTCATAATTTGTCATTTTGTGCAATGTTCTTTGGGATCATGTCTCTTTATTTCATGCAATCAGTATTTTGTTTTTGCCTTCAAAGTGTGTCAAGTCCGATTAAGTCTTATCGATTCTCGTATATGCAGGATATGAACAAGCAGGATATTAAAAAAGCCTAGTCAGGAAAGTCTAATCTTATGTTGAGGAATTTATTCATATGTATGCAATATATATAGGCTGTAAAAGATGTAGCATGTTGGGCCACTAACTCCTGTGACACGGATTCCAATCCTAGTCTTCAGGTCCATGTAAGGTGGATGTTTCATTTGGTGCCAAGAGTTCCTGGGACCTTACCATTCACTCCAATTTAAGATGCCTAATTATGAGAAAACAATTTATTGTACAAGGAGTCGTATCCATCCACTCATGCACCCCAGTCACTATGTGTTGAAATTTTGCCCCAAGGAGAGTGTGCAACCATAGGGAGCTGGGTTGACTGTAGAGAGGAGAGGATGTTCCTACAACAAGGACTCTGACTTTTAAAAACTCAATTTGCCCCAAAGAAAGGGGACTACGGTCAAGACAACTTTACAATATTCAGAAGTTTATTGTCATAGACCCTAAGAAAAGAAGGACATGAATTAAATACTAGCTGTGTGTCGAGGTTTACATTTCAATACAGTCTAAAAGAGAGGACCTATGGGACTGATTCTCATCTTAACTGCTCTAAATATTTCAAGATAAAGGGGCTTGGGCAATGGAATAGGTAGTTAGGACACCTAAGGGCTCCCACAAGGCAGTATTTGCAAGTCCTCCTTGCCATGATTAGCCATGATGTCTGGTGAAACTGGAACTAGTGAGGTTCATGTTGTGCACTCTATTCCAATATAATGCCCAAAGTGGACATCCAGTGGTCATCTACCCAAGCCATTATCTGCGAGTAACATCATCTAGCCAATGAAGTCATCTATTCTTTAACCGATTTATTTCTAGGGATTTGAATACAATGTCTTTTAAATCAAATCTTCAAGTTTCAGTTGGGCGAAAAGCCTCCCGCATCTTGCTACCACAGGCTAGTCTGATTTTCAATAACCTTAAAATTACAAGCATGATTGTTATCCAACCGTATCGTCTTCATATACATATTCTGAAGGGAATCATTTTATAACATAATAAATTCGTTTAGACATTTTGATTGAATCATTTGGTGAATTTTTTGCAATTTACTCCAGTTATGTATGTTTCATAAAAATGGACACATTTTGATGAGGTTCAGGAGAATCTCTGTAAATGCTTTTGTTATCCTGTGACAAACTAATTGATTGTACTGAATGACCTCACTGAAGCTTGATTTATCTCCAATGTATGTGATAATTTCTCTATTTTCCTTTTCTCTTTTGGCGGTATTCTGCCTGTGATTTATTGATAAATGCACAAAAGAGTTAATCTACTCATTCTCTTCCTAAATCTATCATTTTGCTGGCCAAGGGCCCTTCTCTCCCTCTGTGGTCTGTCATATTCCTTTGAATATATTTCATGAGCAAGGTCACTTGACCAGATTTGCTATATTTCTCCCTATCACAACAGGCCTTCTTCGGCTGCCAACCTGCTGACACCAGTATGCTGTATGGCATAATACGGTTTGTAAAAACATCAGCACAAATATACCGCCAATAATGTGGTCTGACCGGTCGTTATACTGTTTTCAGAGCATATCGATTTACTTGAAGTCTGTTGGTATCTGCAGGTATATTAAGAAATAATGAAATATTATAATAAAAACGGGAGAGGCCCTCCACACCGGTCGTACACACCACTGGTACATTTAATGGCTATATACTGACAAACTGTGAAATTGCACTTGATCCAGAAGGACACATCATGTTCTTTGTGTATCATTATAGTGATGTTGATTGAGACATGGAGGTATATTTTTTGACACCAGGAAATAATGGATAGGAGGCTGAAGAAGATGAAAGGTGAATGATCTGAATCCATCCGATTCATGTGAGGGATGGAGGCAGTCTAGAGTTGTAAGTCACTGTAATCACCTGTTCTCACCATTCTTTATAGTTCTTCTGTTGTGCTGTGAGAGATCTTTCAATGAACACTTTTCTTACAGCCTCCTCATCATTCATCACACTAAAGTGACGTATGATTTTTAATTGTCCAAACTGCTTTAAGAAAACCATATGACCGGGCAATTTGATGGCCTTAGACCAGCCATACATCATCCAGGATCTAATAACAATGCAATGCTTGCCTGCTCCAACCTGACCCTTTTGTTTGTAGGTCAAAGTCAAACCAATGCTTTACAGCTCGTTAAGAAGACGTCAGGTTGCAAGACAGATCTTGTAAAACTAACCCCTCTTTATTGCCATGAGCTACGTCGGCTTAAGACAGGATGTCTTTCTAGTTGAGCATTCAATATTAATTTTCAGTTAGGCCACACCAAAATGATTTTATGGATGACGGAATTGCTACTCATAAAATTGTGAATTTAAAATTAAAATTAATTTCAAAATTAATTTTGCGCCCGCATGGATTTAGAGAGCCTGGGAAAAAAATAATTTTTTCACACTCAAATGAACATAAAAACACAACCACTTGGTGTAAAAAAAATGGTAGACCCCATTTTAGAAATCGCAGATTATGCTGAGCTTGCTCAAATCAGATAAGTAGTTGTATAGATGGCTTTTAAATGTTTTAAAGACAGTTAAAAAATTAATTGTTGGAATTAATCAGAACCTTTGTTCATTTGTTCCGGGTAGCACATAAGCACTTAGTTTCTCTCTCTCTTGCCTTGAAAACCCTAACTTCACTAAATCTCTGTTTGCCTTTTCTTTGTCCATTTAAATGCCTGCTACTGTTAATATTATCTGTTTTACCTGCCTAAGATAGGTAGATATGGTAGGTGCAGCCCTCTAAGCCCAGTTGATTGTTGAGAAAAGAGCCCTGAACATGTTTCACATTCACCTCATGTGAGAGATCTTTACTTGAGAAGTATAGACACTGCAACAATCAGGCTTGAAGAAGCCACAAATTTAAAGACATATTAAGAAATATTTATGGATCTAGACCTATATAAAGAATTTATTTTAACCATAGTTCATCAGGAAATATAACACTAAAAACAGGGTTTTTTTTTCTCGGAAAAACACTCAGGCTGAAAAAAAGAATTATTATACTTCTAATTTAAATACCAATGGTAAGAACAATTATACGATACAGCGATACATAGTAATCTCAATAATTTTGTCTGAAATGACCTGTTTATTTCCTTGAATAAGTTAATAACAATTCATTTAAACAAATTTTAAATCATTTTGGAGCTGTATATCGCAAATATTTCAACAAGCAGGAAAGGTCAACCAGAAGGTCATAATGACACAAGAACAACTGGTCTGGTTTGACAGCTGGCAAACAACAGACACAGCTAAAAGGTGTCTCTGATAGTCACTCACTTTTAAGTCTTCAAGCTGGGAAGAATCGAGCTTCATGAAGACCTTTAAAATTTTTCGCTCGCTCAAAATTTGCACCTTTTCGCAAAGTAAATTTCAAATTTAAAAAAAATTATTCTCTGGCTTGCATTTCAAAATCTGTCAAAAATTAATCTAAAAAATAATTTTAAAAAAAATTCCAAGCTCGCTCCATTTTTATCTCCCAAAAATCCGTCATCCATAAAATTTATTTGGTGTGGCCTTAGTGGCTAGATAATGCTGTACAATAACACTGGTTATGGATACATATACAAAGGCCACTTTTGCTGAGTAAAAATTGTTTGACGATTAAATATCTTTGCTAAGTAAATTACCTGGTTTAGTAACTAAAAAAATTGCAAACTGTCACAAAACTGTGATGAAAAACAGTAAACAATTGCAAGAGTAAAAACCAGTCAATTCATTACTTAGAATGAGATAACTATGAAGCAGGCAACTTCCGCAAGAATTGTGAACGAAGCGTTGAGATATTAAGACGAAGCTCATCGTCGTTGAACATATATATTTAAGACACAAATAGTAGGATATAGCTTTATGAATTTGCGAACCAGCCTCTAGTGAGGATTTGCCACAGCTCCACATTCCAAAGACGCAGACTAACCTTAGCAGTCATCATATTTCGTAGTCAATTTGCCTAAAAGAAAGGTGAAACCAATCAAAACAGGCTTTACAATATTTAAAAGCTTATTGTCATAGACCCTAAGCCAAGAAGGACATGAATTAAATAAAAGCTTCTGGTCAAAGTTTAGATTTCAGTGAGGACAAATAGAGGGGACCTGTAGGACGGATTCTCTGCTTAACTGCTCTAAATATTTCAAGAGAATGGGCTTGGGCAATGGAAAAGGTAGTTAGGACACCTTAGGGCTCCACAAGGCAGTATTTGCGAGTCTTCCTTGCTATGATTAGCCATGATGTCTGGTGAAACTGAACCTAAAGAGGTTGAATGTTTTATTGTGTGCACTCTGTCCCAATATACTGCTGGAAGTGGACACCAAGTGGTCATCTACCCAAGAAATTTTCAGCAAATGACGTCATCTGTTCTTAAATAGATTTGTTGCTAGGGATCTGATTACAGTGTCTTGTAGATCAAATCTTGAATTTTCACCAGAGAAAATAGAGTGTGTTTTTTTTGCACATTGAAGCTATATTCTAGTTTTGACTGCTTTTCAGTAACCTTAAAAAGGCAAGCACCCTTGTGATCCAGCTGAATCTTCTTCATGTACATGGTCCTCAAACTACTAACTAAGGTATCATACCATAAATTCATGGATGCTTTACGCTACTCCTCCAAAACTACTCATTGCCCAGAACTAAAAATTTGCAACCAACATTATTTCATGTCTTACAACAACCATAAGTCAGTCCGGTTTCTCAAACTGTTCATATTATACCGGTGCACTTATCAGTCATCTCTGCACGACTGTCAATATTCTCAAATGTTTCCTATTCCATTTCACTGTCTTATCTCAAGTTGTCGTTCCGACATGCTGTGTTTCTCAAGTCATCACATACCTACCTAACACTCATTCTCTCACTGTCGTCCTTACTCTCACCATGCACATTGTCACAGGTACTATGCTAGTATTCTATAACACAGGGAATTTGTTTAAATACTTTGAGAGAAACACTTTATGAATATTTTTGCAATTTACAGGAATAATAATGTATTTCACACGAAGATACTCATTTTGATAAAGCTAAGGAGAATCTGTGTAAATGCTATTGGCACAGTATGAAAAACTAATTGGTCAATAACGTTTTTTTGGAGGGCATTATGGGGTATTAATCTGTTATGGCCAGAGGGCAGAAATCATTAACTTAATGCCCGAGCTGCCAGGCGAGGGCATTAAATGATTTCTGACCGAGGTCCATAACTGATTAAAACCCCATAATGCCCGACAACAAAATGTTATTATCATTTTTTAACACAATGTATTCATTAAACGCCCGGGCGGTTTTTTCGTTTTTCCGGCCTTATTATTGAAGCTAGAAGAAATCCGTTTGTAGAAATCGACTAAGCAGGCCAAGGTTAATCAACGTAGGTTTTTAAATTTTTCAAATCAGACCATTTTTCACTGATTTAGCAAACAAAACTGTCAAAAAATTGAACTTTGATGCGCCATAACGTCACTTTTGATGACGTCGCTATTGTAAAATACACCAGGTGGCGTTTTCGCGGGCGTTAACGGCCATTAACGCCCGCGAACTGGGCGTTAATGGCCAGATAATGCCCTCTAAAATTATAATAATTGATTTTACTGAATGAACTGACTGTAGCTTGATATAATTCCAATGTATGTGATAATTTCTATATTTGTCTATTCTCTATTGGTAGCATTCTGTCTATGATTTTGTGATAAGTGCACAATAGAGTTAATCACTGGGAGGCCGTTTTCTTCTGGGATAAATAGAAACGTAATCTACTCATTCTCTTCCAAATCTATCATTTTGCAGGCCAAGGACACTTCTTTCCTTCTGTGGCCTGTCATATTCCTTTGAATATATTTTAGAAGCAAGGTCACTTGACCAGATTTGCTATATTTCTCTCTATTACCATTGGCCTTGGGCTGACAACCTGCTGACACCAGTATACTGTATGTCATAATATGGTTTGCAGAAATATCAGCACAAATATACAGCCAATAATTTGGTCTGACTGGTCATTACTCTACTTGTCATAGCCTGTCAGTTCAAAATTTTTGAGTTGAAAAGATAGTTGCAAGTATAAAAGTTTGAACCAATAGAAATAAAGTGTAATCTAATTCATGAATCTATATTTTATTATGACTAGGATCTAATCGTTTGCAAATAATTTTTTTTTACTCATATTTAAATATGCTTTGTATATATATCAGATAAATTCAGTGACACTCTATTATTAAATTAGAAATGCAGCACTTGGCGCTTGCAATATATTAGAGCTCTTTACAGATTGGCGGTCCAACAGAAAAATAATTTTTCTTCCTTTCAACTTGCAAACTGGCTGTGCCATGTCATTCACAGTTACCTGTTGATTTCCTAATCTTCTTTTTAGATGAGTAAATTTTGTCACTTAATAAGTTTGTTTATTGATGCATATACCGCTTTATGTGATACGCATTGAATCAATTGATTAAAACATAACTGACCAAAACAAATCGTAAAAACATTTTTAAGCCAGTGATATCACAAGTCCAAGTTGAAAGTTAATTTTGAAACTGTTTGGACCGCTAATCTGCATAGAGAAGACATCCTTGTCAGAAGAATTTCCCTGCATGGCCGTAAGATAGACAAAATGCAAAAATATTTCCCTCCTGTCCCAACTGTATATTTTACTTCAGTTCAGTTCAGTAGTGGTTCCGGACGCAGTTTATATCGACTTCTTTATTCAGATCAAAAAATTATTCTGTACACTTGTAATTTCGCAAGTTGAAAGGATAACGTCACATTTTATGATGTGTAAGAGGACATATTAGGCTCTGAATGTATCATTAAAGTGAAGTTGATTAAGACTTGGATATATAATTCCTGGCACCATGAATTAATTGATAGGAGGCTGAAGAAGATGAAAGGTGGATAATCTGAAACTATCTGATTCATTTGAGGAATGGCGGCAGTCTAGAGTTGTAAGTCACTGTAATCACCTGTTCTCATTATTCTTTGTAGTTCTCTTGTGTTGTGAGAGATCTTTCACTGAACAAGTTTCTTGCAGCCTCCTCATCATTCATCACACTAAAGTGACGTATGATTTTTACTTGTCCAACTGCTTTAAGAAAACCATATGACAGGGCAATTTGAATGCCTTCGACCAGCCATACATCATATGGAATCTAATAACAATGTAATACCTGGTTGCTCCCACCTGACCCCTTCCATTTTCTTCTGTTTGAAGGTCATGGTCAAACCGATGCTTTACAGCTCGTTTAGATGATGTCAGGTTGCAAGACAGATCTTGTAAAATTGACCCCCTCTTTATTGCCATCAGCTACTTTTGCTTAAAATGAGGTGTCCTCCATGTCAAGTATTCAGAAATCTGTGTTGTCATCAGTACTAGACTACTTTGCAAAGGCCTTGAGCCATCGTTAAATTCCTGTTTCATTTTACATTGACTGTTGTAACTCTCTCCCAGCCTCCTGCATACACACCGGCTTTAGCCAACATATTCAATTTAACTCTCTTTTAAAGGACATCTTGCAAACAGAAATTTACATAAGAAACTTTTGATTATGACTATAAGCAGTTTGATTAGTTGTCTTTAGAAATGCATCTTCATAGCAGATTTATACTGACATGTGCAGATATAAAAAACTCAAATCTCCTTCATTATTTGTCATTCTGTGCAACATTCTTTCAGATTATGTCTCTCATTTCATGCAATCAGTATTTGTTTTGGCCTTCAAAGTGTCTCAAGTCTGATGAAGTCTTATCGATTCTTATGCAGGATATGACCATGCGGGATATCAAAAAAAGCCAAGTAAGAAAAGTCTAATCGTATGTTGAGGAAATTAATTTCCTGTATTCATGTATGCAATATATACAGGCTGTGCAATTTGCGCGTGGCATGCTGGGCCACAAACCTCCGTGACCCAGACTCAAATCCTAGGCTAGGAGGTCCGGGAAAGGCGGATGCTCCATTTGGTGCCAACAGCTCCTGGGAACATGCCTCTCCTTCTAATTTAAGAAGCCTTATCTAGCAAAAATATTGGACATGGAGTCCTATCCACACACCCCCCTTTCATTGCAATTGCAACCCCAAGGAGAGAATGCGACCAAATGGAGATGGGTTGACGGTAGGGAAGAGGGGATGTTCCCACAACAAGGACACAGACTTGCATTTGCGGTCATCATATTTCATGGTCAATTTGCCTAGAAGAAAGGGGAAACCAGCAAAACAAGCTTTACCATATTTAGAAGCTTATTGTCATAAACCCTAAGCCAAGAAGGACATGAATTAAATACCAACTTCGGGTCAAGGTTTAGATTTCACTGCAGACTAATAGAGAAGACCTGTAGGACGGATTCTCATCTTAACTGCTGTAAATATTTCAAGAAGATGGGCTTGGGCAATGGAATAGGTAGTTAGGACACCTTAGGGCTCCCACAAGGCAGTTTTTGTAAGTTCTCCTTGCTATGATTAGCCATGATGTCTGGTGAAACTGCACCTCGACAGGTTGAATATTTCATGCTGTGCACTAACACTGCACTTTACTTCAATGTACAGCTGGAAGTGGACATTCAGTGGTCATCAACCCAAGACATTATCAGCCAATGACGTCATCCTGCCAACGATGTCCTCCTTTTTTCAGCAGATTAGTTGCCAGTTTCTGATTACAGTGTCATTTAAATCAAGTGAAAGTTCCACAGGTGAAAAATCTTGTTTGTTGGACCTTAACAACGAAAAGCTGGAACATACTGCTTTTGAGTGATATTAAAGTTACAAGGATAATTGTGATCCCGCTCAATCTTGCTGAATATTAAAATTTTTCTAATGAGACTCATTTCATGACACAGGACATTTGTAGAATATTTTGTATTTTATTCTCATAATTAGTTTGAGGAAAATCGACGCAATTTGATCACACTAAGGAGGATACAAGCAAGATCTGTCTTGCAACCTGCCATCTTCTAAACAACCTGTAAAGCATTGGTTTGACCCAGACCTACAAACAAAAGAAAATGAAAAGGGTGAGGTTGGAGTAGGCAAGCATTGCATTATTATTAGATCCCAGATGATGTATGGCTGGTCTAAGGCCATCAAATTGCCCGGTCATATGGTTTTCTTAAAGCAGTTTGGACAAGTAAAAATTCTACGTCACTTTAGTTTGATGAATGACGAGGAGGCCGTAAGAAACGTGTTCAGTGAAAGATATCTCACATCACAACAGAAGAACTATAAAGAATGATGGGAACAGGTGATTAGAGTGACTTGCAACTCTAAACTGCCTCTATTCCTCACTTGAATCAGCTAGACTCAGATCATCCACCTTTCATCTTCTTAAGCCTCCTATCAATTAATTCATGGTGTCAGGAATCATACCTCCAAGTCTATATCAACTTCAATGATACGAACATGATGTGTTATTCCAGATCATGAAACGCAATTTCACAATTTTTCAGGATACAGTCATTACATATACCAACCGCGAAGCCGGCAGGGGTGGAGGGCAATGGTGAGCACCTCACGGTCCCTGCACCAATTTCTATTATAATATTTCATTATTTCTTAATATACCTGCAGATGGAAACAGACAGCAAGTAAATCGATATGCTAGAAACCGTATAATGACCATTCAGACCATATTATTGGCTGTATATTTGTGCTGATGTTTCTGCAAACTGCATTATGACATACGGTATACTGGTGTCAGCAGGTTGTCAGCTGAAGGCCAATGGCAATAGAGAGAAATATAGCAAATCTGGTCAAGTGACCTTGCTTCTAAAATATATTCAAAGGAATATGACAGGCCACAGAAGGAAAGAAGTGTCCTTGGCCTGCAAAATGATAGATTTGGAAGAGAATGAGTAGATTACGTTTCTATTTATCCCCGAAGAGGATGACCTCCCCCTGATTGACTCCATTTTGCACTTATCAATAAATCACAGGCAGAATACCGGTAAGAGAGAAAAGGAAAAATATAGAAATTATCTCATACATTGGAAATATATCAAGCTACTACAGTCAGTTTATTCAGTACAAAAATGTAGTTTGTCATACTAGTCCGGTGTATGAGGGCAAAAAATGGACCCGCAAGTTAACCGGCTGGAATACAGTCCACCTTGTGCCAAATTTTCTGAATTTTCCAGAAATGATAACAGTTTTGCTCCAGTCCGAGGCTATCTCCATGAAAAATGGTTGTCAAGGCAACGCTTTTCTTTTCTTAGAAATATGTATAAATAATGGATTTTGTCCTGTAAAATGAGGTATGTTCGCTGCAATTGGTGGAATTTGACCTAAAAATCTTCCCTTGTATGTTTCATGATGTTTCAGTTGGATTTGCAATTTTTAGTAATTGTTATGTTACCATAGCAACAGTTTGAATGATATAAGGTCATATTTAGCCTACTTACTACAAAAACAACATTGATGACATGAAAAATATTTCAGTTACTAGAATGCTTTTTCCGGTATTTGAAAGCGCAAGTCCCTAAAATTAAGAAAAAATTATCACAGGCCAGCTGTGTTGATAAATTTTGCCATGGCAACAGATTTTAATTGATGATGCACAATTTTTGTAAATGAACCAATTTGTATATTTAGCCATTTCTCCACTTCTAATTACTGTAGAATCGTGAAATTTGGTACATCGACTGTTAATACTTCCTTGAAAGGGACTTTTTATGGTCAGGTGACCAGTGGTGGCCATGGAAACCAGGTTAGAAGCAAAACTTCAAAGTCATGTCTGCTCAGTAACGTCTAAATTTGCTAATTGGGCAACTTTGATATCACCAATGTACTATTTTATCAAACCTAGGGTGAGATATTTTTAAAGTTTTGCATTTATTTATGTTTCAAAAATATTTTTTTAGCCTAAAGTTGGAATTGTCACATCCTGCTTCTTGTCTGTGGTTGCCATGGCAACCGTTTTTATATGTTGTGTTATTTTGGTAAAAATCTCCAAATTTCACCTCAAATATATATAAGAAATTGTCTTTTTCATATGAAAAAATATTCTTGGATAAAAAGGGGTATATGTGATCACATGACCACAACAGTTAGAGATCCAGGTCATTTTGAAAGTGAGGTTCAAAGATAAGAAATGCATTGTAACATTGGCGGCGAAGTAATAAAATAACAAGTTTTTGCCCGTAGGTCACCATCATTATTTTGGTAGCAATGGCTGTTAATTCTATTTTGTAGATATATCAGTTTCCATATTATTTAATTATTGAAATATTTGTTGCCATGGTAACCAGACTGAATGCATATGAGAGACCAATAAGAGGAAATAAAAGGCCAAGGATCATTATTCAGCCCTAGTGAAATATTCTGCCACTATTTCTGTGTTTTTAGGGTCAAACATCTTTTTTAAGCTGAACAGTGAATTAAATTATTTCCTTTCTTACTGAGACAATTGTTTTCCGAAATTACCATGAGGTGACTTCAACCATTCTATGGATGTCGCAAATGTGTGTAAAATAGTAGGGCACTGCCCAGTGTCCATCCTACTTTCTTGAGAAACAGCTATGTGTGCAGCACAGTGTAGCCTTCTTCCCACTAACAGTGGGCATGGTTCTTTTTCATTGAAATTTACCAATCGAATTTCTCCAATATGATGCAGCCTAAGTCTTGGTATAAAATTATTTCTTTTAGGATGCGGCTCATAAAGCCCAATGCTGAAGTTCGCTGCCTTAAACAGTAAAAAAGAAAAGTGTTTCATGAACCTTGTTTCCAGACCTAACATTTGGGAGGCTGATCGGTTGGGTTAAAGAAATGTTCTCGTTTCATTCTTCAAAAAAAATATTTTTTACATTTACCATACATTATCATGGTATCAAGGCAGAGAAGGTCAAATCTGACATGTAGATTGTGTTGTCCGACTGCTGTAATAAAAAGGAGGGTCATCAACCATAAGTGTATAATTATATCTGTTTTGAAAAGATAAGTATTGTACTCACTTTCCAACTGTTTCTTTAGGATTAAGCAAGTCTGTTATCATCAAGACAACATAGCATTTAATCAAGATCACTAGTTGGAAGATACTGAACAAGAAGTCAATCAAAACAGCGTTCAATGTGAGAATCACCCATCACCTTTACTACAGCAATGTAACCTGGCTCAAAGTGAAACATACCAGTAATGGTTTGGCCTGACAGCAATGGACTGTCTTACCAAGGGTTCTTTCAATCTATTGACAGACAAACTCAAAGTTGCCCAAAACTTAGACCAGCAGCCTTCCCAAAACTCAGCTGTTCGACTGACTGAAGGACTAAAAAAGAGGTCAAATTTGTGGACAAAGGAAAGAATATCCCAATTCAAACTCATGACTGCTATTTGGAAAACTGTGAATGGTCTAGCACATCAGTACCTCAAAATGATGAATGAACTCATGAATACCAAACCAAAAAAGATCAAAAGGCAGTAAGGAAAGTAGGGTAAAGAACAGAGCATTTTTAAAACCAGCATCATTGCTGTGGCACAGCCTTCCAGAAAGTGTAAGGATTTTAAAAATAATTGATATAAGAAACGGTCAAGACATACCTGTCAATTCAATACATTACTATTATGCATGCTTAATGTGAACTTACCTCATCGCCAATGCTATTTGTACTTTACTGTTGTTACAAAAGGAATAGAAAAATATTCATGATAGGACTATACAATGCATACATTAATGTTATGAAGGAGACACTTTCCCCCAAAAATATTGAAACATTTCCTGTCACAATAAATAAAGCCACTGTTCACTGAAACTTTCAGCTAGTAACCGGCATTATTGGATATTATGAGTCTTGTGTACGCTACTGGAGCACTATAGCAGCTGTGGTTATGATTTTTGGAGCTAATTGAAGATTGTTAGATTTAGTTTTGACATCAAATTTCTTCATTGACATGGCATTCAGAGTGTCTTAATTCGACAAATTTGGAGTCCTTAAAAAGTTGGAACAGTGACAAAATGGCACCCCCAATTTTTTTAACCAGCAAACCCAAATTACCATTAACCAGATTTTCATGTTTCCCAAACGCTCAACTTCACCAAGAAATTACACATATTCACCAGTTATAGAAATTGTTTTATATTTTTAATTTTCCTGAAAAAGAATTTTAGCCCAAAAAAAAAACTTGTTTAATTTGAACTGATTTATGTAAGTTGTATTAATGTGCCAGATCAGTCAATCTATCCATTTCTTAATAGACCAATTGAGCCTCTCAAATGCATACCATGGCATTGGCAACCAATTACCCAGTACATTGTTGTGAATAAAAAATACAACACTGATGATATATAAATAAAAGTAAGAAGAACAGTCTCACTCTTCTCAAATATTCTAGAACAGATGACCCTTTTCAGGTGATATCCCAACCAATGTTATGTTATTCTCTGTGACTCACATGCAGTACATGAGGCTCAGTTTATATCCTATACTCTCAATGCTATCAGACCAAGCAATCTACTGAATCACAAGTTACTCAATGACAAATTGACATCTCATGTCAATGCAATGAATAGGGCCTGTTGTGAGGTCATTGATGGCCACAAACAGCTGAATATAAGTAATGTACTCATAATTCTTCGAATGTAACAATCATCACCTGCCCTTTTTTCTTAATTAGCATCATTGTCTTAATATTTTCTTTTGTATATCAGTGACAATGAGCCTCATTTTTAAACTGAACATTCTCTCTGATTTATGAAGTAACATTCAAGGCAACAGGATATCATGGCATGGATAATTTTCCTTGGACAATAAGTTCTTTAATTTAAAGTACAGGCCCTTGTCAGCTTCTTTTTTGGTAAAACTTTGAGATTTGTTTATTTTTATCTAAAATATGAGGCTCTTCTAAACTGTTGTCATGGTTACCATGGTGAGGAACTGGAAGAATCTCAACATTTAAAAAAATAAAAATAGAACTGAATATCATAAATAAGTGACAGAAAAGTTTGAGAATTATCTTATCTTAGGCAACCCAATATGTCACATTTGTCAATTAAACTATACCTGGTTGTTCTGGCTATAACCTGGTTACCATGGCTACCATATTGTACATCTATTGAAAGAGTAGACATACTGTTGTAGCATATTTATGCACAAATTGTTGATGAAATTGATTAGAATCTGCCAGTATGATGTTTGTGAATTTTAGTTTATGCAAATTAAATCCTTGTATTTGTCTCAAGTGCATTCAGTTCGGTTACCAAGGCAACCAATATTTTTTGAAAATCAGAAATTCTGGAAACTGATATATCTAGAAAATAAAATTAAGAGCCATTGCAACCAAACTAATGATGGTGACCTACTTACAATAACTTGTCATGTTTTTACTTTTTATGTCATTGTAATAACACATTTCTTACCTTTGAGCCTCACTTTCAAGATCACCTGGATCTCTAATTGATGAGGTCATGTGATCACATATACCCATTTTTATCCTAGAATATTTTTTCATACAAAACAGACAGTTTCTTATACACATTTAAGGTGAAATTTGGAGATTTTTACCAAAATAACACAACATATAAATACGGTTGCCATGGAAACCACAGACAAGAAGCAGGAGGAGACAATTCCAACTTTAGGCCAAAAAAATATTTCAGTAACCTAAATAAATGCAAAACTTAAAAAATATCTCAACCCCAGGTGTGATAAAATAGTACATTGGTGACATCAAAGTTGCCCAATTAGTCAATTTAGACGTTACTGAGCAGACATGACTTTGAAGTTTTGCTTCTAACCTGGTTTCCATGGCCACCACTGTAATGTGCATATGTATAGAAACAGTACACATACTGGTTCCACTAATGACTCCAATGATTGTTGAAATTGATGGTAACTTGGGCAATGCAAGGTCCGTAAAGTTCAGCTGAGATTAAAAAACCTTGAATTTTGACCTTTGGTCGCATTTGTTACCATGACAACGACCCTGGATGTCAAAGATCACTTGACCAAAAAAATCAGATTTTGTGCATTTATTAATCCTGATACTTAGATTCTGGTTCTGGACCATGGTTTTAATAAAATATGAAAATTCTTAAATTTTTAGAAAAACTGACCTTGGTTGCTATGGTAACAAATTCCTGTTTTGGTTGCCATGGGAAAAATTGGCATCCAGCAAAAAACGTTACTACAACTCCTCAGGTTTCCAAAAAGTACAAGATTGTTAGGCTTTTCAAAAAATACCGCTAAATGACATAAGGCCGTGTACTACCATGTCAAAAGCATTTGCACAGATACATGTATGTTTTTTACTTATCCAAACTGTTTTAAGAAAACCATATGACCAGGCAATTTGAAGGCTTAGACTGGCCATACATCATCTGGGATCTAATAACAATGCAATGGTTGCCTACTCAAACCTGACCCTCTCCATTTTCTTTTGTTTGAAGGTCAAGGTCAAAGCAATGCTTCAGAGATCGTTACGAAGACGTCAGGTTTTCTAACCCCTCTTTATTGCGGAAAGCCACTTTTACTTGAAATAAGGTGTGTATGAAGTTAGGTATTCGATATCTCAGTCAGGCAAAGAGTTACATGAGAAGCGTCTCTATTGGTAGACTTAGTTCAAACAACTTTTCCAGTCAATGTAGCTGGATAATTCCCAATTGGAGTACTTGCTTTGTGTTAGTGCATAGCTAAACGGCAGACTCTCATCTCATAAATACATATATGATTGAAAGACTGAAATCACGTTAGTTGCTTAGCTGAAGTGCTGACATACTTCAATCAGTTGAAAGCTGAACTTTTGGCCCTGCATAATGATGACATGTGAAAACTGGCACTTAACCATCATACCACAGAGAACTTTATGATGAGCTCGGAACAATTTGAATTCGAGGGGCAGCATTCGAGCCAACAACCCCAGAGCCAGTAGTTGTACTACTCTTAACCATCAAGCCACGGAGAACTTTGTGATGGTCTGTAGAAATCTTTGGTGTCATCAGTACAAGACTACTTTGCAACAGTCTTGAGCCATCGTTAAATTCCTGTGTCATTTAACATAGACTGTTGTAACTCTCTCCTGGCTTCCTCCCTACACACTGACACTGGCTTTAGCCAAAAAATTCAATTTAACCCTCTTAAAGGACATTTTGCAAGACATCATTTACATAAGAAACTTTTGATTATCACTATAAGAAGTTTGATTCACTGTCTTTAGAAATAAATTTTCATAGCAGATCTATACTGACATGTACAGAGATAAAAAATACAAATCTCCTTCATTATCTGTCATTTTGTGCAACGTTCTTTGGGATTATGTCTCTCATTTCATGCAATCAGTATTTTGTTTTGTCCTTCAAAGTGTCCCAAGTCTGATTAAGTCTTACCGATTCTCATATATGCAGGATATGAAGAAGCAGGATATTAAAAAAGCCTAGTTGGAAAAGTCTAATCTTTCGTAGAGGAATTTAAGTTCATATATGCATGTATCTACATGTATGCAGTATATATTATAGGTTATATAAGAGGGGTAGGCGTATGAGTGTCGCACTTGGCCACAAGCTCCTGTGACCTCGGCTCGAGTCCTGGTCCAGGAGGCTCTTGTAATTTGAAGTGCATGCTCTGATTACAGCAGCCTTATCAAACAAAAATACTGGACATGAAGTCCTATCAACCTATACATGCCCAGTACTTTTGTTTTGAAATTTCATCCCAAGTGTATACTATTGCTGATGCTGATATCCTTGCAACTACAGTCGAAGCCACAAATTGCTGAATTTCCAAGTACAGTACAACCCGAAATAAAAGTAAGAATATTTTCTATCAGAAGGCCTCTGTTTACCTATTTTGCCCTCCTTTCTCCTCTCCACCTCAAATCTCCTTTCAACTACTTTTGACTCCTCGCCACTACCTTGCCCCTTGTTAAGAACTCCATTAAGACAAGTAGCAGTAATATTGCAATTAGCAAAGGGGCACAATATCAAAGAAATCAAACACTATTAGGGTGATGGAGTTTGAATTGGAGTTGGTTTAATACTAATTTAATTTCATTTTAAAAGGTAGTTTCAAGTAGGTAAAGGTAGGAAGTGATTTGGAGGGAGCCAAAAGGTGTGAAAGGGTAAAGTAGTGGCTGATTCTTCCTTCCTGCTGAGGTAATCGTACTTTATTTTGGATTGTACTGTAGATGGAGCCACAAGTATCTTTTGAATTGTCATTCAGAGTATAGATGGAGCCACTTGCTTGAAGGTAACCTAAAAGGATTATATTCACAGTGGCTCAGAAATAGACAATGATAATATTAACACATGTATCTTCATGATATTTCGTTGTCAAATAAAAGTTTATAATAAAAATAAAATACCAGTCAGGTAAACAAGATTGAAAGCAGACTTAAAGGGAGCTGTCTGGGGAAAGGTTAGCTCAATGGTAGCTTGCCGGGCTTCTAATCTCTTGTTCCCGGGTTTGAATCCAGCTCTTGCCGGATGACCTGGGGCTATGTTGGACGACTGTCTCAATCACCTTTCATCTCATTGCTGTGTCCTCCTCTTGTCCTAATAAGCCCACCAAGTACATGAATACAGGACTTAAAGCCCCCATCATCTATCCATCCATCCCAGTGAGCAGTCTAGAATAATCGTCTGGCAGCTTGAGTAGTGTCTTCTGAATTGACTAAAGTACAAACTGGCCCTGCAGCTTTAACTCCTCTGGTGGGAAAATCCTAACATGCAGTGCACATGTTAGTGCCTTTCAAGATGTTTTGTGGGGGACATGTAGATTTATTCAGCCTCGGAGAAACATAAATGAAGTGCATAAAAATATCAGATATGCATGTGATCTTTACATGTGTATGCATCATAAGACGAAGAATCTTGTTGACAAACAGCCTTGCTTTGCATGCAGTATGCCTATTGCCTATCATCCAAGTTTAGAAGGTGTCTTGGATAAATTGGGGGTCTTTAACTTGCCCAGCATAGACACTGATGCAAGGGGCTGCCAATTTAATGTCTCCTCCAAATGACATCCAGCTGAGATTTACAAGAAGGTCTACTGAAAATTTGTGTTCTCCACACAAAGTTCGAACCCATGAAGATTTAAACCTTCAGTGAAGTCTGTGCTGCAGTAACATCATTGATGTCAGTAGAGACAAACTGAACAGCTGAATGTTATCAGGCATCTTTCTATGACTGTGATATATGGTTTCATCTTCAGTTCTTCAAACAAACTAAAACCAACAAGATGATACCAAACAATCCTGTAAAAACAATTTTATTGTGTACAAAACAGGGTTTGTGACATATATTCTTGGAATAGTAACAATATTTCTTACATGACATTGAAGGATGAGTGACTCAAAATACCAGGCATCTAGATAGCAGACTCCTCATGCTACCAATTCTACCAGTGTCATTATTGCAAATATCAGGGCGAAGAAGTCGGTAGATATGATGGCAAGTTGCGACGGGGATGGGAGTCGTAAATCCGCATTCAATCTCCAATTGCACACGGCTCAAAGTACTAACCGGGCAATATCATGCGGACTGTGACAGGCTAGATTAGAGTGAGCCATGTTAGGAGGCTGGATCCCCCTTCCAACCTGCATATGGCCTGATATATGGCTAATAAAAGTGTGCTGGACTGAAGCTGGTCATCTCCAGTATGGAAAACATACAGGAGGTATGAAACGTTGAGCCATGGTGTTCCTTGCAAGTTTCCTGATTACTCAAGCATGTCACGTGTTCAATCGACAGAGGGGATAGGGTGGTGTGATAATGACAGGCCAAGGGGGCAGCCAGGAGACCCTCTCAACCCCTGCCAGATTTGTCATCCCCATAAAGAAGAGAGTCCCTAATGCCCATGAAATTGCACTACAACCCAGCACCAATATCAGGCCATCAATTTTCTGGTGACTGTGAACAGGTCAAACCTAAGGTTTTAATAGAGATTGCCTGGCTTTTGTTGTTGTTGGTGGTATTGGCCTCCAAGCCATACCGTGATACTGACACCCTCCCTGACCTGACTCAGCTCTGGCTCAACTTTCAATAAGCATCCAAGAGTGGTTAGGCCATGGAGTCTGGCCAACAAGGTCATCCCATGAACCACTGACACCATCAGCCTCCAGTGATAACCAAGCAGCCACAGCCTTATAACTTCCCTGATAACTTGGCTTATCTTACACCTAACTTATCCTGATAACTTATCCGGATAACACATCCTCACTCACCCAGACATCTTATCCTGATCTCCAAGTAATTTCAAAGTAAAGTGATCTATTCGACTCGATTCAAGCTAATTCTGGTCGTCCAATTCCAGCAAATTCTGGCCCTATCAAATTAGCCACTCAAGTTATGGCCAGAGCAGCACTTAGCTCGAAGTGGGTCAGAAATCAGTCTCAACTCTCTCTGAAATGACCCTAAACTCACTTTGCTGAAGTTACACCATCAAACTCTTACACTGTTACTGGCGATCCTTCTTTGACCATCTCGCCGAGTTCTAGATGGTCAAGAGGATAGATTTACGAGATGGAAGAGAGAAGGAGTCCTCAACATGTTACACATCTATCCCATGTGAGGGATATGTTGCATTTTTTGCTTGTCAAGCAGAGACACTGATACAGGGGGCAGCTAATAGTCTTAGCTCACTCTGAACGTAGCCCAAGCTCACTCTGAGCATTATCTTAACTCACTCTGAACATAACCTTAGCTCAGTCTTAAAAATGCCTAAACTCACTTGGACCATAGCTTAACTCTCTCTGAGCATCTAGCCTTAACTCACTCTGAACATATCCTTAACTCGCTTTGAACATACATGTAGCCTTAGCTCGGTCTTAAAAATGCCTAAACTCACTTGGACCATAGCCTGAACTCTCTCTGAGCATCTAGCCTTAACTCACTCTGAACATATCCTTAACTCACTTTGAACATACTTGTAGCCTTAGCTCAGTCTTTAAAATGCCTAAACTCACTTGGACCATAGCCTGAACTCTCTCTCTGAGCATCTAGCCTGAACTCTCTCTGAACATATCCTTAACTCACTTTGAATATACATGTAGCCTTAGCTCAGTCTTTAAAATGCCTTAACCCACTTGGACTATAGCCTCAACTCACTCTGACCTTAACTGACTTTGAGCACAGCCTAATTCACTCTGGGCATGACCTAACTCACTCTGAGCATATCCTTAACTCACTCAGAACTTAGCCTTAACTCTGAACATACCATAACTCACTCTGAACTTAAATTAAACTCTTTCTGAACTCAGCCTTAATTCCTTCTGCACTGAATCACATGCAGTTTTAATCCATGTTTCAGTCAGTCTGAATGTATTCTTAATTTACCCTAGACCTATAAGCTCACAAATGCAGTCTCTAGTGACTCTGAAGTATGTCTCCAGAAATCTGACGTCTTGAAAATTTAAGATGAGTCGTGGGTTGTAGGGGTCAAATAAAGGTCAAAACTTTGGCCAGGCCAAGACTGTCTCAGATTAGACACAGCAGGTTATTCCAATCACGTTCTGCTTAATACATAACAGGTTGGAGAAGGGACTTCACTCGGATTTAGGAAGCAATTCGTTATGGCCAGTTCTAAGAAGTCCGCATCTTGTCCTGGCTATAGTTGGCTATAGGTCAGTAAGGTCGCTTTGGAACTCCACTGTAATTTGTGTATCTAGGTGAATTAAAGTAAAGAAAAAAGAACATATTCTATATTTTCAAGATTGTGCGATACTATACTGCTTTTCATTTCATTGAGATCGTGAGACATAAAACTACACACATCATTTATTGTTACTAGTTATAGAATTATCCCTCCCTAATGAATTGCCATATTATGGCAAATGTTAAGGCCTACAATCAAATATGCCTTTACAAAAATAAGTCCTCAAATGATATGTAACCACGATAACTGGATTCTTTTCTGATATCAGTCACCATTTTTTTTTAAATCTTCTTAAAATTGCAATTAAGATATAACACTTTTCTGTATTCGTTATTAGCAAACATCACAGGCTTACTGTTATAAATACACCACGACACCAATATTCCACACATTTTGAAATTGATACACAGGCTATATACAGATACACAAGATGTTTTAACATTCATACTTAGATCTGTTGATGATTCACAATCCTCTGAATTGGTATCTTTTAGGTCTTCACTGTAACTTTTACGGCATTTTAAAAAGAACGTCCTGGAGCCTTTCCCTATGTGCCTTGCTGATATACAACCTGTCAAGCCGTATTGTCTTGCTCTTTAGTCATCCTTTTATTCAAGAATATGGACAGTGCACTGGCCCTTGGCTCTGTCTTCCACCTTGACACCAAGAAAGAACGTGTGACATTTTGTCCCTTTCAATTTATTCAGCTATTCAACACTTCCTGAAATTTTATGGAATAAGAAAAGACGTTAGAAAAGAAAAATAAGGACAGACATTTTTTTATGCTTTAAAGTTGTTATGATTGCAATATATGTAACTAAAAAAGTTTCCGAACCACAAGCATTAGAAATTTGGATAAACCAGTTTTTGAATTTCAGGGTTGGTTCACTTTGCCTCCCGGGGATCCATTTATCAGACAGAAAAAAATCTGAAACACCAACAGAATAATCCACTCATTATGCAATATAACGGATCACACAATTTCGAAATTTAGATCCTTTTGAGTTCTGTATTTAAATCAATCTTTCATCTATCCAAAATCTAATAATTCTGTATCCACAGTTCACCTTTTATTAGTACTAAATTTAATTTGAAGTCAGATATTCCAGCATCCGAGTCAGGTTTTTATTCAAATTTTATCTATGTTGTGATTAGTTGTCTTTAAATTTTTAAAACGCTGTTCACTCTTTCCAAAGACAGTGTTGTTGTTGTTTTTTTGTTTTTTTTTGCGATCACTGCCCGCTAATTAAAGTGACATTTGATTGACAGCTGTCAAGCTGATGTGTACATAAACATTACGTCGCGTTAATTGACAGGTAGGCAGCCAACTTAATTGGTTATCAGTTTGCATTACGCAATCACTCATAGTTTATCGGTAAGCCATCAATCTGTTTTGACTTAAGAGAATTGGCAGTTAGTTCATTGACCGGGTAATTAATTAAAGGATCGGACATAATTGTTAAAAATCTTTTGCCGCAAATGTGATTTCTAAACCGCATTTTCAGTGTCATTGAATATTTTGTAATTTAATAATGCAAAGAGTGGCAGTTTCATCACAGAGTTAAGGAACTCATGAATATAAATCAAAACCAAAAAAGTGCTCCACTTATTTTCAGATATCTTCTCGTGCTTATCTTTACCCTTTCTTTTCTCCTTCTTTTTTTCTTTCTTTCTCTTTTCTTTCTTTTTTCTTTTTCTTTCTCTTCTTTTCTCTTTCCATATTTTATTTTCTGTTCTCTTCCTTTTCTTTATCTTTTCTTTTTCTTCGTTTTCTCTTCGTTTTTCTCCTTATTTTATCCTTCTTTTCCCTTTCTTTTCCCTTTCTTTTCTCTTTCCTTTCTTTCTTTTCTTTTCTCTTCCCTTTCTCTTCAGTTTCTCTTCCTTATCTCTTTCTTGTTTCTTTCTGCTGATAAATAGCCATAACATAGAAAAGGTAGAACAAACCAAAGTTATTGGAGTAATACTTGACCCAAAATTAAACTGGAACAAGCATATTCAGCACATAAAGAATAAGGTATCAAAGGGAATTGGGATCCTGTGCAAAGCAAGGAAAATTCTTCCGAAGTGTACTTTAAAAATATTGTACTATTCTAAGATATATCCACATCTCCTATATTGTATCGAGGTCTGGGGAAGTGCTGCAATGTGTCATTTATCAGTGCTTATCAAATTGCAAAAGAAAGCTGTGCGAATAATATCATCATCTGGGTATTGTGATCATACTGAACCAATCTTCAAAGATTTAAATATTCTAAAATTTTCACATGTTTATATCCAGCGTATAATGATTTTTCAACATAAGTTTTCAAAAGGCCTTTTACCCAAAATCTTCAATGACATGTTCACATTTAATTTTAATGTTGTCCCGAGACAAACCCGTCAATCAAATAGCTTCTATGTGCCTCGCTGCAAGACCCATCCATATGAAAAATCAATCAAATTTCAAGGTGTAAAATATTGGAATAAGATTAGTCCCTGTGTTGACACAAACTCTAGCACTAAAACATATAAGAAAAGATTAAAGGTTTATTTTATGAATAATTTCCACTTAGTTTATAGTTTTCTCTCTCTTAGGGCCAACAGGCATGAGTAGTGTATATACAAATATTTTAGTAAAACCTACCAGAGAACACATGCTACACAGCTGCCACACAGGGCCTCGCTGGGATGTCTTGTCAGATTTCCCCATCCACCCTAAGGGGTGGTAAACGTGATTTGGCAGCCCTGCAATGTGAGGTCACCCTGGGCAGCTCCATTAGCTTGTAGATGTATATAATTATATTCTGTTGTATATATATATATATGTAACTAAAGCAATGCACTTGCTTGATTTATTTTGTTGACATATAAGATTATATTTGACTTCTTACCAAATGGATAATGCTTCACTGTGTACTTTTATTTACTGTGATGAGTTAAGTTGTGAAATTGATAAAGGCACATACGCCTGCATTGGTGTCAGCCTGCCATGTGTATATAGCACAATTGTAATGGAACTGTAAATATTATTGTACATACGTTTTAAATATGGTCAATAAATACTCATTATTTCTTTTCTTTTCTCTTTCCTTTCTTTTTTCTTTCTTTTGCAATTCTATTCCTTTCCCTTTCTTTTTTTCATCTTCTCTTTGCTTCAGACTCTGTACACACATTTGTATAATTTTACACCATGCAAAATTGTACCATGTGACCCTATGCAGTGCATACGAAGCATTTGACCACCGCAGAACAGCTGTAATGAAACTGAAAGGGCACGTAGTGGTGCACTGTAGGATGAAAACAGGCAAATTGAATCTGGTGATTTATTCAGGGAAGTGAGGACAGAGATTAGTTAAGATGCTCATAGTATTAGCATCACATCAAGGTATACGAGAAAGGCCATTTGAAAGACACTTAGTCACAAATTGCATTAGCCACAGGACATGCTCTGCAAACAGGGCCAGGAAGTGTTGGCTGTCATTTCCGCTAGGGGTCTCTGAGAGCATTCCTAAAAGAATTGGGTCAATGGGGTCAAACTGGACATTCCATTAGAAGTTAGGGCTGTTGGCCTGTTGCTCATGTGACCTAATATTCGCACAGCTAACTGTGTACAAGAAAGGACTCTAAAATCTGTGCACTGATAGTCTCAACATTAACAGTCCAAAGCAGGAAATTAGGTCAAGTGGGTCCAGCTTCTTATCAATGATTTTGTTTCGTATTGAAATTAAAATAACATATATTCATCTTCAAAAGTGTCGTATCACTCAAATTTTCTCCAATAATCTTCCCATTACGTGTAATTTTGATGGAATAGATAATTGTTAAACTTGACAAGCTTGATTAAATTATCAACAAGTGAGGAAACATAACAAAGTACTGAGGACAGAGATTAGTTAAGATGCTCATAGTATTAGCATCACATCAAGGTATACAAGAAAGGCCATTTGAAAGACACTTAGTCACAAATTGCTAGAAGTGGGTTGTCATCCTTTAACTCTTTGCAGAAAATGTAAAACTTTGTCACTCTTGCAATATAATATATTTATTTTCAAGAATGAGTACAATAAGCCTATCAATCAACATGAATCATCTGCTTAAATACGTTACAACATATGAACATGATTCATTTTCACTGCAGAACAATACAGCTTTTTAAAAGAATTGTGTCTATATGACATCACTCGAATTATTCTGGTAGTCACTCATATTTCCTCAACCTACACATTACCATTTAGATTGTGCCAAAAACAATGAGTTAATGCCAACAATGAAATAGTCATCATAGAGATTGCTTGAACGGGAACCGCCATCTTGGTTTGGTGTCCATTGTTGCTCGTTGCCACATCAAGAATTGTTGTTTGGGCGGTGTCTTCAGTCGTGACGGAAGTCTGTACTTCTGTAGTGAGGAGGGATATAACCCTGTTTTCTGTAGTGGTGTCGTTTGACTGACCACTTCCTGGGCAACCTGAAACACAATTGTTATTTGGCATCATGAAAAGCTTTCTTGTAGGTGGCGTGTTATGTTGAAAGTACCACCTGTTTTTTTTATGCTCTCCTATGAAGTATAATGGGGGCAACTGTTGTCAGCTTGTCCGTCGGTCTGTCTAGCTGACTGGATTGTTGTATACATGTCTGGATGAATGCCAGTCATAATCACCTTTTTCAAAAATCAGCTTTTCCAAAATCTCTTTTTCTGTCAAAATCACCTTTTTTATTTTGACCAAAATCACCTTTTTTTTCAAAAATCTCCTTTTTCATACCAAAATCTCCTTTTAAATTTTTATTTATTTTTCTTCCACTTTAATAGACCAGAACTTGTTAAATTTTGTACTAATTGCTTTTTAACAGACTTAGCTGTAGGGGAGACCGGGGCATGTTGGACCACTTTTTCTATTTTTTGGCTCTCAGTCAAAAACTTATCTAAATATTCGAAAAATATATTTACTGACTGACTTCTTAACTTTTACAATACCCTCAAGCCAAGACAAATCGATCTACTTTGTACCTATACTATATAGTTTAAAAATTATTTTTTTAATGGTTCAACAACCAACGTGCCCCGGGTCCACGGCACATTGGACCGCCATGTGGGGCAGTTGATGTTTGGTTTACAAGTAAGTCATAATGTTTAGTTAATAAGACATATATTGTGACACAGCAACAACTTATCAGTACAATTTACCCTGAAAAGAAGTTTGACTAGAAATTAATTTAAATGAAAATTATAAGCTGTGACAATAATAACCAGAAATATACGAGGCACAAATATCATAAAATGTTTTATCTTTAATTACAGAGTCAATAAATTGGTTATAAAATGTTGTATTTATTCAATTATTTGGAATCAATTTATATAAATATATTTTTTCTAACATAAACTTCAATTATTTTCAGTGAAAAACCTATAAAAAAGAAGTATAAAAATAAAAGGAGATTTTGGTAGGAAAAAGGTGATTTTTGAAAAAAAGGTGATTTTGGCAAAAAAAAGGTGATTTTGTCGAAGGGTGATTTTGTCAAAAGGTGATTTCAGGAAAGGTGATTTTTGAAAAAGGTGAAATTGACTGGCCCCCTTATACACCAGTTCCTACCACTGGTTGCTACAAAAGCGACTCCACTGCCCTCTTGTGTGAATGACAGGTGTGAACTTGATGTATCGTTCTGCTTCAGTGCGCATCGCTTCTATTTCACATGTGACTGCTTCAGTTTCATCTGCAGGTAATTCAGCCACTTTTTACAGCTGCTTGCAGCCTGTATTACCGGAGGAGTTCCAAGAAAACTTATGACAACTCCCCTGGTCGTGTTGTTTCACCTATGTCATTAAAACTTTGCTTGCAGCCTAAATATAATTTTATCTTGCTTCCATCAACTTTTGGTAAACTTCTGTGACATTAAAATATTTATTTACGAAACTAAAATGTTCGTTTTTGGCGGGAGTTTCAAATGATCAGCTGCAGTGAAACCAGCAGCAACAGCTGCAGCCAGATCCAGTCTTTGCAGATTCAAAAGAAAGAATGAAGGAAGGAAAAAAGGCAGGAAAAAAGGAAGGAAAAAAGGAAGAAAAAAGGAAAGTATAGGAAGGAAAATATGGGAAGGAAAAAAGGGATGGGGGAGGAAGGGAGGAAGGGAGGGAGGGAGATAATATACATGTAGATAGATAGATAGATAATAGATCGATATATAGATAGATAGATAGATAGATATATAGATAGATAGATAGATAGATAGATAGATAGATAGATACTAAGTCTATCTACAAGCAGCTGTTAAAGTGCTTGCACGTTATTTTTGTATCTGCTACAAAATGCCTACCATTCTGTCATAGGAGGCACCACTGTCAGAGGCACAGGCTAGTGGACACTATATAAAGAAAATGGCTCATTCCCTTCAGCATTCCAGGTGACCCAACAAGTCAACTGAGTTTCGCACAGCAGTCAGTGATATTCTAGAAAGCAGACAGACAGACAGACAATTTCTTTTCAAAGCTGGCAACAATACTTGTATACGTGCAAGCACTTCGCTGAGGGTATAATTAGACTCTATAATTGCATGTTACAGTATGACCTAACGTTATACATACAATGCGTGAAAACGATAAACACAATGATACTGCTTCGCGTTGCTAGAGTCAGTGGCATCCCTATGGGGGGGGGGCACAGGGGGCACGGGGGGGAGCACGGGGGGCACAGGCCCCCATATTGGACCTGTGCCCACTGCCCCCTCCCCAGGAGCCCCCCCATATGAACTTTCCAACTCTGGCTAAAATATACAATTAGTATAGAGGGTGCCCCCCCAGAGAATCGCGTGCCACCCCAGGTGCCCCCGGCTCGAGACTCCCCAGTTACGCCAATGGCTAGAGTACGGCGCAATAGGGTGTAGACAAGGGGAACATTGCCCAGGGTTTCCATACCATAGCATTCTCCAGTTTTTAAAAACCTTTTGATGATCAATGTGTGAAGATGAGTGATTGGAAGAATATGAGCCTGGTAAATATATTACTTATTCATTCAGGGAGTGCATGTAGATTGAGTGTATAATATTGGGTATATATATTTTTCACGATGGAATTATTGGGAAACGGGCCAGGACCATTTAATTTTTAGCTTCTCAGATTCAGATTTCAGATTTTTTTTATTATCACTTATATACAAAATAAACAAGTAAATACAAAATTGATACCCGAAGGCATAGTTGCCGCTCATGGGTATCAAAACTAGGCATACATAAAGTAATATTATGATATTAACATAAATTAAATGGTAATAGAAAAGAATAAAAAAAAATAAATAAAAAAAAAATTAAAAGGAAACAGAAAACGAAATACGGAATTTGGTCAACTTATATTATCTAATGTTTTAGATATAGTCATATGCACCATTACTCGCAGGCAACTCTATGATAAAAAAAATGAAATTAAGTGTGATAGATGTGATAACTCACAAAATTGAAGTGAAACAGATTTACTAATATGCACAAACATAGCAATTTGTAGAAAGACATTCTGAAGTATAAGAATCAATTGTCAATCGTTTGAAATAAAATTTGACACCATCAAGGCTATGAGTAGTTAATTTTTCTTTAAAGTTGGCAGCCATTTCATTTAAAACTGATGGATAAATATATGAAATACTGTGTCTTGCAAACTCATGTCTCACAGAGGGCAGCGGCACATCATTTGCAATTCTTGTATTGTGGGAATGACCACGATAGGCATTCAATCTATCAATCATGTCAATATTGAAATATTCTGGTAACATATTGTTATGGAGTTTATAGCAAAATTTGTAATCACCCAGTGCACACAGATCCTTCAGTTTAAGTAAGTTAAATTTTTTAAAAAGTTGTGAGGTATGCGAATTGTAGCTACTTTTACTAATTATTCTGACTGCTCTCTTTTGTAATTTAAAAAGTTTACTAGAGGACCAACCCCAGACCATGAGACCATAATTCAAATAGGAGAGAATAAGAGCATTATATATTTGTAGTAGAACGTGAGACGGCAATAATTTTTTGATTTTGTTCATAATTCCTAGCGTTTTTGATATTTTTTTAGACAGACCCTGAATGTGATCTTTCCATTTTATGTTTTCATCAAGTATGATTCCCAAAAAGTTAAATTTTTTGACAAACTCTATTTCTGTTCCATCCAAAAATAATTTAGGGGCAGTAACTTGTCTTTGTGGAGTATGAAAAATTATAGCTTTGGTTTTGCTAGTATTTAAAGAAAGTTTATTCAATTTTAACCAATCTACTATTTGTTTTAATTCATCATTAAGGGTCGAAACACTGTTATTAATAGAGTTTGCATTTAAGTTGGTAAAAAGAGTTGTGTCGTCTGCATAAATGATTGGAGTGAATAAATTGGTAGCTTTGGGGAAGTCATTCATGTAAATGATGAACAATAATGGGCCAAGTATGGAGCCCTGTGGGACTCCACACTTTATTTGTAATTTATTTGAGGCTACATTGTTAAATTCAACAAATTGTACTCTGTTGCTTAAGTAGCTGTGTAGAAGACTAAGTGAGTTTTCCCTGAAGCCATAATGTTTTAATTTAGATAATAGAATTTTATGGTCCAGCGTGTCAAAGGCCTTTGAGAGATCCAGGAAAATATTGATAGGGCACTTGTTTTTATCCATGTCTTGTATTATTCTGTCTACTAATTCCAGGGAGGCCAACTCGGTGGAGTGACAGGAACGGAAGCCATACTGACTTTTATAAAATAACTTCAATTCAGTGAAATGTTCATAGATTTGATTGTAAATAATTTTCTCAAAGACCTTAGACACGCTAGATAAAATCGATATGGGTCGATAATTTTCAAAGAAATGTGCATTATCTTTTTTATACAGAGGATTAATTTTTGCTATTTTCAGTAAATCTGGAAATAGTCCATCCCTAAAAGATTTATTTATCAATTCTGCCAGAATACTCGAGATTTCGTGTTTTAAATTTTTCAGCAATTTATTGGAAGTCAAATCATGTCCTTTACTTGATTTTGGCTTCAAAGAATCTATGATTCGAATAACTTCATTTTTGTCAATGTACTTGAATTTCAAATAGTTTACAACTGGATTTGATAGGTAATCATTGTAACTTTTATTTTCAGGTGGTGTTATATTTTGTGCGAGAGTAGGACCTATATTTACAAAATAAGAATTGAATTCATCTGAGATAGCCTTGGCATCATTTATCTGTACCCCACTCTTAACAAAATAGTTTGTGCAGTTATTATTTTCTTTTTTCCTACTCAGTAATTCATTTATAGTTGCCCATGTATTTTTTATATCAGACTTAAATTTAGTAAATTTACTTTGATAATACATTTTCTTTCCTTCCAGTATGGCCTTTTTCAAAATTCTATTATATGTTGAAAAATTTGTATGAATGGCAGTGTATTGATTGGTACCTTTAGGGGTTGATTTAAGTTTTACATAAAGTTTGTCTTTATAATGAATTGATTTTAGAATGCCTTGACTAATCCATTCGGATTTCTTGTGCTTATATTTCTTATACTTAATGGTTTTAGGCTGAAGATGTTTCTTTAAAATATTTGATAGAATTGTATTAAATTCTTCATAGCAATCATTTGCGTTTCTACTAGAACCTGATATGTCATTGAATTGTTGTATAACGTATGGACTCAGAAGTTCATTTTTTATTTTTCCAATTGCTTCTTTGAAAGGGGGAGAAATTTGAATATATTTAGAGTCAGATTTTTTGTAATAGAGATGATCTAGACAAATAAAGTAAGGTAGATGATCCGAAATACTACTTAATAAAATACCAGCGGGTATAGAAGTGGCATCATCTGAAGTTTTTACAAAAAAATTATCAATTAATGTTCCTTTCCTATTTGTGAGTCGTGTTGGGAAAGTAATTTTCGGTATAAGTCCAGAAGATAATACACATTCTAGAAAATTGTTAAAGCTGTTAATTTCTTTAAATTTCAATAAATCTATATTGAAGTCACCCGCAACAATAATATTATTTACATTTTCAAATTCACTAAAAAATGTATTCAGGTCTTCAGTAAAACCAGTAATATTTTCTAAATTTTGTCTTGGTGGTCGATAGATGTTAGCTATTAAAATCTTTCTACAGCATCTATTTTGCAAATCTTGTTCAATAGAAATTTCAATAAATTGGCCATCCCAGTTTGAAGAGTCAAAATCATAGTTAATTTTCTTGTATTCCAATCTATTATCTAAATATATAGCTACACCTCCATGTGCACTGGATGACTTACCAGAAGAAATAAGATTATAACCCTCAAGCTGAAGCAAGGAAAGGTCGCTACCCTCTGTGAGCCAGGTCTCCTGTAAACATAAAGCGCATATTTTATTAGAATCAGTATTAAAGTCCTCTATATAAGCCTTGATGAGTTCAAACTTGGCATTCAAAGACTGGCAATTGAGACTAACAACTGTAAATGTTTCGGACTTAGAAGAAAGAAAACCTTTAAAGTCACTGTTAGTGTAATAAGGTGATGGTTGGAAAAGACCAGGTTCATTACTTATCATGTTTTCATTGTTGAGTTCAATTGAGTCAATTAATTCAGTTAAAGAAGAATTTACATCAAAAGAAAGTGAGGTTACCACATCTTCAGAATTGTCAAAATTTAGTCCAGACGACATTACACAGCAAGTAGAAACATGAAGTATACCAATGGTGCCAGCGAGTAATGGTGCATTTCAGCAGAATTTCACAAACAGGAATTTGAATCTGAATTGAAAAAATATAACAAATTAAGAATTGAAAATACCGATTAGTCATGAAAAGCATGATGAATGATTTAGCACAGATAGAGAACCAAAACCAAACATGAACAGTAATGTTATATACAATTAACATAGCTAGAAAATAACATTGATATATTTGAATGAATTTTCCCGAAATATATACATTATCCCTATAGTATTAAATGTTATAACAAAAGAAAGACAAAGCAGGACAAAAAGTGAAAAAAAAAAAAAATTATTATAAATGAAATAAAATAAATAAATAATTAAGTAAACCGCCGCATATAATTCTTACTGTGATTTTACCCCAAACATACTTGTGTTCTTTGTAAAGAATAATCCTAATCATTTAATACTAGTTAAGTGTCCTTTCACAAGCCAGTTTAAATTCCAAAATTTCAAAATCAGATCAATTCAGTTATGAAACAAAACAGTTATTCGAATGATAACAAATTTAAAACAAAAATAGATTGACTGTTAAAGTGGACCTCAGATCAATCTTAGTAAGTTATTAAGCAACAATAATAAACAAACAGCAGGCCAAACAAGTTTTATAAACAGTCAAAAGGATTAATAGGTTATAAGGAAGTTTAAAATTTGTCATCAAACACACAAAAGAATATCAGGCTTGGTTTACAGACATGAATTTTTTTGAAAAACATAAGTTGATCCAAATTACCAAACAAAACCAGTTCCAGGAATGCACAAATTTATGAATAGCAGAAAATAACAATTTTCAAACAAGTAATTAAATGAAAACTTCAGAGTTACAAATTGCATATATGAAGCTATTCATTAAGCTAGACAAAACATTTGTATTAACATGAAAGACTAATTAATTAAAGAGTGGAATAGAACCAACAAAATCACTTGTCAGTAGACCTAAGTTACAAAACAAGACATCCAGCTTAGCTTGGGACAACAAACCAAAGCAAACATTGATCCCATTTGAAATGGTTATTAAAGAATTCGTCTAAGTTTTCACAAAATACACTGCAAAACAAATATATATATATGTGAAATATCACAAGCATAATAGCATTAAAAAAGAAAAAAAAAAAAAAAGTTTTACACCACAGACGGCAGCATGGTTTATCAAGCCTGATCATTTTACATGATAGTTAAAAAAGATACAATATTAAGTGTCAATTTTTTATGCAACACACACAAGTTAACAAAACATTTCAATGCAATCATATTGATATGAACGATTTCTTTTCATTGCAGCTTATTAATCATGTCAAGTTAATCACAGGTGTTTGCTTATCAATGTTAAAGTTTATAAAAACTTCATGATTGGACAGTTTGCAGTTATAATGAATTTAGCAATTTAGATGACATTGTTCAATCTTAACAAAACAAACAGTCAAGTTGTCAATAACTGTTAAAAACACGTAAGCTCTCTACTTGTTTATATTATGAATTTGAGGTCAACACCTAAAACAAAGCATAAAACAGCTGATCTGATTAGACTAAATGATAATAGAAAGAAAACACAAGAGATTTAAACAAAATTACCATTTGGGGGAGGGTAAGAAATTAATTCTGTAAATTAATTTAAAAAAAAAATCAATATATTTGTCAGGGAACTACTCAAGTCTAATGATTCAACAAATGAAAACAAAAAACCGTGTCCATAAAGAAATAGTCACTCAATAATTATGGATTGCACAGTGATAGCAATACACGCAAGGTAAATTTATGTTGGATAAAAAGTATGGTAGACAAGTTTTTATGAAGAGTCTGCTTTGAGTTCATCCCGCACTTTCATAAGAATGCTACCGAGCAAGTTTTTTCCTTGCCACTTTTTAGTGTAAGCATCAGCATTTGATATATGTAGACCGATGCCCCAGATCTTATTGGGCCCTGCTTCCGCCAGTTCAGTATCAGCTGTGTCCAAAAGAAAAGTTCTGGAAGGATTATGCTGCTGGAATTTTGCGCGACATGCTTTCAACATTACGGTTTCAGCATGAGGGAGCCAGTTGTCCTCATTTAGAGTAATCGAATCACCAAGTATTTTGCACTGCAAAGGACCTCTGGCTTTCGAAATTTTTTGGGAAATTTCAGGTTTCTCTCCATGAATCGCACGTTGCATCTGAAAGTACCTTTCAACACTGTCATAACTTTTGCCATCAATTTTAATTCCATCTTCGATTACATGGAAATTCGACAGAGGAGAGGATCCGGTGAAAAAGCATGTGATGTTGTCCTTGGTAACTGTTGCCAACTTAGCTGGGTTCAGAGCTGGTGGAAGTTTGTCAATTGATGCAGCATCATAAGAAACTCCTTCAACAATGAGCCTGTCATATTTAATGGTGGCCTTCATTTTCTTTTTTATTGCTGCACTCAATATAGGATAGAGAACCCGCCTCCTTTCTTCGATTTCTGGTGGGAAGTTTTCAGTTATAAACATACCTGTCCCTTTTAGGGCAGTTTTCTTTTGCCACACCAAATCACGGTCTTCACGTTTCACAAAACGACACATAATGGGTCTGTTTGGACCTTTCCCAGGCAGACGATGACAGTCTTGGAACAGAATGTTCATTGGGTTGGAAATGTTCAGATAACTTTGAAAGAAAGTTCTCAGAATATTGGCACAGTTTTCATTTTGATGCTGAGTTATACCACGGAAGACTAGATTTTCTTTTCTCAGATATGTGTCTAGAGATAAGTTTCTTTCAAGCAGCTCATCATATTTTGTCTCAAGTTCATTCACACGAGCTTTGCACACTTTCAGCTCACTTGTGGTTTTCTCTAGTCTTTTCTGAAGATTCGAAACTCTAGTTAGTTTAGTTTCAATTTTATCCACTTTTCCACCAAGGTGCTTCAAAACCTTCATCATTTCAATTTGACCCGGATCTAAATGACTTTCATCAATATCTGGGGGTTCACATGTGACACTACTGGCATCAGACAAAGCATCATCATCAGGGTCAAGTTCATTGTCACTAAGTTCAGAGTTAGTATCAGTATCTTCCATTTCAGGTGAAAACAATTTACCTTTTTCTTCAGTGGTCATATTTTTTGTTGTACTTCGTAGTAATCTAGATGACATCTGAATGTAATTCCACGTTCATAGAAAGACATAAAGTGTGTATAGGCCCAAAAATTCGAGAGTCACTCCAAAAACGAATATGTTTTTCATTGTCAGACATATTAAATTTTCATAGTCCAACAGATGATTGGCATACAATCCGTGTTTTTGTTTTTTTTGTTTTTTTTTAAATGAAAGAATCCATGGCAGTTTTGAACATTCCACTGAACAGGGAGTAAAGCATGTTATTCCATTGTTTCCTTCTCATATCATCCAACCCGACAGACTTTTTTCCTGCAAAGAAGAATTGAGCTTAACCTCGATTTTTATTAAATGGACATGCAAAAAAAATTGATTGAGAAAACAGGTCTTTTATTTTCCATCCTGCCTTAGAAACAGTTCCTTTGAGAATATCAAAGAAACAAAAAAATTAATTATGTCTGGCTCCATTTTAATTGTAATTTAGCCCCATTAAATTTTTACCCAGTATACACTGCAGGTGGCGTCATAAGCTGGTGATGCCACCTGGTGTCTTTATGTCGTGTGAATAGTTTAATTCAGAAATTAAGTTCACCAAACTAGTTATTATCGTAGGATTGTGATTGATTATGTTGTTGTTGAGAGTTCACAGAATAAAGGAGAGATTAGTAAAAGCACTTGTTTTGGGTGACTCACCTTCTGCAAAGGTAGATGATTTCTCCTCCTGGTGGTTGTTGGTGGAACAATTTGTCCAGCATAATATGTCAATCCACACACCGTTCACTGAAGTTTCAAAATTTGAGCACCGCAAATATTTATCTCGTATTGCCACTTTCTTCTCTAAATATTTGACTGCCAACCACCTTAAATTGCAGTTGCATATCAGTACCAACTGTTTAACACTCAAGATAGGCAATCCGAAGGTAGTGTCAAGTTGCGATATAAAGTCCATGAACACTCTCTCATCCAACACTGTCAAAGGATTGAGATCAAGACTTAAATATTTCAGACTTCTTGTTTCTTTGAATGCCCCTTGTTCAATGAAAAGGATAGACGCATTGGAGAGGTTGATTGTGTATAAAGCCACCATTCCATGAAGCATGCTTCTACATATAGGCATTTATTTGAAAAGTGGGGCCAAAAAGGTCCCCAGGAGCAAAAAAGTGAATCTCTGAATCCCAATAATCTGACATGGCAAATGTTTAGTCCAAGTGGTCCCTGTTACAGAAAAAGTAATTTTGGGGTCAACAGGTTACTGGATTTTTCATGAAAATTCCCTGAAAAAATAGTAAATTGATCACGCAATAGTCACAACAGTCACGCTAAAAAACCATCACAATAGTCACACAAAACAGTCACTTCAGTATTATTTTGGCCAAAATGTGCTGACATGAACAGTCACGACAGTACCCTGATCGTTCAACAAATTAGTCTAGGCGAGGGCTTCACATATAGGCATTTAAATGAAAAAATGGGGCCAAAATGGTCCCCGGGAGCAAAAAGGTGAACCTCTGAATCCAGATGATCAGATATGGTAGATGTTTTGTCCAAGTTGTCAGTTAATTAGCCTATGGCTAATGTTGTCCTCTTTATACGCTCTCAATCCAAAGATAAATAAAATGATTTGGTTTGATTTGAAGTGGTCCCTGTTATGGAAAAAGTAATTTTGGGGTCAACAAGTTACTGGATTTCTCATGAAAATTCCTTAAATAATTGGTAAAATAGTCACACAATAGTCACAACAGTCACACCACATAACAGTCAAAACAGTCACAGAAAGGAGTCACTTCAGTTACTATTTTGCTGAAATACACTGTTAGCCATGTTTAGGTGCGAACAATGAAGCGATAATAATACTTATATTTTTGCCATGGTAACATTGATAAAAGTCACGTAATCTTGCACATTCCTAGTAATTTACTCACCAGTACATTTTCAACATGATCATTTAGTGACACAATTACATTGTGGAAATTCACACATGGTCTATAGGTTTGGAATTAAGCATTTCCATGAGACAAGGCTAGAAATTAAGTTACCATGATAACACACAACAACAATTATTTCATGTGTTGTAGATTTCACATCAGTACATTATAAAGCCCCAATCATCCATCATCGTCATTTAATAACTAAGTTTGTCTTATGACAATTATGGTGAGAATGTGGCTGATTCCAGTGATTCGAGACCCACAGAACATGAATTGGACTAATACTACGATGAATATAAAGATGAAAATAAAACAAAACAAATCTAAATCTAATCTAAATAACTACATTTGCTTCATGACAGTCATGTTGAGAATATGACGGATTCCAAACCTACAGGCCATGGAATTCGCCTTTTATTTCTGTGACCATGGTGAATGAATAACTAAATATGTCTTGTGACAATCATGTTGAGAATGTAACTGATTCAAAATCTACGGGCCATGGAGTGTGACTTTTATTACTGTTTCAATTGTGATTACATAATCCGATTTGCTTTATGTATAAATATAAACGTACAGGCCATGAAGTGTGACTCTGGTGCTTTAATAACTAGATTCATTTTATGGCAATCATGTTGAGAATGTGATTGACTCCAAACCTACAGGCCATGAATTGTGACATTCATTTTGTGTGACTATGGTGATTAAGTGACTAAATTGCCTTATGATAATCATGTTGAGAATGTGACTGATTCCAAACCTACAGGCCATAGAGTGTGACTATGGTGATTAAAAAACTAGATTTGACTTATGACAATCATGTCGAACACTCAATTGATTCCAAACCTACAGACAATGGATTGTGAGTTTCAGGCCAAAAGTGCAATTGAAAAAAGACACTAACAGGCACAGTAGAGCTGACATGGTCAAAGAATTGTCAGCTGTCCTAGAAAATGACATTGAATTGAATAATTTGACATTCATGATATTAAATTTTTATTGAACTCTATATCAGGGACGGACGCAGGGATGCATCTCCCCCACCAGACCAAAATTTATATATTTTTACATGTTAATTTTATCAGCGCGTAGTCGCGCTATGTCGTGAGCTATGCGTTCCACGACGCGATAGCCCAATAGACCCCCCCATCGGAATTTTCTGGATCCCCCCCTGCTCTATATGTACATATTAACCTATAATTATATTTTACATTTTTCTTGTAACTATGAACGAATAAAATACTATATATATTAGTGCGACTGTGGTGATTAGGCATAAAAAACTAAATTTTCTAATGAAAATCAAGTTGAAAATGTGACTGACTTTAAACTACAGCCCATAGAGTGTGACTAGTGTGATTAAAAAAACTAGATTTGACTTATGCTAATCATGAAGAGAATGTGACAGATTCTAAACCAAGTCATGGATTGTGACTTTCATTACTGTGACTATGGTCATTAAATAATTAGTTTTGCATCATGACAACACGGTTGAGAATTTGACTGATTCTCGGCAAACCAACAGACTATGAAATACTTTCGTTACTGTGACTATGGTGATTAAATAAACAAACTTGCCCTGCCCCTGTAATAATACTAATGTTGAGAATTCAACTTATTTCAAACCTATAGACCATGAAAATTTAAATGACTTTCATAAAGTGTCAATACTGTGACAATGGTGATGAAATAACTAGATTTGCTTTATGGCAATCATGTTGAGAGTGTGACTGATTCCAAAGCTGTAGAAGATGAAACGTATCTTTCATTACTGTGACTATGGTAATTAAATAATTTGTCTTGCATTATGACAATCATGTTGAGAATGTAATTGGTTCCAAACCTACAGGCCATGGAATGTGAGTTTCAGTATTGTGACAATGGTGATTAAATAACTAGATTTTTCTTATGGCAATCATGTTGAGAAGGTGACCTATTCCAAACTTGCAGGCCATGAAGTTTGATTTTCATTAGTGTGATTATGGTGATTTTTGAAATAATAAGTCTACCCTCATGACAATTGTGTCGAGAATGCTGTAATTCAAATCTGTGACTATGGTGATGAAATAGCTAGATTTGTCTTATGGCAATCATGTTGAGAAGGTGACCTATTCCAAACTTACACGCCATGGAGTTTGATTTTCATTAGTGTGATTAAGGTGATTTTTGAAATAATAAGTCTAGCCTCAAGACAATTGTGTCGAGAATGTGGTTATTCCAAGCTGTGACTATGGTGATTAAATAACTTTCTCATGACAATCATGTTGAGAAGGTGATCTATTCCAAACTTGCAGGCCATGAAGTTTGATTTTCATTAGTGTGATTATTGAAAAAATAAGTCTAGCCTCAGGAAAATTGTGTCGAGAATGTGGTTATTCCAAGCTGTGACTATGGTGATTAAATAACTATCTCATGACAATCATGTTGAGAAGGTGACCTATTCCAAACTTGCAGGCCATGGAGTTTGATTTTCATTGGTGTGATTATGGTGATTTTTTAAATAATAAGTCTAGCCTCATGCATTGTGTCGAGAATGTTGTTATTCCAAGCTGTGACTATGGTGATTAAATAACTAGATTAGTCTCATGACAATCATGTTTAAAAGGTGACTTATTCCAAAATTGCAGGCCATGGAATGTGACTTTCAGTATTGTGAAAATGGTAATTAAATGGCTAGATTTGTCTTATGGCAATCATGTTGAGAAGGTGACCTATTCCAAACTTGCAGGCCATGGAGTTTGATTTTCATTAGTGTGATTATGGTGATTTTTGACAATTGTGTCTAGAATGTGGTTATTCCAAGCTGTGACTATGGTGATTAAATAACAATCTCATGACAATCATGTTGAGAAGGTGACCTATTCCAAACTTGCAGGCCATGGAGTTTGATTATCATTAGTGTGATTATGGTGATTTTTGAAATGATAAGTCTAGCCTCATGACAATTGTGTCGAGAATGTTGTAATTCAAATCTGTGACTATGGTGATTAAATAACTATCTCATGACAATCACGTTGAGAAGGTGACCTATTCCAAACTTACTGCCATGGAGTTTGATTTTCATTAGTGTGATTATGGTGATTTTCGAAATAATAAGTCTAGCCTCATGAAAATTGTGTCTAGAATGTTGTTATTCAAATCTGTGACTATGGTGATGAAATAGATAGATTTGTCTTATGGCAATCATGTTGAGAAGGTGACATATTCCAAACTTGCAGGCCATGGACTTTGATTTTCATTAGTGTGATTATGGTGATTTTCGAAATAATAAGTCTAGCCTCATGACAATTGTGTCGAGAATGTTGTTATTAAAATCTGTGACTATGGTGATGAAATACCTTGATTTGTCTTATGGCAATCATGTTGAGAAAGTGACCTATTCCAAACTTGCAGGTCATGAAGTTTGATTTTCATTAGTGTGATTATGGCAATTTTTGAAATAATAAGTCTAGCCTCATGAAAATTGTGTCGAGAATGTGGTTATTCAAATCTGTGACTATGGTGATTAAATAACTATCTCATGGCAATCATGTTGAAAAGGTGACTTATTCCCAACTTGCAGGCCATGGACTTTGATTATCATTAGTGTGATTATGGTGATTTTTGAAATGATAAGTCTAGCCTCATGACAATTGTGTCGAGAATGTTGTAATTCAAATCTGTGACTATGGTGATTAAATAACTATCTCATGACAATCACGTTGAGAAGGTGACCTATTCCAAACTTACTGCCATGAAGTTTGATTTTCATTAGTGTGATTATGGTGATTTTTGAAATGATAAGTCTAGCCTCAAGACAATTGTGTCGAGAATGTGGTTATTCCAAGCTGTGACTATGGTGATTAAATAACTATCTCATGACAATCATGCTGAGAAGGTGATCTATTCCAAACTTGCAGGTCAAGAAGTTTGATTTTTATTAGTGTGATTATGATGATTTTTGAAATAATAAGTCTAGCCTCATGAAAATTGTGTCGAGAATGTGGTTATTCCAAGCTATGACTATGGTGATTAAATAACTAGATTTGTCTTATGGCAATCATGTTGAGAAGGTGACTTATTCCAAACTTGCAGGCCATGGACTTTGATTTTCATTAGAGTGATTATGGTGATTTTTGAAATAATAAGTCTAGCCTCATGAAAATTGTGTCGAGAATGTGGTTATTCAAATCTGTGACTATGGTGATTAAATAACTATCTCATGACAATCATGTTGATAAGGTGACTTATTCCAAACTTGCAGGCCATGAAGTTTGATTTTCATTACTGTGATTATGGTGATTTTTGAAATAATAAGTCTAGCCTCATGACAATTGTGTCGAGAATGTGGTTATTCCAAGATGTGACTATGGTGATTAAATAACTATCTCATGACAATCACGTTGAGAAGGTGACCTATTCCAAACTGGCAGGCCATGAAGTTTGATTTTCATTAGTGTGATTATGGTGATTTTTGAAAAAATAAGTCTAGCCTCAAGACAATTGTGTCTAGAATTTGGTTATTCCAAGCTGTGACTATGGTGATTAAATTACTATCTCATGACAATCACGTTGAGAAGGTGACCTATTCCAAACTTGCAGGTCATGAAGTTTGATTTTCATTAGTGTGATTATGGCAATTTTTGACAATTGTGTCTAGAATGTGGTTATTCCAAGCTGTGACTATGGTGATTAAATAACTATCTCATGACAATCATGTTGAGAAGGTGACCTATTCCAAACTTGAAGGCCATGGAGTTTGATTTTCATTGGTGTGATTATGGTGATTTTTGAAATAATAAGTCTGGCCTCATGACAATTGTGTCGAGAATGTGGTTATTCCAAGCTGTGACTATGGTGATTAAATAACTAGATTTGTCTTATGGCAATCATGTTGAGAAGGTGACCTATTCCAAACTTGCGGGCCAGGGAGTTTGATTTTCATTAGTGTGATTATGATGAATTGGTAATTTTTGAAATAATAAGTCTAGCCTCAAGACAATTGTGTCGAGAATGTGGTTATTCCAAGCTGTGACTATGGTGATTAAATAACTAGATTTGTCTTATGGCAATCATGTTGAGAAGGTGACCTATTCCAAACTTGCGGGCCAGGGAGTTTGATTTTCATTAGTGTGATTATGATGAATTGGTAATTTTTGAAATAATAAGTCTAGCCTCAAGACAATTGTGTCGAGAATGTGGTTATTCCAAGCTGTGACTATGGTGATTAAATAACTATCTCATGACAATCATGCTGAGAAGGTGATCTATTCCAAACTTGCAGGTCAAGAAGTTTGATTTTTATTAGTGTGATTATGATGATTTTTGAAATAATAAGTCTAGCCTCATGAAAATTGTGTCGAGAATGTGGTTATTCCAAGCTGTGACTATGGTGATTAAATAACTAGATTTGTCTTATGGCAATCACGTTGAGAAGGTGACTTATTCCAAACTTGCAGGCCATGGACTTTGATTTTCATTAGAGTGATTATGGTGATTTTTGAAATAATAAGTCTAGCCTCATGAAAATTGTGTCGAGAATGTGGTTATTCCAAGCTGTGACTATGGTGATTAAATAACTATCTCATGACAATCATGTTGAGAAGGTGACCTATTCCAAACTTGCAGGCCATGAAGATTGATTTTCATTAGTGTGATTATGGTGATTTTTGACAATTGTGTCGAGAATGTGGTAATTCCAAGCTGTGACTATGGTGATTAAATAACTAGATTTGTCTTATGACAAACACTGTGGTGATAAATTAATTAGTCTTGCCCTATGACAATCGTATTGAGAATTTAACCGATTCCCGGCAAACCAACCAACAATAAAATACTTTCATTACTGTGACTGTGATTAAACAACCAAATTTGCCCCTTTTAATAATAATAACATTGAGGATTCAACTTATTCCAAACCTATAGACCATGAAATGTGACTTTCATTACTGTGACTATGCCCAGTGGGCATTTGAGTCACCTGACTTCAAGCAGACATCACGATGACATATGTGACATTAGCCGATCTCCCCTGACGTCAAAATGAGTCAAACTGTGACCTTCACTACTGTGACTGTGGTCTTTTTCAAAATAGTTAGTCTTGTCTTTTGACAATTGTGTTGTCTGTGACTAATTTGTGACCTATAGATCATGAAATGTCCATATTTCCACATTGACTATGACAATTAAATAACTAAGACCTGGCTTAGAAATGTGACCTTCATTAAGTAGGGGGAACAGGGGCACATTGGGGCGCTTTTAATATCTACTAATTTTGCCCAATGCTGGAAGCACTGGGTAACTCAGAAGTTTGCATGAATATCACCAATGCTATTGAGCTTAAATCCAAGGTATGATAGATAAGACTGCTTCTACCCTTTTGCTGTCAGACAGCAAAACTGTGAGACAAGGGGGCGCATTGGGACATCAATTAAAAAATCATTTTGATGCTCCATGTGCATTAGATATTACATATAAGAAGTGAGTAAGACTACATATATATATACAGTGCAATAACGCCTCATAATGCCAACAGTTACTAACTTTAAACAGTTTTAAACATTTAACATAAACTGGTGCAGCCTATAGATCTGTAAGTAACTCAAAGTACTCAGCGATAAATTTGTTCTTAGAGCATGGTAATCTACTATGCCTCTATTCACTGTGGCCTGAATACCTATTGCGTGCTGTCCCAGGTCATTCATTTCATCTGGACACTTAAATTCTGTCATAAAAAGTGTGCCCCAATGTGCCCCGTATTCAGTGTCCCAATGAGCCCCTATATGACTTTCATACCAAAATGCTAATTTCTCAGGCACCAGTGAGTGTTTATCAGGATAGCAATTCACAACTGTTCGTTATGATGTGTCAAATTCATACAAGCATTGAGAAAGCCTCATTGTTCATGGTTTTACCCAGAGAATGGTTTGAATTGAACCCCTCTGAATTAAGTTGAGTAGTAGGAAAACAGACTTTTTCTCACCGTATCTGCATGTGGTTGCAATTTTCCGATAAAAGGATAGAAACATTAGGATGGGAATTTACAAGATTTGATGGCGCAACCATATCATAAACATTGTCAGGAATCAAGAAAACACCACTGTCCCATTGTACCCGATGTCCCAATGTTCCCCATGTCCCAATGTGCCCCGGCCCCTCCTACTGTTGAGTGACTTATGCCTAGTCAATGTTGAGAATGTGGCTGATTGAATTACTGAATATCATAAAGTGTGACTGTCGTTACTGTGACTATGGTGACTAAATAATACCTTGTCAATAATCTTGAAAAATCCATACCTACGTACGGCCATGAAATGTGACTTGCATTGGTGTGATTATGGTGATGTGACTACTATATTATGAATAGCCTTTTGACAATAACATTGAATTTTATCAATGCTAAATTATTCACACATCAAGTATTTTGGATCACTTTTTACTCTGGTAAATTTCTAACCACAGCCATAGTCTTTTCTTCTTCTTTTTCAGACTTTGAGTCTAGCTCACTTTTCTGTATTGTTTTTCTCCCTATTTTAAATCTATCTGTCTATCTATCTATCTATCTATCTATCTATCTATCTATCTATCTATCTATCTATCTATCTATCTATCTATCTATCTATCTATCTATATATCTATCTATCTATCTATCTTTCTATATCAATCTATCCATCTCTCTTCCTATATTTGTATCATTCTATATATTATAACTGTACCCTCAACAGGCAACAGTTGATAAATAAATAAATTCAAAGACCAGTTAATTATAAATCAGTATTTTCAAAACTCAAAGGACACATAGTTAATACCGTAAAAAATCTGATTAAATGGTCTGCACACTGCAGATTGGAATCAGTCATATTCTCAACATCATTGTCGAAAAGCAGGGCATAGTTTAGTCACCACAGTCACAGTAATTAATGTGGCATCACTTGATCTGTTATTCCATGGTTGTCAAGACTCAAAGTACTTGATCTTCTTGAGTCACCATAGTTACATAATTAGAGACCATATTTAATAGTCTGCAATTTTGGTATCAGTCCTGTTCCCACCATAATTGTCAAAGAGCAACAAATTGTTTAGTCACCAAAGTCACAGAAATGAAAGTACCATCACATTGGTCACGTCGTTTGCAATCAGTATTGTCATGAACAATGGACTGGTACTGAGTCACCATGGTCAAAGCATGAACTTGATTACGAGTCAGATTACAAAGCACATTTTCAACATCATAGTCAAAAAGCCAGGGGTTGTGTAGTTATTATGGTCATCACATGGTCTGTTAGTTAACTTAGTTTTCAATTACACTTTGGCAAATAGGTTAGGTATCAGATACTCATTCAATAACTCTTTGGATTCATTCAGACGACTGACTGTCTGGGGTAAATTGCATTTCACATGAAGAGGTCTGGCTTCTTTGAAAAGACAATCAGCAGTCAATTGCAATTGACAGACTCAGTCATACTGGGGTATACCTGGATGCCAGAATTGCAATTAAGACAGTTCAATTGAATAGAAAAGCACTTTGAAAGCACTTACTAATTGCTCAACATGACAGTCACTGTACAATCACGACAGTCACACAGAAAGGTCACAATGATCACTGTGATGTTGGACTTAGTCATTTTGGACAATTTATTACAAGCGTGAGGTACGTTACACGAACTATCCCGTACGTTACACCACTTTGAAGGCTCATATCTCAGTGAAAATTGGCAATATCACTGAAATTCAAGTTGTATGAGAAAGATTCGATGTAGGACTACAAAAATAGAATATATTGACATGACCAAAAGTGGTTTTAGTGGCCGAAAAATGGAGTTAAGTCACTTTTACAATAGTCACACCAAGGTGTGACAGTTTGCTTTCAGACGATTTTCCCCTCAGAACTTGTATTAGACCATTTTTCAAAAATCACCTGATATTTTTTTATTGTACCTTAAGAGATGAGAAATCACATGAAGTGTTTGTTTTGGTTATGGGATGCATTGGACACAAATGGCAGCCTCCCAAAATAGGGTCTAAAAAATGGGGACCTTTTGAAACTCGATTTTTCACCATTTTTGAGGCTCATGAATTGGAAATTGTGGTTATAAGTATCATTATATTTTTCCTTGATAGCCCTATCACTGTTATTTCATAAAAGACACAAATCATGTAAATCAGATAATTAACTTTCATACTGTGACTGTTTAAGTTTTGGCCCCACTTTTCAAATAAATGCCTATATGTTGCCGACGTTGTTTCCTTGTAGAGACAGTTCTTTAATAATTGGCCGGTTCCCTATCAAGTTTATTGGAAATTTGTTTAAATCAGTATTTTGTAAAGTAACAGCTGATACTGATTCGGACAGTTTCATTTCAGTTACAGCATCACTCAAGTTCAGATCTAGAACAGATACCTTTTGTAAGCTTGGCATATTTGCAAGAAAATTTGTCAGAGAGACACCGCTTTGTTGTTGTTGTTTTGAAGTCTCTATTTCGTTAATGGAAATAAACAAATTTGATATTTCCAAACTGTGTATTCCGTCTATGACCTTCAAATCACATCCGAAAAAATTTAGAGTCTTCAGTCCTTTTATTCCTGTGAATGCGTGATGTTCAATTCGATTTACAGTACACTTCGAAAAAATTAAGTATGTTGTCTTCTTTTAGATCAGGTATTGTCATTTTGGTGAGAATGAGGTTGATTCGCTCACCAAGATATTTGTTGTTAGGTATCCATCCTTGTTCAGCGTGCAATATGGTGAAATTGGCTAAAATAACACTGGAAAATATTTGTAGATTTGCAAATGATTTTGGAATAGTTCTCAAAATGCTACTGCCATCTCCTCGAACTTCTAGTTCATATTTGTCTTGACCATAATCCAGTTCTGGGAAGGCATTTAGGTTTCCCGTTATTGAACATTTCACCGATTTTCTAGAGGATGATGGGATTAGTTCACAATCAATATTACCTTCATCCTGAGTTGCGCCATGATGTTCAGTGGTCCCGGCCAAAGTAACGTCTAAATCAAAAGATTTGTCATTCTGTTCAGTGATTCCACTCGAAGTCAGGTCGGAATCAAGGAACTTCTCATCTAATATTGATACTGTGTCCCACTGAGAATCGTATGATGTTTCTTTGGGGTTCAGTTCTGAGCATGGTTCGGAGTCTGTGGTCAAAATGGAGTTAACTCTACTTCTGAACAGTGGAAAGCTTGTTGTTGTTGAAAAGTATGATATATCTGATTTCGATGTAGATAATGTCTCTGTTTGAGGTTCATCGTGCTCAGACCTTTTCAGAGTGTTTACTTGGGTATTGGCTTCAGAAGAATGAAGTTCCAAAGAGAGTAGAAAAACACAGATAAAAGTCAGCAAAATCCAAAGACCCTGAAAAAGAAAGACCAGAGATGTCATAACAGTATTTCCTTGAGTCATAGAAATTTTAATCAATGTCAAAGCTAAATACTTCTACTCACCATATTGGGTAAAACTAAATGGAGTTCTCTCTTTTGCCTTCTGAAGATTTCACGTCTTTCCCACGAGATTTTGTTGTTGTAGAGTTTGTCTCTGTGATCCAGCCCCAACACAGACAATGATTAATTGCATTTATATACTTTATATACACAAGGACTGAGCCCTGCAATATCCAAATTTGTTTCGAAAGTAAGGCGTGGTGGTCATTACTCCAGAAGAAATATGACTTTCAACACGAGTTGCAATCTGCGGATTCTTGTTAATTTGAAGAACGAAAATGCACAGCGACGTGTCAAATGTGTAATTTTCAACAAAGTTCAACACATTTTCATTGATATATTTTTCTGTGTACAAGTGAAGATGGTACCCGACTGCAGCCACACCCAGACAAAATTAATACTTGTCCCTTCTTGACAAAAGATAATAATGTCAGTCATTAGCAGTTGTGCTCTTACGAATGAAGATAAGTATTGGGCGGGTACATAATTTTTCTTTAAAGAACTTTTTTCTGTATTAAAAGTATTTTGTCCAAATTTGTGAAAAGCACAGACGTGAAGGATTATTGAAACTGCTATCCAGCATAGGTCCAGGCGAATTCGCCTAAGTGGCAATCGAGCTTGTAGCCCAGCGATTGACTGCCCTTTAAATTCTATCTTACTTGCTTCTTAGTTAACTTTAGAGTAAGCCGACAAACACATTTGATCAATCACTGTGGCTCAGTATGGCTGTCATATTTAGTTATTCCCACCCCTAGGTAACTTTGGAAGATCAATGAAATCATATTTTTGTGGTTGCTACTTTAGTGTTTTGCTTTGCCTCTGGAAGAGAGTGCCACTCTAATTCATCTAGAACCAGGGCTTCAGTAGGCCTACTTCAGTCATGTAATGGCCTTATGATATATCTGTGCAATTTAGACCTTTTGTATACAAGAAGTTTAAGGTATTCTAATGGTGTAGACTTGTGGGAGAGCTGTATGGTATTTCTGAAGTTGTAACAGGCCTCTATAGGTAGGGATGTTCCGATACCAATAGTACACTCTAAAAACAGTGTTTAGAGTCTAAACACAATCCTAAACACATTTCATGTCCCACTTTTTTCACGCGTTTAGCCCTTAGACACGTTTTCATTTGAAGTGTTTAGGTCAAGATGTGTTTAGAATTCTCTACATGTTTAGCCTGAGAACACATTTGACATGTTTAGGTTTGAAACACCTTGCAGACACTTTCATATTCATTTGGGGTTTAGGTTTTGGGGTTTAGGTTTGGGGTTTTGGTTTTGGGGTTTAGGTTTTGGGGTTTAGATTACTGGGATTGCTTTGGGGATAAGTTTGATGCAATTTTATTGAAGACATCAAGAACAAATTACAACAAATTTGTAAAAACAGCAGAAAATCAATTGTTTCAATATACAATGTATCAGTGAGGAAGATCACTCTTAAATCAAATTGTTTAACAAATAGGTAAAAAAATGACAATGGTCAATAAATGAAAAAATATTTTGGATCCTTATGGAATTGGCAACGTTGCAGGAGTCAACTGGTGTCTTCTTCACCTAGCGGAGTCTTCAGGTTTGTTGATACATGAAGGTCTCCATGTCCACCATCTGCAAAATCATACAAATAAGCACAGATTAAAAGTACAGAAAGTAGACACAAAACTTATAAATACAGTTTTCAAACTTATGATGATTGAGATAGAGACAGATCATGATTAAGATAGAGGGAGAATGAGTGCCATGTAGATAGATAGATAGATAGATAGATAGATAGATAGATAGATAGATAGATAGATAGATAGATAGATAGATAGATAGATAGATAGATAGCAGTGGCGTATTTACGGGTGGCCATGGTGCCATGCCCCCCCCCTCAGGCCCAAAATTAACATTGAAGAGATAGGAAATCCTGCGGAGCGCCCCTTATTCACCACATGTAATGGCCCCCCCAGGCCATTTCTAGATACCCCCCTGATAGATAGATAGATAGATAGATAGATAGATAGATAGATAGATAGATAGATAGATAGATAGATAGATAGATAGATAGATAGACAGATTTTAAGCAGGATACTTAGATTTTTTTTCAAATGATGTGATTTTGAAAATAACGATTTGAAATTTAAAAAAAATTGATTTTAATCAAACCTATTTTTGGTAAATTAATATAATGATTTAAGTTTAAGTTGTTTTAAATTGCTATTATTTAAATCTGTCAACCCTAGCCTACCAACTAGATGGATGGATTGTGACTTTACGTCCAGTGTTTATTCACTTGGTAGGCTAATTAGGACAGATGAAGGATAATTGAAAATGCCATCCAATATAGGCCCAGATGACCAGGCAAAAGCAGTATTCGAACCCTGTACCCCAGCAGCAATTGCCAGCCTAGCACACTGCCACTGAGCCCCCCCCCCCCAGATCACTGAGATGGATAGGTAGATGGATAGGGTGATAGATAGGTAGATGGATAGGTAAAACAGATAGGTAGATGGATATGTAGACAGATGGGTCGATGGATAGGTAGATGGATAATGAACCAGATAGGTAAATGGATAGGCAGATGGACAGATGATAGATAGGTGGTTGGATATATATTAAGATAGGTTGACAGATAATTATATATAGGTAGCATCATAGGTTGCAATATATAGGAAGCAATACAGGTTGCAATACGGGCATGCAGATGGGTAGATGGATAGGTATAGACAGATAGGTAGATAGACAGGTAGATGGACAGATAGGTAGACAGATAGGGAGATGGATACCTGTTGCCATTTCTCTCACACCTTGCAGCATTTCTTTCTTGTCAATCTGAAAATATATCAAATTATTAAATTCATTAGTCAATGTAATATTTTGAAATACATAATTTAATGTAAATCATGTAAAATATTGAGAAAAAAAAATTCACTTACAAATTTTCCCTGTTGACAGTCCAGAAGAGCCATCCAGAATGAGAGAATTGCATGAAAATTCCAAGCCTGACCACTCAACCATGACCGTTTTAATTGGCCCCTAATTTCGTATGCATAATATTCTGAGATAATGAGGGTATATTGAGACTATTTAGTGAATTAATTGACTCTAATTTCCAATCTGCAAATTATATTGAGATATTAATACTTGTAAGTTTAACTTGAAGGCATGTGGATGTAAATTAGCATTGCATTTTCATTAAGAATTTGGCATTTTTAAATGTAAATATAATGTAAATAATCTTTTTTGTCAGATATACACTATAATTATGCAATAATGTATAATTATGTTATTCTATTGTAACAGCATAAAGTATATGTTTTAACTTAGTTAAAATACCATAACTATCATATAAATTGACCAGCAAATACCATACAGTTAAATAAATTAGTCAATATAATTATAAAACTTTCACTTTATTGAGTTATTTTGATCGTGTTTTATGTCAAATATATAAGAAACGATCAATTAATCATTTAATTAATCAATCAGATAATCAATCAATAAAACAACCAGTCAACAGACGAATAAATCAATAATCTATCTATGTATCTATCTATGTATCTATCTATGTATCTATCTATGTATCTATGTATCTATCTATCTATTGCCTATGTATATATCTTTTGTAGTTTTGTCTATCTACCTTCCTTTTTTCGTTCTTTCTTAAATTTCTTTCTTTCTGTTCTATCTATTCATCTTTCTAATTCTATCTTTCTTTTTTTCATTTATCTATCTTTCTATCTTACTTTCTTTTCTTTGCCTCATTGCCGTATACCCCTCCTGTCTTAATGAGTCTACCAAGTGCATAAATACAGGACATAAAGCCCAATCATCCACCCATGGATCAATTCTTTCTTCCTTTTCAACCATAACTAAACTGCGAAGTTTTGCTAAATTAGTGATCGTGTGAAATGCCTGATAAAATAAATACCACAATCGAATTACTTACATTGATAGAATATTGTGCAAACATGCATTATCATATAAATTGAATGACCATTTACATTTCTTTCTGCCTCTCTATCTATAGATCTAGCTACTCAGCTATCTTTCTTTCTATCTTTTCGGATATCTGTCAACCTTTCATGAAGTCCTTTCCACCTTCCTACCTTGTAATCTATCCTTTCCAACTATATACTATATAAAATTATATATTCGTCTATCTATCTAGTTATCCAACGCTCATGTATACAGCCATCTAGCTAACCATCTACCTATCTTTCTATCAATCTAGCTATCTTTATTTTTTGGCTATCTATCAACCTTTTCTAACTTCCTACCTTCCAATCTTGCAATCTATCTATCTTTCTATCTACTCATCTATCTAGCACTGCAAGTATCAAACTATCTAGCTAACTATCCAGCTATCTATCCAGCTATCTATCCAGCTATCTATCCAGCTATCTATCCAGCTATCTATCTAGCTATCTATCTCGCTATCGTGCTATATTTCCATCTTTTGTCTGCCTTACTACCTTTGTTACAATCTAATTAGTTATACAGCAATAATACGACCATCTAGCTACTATCTACCTATCTATCTATCTATTTTGTTATCTTTCTTTTTATATTTTTTGGCTATCTATCCTATCTACTTTCCTACCTTCTAATCTCTCAATCTATCTATCCTACCATCTACTCGTCTATCTAGCACTGCAAGTATCAAACGATCTAGCTCACTATCCAGCTATCTATCCTGCTATCTACCTTGCTATCTACCTTGCTCTCTTGCCATATTTCTATCTTTTTTCTGCCTTACTACCTTTCTTACAATCTAATCCTATAATAGTATTCTGCGTGGCCATCTTGTGTGGCAGTTTTTACACTCACTCATAAGGCTTTCTCATTTTTCGACTTAGAGTTATGAAATTTGGTACAGGTATGGGACTATGGGTATAATTTTGCAAGTTGTCGAGAAATCCAAGATGGCGGCCGTTTTGTGGCGGCCATTTTGGCAGCCATCTTTCTTCATTCTTGAACTGCCCATTGTGACTTTAATATTTCACTTACAGTTAAAAAATTTCGTACAGGCATTGGCCTGTGGGTATCGATCAGGAACATGTTGAGAAATCCAAGATGGCGGCCATTTTGGAAATCCAAGATGGCGGCCATTTTGGTAGCCATCTTTCTTCATTGTTCAACTGCCCATTGTGACCTTAATATTTCACTTACACTTATGACATTTGGCACAGGTATTGGCCTGTGGGTATGGATCAGCAACATGTTGAGAAATCCAAGATGGCAGCCATTTCGGCAGCCATCTTTCTTCATTTTTTTAACTGCCCATTGTGACCTTAATATTTTGCATAGAGTTATAAAATTTGGTACAGGTATTGGCCTGTGGGTATTGATCTGGAACATGTTGAGAAATCCAAGATGGCGGCCATTTTGTGGTGGCCATTTTGGCCGCCATCTTTCTTCATTTCTTGAACTGCCCATTGTTACCTTAATATTTCACTTACACTCATGACATTTGGCACAGGTGCCTTTGCCTGTGGGTATGGATCAGGAACATGTTGAGAAATCCAAGATGACAGCCATTTTGGCAGCCATTTTTCTTCCTTTTTTTAACTGCCCATTGTCACCTTAATATTTCGCTTACAGTTATAAAATTTGGTGCAGGTATTGGCCTGTGGGTATTGATCTGGAATATATTGAGAAATGCTAGATGGCGGCCATTCTGTGGCGGCCCTTTTGGCAGCCATCTTTCTTCATTCTTGAACTGCCCATTGTGATCTCAATATTTCACTTACAGTTATGAAATTTGGTACAGGTATTGGCCTGTGGGTATCGATCAGGAACATGTTGAGAAATCCAAGCTGGTGGCCATTACGTGGTGGCCATTTTGGCAGCAATCTCTCCTCATTTCTTGAACTGCCCATTGTGACCTTAATATTTCACTTATGGTTTTGACATTTGCCATTGGTCTTTTTGCCTGTGGGTATGGACCAGGAACATGTTGAGAAATCCAAGATGGCGGCCATTTTGGAAGCTATCTTTCTTCATTTCTTGAACTGCCCAATGTGACCTTAATAGTTTACTTAAGAGTTATAAAATTTGGTACAGGTATTGACCTGTGGGTATCGATCAAGAAAATGTTGAGAAATCCAAGATGGCGGCCATTTTGCCAGCCATCTTTCTTCATTTCTTGAACTGCCCATTGTGATCTCAATATTTCGCTTAGAGTTATGAAATTTGGTAAAGATATTGGCCTGTGGGTATGAATCGGGAACGCATTGAGGCATCCAAGCTGGCCACAAATGCCCACTTCAGAATGGCTGACATCCTTGAACTGCCCATTGTGCCCTTGCTATTTCACTGTCAGTTATGAAATTAGGTAAAGTTATTGGCCTGTGGGCATGGATCAGGAAAATGTCGATAAATTCACATACATTGATAGATTGATAGATAGATATATACATAGATACATAGATCTATACCCACATTGCTTCATTCATTCACTCATTCTCCACACTGCCAAAGTATATCCTTTATCACGGGTGAATGCTAGTCTGTATATATTCCTCTATCTATCTAGTTATCCAGCAATCACATGTCCAGATATCTAGCTGACTATCTACCTATCTATCCAACAATTTTGCTATTTTTCTTTCTATATTTTTGGCTACCTATCCTATCTACCTTCCTACCTTCTAATCTCTCAATCTATCTTTCTCACCATCTACTTATCTATCTAGCACTGCAAGTATCAAATTGTCTAGCTAACTATCTAGCTATCTATCCAGCTATCTATCCAGCTATCTATCTAACTATCTATCTAGCTATATTGCTATATTCCTATCTTTTGTCTGCCTTACTACCTATCTTACAATCTAATCTGTATATTCGTCGATCTATCCAGTTATCCAGCAATCAGGTATCCAGATATCTAGCTAACTATCTACCAATCTATATCTTTATTTTTCTAATCTCTCAATCTATCTTACCTTCTACTAATCTATCTAGCACTGCAAGTATCAAACTATCTAGCTAACTATCTAGCTAACTATCCAGCTATCTATCTTGCTATCTATCTAGCTATCTTGCTGTAATTCTATTGTTTGTCTGCCTTACTACCTTTCTTACAATCCAATCTGTATATATATTCGTCTGTCTATCTAGTTATCCAGCAATCACATATATAGCTATCTAGCTAACTATCTACCTATCTATCTAGCTATCTCGATATCCTTCCTTTTATCTCTCTAGCTCACTATCTAGCTTACTATATATTAGTCTATCTACTTATCCAGTAATCAGGTATCCAGCTATCTATCTGTCTATCTATCTGTCTATCTATCTATCTATCTATCTATCTATCTATCTATCTATCTATCTATCTATCTATCTATCTATCTCTACCTATCTATCTGTTTTTTCATTTGACCTCCAAAAAAGGGAGAAGAAAGTACACATTATGCACAATAAAATGATATACCGCAATAATTATAAGTGTCAGCATAAGGGATGATATCATTTTTTTTCATTCGATTTTCTAAGTTAATTGAATAATTATCATCTGATGTGCATTCTGCAAGCAACTAAGGAAATCATATAGGCCTTATCAGATTAATAAATACCAATTGATAAGCTTGAATTCAATTCTTCATGAGAACACAGCAGTCTTCTGATTATCCGTGACAAATTTAATTTGTTGTGTTATGCTAAATTAATGTGCAAATTCAATAGGCCTGCCTGATAATATTAATATTACACACTACACAATACTATGGCACAATTATAATGAAAGTACAGACAATTTATTTTGATAAGTTTCAATGAACTTATTTGAAATAGTTTAAATTTTATGAAAATTATTTAGCATGATTCATACAGTCAAGAGTGATTATGATGAAGAAATCATTAAGTTGAATTTACAATAGAATCAGTAAGTAGGCCTATCTTTGAAATAGCTCCTTGCAATTTCTTCACACTTCCACTAATTGACCATAACTAAATGCTGAATTAGGGCTTGTGTGAATTTTCTGATAAAGTGAATAGAGTTTAGTAATCTTTGCTAAATTGGTAATCATGAAATAATTTTGATATCCCATTAAATGCATACACAATCGATTATAATTAAATAAAACCTTATTAAATTATTTTACAAAATAAATAATAAATCCCTTTGTTTTTCTTTGCGTTGAATCCTGATCATGTTCAAAAGCTAAACATGTTGACTACATTGAAGACATTATTCCAAACATGTTTAGGAATTACACACAATACTGAACATGTGAAGCATCTAAACACATCAAGTTTTATAAGCATTTAGGAAATAAACACAAACTAAAACATGTGTAGTGCATTTACATGTTTACATGTGTTTACAACCTAAACACTGTTTTTACAGTGTACAATGTATTGTGTTGTCGGTTTCAACACCTGGCCAAATAACTGTGTCGGAGCTTAGGCACTGCTCCACATAACCAATGGTATACCGGTATCAGAATGGTATCAGTATTTCAATATAGTCAGTATAAGTTGTATCAGCAACCAAATACTAGCATCAGTACCAGATCAAAAGTGAAACATTTGTATCAGAGCTTCCCTATCTCACTTAATTTCATATTGTGGGAACCAGATTCGATTCAAGGCCAAGGCGAACACCATAGTTATCATGATTATGGCATCCCTAGAAAAGTGTCTACCTGTATATGGAACAAGGCACATCCTATTGCTTGTCTCAATTAGTAGCAGTCCAAAGTTTTGCAATTGCATCTGAATGAAACATCTATCTCACCAAATAAAGTGCAAGATTTTCATTTCTTTGCCTGCGATGAAGGTCAACTAATACAAATTTAGGCCTGACAGTGTTAAAAAAAGTACTTTCATTTATATACCTGTATTGTCTTAGATCAGACAGTCAGGACAGACATATCAAATCAAGAATGCAAAAAGAAGTGTTTAACATATAAATGAAATGTTTCTGAAGTCATTTGTTATTCCAAATATTTGACGGAAGAATCTCTGTTGAGATTAGCTAGTCATTCATCAATATAATATCAATAATTATTCCAAAACAAAGCCTCTGCTACGTGCATTGCTTCCAACCTTCTGGCCTTCATCTGTAGGACTGTTGATGGTGCAATTCTGTTTGCACCTCATTTGACATCCATAGATGGAGCTAATTAAGTCTTTTGTCATGATTACGACGCCAACAGTCGTTGCAGTAGAAGATCAAAGTCCCCCAGTCTGTCATGTCTCAGTGCAGTCTCCGACTTCCCTCTCGTTCTGAGGCATCGGAAGGCATTAGTTCACCCCAATTAATGACCTACTGTTTCCCTAATGACAATCACCCTGATTAATAGCATAGGGCCAAAATAACAAATCATTATGGTTCTTTGAGGGCATATCCGCCTGACACATTTTGTTGTCAGCAGTGTCTCTCTCCGACAGTATTTGGTTCTGTTTATAAATCTAATATACTAATGCACGTCAGACAGCACTCTTTCCTATTGTCAAATTTGTCACACCAAAATTTTTTGTCTTAGCTGTGTGGGTAAATTCTACATGTACCTTGTGATTTTATTTTCAAGTTCCCTGACTCCTTGACAGACTCTGGCGTCCTTCTGTAGCACTTGTAAATCTTGTGGCAAATTCTAGTTTCCCCTGAATGGCAGCTAGTTTTGTAGAGTTATATTCATTCACCAGGAAGGCTCGCATAGCAGCTTTGATGCAATATGTACTTGTGACATATGTTGAATACATAGCCAGAATGGCCCATTGAAGTTGGAAAAAGGTGTTTCCAGTCGGGTTCAGTGAAACATATTATGTCCTGTAAACCAATCAACAATTCGCCAGGACGGAAAATCAACAAACCACAACGAAGCATATTTTGTCTCAAATAATTTTTACAGCTAGTGTTTGTAAAGTAACTTCAGCAAGACTAATAATTTCGAAAAATAATTTATTGTGAGAATAGAAAATGTATATAAACAAGGCAGTAGAATTCTGTGTGTCTGATAAACTCGCCCATTCTGCAGAAACAGGTTATGACACACTCTTATATTGCTCCGCTATCTGTCAAATTTATCAATAACAAAAAGGTCTTGATGAAAGCTCCATCTACGCTGTATGGCTGATTAGATAATCAATACCAATTTTGAAACGTGGCTTCCCCTTGATTACTTCTTCGGTATAATAGTACCTTGTCAACTGCCCAATTAGGTAGTACACCATTTATGAAACCCTGTCAGCAGGTTCAAGTTAGACACCAGATCAGGAATCTGCATTAAAAATTACTTCTTGTAATAAAAGTTATGGTGCCCAGAATATTATCATCATGATCATCATTTTATTATTATACTACACTTTTCTTTTATTAGATGTCAAGACCACATACGTTATCTCAATTTTCTTATTGAATATGGATATTGCTTCTTGTAGAAGTAGAACAGATGCATACTGTAGACCCATAAAAGTCAGAGCACATATATCCAAACTCAGCATCTATTGGATGTATTGGTCTGACTTTGGCATGACAAGGCATCAGTTTCTTTCTGTCAGCATAACATGCATTTCTATGAGACAGTATCTCATTAATAAGACAGACAAGAACATACGTGTACACAAATGTCATGAGATGATTCTGCAACATTCATAGATTTTTCTTTTCTTAGAGAAATATAATGTAAACTAGAATATACCCATTGAAATGTTGATTGTGGGTGGAAGTCATGAAACAAATATAATATGTATATAGATTTATATACCCATTAAGAGAGGGGGAGCGTGAGGAAGAGGAAAAGTTGGGGAGATATGAGTCTTAAGACATCAGGTGGACTGAAAGAAGTTAATTGAAAGTGAGTTATAAGAAGGTGGAGGCCCTTGCATGAGCATATACTTGTCTGTATTTGTCTTGTGTCAGGTACTGTAAGGGCCATGAGTTGAAGCGCAATGTGGAAATGTAAGTTTGGTGGTGTGACATGTAGAAGGCATTGTAAGTGTAGTAATGTATCGACCAAGTGATTTTATGCTAAATGTACGTGAATGAGGCTGGTGCGAGATGTTGAGAAGTGAGAGGGAGCTGTGAAATGAAAGAGGACTTGGAAGAAGGTGAAGAGCAGTTGAGTAGCTTGAAGTTATGAGGCATTTGGATGTAAGAAGGCAGAAAATTGGCTGGGAACAAAAGAATGCAATCCTGATGGCTAATTGCACTTATGTCTTCACACCTGTGACACCTTGCATTGGCCTTGTCAGGTGTTAAGGGATAAAACTTCAATTGCTATTAAGAAAGTCCTCTTGTGTATAATCAATGACCAACAGGTTGGAAGCCTATATCTTCATTAGCACTTAGTGCCACTGGGTCCTGTGCGAGCAGATCAGAACTGCCGTAGTTTTGAGACAGTGGCGCCGTGGCCGAAATTGGAACTACAATAGATCGAGCAGAGGAGCGCTTGTAACAGTGTAAAAACAGCTGTAAAACAGCAGTAAACAACAGTTTTAGGTGTTATGTGAAGGAGAACAGTAGAAAAGTAACATTTCAGGGGAAAAACAGGTCCATGGAGTGAGTGTTAGCCATAAAGAGGACTGTGCCCTGGGATGACGTCACCTGGTTGTAATCACATGCATAAGTGTAATATGTATATAGATTATATATGCAGGTGTGACTTGTATAATGTTTCTTAGAATAAGTTTCTAGCAAAAGAAACCAATTGATCCAAACCTTAGTCTCTGTAATTATACTCTGGTATGTGCAGGATGGTTTAAATTTGTTGGCCTTTTTTGATTAAAATGGTTTCGGTTTTTTGACAATTCAGGTTAATTTCTTTCCGGTTTTTCAACCCCATCATGTTTGGTATCGTTAGACTCAGTTTTGAGATGATTAAAATGCTTTGAAAAGCATGAAGATTAAATTTTTTGCCAAAATTCTTCTGGAAGATTAAAATGGTTTGTGGTTTTGGCGTTCCGGATTAGAATGGTTCCGGTTTTTCTAAGTGGTCGTGGCGCATTCGTATATAAAAGTCATTTGAGTACCCCCCGGGACTGGATCAAATTTTCTAAAAACCAATCTTACAAAACTTTTAAAACTGCATTAAATGCATAAAAATTTGTGGAATAGACATTTTTCTTTGCTAACGACAAGAAACTTGTGATGCGAAAAGTACCAAAAAAAGTAGTCGGGAGACCTGACTCCTAAGCCTTGGGTTGTGGTCACATAAATCTGAAATAACATACATGTTTTCCTTTGTGAATATCTCACCAACAAGGTTAGCAACTTATTCATCGATAATTATCATTATTTCGATACTTGGCTGCAGCGACATATATTGATGAGCACTATCCCTGTATCCTTCATGTGTGGGGCGGTTGATGATGCAATTCTGTTTGCACCTCATCCGACATCCATAACATCCATAGATGGAGCTAATTAAGTCTTTTGTCATGATTACGATGTCAACAGTCATTGCAGTAGAAGATCAAAGTCTCCCAGTCTGTCATGTCTCAATGCAGTCTCCGGCTTCTGAGGCATCGGAAAGCATTAGTTCACCTCAATTAATGACCTACTGTTTCCCTAATGACAATCATCTTGATTAATAGCATAGGGCCAAGACAACAAACTCATTATGGTTCTTTGAGGGCACATACGCCTGACACATTCTGTCAGCAGTGTCTCTCTCCTACAGTATTTGGATCCGTTCATAAATCTAATGTACTAATGCACATCAGACAGCACTCTTTTCTATTGTTACATTACAATGTTTTGTCTTGATTATGCAGGCAAATGATGATGAATGTATTTTCAAGTTCCCTGGCTCCTTGACAGACTTTGGCATCGTTCAAATAAGTTTTAGAGCTACAGTGTTAGTACAGTGAGCCAGATAACTTAATTTATTCCATGTCTAGGCACATTTTCTCCCCGATACAGTGATTTTCCCTGGGCAATACAGCAGGGAAAAAGTCAGTATCGGGGAGAAAAAGCAGTATATGTCACCTGACCAGTATATTCCCTAATTTGCAGGGAATATACTGAAAACAGCCAATGAGAGAGCTGCATTTAGACACACCCACAGAAAGCCTGTACAGCGTCACAATCTCTCCTCCTGCTTCATCATCTTTTCTTGTAGTTTTGAAAGCACAAGCTTCGTTCACTCTTTTGCAATTTGCACTGGATCTAGTAGGGTTAGAGAGAAGCGGTTTGAAGTATTAGATCCAGAAGAAAATATTGCATGGGAATAATGCAGTTTTGACTTTCTATTCGATACAGAAAATTTTCCAAAGCGATTTTCGGTAAATTCATTTAGTTTTACCAAAATGACTTAGTTGTACAAATACTGATTTATATTAATTTCCATCGGTATGAGGACCCTTTTTTATTTCATTTTCGTGTTTTAGACAATATTTCACAACACATGGCAAAGTATTAATGCTAAATTCTGTTTTTTGGTGCAGTTTCAGCACTGTGATTCAATGTTTTCAGAAACGTTTTTCTGCATTCCATTGCCGTTTTATTTTATTTCTCTAGATCTAATCAACCTAGATGCTTAAAATTAGAGATTAATGTTAAACATAAAGTATATATGACAAGTCCAAAATTTCAAGATGAGATCTCAAAAAATCTTGCCACAAAAAAATTATAACTAAAACAAGAATTTTCTATTCTAGCGAGAAATCACAGATGGGTCATTCCACGTCAAATCAACCAATGGTCCCCACCTCACCATCACCGATTCTAATGAAACTTTATGCACTTTTAGTTTACTCAGAGAAACCACCATATCCAAAATTTCAAATGGCTATCTTCAAAATTGTCTGAGCTCTGAATTTTTGAAAATTGGGGAATATTGGAAAATTTTCAAATTCAACATATTTTCAAAAGGGTGTACAATTTCAATGATGTTAGATATAAAAACGATACTAAGCAAGTGGAATAATGTTGTATTACTCAGAAAATGTGTGAAAGTTGCATATCTGTGCTAATTGTCAGCTTTGTGGGAAAAAGGATAGAAGAGTATACTTTTTTAGTGCTAAATTTCATATTTCAAGGTTCATTGACTCAACTATTAATTTTCAAAATCCTTTCATGCTTACTCTAGCACTTCATCTCAGTCTGTAGTTCCCTTTTGTGTAGTATAAAAAATAATCGTTTTATATTTAACGAGTTACTTACACTTGAATTTATGAAATCTGCATTTTTAAAAGTATTTTATAGCCCAAAATCACCATGTGGGATAAGTAGGACAGTCATAACTTGCATTTTGTCTTAAAGTATAGCTTTTTATCTTTCATTTGATGGTAGAATGAACTTGCTCCTCTGATTCCTTCATTACCAAAAAAATATTTGGACATTGCTTGCTTGAGCGCTGAATACATGCATTAGATTGGAGATTCTAGGTACCCTTAGTTTTTTAGATACCATCGAAGTTGGTACTCAAAATGAAGGTCTAAATGAGGCCTGTCCAATGGTAAAAGTAATAATGTTGTGTGATTCAAATTGACAAAATTAAACCAAACCGCAATTTCTGTATTTCATGGCAGATCAGTGAAATTGAACTGCACTATTTTCAAAGGTAATCATTTTTTATCTAAAAAATCTTTTCAGGTGGCTATTTTGGCCTTAAATAAAGTACCAACTGAAATTAAGGCTTGGCATAAAAATATTTGGGCACCAACCTCTCCCCTTAATTATGGTGTATGGAGGATTAGGTTCAACTTTTTGCATTAAATGTGGTTTGAAGAAATCCAAGGAGCAAAACAGTTTTGATATGGAATGAAAGATTTAGTCAGGTACTTTCAGGATCTGCAATCTTCGTATTGCTACATCCTATCCCACAGAGTCTTTTTACACCCCCAAAATACTACAATTTCATTATTTTCTAAATTTAGGTGCCTCTCTATTCAACATTAATTAGGCCACAACAATCAAACTGCTAAAATCTCTTTTTATTAATCCAAATAATGAATGCGTATTATATGGAATGTTGTATGTCATTTTGAGAAGGTGTTTTAGAATGTCGAAAATGAACTTTCAGCCCAATATTTATCTAGTTTTCAAAAAATTTTGTGGCAGTAACTATATTGACTATATTTGTATAAGCTATTTATATTGGTACTTTTACTCAATATGAATATACAGAGCTGGTTTCATGGCTCTGTTTCAAACCAACCAAGAAAAATTCTCTATTCAAAATCTGTCAATATCAGAAATTTTAAGCATTTTGCGATATTTTGGTGCCCTGTCATTTTCTGAGTTTTCAACCCAGACCCTTCAAATTTTGCACAATATCATATATCCACGTAGTCTTGTGGTAAGAGTAATATGAAAAAATCTGAGACGGTCAGGTGGGAATTTTTCCGAAAATTGGTTGATTTGACATGGAATGACCCAGATTTGAGTCAATGTATTTTTAAGTTCCATGGCCGTTTAATTTTATATCTCAGGATCTAATAACACCAGCTCTATAATATCGGCCAATCCTTTCTATCATATTGCAGAGGTTATTAATCTAAAATGTCAAAGCGATATCTCAAAAACTCTTGCCATTAAAAAACAAGAATTTTCAGTTCAAGCGTAAACTTACAGATTTTTAGTCAATGTGTTTTTAAGTTCTATGGCCGTTTAATTTGATATCTCCATCTAATGACACCAGCTCTATGATATCATGGACTCATAGCTCTATGATGATATCCACCTGTCCTGTTTGTCATATTCCAAAGATTATTTATACAAAATTTTAAGGCGATATAGATCTTGGAAACTCTCGCCATAATAAAAAAATCGCTGAAACAAGAATTGTCAGTTCAAGCGAATTACAAGAAGTAGTTCATTTATTTATAAGTAAAAGTTTTAAATTATTTTGAAAATGTGCCTAAACATGGGATAAAAAGGTCATACCATGGGTAGGTGCAGTACATCCCTTCGGGTCTCGGGAATATACTGGGGTCTCGGGGAGTATACCGGGGATGTACTGCACCTACCCATGGTATAACCTCATAATATTTTTGTTTTAAATCATTAATTATGTGAACAGCAAAGGTATATATGAGCAAGGCAGTATGGAATGCTGTGTGCCCGATGAACTCCTCTTCTACAGCAACAGGTTGTAACCCACTCTTATATTGCACTGCTATCTATCAAATTTATGAACGGCAAAAAGGTCTTGATGAAAGCACCATATATGGCAGATTAAATTGTCTATGCCAATGTTGAAAGGTGAATTCCCCTTGATTACTTTTCGCTCATCGAATAACTTGTCAACTTTCCAATAACGTAGTACCATTTATGAAACCCTGTCATTGCTGTCAGCTAGTTCGAATGTGACCTCAGATCAGGAAAGTACTGGTAAAATATAATAAAAAGTTATGGTGCCCAGAATAATGTCATCATGATCATCATTGTTGTTATTATACAACATTTTTCTATTATTAGATGCCGAGACCACATACGTTTAGAATTTTCTTATTAGATATGTATACTGTGACTTGTAGAAGGAAAACAGATGCATACTGTAAGCCCTAAAAAGATTCATATATATATCCATGCTCACTGTCTATTGGATGTATGTTCCTGACTTGGCAATTGATACAAGGCATCGGCTTCTTTCTGTCTGCATAACATGCATTTCTATGAGACTGTCTCTCAAAAAAAAGACAGATAAGAACATACATACGTCGTCATTTTGCAATATTCCGAAATTCCTGGATCTTTAAGAGAAACGTATGTGTGACTGATATGACGCTTTGCCAACAGGAGATTTGTTATGCCAAAATCGATTTTCTTTCCGAGAAAAAGAAACCATTGGTCAAAGCATTTGACAAAAAATTGTTTAAATTGAATTCAAATATTCTTCTGCAGAGATACATCATATCTAATTCAGTTTTGTTCTTCATCTCTTTCTGATGTAACCTGGTCATAACCCAAAAAAAGGCTGTTTGTTTATTTTTAAAAGGATTAAAATCAATTTCAAAATGACTTAGGGGTGTCAAAGCAAAGTATTTGCAAATCATTTGTATGCGCCAATTACTCACACATGAATATGCATGGTAAGTAATTCTTGTACCAGAAACCACTGGCTGCTACCTTCATGGCGGCTACAATTCTAGCTTAGTCTGAGTGACTGTTGATCCCTGATGATAATAATCTTGATGAATGGCAATGGAGCCATAACAACAATCAAATTGTTATTCATTTAAGGTAAATCTGTCAAGTGTATGTTGTCAAGTGTATGTGGGGGGGGGGGTGGGATGTATGTGTGATGTTTTCCTTGTGTTGTTCTTAGAGTATTATGTGTAAAACAGAAATTTTAATTTTAATCTTTACCTTTTTTTGGTAAAGAAAGATTTATTCACAACTACCTCCTTCATCATTTACAGTGGAGATATCAGATAAGTATAACCAAATAAAGATACACTGTAAATTCTGAAATTCTGAGTTAGCTCAAATGATTGAGTGAGATGGTTGCACAATTTGTTTGAGCCATGATAGCTTGCAGTTTTGAGTTATGATAATCTTTATGTTGTTATAACTTGCAAACAACAAGCTATCTTGGCTCAAAGGAATTGTGCAACCATCTCACTCAATCAATTAAGCTAACTCAAAATTCAAAATTTACAGTGTAGCTTACATTGTCACAGAAGTTTTGCAGTAAGATATATGATTGATACAGAATCTCTAGATCACTTACATCTCTAGATCATGCACATTCAAATCTGATACCCGTATCATACAAATGCATAGATTCTAGTCTGAATCTAATGTATTGATGCAAGTCTGACGTCTTTCTTCCGCTTGATATGTTATTCATTTTCTGTCTTGATTTATTGAGGGGACCAATTCTCTCTTGCTCCACTGCTTCTGTTGATTTGGCTATATGTTTGAATCAAGAGCTTTCATTCATTTGTGACTGATTTTGCCATCATCCTCCACATGTATTTCATGATTTCTGACTCTCTGTCGAATTTTGTATCCTTCTGCAGAATGTTTGGGAGCCTTCTGGCATAATTTTAGAGTCCTCTGAATGATGGGTAGATTTGATGAGATACTGCCGTGCATATACAGAAGAGTGGCATGTTCTGTGCGTGACATTCAAGATTGATTTGAAAATGCCTTGAAAAGATATTATGAAAATGCTTGGCTTTTGAAAATTTGTTGTTCATCCCTGAAAATTAATTGCATTTTGCAGTTTTCAGCATGACATATATATATATATTCTATGCATCTGGTTTACAGTTATAACACTAGGACAACCTGAGGTTAGTGTATCATTGCAATACATTGATAAAGTAATAAGTCCACATCAAAGTACACTTATCACAGGGCAAAATGACATCAGGACATTGACCTCATTCCAGGTGGTGAATATTCCTCATTTTCCAGAAATTGCTACTAGAAGAAGTCCTGTGGTCGTTGATTATGCTATTTCTCCTATTATGTCCATGTTGTCATGCAACATCCGAATTAGTCGTACAGCACGTGCCGTATGACATTTAATGGAAAGAATATTCTGCTGCTGTGTCCAATCCAGGATCTGCATTCATCCATGACAAGGAAGACAATTAAGAAATGACTGAACGATTGACTTATTAAGAGGTTAATACTACGGATCATTATATTGTCTAGAAATGTAAGGCCCTCAGTAAATATTTTACATTAAAAAATTGCCAATTGGGCAAACTGAATTTTATCATAATAATGAGAAAACATTTTGCATCTGAAATGCAGTATCACACACTTCTCTTTTCCTTTTTATTATTGAGATAACATCTTGCGTAAATGCATATGCAGACAGAACAAAAGTTGATGCTTTGTCATACCGAGCAGGGCCAATGCAAGGATAAGACGCAAGAGTTCGGATTTATGCATCTTTCAGGGATCTGCAATAGCATATTTTTCCCCGCGAGTTGTAATATGAACAAAACTGGACACAAATATTTTTGTTTTTGTATTGTTTCTCAAGCACCTTGGTGTGGTCTTGTTGTAAATTGGCTAAGGCTTTCATTTTAACCCAAGGTTTAAATCCTTCAAATTTAGTAAATTTTGCTTTTACGCACTGTATTAAAAAACAATTGAATTGAATTGAATTGAATTATTCATTTATATAGCGCTACTTTTTACTCTAATGAATATCCAAGTGCGCTTTACAATGGGTACATCATATACATCATATATACATTAAGTACAGTGACAATTATGAATCCTGGACTATTTATAGATTCTTCATCAGCACCAGGTGGCAGCTCCTTCCTTTTCTTTCTCCATTTCAAGGATCCAGGCATCCAGTTCATTCCATGTGAAGTCCGGTTGGGGTGTATGCTACATACACCAGACAGGAGGGTGCACCTCTGCCTACACAGTGGCCACCCTCCTCGGCCACAGCCACCTCCAACTCACTCCAATGTAGTTCCAGGACGGGGATTCGAACCCACGTCCTCTTGGGCCAGTGGATTCAAAACCAACTGCTATAACCATTAGGCCACGGAGGAACAATTCTGAGCATCATGCACACAATATATGCTAAGAATTCAAATACAAAAAAAATTTGTTGCAAATCGTACAATCCATCAAAATACTCCTAAAAATATTCTTTGCAAATCTTACAATCCATCAAAATACTCTTAAATTTGTGCAGAAATGATTCCAAATGCTGCGGAAGGATACCAGAATCTGATAAGAGTCAGGGATCACAAAATTACATACGACAGACCATGACAAAATCTGCCCAAATGAATGGAAGTTCCTAAATCAATGTACATCCAAATCAGCAGAAGTAGCGGAGCAAGGGAGAATTTGTCCCCTCAATAAATCAAGACAGAAAATGAATAACACACGAAGCGGAAGGGTATACTGTAGGACTTGCATCAATACATTAGATTCAGTCCAGACTTTGTACATTTGATAGATGTACATAGATATGGGCATCAGATGTGGGCTTTCTCATCTCTAGATTGGGCGACCAGAACAGATCTTATCTGATCTTATTGAGAACTTCTATATCTCTACCAGCTGTGAAATATTCTGATTTAGCCTTGAATAAGTCTAACAAAACAAATACAATAAAATAATTCCATCCATTTGTCAATCAATATAAAGTATTTCAATTCTTTCCTTACATCATACCTGTCAAAAAATTAAGAGGCCATGCATTTTGGATCAAGTGAAAAATTAGAAGCACTTGAAGTGAATCTCTCTGTTCGTCTTTCCACATCTCTGTTTTGTTACCCAAGATTATATTCCCTTACTCTGTGAGATCATACAGGTGTCCCAACCCAATTCATGTATCATATGACTAATTGGGATGTTGCATGATGACATGAGAATGATATGACAGATAACATCTTCAATGGCCGTAAGACATCTCCTAGTATCAATTACTGGAATATGAGACATTGGATATTGCTCTGTGTTTCAGCTCTATAGTCATATGTATACTCATGCACAGTAAAGCTTGTTAGAAAATCTTGTATTGTACAAAGTTCCACAGCTATATATACACTTAATTACAGTCGAGGAATTACAAATGTTCACAGAAATGCACTGACATTTTCGTGGCCAAGTGAGGTCATATTTTTATCTTTCTCCTGTATTTCTGTGTGATTCCTAAGTACATTGTGGTTAATGAGGTCAATCTAATACTTGTAATGCTATAAGGACAAGTCATTGAATGAGTCACTTCACTTACTTGGGTCATTCCATGTCAAATCAACCAATTTTCGGAAAAATTCCCACCTGACCGTCTCAGATTTTTTTCATATTACTCTTACCACAAGACTACGTGGATATATGATATTGTGCAAAATTTGAAGGGTCTGGGTTGAAAACTCAGAAAATGACAGGGCACCAAAATATCGCAAAATGCTTAAAATTTCTGATATTGACAGATTTTGAATAGAGAATTTTTCTTGGTTGGTTTGAAACAGAGCCATGAAACCAGCTCTGTATATTCATATTGAGTAAAAGTACCAATATAAAATTATAAATAGCTTATACAAATATAGTCAATATAGTTACTGCCACAAAATTTTTTGAAAACTAGATAAATATTGGGCTGAAAGTTCATTTTCGACATTCTAAAACACCTTCTCAAAATGACATACAACATTCCATATAATACGCATTCATTATTTGGATTAATAAAAAGAGATTTTAGCAGTTTGATTGTTGTGGCCTAATTAATGTTGAATAGAGAGGCACCTAACTTTAGAAAATAATGAAATTGTAGTATTTTGGGGTGTAAAAAGACTCTGTGGGATAGGATGTAGCAATACGAAGATTGCAGATCCTGAAAGTACCTGACTAAATCTTTCATTCCATATCAAAACTGTTTTGCTCCTTGGATTTCTTCAAACCACATTTAATGCAAAAAGTTGAACCTAATCGTCCATACACCATAATTAAGGGGAGAGGTTGGTGCCCAAATATTTTTATGCCAAGCCTTAATTTCAGTTGGTACTTTATTTAAGGCCAAAATAGCCACCTGAAAAGATTTTTTAGATAAAAAATGATTACCGTAATATGGGGTGAATCGGGACAGTTTTGGTCGTTTTTCTGTTATAGGATGGCCACAAATCAACTCAGAAATAGAAATATGGTGTCAAATTGTGTCCGAACAGAAGGTCTAACTTTCCATTGGAGCTTGAAATGATATCTTAAATTGCCAAGGCCCAGGGCCCAAAAAACCACTGTCCCAATTAACCCCACAGTTTGGGGTGAATCGGGACAGTCCATTATATCCACAATTAATACTTCCTAGCATCTTTAAGTGGTAGCTACTTATCACTAAACATTAGAAAACATCTTCAATTTGCAAAATATTCATTTTGAGGAAAATTTGAAATCAATTTCACTGATAATATACAGATTATAAAAAAATAGATAAATGACAGAAAATTATCAAAAACTGTAGTTATCTGCTAATTTTGCCAGTGATTATTAATTCTGGACTAAATCCGTTAAAAATAATGCCAAGTTCAATAACATTTATAAAAAAGCCATGCCAGTACATTCAAATGAAAATTGGTTGAGTATATTTTGATTACTCCCGAAACTCTGCCATTGACCTGGATCTTAACCCATGACCAAATATACATAATCCTATATCTAGTCTACTATGCTGGTCCCCTAATACCATTTTAAACTAAAAAAAAGTTTCCTGCAAGTTTGATGGCTCTGGGGTTTATATTTTTTTAGGAATATGCTAAGTTTTTCCAGCGTGTCAAAATTCAAATTATGCAGAGCCAAATTTAAGATGCTGCAGCTCCTCACTGCCTGCAGTTAGAAGTACTAAATTCTATCGTAATATGCTTTGGTATGTGTACAATACATGTACCAAAAATCAATTCCCTAGGTTTAGTAGAAGTCGTTGATCTTTGAACAAATAATACACATCCCTGTCTTGTCCCGATTCACCCCTGTGTCCCAATTCACCCCGTTTTACGGTACCTTTGAAAATAGTGCAGTTCAATTTCACTGATCTGCCATGAAATACAGAAATTGCGGTTTGGTTTAATTTTGTCAATTTGAATCACACAACATTATTACTTTTACCATTGGACAGGCCTCATTTAGACCTTCATTTTGAGTACCAACTTCGATGGTATCTAAAAAACTAAGGGTACCTAGAATCTCCAATCTAATGCATGTATTCAGCGCTCAAGCAAGCAATGTCCAAATATTTTTTTGGTAATGAAGGAATCAGAGGAGCAAGTTCATTCTACCATCAAATGAAAGATAAAAAGCTATACTTCAAGACAAAATGCAAGTTATGACTGTCCTACTTATCCCACATGGTGATTTTGGGCTATAAAATACTTTTAAAAATGCAGATTTCATAAATTCAAGTGTAAGTAACTCGTTAAATATAAAACGATTATTTTTTATACTACACAAAAGGGAACTACAGACTGAGATGAAGTGCTAGAGTAAGCATGAAAGGATTTTGAAAATTAATAGTTGAGTCAATGAACCTTGAAATATGAAATTTAGCACTAAAAAAGTATACTCTTCTATCCTTTTTCCCACAAAGCTGACAATTAGCACAGATATGCAATTTTCACACATTTTCTGAGTGATACAACATTATTCCACTTGCTTAGTATCGTTTTTATATCTAACATCATTGAAATTGTACACCCTTTTGAAAATATGTTGAATTTGAAAATTTTCCAATATTCCCCGATTTTCAAAAATTCAGAGCTCAGACAATTTTGAAGATAGCCATTTGAAATTTTGGATATGGTGGTTTCTCTGAGTAAACTAAAAGTGCATAAAGTTTCATTAGAATCGGTGATGGTGAGGTGGGGACCATTGGTTGATTTGACGTGGAATGACCCACTTGTAAGATCACAACCCGAATGTTGTGATGTCAGTCTGGTGTTGTATTTTGGTTATTTTAGGTTGTGACTGACTATCATGGAACTCAGATACGTGTATGAAGTCATTGTGACGCTTCCTCACACACAGAAATCAAAAGTCGATTTCAGCATGATGGTGTCCATTGATTGATCTTCTACTGACGTCAGACTGAGGTCAGAATAAGACGTCACAATGATGCCAAGGAATTATAAATGTCCTTCAGCCAGCTGTTTGACTTACCGTCAATGCTTTTCTTTTGGTAAATTCTGGTGACAAAGAGACCACCTTCACCGTAACGTACAATGTACTCAGCATCAATGTAATTTGAACATCGAATCTGACTTCAGACTGATGTCTGATTGACATCACAATGCCCGCTGGGAAGTTGTCTGGATGCTTCAGCATGACATCTAGGTATTTCACGCCAATTGAAAGGTCCCTCAAACTGTCATAAACCAATCAAATACCCAGAAAATGATGTATTCAAGCTTCTTACTCAATGCAGTTTTTCTTGAATTAGTTCTTTTGACTTCGTATACAATAAATTAAATCATAAATAATTTCATGGCTTTATTTAAATGTTATGCCTTATCCCTCAAGCAATTAGATAAGCAAAGTAACAACCATGGTAAAGTTTCCAGACAAGAATTACTATTTGGGTGGATTGTCTCTGTCGTTGGTTTCCTCAATCATGTTACTCCTGTATTGGTATTCTTCGCCGAATCGGGATGCTGTGAAGACGTATTGCCACATTGCTGTGGATTGTCCCGGCAACACCTAAAAAATGCATCATGGTTGATTAACAAGTTTACAGAAAGTAGTCAGCATCAAATTTCTACCGAGAAAAAGCAATACCGAGAAACATCATGACAGGTTTGCCTGACAGTATGAGAAAACATCTTGAGAATGCAACCAAGATGTTAAATTAATTTAGTGAAAAAGTTATTTTGATTACAAATTTCTATCAAGAAATAGTTATACTAACAAACAGCTTGACAAGTTTGCCGGAAATATAAGAACTTTTATATTCTATAAAGATGTCACAGCAGTTTGACAGAAAGAAGTGATAAAACCGATATTGACTTATTGGCTTTAAGAACCAAACAGGCAAATGCATGGTTTCTGAATGTAATAATAAGCCTAAGTTGAGAACTTAACGTAAAATCTAAGTGTACATTTACATTGGAAGATTATATCAGGAAGTGTAATTTTAGAAGACAACGTTCTTTATTAGCACAACTTCGTATGGTCGTATTACCTTTCATACCGGAACTGGACATTTCCAAAGTAAGCATTTAAATCTAAGATTTGCGAAACTTGTATTTGTGATGCTATAGATGATGAACTACACTTTTTTATGTAATTGTAATAGCATATATAGAAATTTGGAATGAGTTATTTACATATATGTCCTGCGCAGCTATCTGTCAAATTTATCAACAACAAAAAGGTCTTGATGAAAGAAACATCTATGGTTGATCATATAATCTATACCAATGTTGAAAGGAGAATTCCCCTTCATTACCTTTCCCTCATCAGAGTACCTTGTCAACTTTCCAATAACGTAGTACCATTTATGAAACCCTGTCATTGCTGTCAGCTGGTTAGAATACGACCTCGGAAAAGGAATCAGTATGAGAAATTGCTGGTCAAATATAATAGAAGTTATAGTGCCCAGAATAATGTCATCATGATCATCATTATCATTATTGATACAAAATTATTGCGATTATCAGATGTAGAGACAACATACGTCATCAGAATTTTCTTATTAAATATGTATAGCATTACTTGTGAGGGAAAACAGATGCTTACTGTAAGCCCACAAAAGATACAGGGTGGTCAAGAAAAAACTTTACAGTCTTTGGCTCATGCAGCCACAAGCCCACAACTCAGTGAGTTCTTATCCAATCAGTCTCATTCTTGCATGAAGTTCAGGTAGGGATCTCAGTATTATGTTTCTACTCTGGGATCTGATTTTGATAAGGCGTTACGACAGGAGGCACATTTTGAAAAACTGTGATAGCTTGCAATTTCTATCAACCTTCTTCTCTTTCAAGCTCCCCACAGGATTGCGTTTCAATCGAAGAGAGCTGAAATCCTGGGACCACACTCCTCTCAAGAACTCTGAGTTACTGTAAGAATATGAAAGCAATGGTACAAAATTTGAATTGATGGCAATGTGTGTGAAAATGGCCTTTTTTTATTTCTGCAAAATCACAGCTGAAGTTCACACAATATGGCCCAGGGGAACAAACTACAGATAATATATTGCCATGACTATCCTCTTTACATTAGAAAAGGTTTGATAGTAATTAGTGACATATTTATAGAACTATGCCCGGAAAGTGTGTAAAGTTTTTTCTTGACCACCATGTACATATACACATCTCCGTACTCACTGCCTATTGGATGTATGAACCTGACTTGGAAATACAAGGCATCAGCTTCTTTCTGTCTGCATAACATGCATGTCTGCGAGACTGTATCTCAAAAACAAGATAGATAAGACCGTACACGCAAATTTCATTATTTGTGAATATCCCTAGATCATTAGGAGAAACATACGCGTGACTGATATGACATTTTGCCAATAGATGAGGGAATCAAAGCATTTGTTAGAAAGTTATGCAATATTGATTTTCTTTCCGCCAAAATGAAACCATTGGTCAAAGCCTTTGACACATTTCAAAATTAAATCCAAATGTTCTTCTGAAGAGATACCTCAATTTTATTATCCATCTCCTTCTGATGCAAACTGGTCAAAACAAAATAAATAGGCTGATTGTTTATTTTTAAAAAGATTTAAATCAATTTCAAAATTATTTGGGGGGTGTCAAAGCAAAGTAGTTGCAAATCATTCGAATCACCAATTACTCACATATGAATGTGCATGGTAAATAATTCTAATACCGGAAACAATTGGCTACAACCTTCATTGCGACTACATTTCTAGGTTTTTCTGTAAGCCAGTAGATCCCTGATGATAATAATCTTGATGAATGGCAATGGAGCCATGACAACAATCAAATTGTTATTCATTTAAGGTAAATCTGTCAAGTAGTGTATGTGTGGGGGGGGGAGGTGGGGTGTATGTGTGATGTTTTCCTTGTGTGGTTCTTAGAGTATTATGTGTAAAGCAGAAATTTTAATTTTAATCTTGAACTTTTTTTGGTAAAGAAAGATTTATTCACAACTGACTTCTTCATCCTTTATAGCGGAGATATCAGATAAGTATAACCAAATAAAGATAGCTTACATTGTCACAGTAGTTCTGCAGTAAGATGTATGATTGATACAGAATCTCTAGATTACTTACATCTCTAGATCATGCACATACAAATCTGATACCTGTATCACACAAATGCATAGATTCTAGTCTGAATCTTATGTATTGATACAAGTCTGACGTCTTTCTTCCGCTTGATATGTTATTCATTTTCTGTCTTGATTTATTGAGGGGACATATTCTCTCTTGCTCCTCTGCTTCTGTTGATTTGGCTATATGTTTGAATCAAGAGCTTTCATTCATTTGTGACTGATTTTGCCATCGTACTCCATGTGTATTTCATGATCCCTGACTCTCTGCAGATTTTTGTATCTTTCTGCAGAATGTTTGGGAGCCTTCTGGCATAATTTTAGAGTCCTTTGAACGATGGCTAGATTTGATGAGATACTTCCGTGCATTTTTGGAAGAGTGGCATGTTCTGTGCTTGGCATTCAAGATTGATCTGAAAATGCCTTGATGAGATATAATGAAAATGCTTTCCTTTGAAAATGTGGGAAAGTTTGCAGTCTTCAGAATGACATAAATTCTATGCATCTGGTTTACAGTTATAACACTAGGATGGATGGATGATTTGAGCTTTACGTCCTGTATTTATGCACTTGGTATGGGTTAATTAGGACAGGAGGAGGACACGGCAATGAGGCAAAGGATGATTGAAACAGCTGTCAAACATAGGCCCAGGTGACCTGGCAAGAGCTTGATTCGAACCCTGGACCCAGCGATTGGCAGTCCAGCACGGCGAATAACTTTACAAGATAGTTCCTTTTCCATAACACACTACCCGTACGGAATTAAAAAAAAAGAAGAATTGTTATAAGGAAGGCATATGTTGAATGTATAGTGCCAAATCCTATTCCTCATTTTCCAGAAGTAGCTCATATATAGAAGAAGTTGTATGGTCGTTTATGATGCTGTTTCTCTTGTTATGTCCATGTTGTCATGCAACATCGGAATTAGTCATACAGCACGTGTTGTATGACATTCAATGGAAAGAATATTCTGCTGCGGCGTCCTATCCAGGATCTGCATTCACCCCTGACAAGGAAGACAATTAAGAAATGACTGAACGATTGACTTACTAAGAGGTCAATAGGGATCATTATATTGTCTAGAAATGTAAGATCCTCGGTAAATATTTTACACTAAAAAATTTCCAATTGGGCAAACTGTATTTTATCATAACAATGAGAAAATTCACACCTGCAACGCAGTATCACACACTGCTCTTTCTTTTTCATTATTGAGATTATATCTCGCATAAATGCTTATGCAGACAGAACAAAAGTCGATGCTTTGTTATGCCAAGAAGGGCCAATACATCGATAAGACACAAGAGTTTGGATGTATGTATCATTCAGGGATCTGCAATAGCACATTTTTTCCTGCAAGTTGTGATATGAGCAAAACTGCACACAATTTTTTTTTTGTATTGTTTCTCAAGACTCTTTGTTTGAACTTGTTGTAAATTGACTAAGGCTTTCATTTTAACCGAACATTTAAATCCTTCAAATTTTGTAAATTTTGCTTCTAGGCACTCTGTTAAAAAACAAACCTTAGCATCATGCACACAATATGCTAAGCTTTCACATTCACAAAAATATTTGTTGCAAATCATACAATCCATCAAAACACTCCCAAAAATATTTGTTGCAAATCTTACAATCCATCAAAATACTCTTAAGTTTGTGCAGAAATGATTCCAAATGCAGCAGAAGGATACCAGAATCTGATAAGAGTCAGGGATCACAAAATTACATCTGACAGACGATGACAAAATCTGCCTAAATTAATGGAAGTTCCTAAATCAATGTACATCCAAATCAGCAGAAGTAGCGGAGCAAGAGAGAATTTGTCCCCTCAATAAATCAAGACAGAAAATGAATACCACATGAAGTGGAAGGGTATACTGTAGGACTTGCATCAATACATTATATTCAGTCCAGACTCCGTACATTTGATTGATGTACATAGATATGGGCATCAGATGTGGGCTTTCTCATCTCAAGTTTAAATTGGGCAACCAGAACAGATCTCATCTGATCTTATTAAGAATACCTATATCTCTACTGTGAAATATTTTGATATAGCCTTGAATAAGTCTTCAAAAATATACAATAAATAATTCTATTCATTTGTCAGTCACATAAGATATTTCAGTTCTTTCCTTACATCACACCCAGCAAAAAATTAAGAGGCCATGCATTTTGGATCAAGTGAAAAAATTAGAAGCACTTAAAGTGAATCTCTCTGTTCGTCTTTCCACATCTCTGTTTTGTTACCCAAGATTATATTCCCTTACTCTGTGAGATAATACAGGTGTCCCAACCCAATTCATGTCCCATATGACTAATTGGGATGTTGCATGATGACATGAGAATGATATGACAGATAACATCTTCAATGGCCGTAAGACATCTCCTAGTACCAATTTCTGGAATATGAGACATTGGATATTGCTCTGTGTTTCAGCTCTATAGTCATATGTATACTCATGCACAGTAAAGCTTGTTAGAAAATCTTGTATAAGTTCCACAGCTATATATACACTTAATTACAGTCGAGGAATTACAAATGTCCACAGAAATGCACTGACATTTTCGTGGCCAAGTGGGGTCATATTTTTATCCTTCTCCTGTATTTCTGTGTGATTCCTAAGTACATTGTGGTTAATGAGGTCAGTCTAATACTTGTAATGCTATCAGGATAAGTCATTGGATGAGTCACTTCACTCACTTATAAGATCACAACCCAAATGTTGTGATGTCAGTCTGGTGTTGTATTTTGGTTATTTTAGGTTGTGACTGACTATCATGGAACTCAAATACATGTATGAAGTCATTGTGACGTTTCCCCACACACAGAAATTAAAGTCAATGTCAGCATGATGTTGTCCATTCATTGATCTTCTACTGACTTCAGACTGAGGTCAGAATGACGCCTCACTATGACACCAAGGAATTATATGGCATAAATATCCTTCAGCCAGCTGTTTGACTGACCTTCTACTTATATGTCGCACTTACAGGTGATTTCATTACCATGCGATTCTGCTCATTCACAGTTAGCAGTGAGGGATCAATGCAATGTATCAGCATGCTACGTCTGATAAATTAGCTGTGTGATGTTCTATTCTCCCTAAGCCAATCAGATGAAGCAAAAATGCCATGTATTTAGTGTGCATAGAACCTCAGAATCGCGTACTAATGAAATTGCCTGTAAATCTGATGTCCATCTTATTGCTACTCCAATATGACATTGTATTCACTAAAGATTTCGATGACCACCCAAGGTGCTTTTCTCATGGTAAATTCTGGTGACAAAGAGGCCACGCTCACTCAGGGCAATTAAACAATCTTGACATATAATTGGTAGTACTTTCCTGCACTGAGGTCAAATTTCTTTAGAGGCCTCCATATTGAAGGAGGCCCTTATTTATTGGGAAAAGAGCCTAACCAGGGCCTCTATCTGAGTTGGGCCTCAATCACACATTAAGAATGATATGGTGAATGTCGTCTACATTCATAATCTTCAAGGCTTTGTGGTGTGATTGTGGTATGTCATCGAAAAAGTGTATGCGTTTTTGTTCTGGACTTTCAAGCTTTTTTCCCCATTTTTTTTGTGAGGCCCCCCTTGCCATGTGGGGCCCTGGGCACAGTGCCCACTGTGCCCTATGGGTAATCCGGCCCTGCGCTCACTGTAACTTGCAATGTAATTTGAACATCACATCTGACTTTAGAATGATGTATGATTGACATCACAATGCCCGCTGGGAAGTTGTCTGGATGCTTCAGCATGACATCTAGGTATTTCACGCCAAGTGAAAGGTCCCTCAAAATGTCATAAACCAATCAAATACCCAGAAAATGATGTATTCAAGCTCCTTACTCAATCCAGTTTTTCTTGAAGCCGTCCTTTTGACTTTGTATACAATAAATGAAATCATAAATACGTTCTTGGCTTTATTTAACTGTTATGGCTGACCCCTCAAACAATTAGATAAGCAAAGTACCAACCATGGTAAAGTTTCCAAACAAGAATTATTATTTAGGTGGATTGTCTCTGCCGTTGGTTTCCTCAATCATGTTACTCCTGTATTTGAATTTTCACCGAATCGGGATGCTGTGAAGACGTATTGCCAGATTGCTGTGGATTGTCCGGGCAACACCTGAAAAATACATCATGGTCGTTTAAGGAATTTATTGAGAGCAAGTATTTAGTTTCAAAAGAGAAAAAGCAATACTGACAAACAGCATGACAGGTTTGTCTGACAGTATGAGAACACCGTGATGTTAAACAGATTTAGTGATTTTAATTACAAATATCTTTTGAGAAATAGTTATACTAACAAACTGCTTGACAAGTTTGCCGGACATATAAGAACTTGTATAAGAAACAAACAAGAAAATGAATGGTTTCGAAATGTTAATAATAACTTAAGCCTAAGTTAAGAACTGATGTAAATATTAATTGTACATTCACATTGGAAGATTATGTCAGGAAGCGTAATTTTAAAAGTCAGCACTCTTTATTAGCACAACTTTGTATGTAAGCATTTAAATCTAAGAATTTGCGAAATTTGTACTAGTGATGCTATAGAAGATGGACTACAAATTTTTGGTTTTGGTAAAGCATATGAACAAATTTGGAACAAGTTATTTAATGCTGTTAATCTTGTAATGATTTTAACGACACTTTTTGGGAGAAAAATTCATTCATTTTTTTGAGAAACCATGGAAAAATTGTCTCTATGTTAAGAGAAAGCATGGGAAACTAGGAAACATATTTCATATTACTAAAAATACTTTATTTTTATGTTGTTAAAAAGCTTATATAGCCACTTGGTGATGTTTATTGAATGTGATTTAAAGTGGCAGATAAACACCTGAGGGGTTGGGTACCAGGGTTGGGCACGAGTACACATGTACTCGTGTACTCGTGTACTCGAGTACATTTTTCAAAGTACTCGCATGTACTCAGTACTCGTGCCAAATCATGAGTACAGTACTCGTACTCGTACTCGAGTACATTGCTAAAGTACTCGTACTCGTAGTGAGTACATCACGAGTACAATTGAAGCTTCAAAAGAGCAAAATTGAACACAAAAGCTAGTGTCTAACATTACAAAATGGTTCATTTAATGCTGTAGGTCAACTTTTAAAACCTTTCAAAGATGCTTTTTAAATTACAAATCAACTAAAGTTACATATAGTGTGTTATTTGAATACCAGTAGTTTAACAAAATGGAAATAATACAGTAAGCAGTCCCACTTTGTGTCTCACACATTTATAACAAGCTTTGGAATTGGCTAAAATTATGGAATGGTGTACCATATTTGCTGTCATGCATTTATACAACTACAATGCCTCATTTTTCGTTGGGCCCTATCAAGTCTTAAAATTAGTAATTATTCATTCAGTAACACATAATTTGATCATATTTGAAGCACTTCAAGGATACAACATATTGATATTAAAATATTCGATTTGAACAGATTTCTGTAATAGCGTCGATTTAACCAAAAGAAGGTTAAAACGTAAACGGTCCTAGTTATGGTTCAAATTGTGTTAGAAACAAAATTTAAAAGCGTGTATATATTATCTAAAAGTAGCTCTATATGATGGTCGAAGTTAAAATACTGTATCTTTGATAATAAAGTCAGTATTGGGCTGTTAGTTACGATGTTTTGATTTGCGCCAAAAGGTGTGAAAAAAGCAAATGGCGGCTATGCATGGGAACACAATATTTAGTCTACAGGCTCACCCTTGCTTTTCTTAAATCTAATAAGTGTGATTTTAATTATAGTACTGTGTTGTGATTTTATCTAACGAAATATGATGTCAACTGAACGAAATATCCATCTGTGTGCTAACAATAAATTTATATTGTGTTTAATTGTTTGCTAAATAGGCCAATATGCCTTACCAAGCTGTGATATGTGTTTTAACGAATTCTTGGTATTAAGAAAATATATTGAAATCAAATAAAACCTTACAGATAGCATCATCATCACTTCTCAATATAGCTATATCCCTACATCATTTTGATTTTAGTTTGCTAAGTAGCAAATCAGGTAAATTATGTACTCTCTAAGAATAGATATGAAACACAACACTAAATGCAAAATTTGTCCCTGCTGTTTATAGGTATTAACATCTAAAAACGTTTAGAATCATCATGGATTAAAAAACAGGAAGTTGATATCATAATTTTGATGGCTTTGATAAATCATTTCAGAAAAGCTTATAGCCTACTTGTCTAGCACCAAACTAATATGTCAGATGATTTTATCTGATGAAAATGTTTGTAGCTGAACGAAATAACCATTTTTATGGTTGAAATAAATTTTATTGTATTTTATGTTCACTAAATCTGCCTTGTCCACTGTCCAGGTTTGATATGTGTTTTTAACGAATTTTTGATGCAAGCAAAAGATATAAAAATAAAACAAAAGCTGATAGACATCAATGCTTCCTTCATTTCTCCACTGTAGTCAGTTTTTCATTGGCATTGGCATTTGAATGCCAATCTGAAGTATAATAGACGAGATCTCAACCCAAGTAGCTTCAAAGGATTGGTGGACGGATTGATGGATGACTCCAAGGGGCTTTACATCCCGTATTCATGCACTTGATAGTCAGTTAGGCTCAGCAATGGGGCAAAGGATGATTGAAACTGCCATCCAACATAGGCCCAGGTGACCCAACTTGAGCTGGATTTGAACCGTGGACCCAGCAATCAGCAACCCACCAAGTAGTTTCAAATGCCATTTTAAATTAACAAAGTTCACTTTTTTTATTAATAAAGGGGCAGGCGTAGTAACCTTCACTAATATTCTTTTTTGTTGCTCAATTATCAATATCTAATAATTGTTTTTGGAGGAGGGTTGATCTAGTTGTAGCACGCTGGGCTGCCAATCGCTGGGTCCAGAGTTCAAATCGAACTCTAGCCGGATCACCTGGACCTATGTTGGACGGCTGTTTTAATCATCCTTCGCCTCATTATCGTGTCCTCCTCCTGTCCTAATTAGCCTACCAAATGCATAGATACAGGACGTATAGCCCAATCATTTATCTATCCATCTACTAATTGTTTTATTCTTAAAACGTTGCCAAAATATTGTTCGAAACTGCATTAATGTACTCGTACTCGTACTCGAGTACATTTGAAAGTACTCGTACTTGTACTCGAGTACATTCAGAAAAAGCTGTACTCGTACTCGTACTCGTAGATGTGGTAAGTACTCGTACTCGTACTCGAGTACATTTCCATGTACTCGTGCCCAACCCTGTTGGGTACCACCTATATTTTTACGTGATTATGTCAGCACGGGTAAATTTGTACCTGTCGCTATAAAATAAATGTCTATCAATCAATCAACAAATCGTATAAGAAATGCAACTTCTATAACTTTGATGATCTCTTGTTTCTTAGTAAATAACTCATATTGCCATTTTCAGTGTGTCATCTTAATCAACGAAATGAGAATCATAACTTTGTGTGGATGGAATATTAAGTGGAAAAGTGTGTGACATCTTTAAAAACAATCTTTCTTCCAAAAAATACATACTGTGATTCTGTATGTGTCCTTCCTCCATCCAACCCATGTGTCTGTCTGAGCAATGCTTGCGTAATACTCAAACCTGGAGTCAGCCTTGAACCAGCTAATTGCCACACTGGCAGTCATCTGAAAGATAAAATAATTTCAGCCATAACCAAGCAGACTGCCATTTAAGATTATCTTGTATAATTTTATGACAGGTAAAGTAAAATTATTTCATTTTTGACCGACTTATCTTAAAATTTAGTTAAGAACGAAATCACAAACAAGGTAATAATTATTTCATTTAGACCAAGTCACCTGCAATGTAAAAGTTAAATAATTTTATAGTTAACACAAAGTTATCAGTTGGTTAAATTGAAAATAATTCAATACCAAGCTACCCACCAAATAATCTTTATAATTTGAAATTTTCAGCCTCTTGCTTTTATGTTATTATTATTTTCTTTATTTGTTGTAAATGATCATTAAAGAGGGTTCTGTTAGAGCATTGTTTTTTTACCATGTTCTTGTCAAGCATGCCATTTTTTAAGAGTATTCAACTGGTTTACTTTGTGACCAATACAAATATACATGTACCATGAAATAATAACAATTTGATCATTAATACACAAATGAATGTGAATTGCGAAGTTAGTGCATAAATATTGACATCTGAAAATGATATTAATAAATAATTTAGAGTGTAGATTCTCTATCCTCGGATCCATATCTTAAGATGGTTTTACCTTCAGAGGATTTGACGATTTTGATTCCATAATTTTCAACGATGTCGCATCGTCTTCATCAGTGGATGTTGTAGGGGGCTGAGTCGTCACGTGACTTGGGAGAGTCACGTGACAGGAGTGTGGAGTAAACGGGGGGGAGTTCCAGGCCTCTGTCTCTGTTTAGGGATGGATTGTTGCGCTGGATGTGGATCGCCTCTCTGATTTTCCTCCTATACCAATTATCTTCCTTATCCAGAATCTTCACATTGTCTATAATTTGGATTAGGGGGGTCAGGATTTCAAATTTCTAAAATTGGTGATTGAAAGTGTGGAATTTCAAAGATTTTGTCCTCGGACATTAGATTTATGTTCAAATGATATTATAAACCATTTTTTGTTGCTGAGAATTATTTGAAATTTTTTTTTGGGTGGCCATGAAAAATTTATCATTTTTAGTAAAAAGTCATCAAAAATTGCATCGTGGCTCAGCAACATAGACACAAAATTTCAACATAAGCAAAAAATGCCAACTTAATCTTGATGTGTACAACCAAAGAACATAACAATATCATGTTGAATGTCACGTGCATTGACCTCAGTCTTCACTTGAGTTGACATGGATTCCGTCAACTGGTTTTTTGCTTTTTTAAAAATTTATATAGCCATTCTTCTGTGAAAGTCACTTGCACTTGGTCCAGATCAGTTGCATGAACCTCCATCTTGTATGCAAAATGGTCAAAGATATCCCTATAATGTTATTTAGGTTCATATCAGGTGAAGTAGCTAATAACAGCAAATTCTCAATTTTTCGCCATTTTCAAGGTATAGAAGGATTTGTGGTACCCTACAAGCTTGAGCATTGCCGTAGATTAATAAAATGTTTCAATTGAACTGTTCTCTACACTTAGGTATCATGTCCGCTTCCAACAAATGTACACCCTTGACAAAAATGGTAAATTCCATCTCAGTCAATATATTCTGGTACGTGTTTCACAGACCTTATGGAGAGATTTTAGTGTTATAGAAAGGTGGCCAGATACTGCCCAAATACTGCCTCATAGCCACAAGGGGCGGTTCAGTGCATGTTTTCGGTGTCAGAAAAGATTACACTATAGGGACATCTTTGACCATTCTGCATACAATCTTGAAGGAGGTTCAGCCAACTGATCTGACCCCGGTGAAAATGACTTTCACTGAAGAATGGCCATATCGCTCGAAAAGAAGCAAAAAACAGGTTGGCGGAAACCAAGTCAAGTGAAGGTTCAGGTCAATGCATGTGACATTCAACATGATATTGTTATGTTTTTTGGTTGTACATATCAAGATTAAGTTGGTATTTTTTGCATATGTTGAAATTTTGTGTCTGTGTTGTTGAGCCATGATGCGATTTTTGATGATTTTTTACTAAAAACAATCAATTTTTCCGGGTCATTCAAAGAAAGTTTCCAAATAATCTCAGCCACTAAAAATAGTTTATAATATCATTTATGCATAAATCTAATGTCCGAGGACAAAATCTTTGTAATTCCACATAATCAATCACCAATTTAAGAACTTAGAAGTCCTGACACTTTGAAAATCCAAATTATTCCAGCATTTTGATCAAGAATGTATAAACAACAAACATGTTCTCTATGACTGTAAGTTGTCATATAACATGGATGAAAAACAAAAATACCAGGAATAAAAAAAAAATTCAGTTATTATGCATGACAGGAGATGGTAATGTAAGTAACTGTACTCAGTGGTGGGGCAGTGGATTTGGGCTTAAATCGTGTGTTTATGCCCTTGGTAGGCTAATTAGGACAAGAAAAGGACGCAGTGGTAGGTTAAGGGTGATTGGAACAACTGTCCAAGATGAGTCCAGGTGACATGACAAAAACAGGAATCAGACCCTTGGTCCTGCACTTACCTGTTGATTTCCTATAATCTTCTCGAAAGGTGCATAGAGTAGCGTGGGGCATGCAGCCCCCCTTAACTTCGAGGTGCGATTTGACCTGCATTTAATGGTCGATTATGTGAATGCTTATGCTGTCAGGAAGGGATCACTTAACTCTTCTTATAATTAGTGAAACAAATGTCTACCAATTTTAACAAAGGAGTAACGGCCATTTTTGTAAAAAAATTAAAATGGCCTTCTTAACCCACCCATCAGGCAAAAGCCCCCCTATTATAATCCTATGGCAATTTTTTTTGCAGAGAATTAATCAAAGTTACAAAAGTCATGCACTTTTTTTTTTGTTTTTTAGCTTCTACTATGGTTGGCTGCTGTTTGCCCTGAAAATTTGTGACGTCACCTAAAACGCCTCTAGCTTCAATCCTATCAATAAGAAAACCCACCAAAAATGTGAGTTTAGATATAATCCTCGGGGGGGGGGGCCTCTCACCTAACCCGGGCTTTTTGCCCCGACCGACTCTAACTCAAATAAGTTAATGAGTTTCTTTATAAACACATATGCTACAAGATATGACCTGTGCCAAATGATCTAATTAAATGATAGCTGATACACACAAATCATAAAATTATTTTTAAGCCAATGCCATCACAGGACCAAGATGATAGTTAATTTTAAAACTGTTTGGGGCCCTTTTATGTATGGAGCTTTAACCGAATCCTCGATTGGATTTCTTCTTGCATTTATCAGTTATGCATCTGGAGATGCATTCTCAAAGCTTGCACGACATCTTGTTGATAAACTGATTAGATATGATTTTATTTAATTTGATATATATATACTTCCCGGTTTGGTTTAAGTCAGATGCCCAATCTCAGATGTTATAAAACCAAATTTTATGTCAGAAATATACTCTATTGCGTTTGATTTTACTGATATTGACATACGAAATATTGACCTTTATTTAAGACACACACATAAATATAGAACAAGTACAATTTTAAAAACATGCTTTTCACGTGAATTATGGGTTCACAAGAGGTCAATGGCAAAATTGCCAGGCATTAGGGTGGCCCTTAAAAGCATAGTAATAAATAAAAGGTTAAAATATTGGTGGGCCACCCTCTAAAATGATATCAGCCTATTATGGAAAAAATGATGCATGCAAATTTTCAGGCAAATCAGATAATATTTAGAGGTGGCCCATCGCCATTGAAGATTTTATGTTTCTAGAGTAATTCTCTACTTTTGTCAACTTGCAGTTCGGTATTATTTAGCCAATTCAAATTATACAACTATGCACATGGCATGGTTGAACTGGTCTTAATCAGAGCTTACTTTTGAGTACCAACTTGGATGGTCTGTGATGATTTTATATTTGGAATGTTCATTTGCAAATTTGCGGAAAACCTCATGTTCGCTTGATATTCTTTTAACATCACATGATTTGTTCTTTGGGCAGATGGTAATTCAGAGAGTGTTATTGGGTGCAAGAGAGCAAATATAGAGATTTTTAGCCTTAGATTAAAATACTTTAATAACATAATGATTAGGGCTTTATATCCCACATTTATGTAGCTGGTAGGCTAATTATTAGGACAGGATAAGTATGAACAGCATGATTGAAACTGCTGTAAAAATTGAATGTGGGTTCAATTGACTGAAAATTTTAGATCAAACCCAGTGATTGGAAGCCCGGAGCACTCCTAACTGAGCTAACAACACTCCCCCAATGCATTCTTAGGGAATTATATCAAAGTCAATCTTTGAACTTTTCCTGCAACAATGATGTTGTTAATTAATTTGCAGTTTTGTATAATATGTGAATAATTTCATGTCAGAACATCTTGCAAATATTTGGTAGACCTGGACAAACCCTGCATGCCACTCACTGATCTAGCAGTTTTTATGGTACAACTTGACAAGGGACTTTCCAGTCAGGAGTAATGAACTACCAGATTCAAAACAGTACCAAATTTGTGAAAAAAATATAACAAGATATGCCGTTAAATCTGAAACAAAAATTAGCCCTCCTGGCCCCGTGAGACAAGAATAACCAACAGTCCTGTTGGAAAATCATAAAATTTTGATAAAAGAATATGGGAAAATAGATCTTGCAGTGATTTTTTTTGTCAAAACCAACACATTGACAATTTACACATTGACTCTTTACGTAGTTTTTCAAAATCATCACAACTTTCGTGAAATTATTCCTACCCCAGACCATAAAAGGTTTTTTTCGTAATTTTCCTTAGACAGTGATCAGAACAAGCAGCTGTGCTTGTCGGTATTCCATTTTACATGGTCTGGTTAAGGGTTATTGCCTCAAGATTGAATTCTGAGACATCGTATATCAAAACAAACAATTTTGAAAAGAACTCATGACGTATGGTTCTTGGGGCTTGTGAAGAATTGTCATAGACCATCCAAGTTGGTACTCAAAATGAAGCTCTCATCAAGCCCTGTTAAAAAAATCTAATTATAATGTTGTATGATTTGAATTGGCTGAGTTATACAATACCGCGAGTCGGCTAACGTACGGAATCATGACTGAAATGTAAGACTTTCAAGGCTGGTGGGCCACCTCTAAATGTTAACCGATTTGAATGAGATTTTGCACAGCCTGTTTTTACCATAATAGACATCATTTGAGGGGGTGTCCCCTATAAATTTCCTCCTTTTTTTTTTAAGGGCCACCCTACCATGCATGAATGTCTTTCTGTGCTCTTCTGATTAGACATCAATGCCATAATTGAGAGAGGAGGACAACATAGTGCAACCAAATAAACATTTTCTGAGCAGATACTTGTACCATACTTTTAAATTGTCGATGACTTGGTTCTGACGAAATTATAAACCACCAACATCGTAGTTGTTGTCCGGAAACGTCACAATGTTATCAAATTGCTTAAGGTGTCAGCCTTGAGAGTTAAATAAAGTCTACAAAATAATAAATTATTTGACAGTTTGGAGGTGCCTGTTGTCATCAACATTTTGATCGTTCTTTAAAAGTATCCAGCTTCCTATCATATTGCATAATCATCAAATTCTGAAAAAATTTTAAACGTCATGGAGGATGTGCTTCACCCTAGAATTGACGGAAGTCTGAAATTTCTCTTTCTCTTACTACGTTTTGGGCCTGTGCAGTTACATTTTCTGTTTTGATTTATTGAGGTGACTAATTCAACCAGCAGTCATTTAAGAGCCTTAATCCATCTGCGTCTTATTCAGCCATCATCTGTTGCATGTCATTTTCATGATCCCTGACTCCTTGAGAATTTGGCATCATTCTGCAGCATTTTGAAAACCTTCTGTTAGACTAATGGTGTCCTTTGAATGATGGCTAGATTTGAAGAGATGTTTTCGTGCACATGGAAGTATGGCATGTTGTCTGTGTGACATTCAGGATTGATCTGAAGATGTCCAGGTATGGCATTTCCAAAGCTGTTTGATCAGACGTCTATGGTATTTTGCCTTTGAAGTGTTTTGTATTCACTGAAGACACACACGAGTAGTATTTTTAAGCATTTTTAATGTAATTTATACACAATAGCGTACCAAGACTTTTGGATACAACAACATACACGTAATTTCTCTCTTTTTGAGAACTTTAAAAATAAATTTCATATGAATTTCTTCAGTTGCTTTGATGCCTTCCATTAGTGAAGAACATAGAATTTTTAAGATAAACTTCTTGATTTACCCTTGACATTCCACCTGTGATCTCCAAATAACTATACAGTACATTTGAATAAATTGAAATTGCCACGAATAGCATAATTAATTTACTAGGTCAATTGACATTCCACCTTTTAATAAACAACAAGAAGTTTTCTCAAAATTCCATGTTTTGCTCCTTCTAACATCCTATCCATATGTTACGCTGTTTCATTTGAGTGTGAAAATAGTTTTCGAATGCTGCTTGACAACAATTTGGAAAGAAAAACATCAAAGACGTATAGTTTGTGCTGACTTATATTAAAAATTCAGTTTGATGATCCGTCAGCTGACTTTGATTTTGCCCTGCTGCATTTTTTTAGTTTGTCTTCACTCAAGAGCTCCCATTCATTTGAGGCTTATTTTGACATATCATGTATTTTAATGACTCTTTGACATACTCAGGCATCCTTCTGCAGTAACATTTAACCTTCTGGCATCCTTTGAACGATTTCTAGATTTGAAGTACAAAATACAGTCATAATATCCTAATTCAGAAATAATTCTACATGCATTCGACAACATTATATTCATGTAGTTAGAATTTGCATAAATAGTTCAGCAACATGGATCAGTGTAGTTAGAATGTGCAGGTTGTGCAACACTTTTAAAAGGTAACACAGTGAAATAGGAGGCAATAGAATAGAGGCATCTTGGTGACATGTCTTAGCCCAAGTGTCAAGGTTTGACACTGCATCAGAATGAAGATGTATCTCCACTTTGCATAGGTCAAGACTGTCATCTTTAGAGGACACTCAGGACGCTCTGTGCATCTTCTTTCTGTTGGGAATAAATATACAACAGTAACAAATTCATTGTCAGAGCATGATTGAAAACCTTGTGGACCCATCATATCTTATCAGACTAGCCCTGTCAGGAGTATTTTTAAATAATGGCCTTATATAATTTCATAGAAAATTAATACATTTATATGTATGATATACACATAGCAGGACTCTTTATTGTTGAACTAACAAAATTGGAAAACATTTACTGGCTGAAATAGAACTAGCCTAATGCTCAATCTTCAAAGACAGAATTAGTCTTAAATTTGTCAGTTGTGCATTTCTTTAAAAGTGCTTGTTGATCAACTGATTTCATATGTCCGATGTCAATTTTCTCAGATTTTATAAAACAAGTTTTTATTCAGACACATGCTCTATTTATTTCAATATAAACATATATACAAAATCTTAAACTTTTATTTTAACTTACATTTATAGAATGAAAAAGTTTTCAAAACATGCTGTTCACGTGAAGTATGAGTTTGTCTGAGGTCAATGGCATAATATTAAATTTATTATCAAGGCTGGTTTTCATATAACATAATTTTTCCTGATCAGATCAAACTTTTTAACCCTGCAGTTGAGAGAAGATGTCACAGTTCTGTTCTGAATTTCTTGTTGTGTTGGGAAACAGCAGCAGCTGCACTGCCAAAACAGATTATATCCAGCATGTATGAAGTGCTATGCGCTGTACTCTACTTAAATTTCTTCTCTGCATGAGCAAAAAAACAAGAAACTTCAAGATCATGCAGCTTTCAAAAAATGTGTTTGGATCTACACTGATCTGAAGTGAACTGTAGTGATCTGTAGTGATCTGTAGCGATGTGATATGTATTCATATGTAGTGACCTCATGTGATCACTCTGGAGTGATTTCTAGTGGTCTGTTTCTAAAAATCAAATTATAGTATTAAAAACATTTATTTTTGGCACCATTTAATAATAATATTTATTTTTTAAAACAACTATTCAACGCCATTTACAAATAAAACCAATTACTATACAGATCTTTGGCAAACTTTGATATTATCGGTATTTTTTAGTTTTTGAAATGATGTCAATTATTTTTTCCATTTTCAATTTCCATGCAGTTTCAATTTATTGGATTCAAGAATATCAGATCAAAATACAGCCAGCTAAATATATTTCTTGGCCACTTGCGTCAAAACGAGAACAGTTTCCTACATGTCCATTGTCGCCAAATCAGGCCTCAGCTATTCGCTGTGACTCTCAAAATTCCTTCAGCAGGTTAGGATAGAATATACATGATGATCAATTTTCAGGCAATGTTTTTCTAAAAGCATGTGGCATCATGATTCTGGAGTCATTTTTACAATACTCATTTACTACCTAATGCCCCAGTCTCATGGCACGTTACGGAGCACTTTAGGCGTCGGCGTGATGGTATTTCCTGGTAATTTGGATGAATTTGGGTGATCCGCCGTCAACTTTTCACATCTCCCCAGGGGTAGTTTTTGTTCCCCTCAGGGGTTCCTAGAAATGGAAAAACTGCGCCGTGGATGTCAAAAAAGATTCAACAGGTTCAAACTTTTTTTTTCATGACGGCGGAACAGAGCCCAAAATTTTATTGATTTTTTGATGTCCTTTAGTGTATGTGGAGTGTGGAGAGTTGCATATTGCTGTAAGTGTATTTTGTAAATCTTTATTGTATATTTATTGAGTTTTTACTTGGTATTTTACTTGGATAGTCAAATGTCATGGTGACCTCAAGATTTAAATTGTACTTCCTGTCCTGCTTTCATGTGATGTATAGATGAGTCATGATTATGTAATTTAATACTATTTTGTGTACAGTTTACCTGTTCTGCTGATTTAATTTGATTTTATGATTTAACAATTTGTTTCTAATATACCAATTTATTTATACTTTATTTCTGCCTTATTTATGTTATCTTACATTTCATTTTAACTTAGTCATAATTATTTATGTACAATTGATTTACACTTATTTGTCATTTATAACTTATTTATTTATTTACAATATTTGTAGATTACCTGCTTCTACGCTACGGTGCTACGTAAGCCGAGGAATAAAACTGCAACAGCATCCAAGACTCGTGTCTTTTATCCACATACGCTACACAGTGTCCCATTACTGTAATGAGCAGTTTACTGAAATTAGCGCTTTATAAATCCATATATTATTATTATTATTATTATTATTAATCTGACTAGCATGCCTGAAATTAACGTGAAGATTTAAAAGTATTCGTTTTTTATGAGCCCTCAACTGAGAGTGCCGAGGCTTCACATGAAAAAAATATCAAAAACTTAATGTGGCCAAGGCTGTATATGAGGCTTCATACAAACACTTCCTTGCCTTTGCACTACCCCAGAAATTTTATTTTCCTGCAATAGTGAGCCAGTGAGGTGCCCTGTTCACCGCTTTTCTGATCTCGACCACTGACATTTTTTTCGTCCAATCCGAGGATGCTGGTTTATGTGACATATTATAATCATGAGATCCATCAATATGGCTTTGACAGTTATGTAAACAATTAAACTTAAGTCAACAGGCATTATCATTTTTGCTACCTGGGAATTTTACGAAATGCAAACTCAGGTCTTATTTCAACAATTATCTTTGTGTCAATATTCGGATAGTCTGTCACATTCGCAAGAACTCTGTTTATAATAATCTTGGTGTTCAAACATCAGATAGGATGGAATTTTCTGTATAAATTGGGGATCGGTCGAGAGATCTTTATTGTGGTTTGGGGGTCAGCAGAACTCAAACATGATGCTCAAGTTGTTTTTGGCGGTGTTGCTTGGTTGTGTGGTGCAGGAGTCATGGGCCGAAGAAAAACCTATTGTTGTGCAGGACTGGTTGACCCTGAGATCACGTCCTCAGATCGTCCCTCCTGTTCACGTTGACTACACGAGTAAAAAAGGGTTCATCCGAAATTTCATCACTGGCAGGAACATCAAACCAGAACATGCTCCAACTCATGCCTGTCCTAGGAAGGACCTCTGGGTGAAAATGGCCAACACACAGAACTTGGAAAGTTACAAGTTCCGTTGGATCCAGGCTGAGGGACATTTGGGGTATGAAATTCTTACAGTTTTCACTTGATTAATGCCATAAAATTCTGTAGAGTGATATTTATCACAAACACAAATAGGGATGAGACTGTACTTCACTGTTTGTGGAGTCTCAAACGATTAATATGTCTTTACATAAATTTCATTCATTTGTTTATTCTACTGCCACTGCAAAAGGAAAGTACTCTTCTGGCCTGTCTAAAAAATAATAGACCCCCTGGGAAAATATGCTATTTTATGCTTTTACTTGTATAATGTATAATATTTAATGCTTCAAAGAATATCACTTTGTGGGGACACACATGGGTGAAGAAGTTTTGAAAAAAGTGGTGGTCTACAATGCCTAGTTTTGGAGAAATAGCATTAATAGATAGATGTCAGGAGTGTTACGTTTTTGCGTGACAAAGCAAAAACAGTGCTTATATATAGTGGTCTATTTTCAATAATTATTTGAATCAGTGAGCTATACCATGTTTTAATAATACTGTATATAGGTTATAACAGAACATATGTTAGTAAATAGAAATATCTGTCATAAATTGCAAAGTAGACCCATCATTTGCAGCTCATGCTCGAAATATTAAAACGTCATTTTTTGTTAAATATCCATATATTCAGTGGCGCACAGAAGATAATAGCATACATTTTACATGAATGCATAGCTTTGATAATACTATTGGCCAATTGAAACAATCTGTAACTTTTTTATTTATGCATGCTCCATACTTTGGTGTCTGTGCTTGCTGGAACCCAGCTTCCTTAGTTCTGTCAGGAGTGTTACGATGATGAATGTGTTTCATTTACAAAAACTAGAAAAATCCTCATCTTACTCATGATTTGACCAAAAATTCCTACAGTATCAAACAATATAAGATTTACAGTGTTATTTTGAAAAAATGCAAGGTCTATACTTTAATATGCAAATGGCACAGCCATGAAATTCGCGCAGCTCTTAAAAAGTTTTTTTAGGACTTATGGTTTTACCATAACTTTCATTAAATTTATTTCATATTCAGTGTATGAAAGGCAGTTATGTTACTGTTTCAAAAAAATTGAAAGACGGATATATAGAAAAATAGAGAGAAATAGACCAGAAACTATTAGAAAGGTAAAATAGATCAAAAATACAATATATAGATAGATAGATAGATAGATAGGATAGCAAATAAATGGGATTAAGAATAAATAGAATTGATAGTTAATCAGCTAAGTAGTAAAAACTTACTAAAAAGGAAGACAACACTGAAAGCTGCCAAATTTAAGTCTATGCTAGATTGTTGATATTACATAATAGTGATAACAATAACATGATCTGCATGCAGATTAATTGCTCACTGTTACATAATCATCACTTGACAAAGATTATGTAACCTTAATTTTGTTATGTTTTCTCGTTGTATTTTTTGAAATGAAATGAATCACATGTTAATAATTTAATTTAGCTTGTCAAGGCTTATAATTAACTATTCCATAAAAATAATAGATACATGGAATATTAATGGAGAAAATTGAATTTTTAAGACACTTTTGAATATGAATATGTCATGGTATGTTAAATTCGAAACTAAATCATTGATAAGAAGCTGGTCCCACTTGACCTAATTTCCTGCTGTCGACCACTGATGTTGAGACCATCACTGCACAGATTTTTGAAACCTTTCTTGTGCTAAATTTCACTTCGCCAAAGGCCGTTTTGCTGCGCGAATATAAAAACATATATAACAATTCCTGAATTTAGGTATTCATTTTTACCAATCTGTCACACTAGGGGGTCTATTATATTTGAGACAGGCCTTCTCCAGATGTGATAGTTTGCTTGTTGGGTCATGGGATTCTTCTTGTCCAGGTAGTTCTGTCATGTAACACACAACGTAGAGTGTATTGAGAACATACACAATTACACATGTATTGCAAGCAGGTTAGTGCAAGACAGAGCTGTTCTCAGCCCCTACAAAATATGTTATAGCTAAGAGTAACTATTCTTTCCCGGTGACCACTTATACTGCTGTAAAAGTGTTGTATTGTACATTTCATGAATGTTTCAGATACATTCAAGCTGTCTGTGGCAACGTTTATATTCACACTACTGGAGGCAGCACAAACCCACCCAACGAGCGATATCTTGTGTGGCATCCCGATCGTCACTCTGGAGCCATGTGGGGTTTCGACGAGGAGGACAAGAGGGTTGTTCACTATGGTGGAAAGTTCATGTGGTCCAACCGTAACTCTCTTGGCGAGAATGCATTGATCAAAGTGCATCAGCACAGAAATGATGCCACAAGGTAACAAGATATTTTATGGGAGTTTGAAAATAGCAGTGGTGGAAGTACATTGTAAGTGTATAAGACTGTGGATCAATTCCATTCAATTTTTTCTAAAATTATAAGATTTAGAAGTTGAGGTGGGTTACCATTTCTCTATACAAGGTATGAATTTGCAATAATTCATGTTAGATTTTTATTGACTTTCCATTCGTAATTGAAGGTTTCACTGGGTGAGTGAGGATGGCAAAGAGGGTGCTTACCCTGATCCAACTCTGACTGGAAAATGGGAACTTCTGTGGTCCGTGACGAACGCAAACAGTATTCACGATAGACAAATTGAACACTTCATTGGCAGGTCCATGATCAGACAGGTTCACCAGAAGGTCTACTGGAAGGTACCAATTGTTTACCAACCTTTACCCTTTGTTAACTTTAAGTTATCAATATAGACTGCACTTGCATATTTTCTGAAGCAGTAACATTTTTTTGATTCTTAAAAATAAATAGACCAACTCATAAACAGAATGCTCAATGAGAACAAGGAATGTAATGCCCACACAGAATGTGGACAATGTAAAGTAAAATAATATATCGTTTAAAAAAAACTGCCTGAAAATCTGTCGGCAGTACTGTAGCAACATGATGTGCTCATTTGAAATTCTTTTTTCATAAAAATTAATTGGCTAGGAATGATATAATTCAACAGTGTAGATACCTTAGTTTATAATGATCGGTTGTTTTATCTGACACTTAACTTTGCGAAAGAAAATATATTTAATATTTGATGTGATTTGGCGGGAAAAGAAAACACCTTGCTGATGGCTAATTTTCAAATTAAATTTTAGGGGTCACAAATTAGAAAATCTGGCTATACATATACCTAACAGATAATGTGACAGTACATGAAATTATCTTAAATTGTGGACTTGGTTGTGACTGAAATAATTATATGTTACAGATGACTGCCAGCGTGGCTGTGGGCTGGTTCAAGGCTGACTCCAGGTTTGAGTATTACGCAAGCATTGCTCAGACAGACACATGGGTCGGATGGAGGTGGGACAGATACAGAGTTATAGTATGCATTTTTTTACAACTAAAAGGTTTTTTTTAAGATACAGCTGTATCACACACTTTTCCCCTTAATATTCTACAATACAGTTACAATTTTATTGATTTAGATTACGTGGCAATCTCAACGGTTACACATCACACATACACAGTTTTGCATATTCCAATGGGAAAACAGAAATTATCATGATTGAAGAGAAGTTTCACCTTGCATTTTGGTGTTGTGTTTCAATACTCCAGCATGAACAACTTTGCTGGAGTATGAAAATTAAATCGGGCATTTGGGTTCCGACTTTGCTGGAGTGAGAAAATTTAAACTGGCATTTGGGCTCCACAAAATAATTCCATTTGTCAGTATCACTATTTCTTGATAGAGAATGATGCTAAAACCTTGATTTTACTAAATTTTTCAAACTACCAATGATCTACACTTCAGGTGTTACCAGGAAATTCTGCGGCAGTCTGGCAATATGTCTTCTATGCATCCCGATTCGGTGAAGAATACCAATACAGGAGTAACATGATTGAAGAAACCAACAGCAGAGACAGACCACCAACATTGTAATTCTTGTCTGGAGACTTTATCTAATAATTGTTTAAGGTGATAATCATTTTAGTTCAATAAACCTAACAAAATAATTGATGGAGTATGTATTCCAAACTACAAAGGTCTAAATTTCACTCACTGGAAGCTTTCATCCTTCTCTCTAGGACTTCATGAGCCTTCTGCCTCAAACACTCAGGAGTTAATCTACACAGTTATAAAATAATTTATGATTTTAATTGTCATATATAATATTCATAGAATGTACATTAAGTTTTTTTAGTTATTTCTGGATATAAATAACTATTGATAGTCAGTTATAGCTCGATAAATGAAACAACGATGAAATGACAATAATACGATTCACAGATGTGTCTTAGTTTGCTCTCATGACAATTCTGCCTCACTGCCAAGTTTTGCTCCCAAACCACAGCATTACACCATGCAGACAGCAGCAGTTTTAGCCAA